>OZ012740.1:119986657-121186657 GCA_963859935.3 Lathyrus sativus
ACAGAATGAAAAACTGAAAGTGAAGGAGACGGCTCCTAGGGTTTTTGTCTGTGAGTCACAACACTGGATTTAGGTCATTTGACCCGACCCGTTCCTCTCCTAATGCAGCGTCGGTTTTTATGGTGCGACCACTACCGCTTGTGGTGCTACTTTCTGATTTCTGTATTTATCATGTGAAGCTTAAAAAGAAGGGGAAGATATCTTAAACTAACCCTACGTGCAAGTGTTTTCCCTATAAATGAGAAGAGACCTAGAATTGGGGGTTGGTTATACAAAGGGAAGCTATTAACATCCAGAGTATCTATAGTAATCTATAGGAACCTATATTTGCATTTACTTTTACTGTTTGAATTGCTTTCTTGAGTCGGTTTGTTGTTAGACGGGGAAAGTTTCTCCTTTGGGAAGGTAGAGGAAATGTATTTGTTTGTTTGAGGGTTTTTCTATTGTTTTTGGGAAGGTATCTAGACCTATTCATCACAATTAATGAGGGATTGATTATAAAGGCAAGTTGATTTAACTAGGATGTGTGGAATCCAGCAATGCCACATCTTCCTTTATAAGAGGGATTAAATATCATGAAGAAAGAAGCTTTAACTTAGCATAGAGCAGTGCCACTCTTTCCTTTATGAATCTTTGCATGCTAAGAGAGGGACATTGGCTTGGATGTGTAGAATCTAGAGGCTTGCCACTTACATCACTTAGATGAAATAGAACTTTGACCATGATAAAGGAGGGACTCCAGGTTGGGTTTTAAATCAACAAGTGTGCTACTTACATCAATTATTTGGAAAAAGGTTTAATTGTTTGTTTTGCAATGTGATGTATAGAGGAAATATCCTCCTAGGGAGAAGACTCAGAGTCTCATCTGCGGGGATGTTGAATTTTGTGTTTTGATCAAAGCCCAAGGTTGAAGCTAAAAAGTGATTGAAAACTGACTCAATTTGCGGAGTATTATATTTGTCTTGTACAAGGCCCAAGATTGAGGCTGACTGGGGAAAATCATTATATGAAGCCCAAAAGGAGGCTGAGGGAATTTAACTGGAGACTGATTCTTGTTGAGGAAAATTGAATCCAATAGTAAGTTCCAACTGCTCTGAGGAATTAAAAGAGAATTGACTCCTGCTGGAAATTTAG
Organism: Lathyrus sativus; assembly: GCA_963859935.3. Classification (NCBI taxonomy): domain Eukaryota; kingdom Viridiplantae; phylum Streptophyta; class Magnoliopsida; order Fabales; family Fabaceae; genus Lathyrus; species Lathyrus sativus. The sequence continues at coordinate 119,987,792 of OZ012740.1, forward strand.
AGGAAAGTTTGATTTATTGAACTGACATGAAGGCTTTGATTCTTTTAGGGATTTGTTGATTATAATTTGACCCTGGCTAGGGATTTTAAGGTGAAGGTCAAGCCTTGTTGAGGATCAGAGGAGACTCAAAAGATGAGTTTGAATGTCTAAGAGGTTTTGGCTTTCTTGGGAATTGATGTAGGGATAGGGATGACTAGGGTTTATCCTATGCTTTTAGGAAGCCTGAGGGTCCTTATATGAAGCCTAAGAGGAGGCTAGGGATGATTCTAGGAAGCCTGTGGGTTCTTGTATGAAGCCCAAGAGGAGGTTGGGGGAAATTAGATTGTCCAAACCTTAAAAAGAGTTTAAGAAAGGTTTCATCGGGAAATAGTTCTTTCTTTATTGAACTGTTCCAAGATTAAAGGGGTAAAAGAAGAGGTTTCACCGGGAAATAATCCTCTCTTTATTGAAGTTTTTTCAAGTTTGAATCAATTGAACAAAGATCTTATGGTTTGAACTAATCTAAACTAAGGATGATTTAAATGCTAAGAGAAACTTAACAAGATATGTTCAAGCATATATACAAATATATAAACAAGTATATAAACAAGTATGAATTGAATTGAAAAAGGTGGTGGGACTTATACTTTGGATAAAGGCCCAAGTGTACTATGATTGATTAGATGTTTTCTTCAAAACTGAGTTAGGGTTTTGAGAAATTGAAGAAAGTTTTGACTTTGAAGATGACTTGATCTCTAAGTAAACAAAGGTGTTGGATCTTACACTCTATCAGAGACTTAGATGATTGTTTGTATCATGTACAAATCCCAGGATGAATGAGGCTAAAATATTTTTTATTTACAAAAGGTGTTGGGTCTTACACTCTATCAGAGGCCCAGAGTTATTGAAAACAAAATTTATGTACAGAGAGATGGGACTTACACTCATAGCAGAGGCCCAGATGATTTTGAAAACAAAATTTATGTACAAAGGGATGAGACTTACATTCTATTAGAGGCCCAGATGATTGTTGTGAAAACAGTGATCGTACTATGATTTTGAAAAGCGCAGTGGGACTTATACTATAGCAGAGGCCTAGAGATTTGGTTTATTTAAAAAGAGGGTTAGGTCTTACACTCTAATAGAGGCCCAAAGTGATTATTGAAATGTTTGAAAGATTGAATCAGAGGAAAAATTGGGATTGAAAAAATTGGGATTAAAAATAATTAATTTGATAGGAAAAATCAATATTTGAAATTATTTTTAAAAACAATTAAAAATAATATATTAAATATATTAAAAATATATCAAATATAAAATATTTTTTTGATTTTTTGTGTGAATAAATTATTTAAAAAGGTGGAGGATATTTGTGAAAAAATTCATTTGAAAATAATCAAAATTGGATATAGAAAATAATTTTTGAAAATAATATGAAAATATTAAAAATATTTTAAAAATTCAAAAATTTGAATTATGGAGCGAAGAAAATCATCTTCTTCCTCGCACCCCACCAGATGTAAAACCTCTCAAATATCTCTCAATTCGTAATAAAATTGAATTATGTAAACATTAAACTTGCTCGCTTTTGAACAAGGAACACGATGGTACCAATTAATTTTATTTCTTTTAAGTGTGGAGTAAGTTATTAAGTGATGAACAGATGAACCCTAGTTTTTGCAAAAACACTATGAAATCCTATACACAATTGATACATAGAAATTGATTAAGGGAAAACATTTTATATAAGTTTAGAAACATGTTGGTAACTTAAAATATCAAAAATGATGCATGTTTCATGGAGTTTGGGAAATTCAGGCTTACCTTTGCAAGAGGAATTCGAATCCTCAGTTGTAGGTGTTATAGATGTGAAATGGTGACCTGGACAGCTTCCCTAGACCTTAAGGAATGTATTGATGTGCTTGGAATAGTTTGAAACCTTCTGGTTTGATGGGCTCGAATCCAACTGCAGCTGGCTTGGAGTGAGATGTGATCTTGATGAATTTGATGTTACAGATGTTGTTTGAGTGTTTGGATCACTTATATATGATATATGTGAGATTTTTTCATCATTGGTTTAGATTAAATTGCTCTTTATTTGAAAATTCAATTCTCACTTTTTAAGGTTTCGAAATTTTGAAGTGAAAAGTGAAATGAGAGAAAACATGTGTTGTGATGTTTTGGAGTCCTTGAAACATATCTTGAGGTCTTGGATCATGCCTTACTTCAAAAGTCAACCTAGGGGTTGAATTAGATCAAAACCCTAATTCCATATATAGATGCAACCCTTCGGGCTATTTTGAACTTATGAATGGACTCATGAGATTCTTTTGAACTTCTTGAAACATATATTAAAGTATTAGCTCATGCCCAGATAAAAATTTCTCTTTTGAAGTCTTGGTCAATCAAAACCCTAATTTGGTGACATTGATGGTCTTGAGGCCTGATTAACTTGGAATGATGAAATCTTGTTCTAAATTCTTGATGGGGAGGATCTCTTGATCCTTCATGGATGTTTGAGAGGCTTGACAAGTTGAAGATCGTGTCAATTCTTGATTGATTCTTTGTCTGAATGCTCTGAGAGGGCTCAAAACCTTAATTTTTGGTTAAGGTGAATACTCAACAATCCTTGAAAAGATTGGTGAGGTATGAAAATACATCCATATTATGGTGATGATTGGCACAATGATGTAAAGTCTTGTGGTCAAAATTTAGGGTATGACACCTAACTCGCGCCGTACTTTCATGGGCCGGTGGTCTGGGCTTCAACACCATGCCCCCTTATTTGGTTTGCCCTGTTAGTATTTATTTAAAGAAAAATTTGCATAAAAAGGAATGTTAATTTATATATACATATGGAGATGTTTTTTTTTTATTTTAAAAATATGATATGATTAATTTGGTTATCTCTTGATTTGTTTTCTCATTTAAACCAAAATATAATTTTTATTTTAAAAAAAGGTAATCAATTTATTTTGTTTTGTTTATTTTTGTTATAAAAAGAGACAACCCAAAAACATTTAAATAATTATCGATTGTATGATCATATGTCATTTTTGATTGTTTTGTCTTTTGCATGAATTATTTGACCTTGCACGAAAACTTTTGTTTAATAAATGAAACAAAGGATGAGTATGCGTAATTAATCTGTTAGGATAAGTTTCGAGCACTTAATCAAGATCAAATCGTTTTTTCAAAAAGCATTAACTCCAAACCAATCTCAAAACTTCTTTCAATTAATATCTTATCAAGATTCTTTTTTCATAAAACTCGAATGAATAGGACTGTTGAAATCTAGCATTCTAGCGGAACCCTTAAATAATCAGTCCCGAGCCTCACACATTTTGGTAGTTGTTCATTCTCCTCTTTCATTTTCAAAACACTTATTCTCAACTTGGAGGAATAAGAGTTGTCAAGATCTAGAATCTTGGAAAAACTCTTTGAACAATTGATTATCATCAAGTGTTCGTTGTCGATCAAACAACTTTTAGTATTAACTTGGACGAATAGGAGCCGTCAAAACCTAGCATCTTGGCACAACTCTTTGAGAAATTAATTATCAACAAGTTTTCGTTGTCCATTAAATAGCTTTCAGTATTCACTTGGATGAATAGGATCCGTCAAGATCTAGCATCTTGGCACAACTCTTTGAGAAATTCATTATCATCAAGAGCTTGTTGTCCAATAAACAATTTTCATAGCAACTTGAATGAATAAGAGCTGTCAAGATATAGCATCTTGGCATAACCCTTTGAATAATTGATCACCATCAAGAATTCATTGTCCATTAAATATTTAATATCAACTTGGATGAATAAGTGTCGTTATGATTTAGTATCTTGGCATAACTCTTTGAGAAATTGATTATCATCAAGAGCTCATTGTCCATTAACCAATTTTTCATAACTACTTGGACAAATAAGAGCCTATGAGATCTAGCGTCTTTGCACAACTCTTTGAGAAATTTATTATAATCAAGTGTTCATTGTCAATCAAACATCTTTCAGTATTAACTTGGATGAATAGGAGCCGTCAAGACCTTGCATCTTGGAACAACTCTTTGAGCAATTAATTTTCATCAAGTGCTCGTTGTCCAATAAACAATTTTCATAGCAACTTGAATGAATAAGATCCGTCAAGATCTATCATCTTGGCATAACTCTTTGAATAATTGATCATCATCAAGAACTCATTGTCCATTAAATATTTAATATCAACTTGAACGAATAAGAGCGGTTAAGATCTATCATCTTGGCATAACCCTTTGAGTAATTGATTATCATCAAGAGCTCGTTGTCCATTAAACAATCTTTTATAACTACTTGGACAAATAAAAGTTGTTGGGATCTAGCATCTTTGACATAACTCTTTGAACAATTGATTATCATTAAGCATTCATTATCCATCAAACAATCTTCATAGCTACTTGGATAAATAAGGACCGTTAAGATCTAGCATCTTGGCGCAACTATTTGAACAATTGATTATCATCAAGATTTCATTGTCCATTAAATAATTATCATCAACTTGGATGAATAAGAGCCATTGAGATCTATCATTTTGGCGCAACTCTTTGAACACTTAATTATCATCAAGTGTTCGTTGTCCATCAAATAACTTTCATAATAGCTTGAATGAATAAGGGTAATTAATTAGAATCTAGCATTTTGGAATAACTTTTTGAACAATTGATTGTCATCAAATGTTCGTCATTCACTTAATATACCTCAACACATCAAACTCTATTTCTCTCACCACCGTGTGATTAATCCTAAAAGTCTTTTCAAAAACAAACGATATTGTGTCTTAAGATGACGCAAAACATTGTTTTGTCCACAAACTACTTTGAGTTGAGATAAGAGGTATTTCCCACGAATGTTGATTTGTAAATCCATCCTGTTGTGATGGAAGCGTCCGCTCCTCACCTGTTTTGGGTAAAACAATATTTTTTGTAAATGCGACTAAATATATTTCGCTAAAATAAACAAACAAACTTCGTAGTACCAGAACTACAGATGCTCTGATTTCTCATTTATCAATGAGGATACATAGGCACAAGGACCATAATCCTTGGAGAGCCACCTCCTGTCACGCCCCAAAATAATTAGAATATTTATTTAATTGATTTATTATAAATATTCATGATTTTCTGTGAATTTTGGTGAAATATTTTGATGTCTGATGATTTGTGTTGGGAGGTATTGTTGATGTTAAGAGGGTGTTGAGGATAATTAGAAGTATATGATTTATTAGAATTATTTGTATAATAATAATAGTAGATAATGTGAATATATTATTATTATTATTATTATTATTATTATTATTATTATTATTATTATTATTATTATTATTATTATTTTAAAATAAATAATTGGAACACTAAGGGCAACATGGTAAAGTAGGGTGAAATGAGTGAGGATAATGTTGGAAAATCATATTAATGGTCCAAGGGGTAAGAGTGACATAAAGGAAAATAGGGAAGTGAGAAATTCATTCTGAACAATCGTGTTTTTGGAGAGCGACTCTGAGGCAAGGAAGAGGAGAAAGCTAGGACTCAGAGCAATTTCGGTAGAACTCAAGAGGAGGATCAGAATCAAATTATCTAAGGTATGGGGAGTATTACTTTTCATTATAGTGGATATAAAGTGTAGATATAGGTAGTTAGTTTGAGGATTTTTAAGAATTGTGAGATTGTGATGAAATTGGGGTTTTTAGATGAATGAGATGATATGTATGAAGCCTATGAAGATGTGTTGTTATTGGTTTATTATTACTATGTAATTTTTGTGCATTTTTCATACTGTGAGATGTGGATATCTCAAGGGGTTTGTGTCTGGTTTGATGTAGAAATGTAGAAGCAGAATTTGCTGATGCACATGTTTCACCGGGCGAGCAAGGTGTTTTGTCTGGCGGAAGGGATTCGCTTGAAGGTCTCCAGGCAAAAGAGGAAGTGAATGAGGGGTGAAAGATGAGTGTTTCAGGTTTGTATGAAGGAGGGTATTCGCCCCTGCTTTGCCGGACGAAACCCAGGCGAGCACGAGATAAGCAGGAGCAGCATTTTATTTTTCTTTTCCTTTGATGTGTTGTCTTGTGCCTTGTTGTTCATATGCCTTAAGTGGTTAACGTGTTGCATTTTGAGGAGTATAATGATGATATAATACCATGATGTTTTGATGAATTTTTATGAATGACGATGCAACTTGAGATCCTGTGATGATGTTGATTATGATGTAATGTATCATGCATTCATAACATAGTAGGACTTCGGTCCAATGTTATTGATAGGACTTTGGTCCAATGTTGTTGATAGGACATCGGTCTAGTGTTGACTTCAATCCCATTGTTTGGATTTGGGTGTTTACGTTGTGCTCCGATTCTTGTGTAGAATAGATCCTATTAGTGGGGATCTTTGGAGGTGATGTCCTAGTGTCCATCAACATGTTGATTTGGTACCACATGCATGAGTCTATGTCGTTGCATTTCATATTATGTGTCATAACATCTTTGTGAATGACTGTTATTATTGATGAGGTGATGTTAAAATGATGTGTCATGTGGTTAAGACCTAAGTGATGCTTTGGTGATGATTTTTGTATTTGATGACTTTATGAACGAAGATTTATATATGATACTATGATATGAAGGTCTGAGTATAATACTTGGTAAATGATGATGCATGGATGTCATGACGGTGTTGTTTTTGTATGATGAATGCTATATTAATATACCTTATATTTATATCTTGTATAATGATTTGTGATTACTCACCCTGGCTATTTGAATGTTGCCTCCAAGTGGGTAACGTGCGAGTGATCAGGATTAGCTCTTGGTGTGTGAAGGTATAGTTTTTGGAGTGTTTAGTTTTAACTCCGTTGAACTTAGAAGGTGTCTTCCTCTGATATGTTACATCGGGTCGGGACGATATTGAGTTGAATTTTTATGTTGGTTTTATAGACTTGGCGTCATTATGAATTTGGATATTTTGATGTTTTTTGAGATTATGTTTTTCCGCTGCAATATAGTTTTATTTGTTTTCAAACTTTATTGATGATAGAACCCATGTTACGGAGCAGGACGTTATTTGGATATTTTGTTGAAATGTGGCACCCTGGTGGAGACATACTCTGATTTTTTTATTTTTTTACTTGTATTTTATTCTCGAGTATTTTGTATGGTAGAAGGGTGTTACATTAGTGGTATCAGAGCAGGTCGGTTCTTCCGGCCTGGTTTTGTATGATGTCAGTCTCCTGTCAGTCAATGAGTGTGGGTACACTGTCGATGAATTATTCCTTCTAACATTGTTGGTGGTGTGCAGAATGGCTGGAAGAAACTAACGTACCATTGCTGATGTGTTGGAATCACTTGCTCAAGTGATGGCTCAGAATAATTAGAATGGTGAAGCTCTTGATGAACTTCCTGTTTTGGGGAAGTTCCAGAGGAACAATCCACCAACTTTTGTAGGCACCCATGATCCAGAGAGTGCGCAGAAGTGACTCAAAGTGATTGAGAAGATCTTCTGAGTGATGGCATGCACTGACGCTCAGTAAGTACAATTTGGTACTCATATGTCGTCGAAAGAGGCTGGAGATTGGTAGGATAACACACATTAGAGGCTGGAGGATGTTGGTACTAAGATAACTTAGGTTGTATTCAAGAGAGAATTTCTAGCAAAGTATTCTCATGAGGATGTTTGTGGTAAAAAGGAGATAGAGTTCCTTGAATTGAAGCAAGGAAACATGATTGTGGCAGAGTGTGCTGCAAAATTTGAGGCGATGATGAAATTTTGTCCGCATTACAACCATGTTGATGCTGAGATGTCTAAATGTCTCAAGTTTAAGAATGGACTGAGGCCAGAGATCAAGCAGGGTATTAGATACCAACAAATTCGCAGGTATGTCGAGCTGGTGGATAAGAGTAGGATCTATGATGAGGATAGCCGAGCTCAATCTACTCACTACAAGCATCTCAGTGAGAAGAAAGAGAAAGGACAGCTTAGAGGAAAGTGTTATGTGACTCCAGCTGATAAAGGGAACCATAAGGTTTCAGATGGGAAGAAGACAAGTGGGGGAGTAGCTCCCATTCTGTTAAGTGTTATAGGTGTGGCGAGCAAGGCCACCATGTTGAAGTTTGCAACAATAATGTGTTAAGATGTTACTGATGTGGTAACAGAGGCCATAGAGTTATTGATTGCAAGGATGAAGTTCTGACTTGTTTCAACTGTGGTGAACAGGGTCACATCAGTATTCAGTGTCAGAAGCCGAAGAAAACTGCTACTGCTACTCAGACCAATGGCAAAGTGTTTGCTTTGAGTGGTTCAGAATTTCCCAAGAAGTATAACTTGATTCGAGGTACTTGGTTTATTAACAATGTTGAGTTGGTCGCTATTATTGATACTGGTGCTACTCATTCGTTTATTTTGCTTGAATGTAGTACTAGATTGGGTTTGAAATTGTCTGGTATAAATGGTAGTATGGTTATAAAAACTCCTGCTAATGGTTATGTTACTACTACTTTTGTGTGTTTGAGGTGTCCTTTGATGATATTTGGAAAGCGTTTCATGATGGATTTGGTGTGTTTACCCTTACACCAAATCAATGTAATCCTGGGAATGAACTGGTTGGAGTTCAACTATGTTCATATCAACTGTTATAATAAGACCGTGGAGTTTCCTGAGTTTGATGGTAATGGAGAGTTGATGTTCTTGTTCGCTAATTAAGTAGACAAACTTCTAGAAGACGAAGCTTCGATGTTTGTGTTATTTGCATTGTTGCAAGTGGATCGTGAAGCTGCAAGTTACTAATCACCTGTGGTCCGTGAATTTCCAAAGGGGTTTTTGTATGACATAAGTGATTTACCTCCAAAGCGTGAGGTAGAGTTTACAGTGAACTTGATACCATGAACGAGTCTAGTGTCAATGGCTCCTTATCAAATGTCAGCTTTCGAGTTAAGCGAATTGAAGAAACAATTGGAATAATTGCTTGAGAAGAATTTTGTTCGACCGAGTGTTTCTCTGTGGGGTGCTCCTGTGTTGTTAGTAAAGAAGAAAGATGGTAGTATGAGGTTGTGTGTTGATTATCGATAGTTGAATAAAGTGACTATCAAGAATAAATATCCACTTCGGAGAATTGACAATTTGATGGACTCGTCAGTAGGAACTTGTGTGTTTAGAAAGATTGATCTAAGGTCTGGTTATCATCATATTCATGTTGAACCTGATGATATTCCGAAGACAGTTGTTAGGACGAGGTATGGTCACTATGAATACACTATGATGTCGTTTGGTGTATCCAATGCACCTAGTGTGTTCATGGAGTATATGAATCATATTTTCCATGAGTATTTGAATAAGTTTGTTGTGGTTTTCATTGAGGATATTTTAATATACTCTAAATTTGAAGAAGAGCATGTTGAGCATTTGAGGATTGTGCTACAAGTATTGAAAGAGAAGAAGTTATATGAAAAATTGTCGAAGTGTGAGTTTTGGTTGAAAGAAGTTAGTTTTCTTGGCCATGTGATTTCAAGTGGTGGGATTGTTGTGGATCCTTCTAAGATTGATGATGTGTTACAGTGGGAGACTCTGAAGTCTGCTACTAAGATACGAAGTTTCCTAGGGTTGGCAGGTTACTATTGCAAGTTCATAGAAGTTTTTTTTGGATTGGCTTTACCGTTGACTCAGTTGACTCGAAAGGGTCAAGCTTATGTGTGGGAAGTTTCTTGTGAAGAGAGCTTTGTGGAATTGAAGAAGAGATTGACGACCACTCCGGTATTGGTTTTGCCTAATCTGAATGAATCTTTTGTGGTGTATCATGATGCATTGAAGACGGGTTTTGGTGGAGTGTTGATCCAAAATAGACAAGTTATTTCTTATGCTTCGAAACAACTAAGAGTTCATGAAAGGAATGATCCTACACATGACTTAGAGTTGGCAGTTGTAGTGTTCGTGTTGAAAATTTGGAGACATTATCCTTTTGGCTCTAAATTTGAGGTGTTCAATGATCATAAGAGTTTGAAGTACGTATTCAATCAGAAAGAGTTGAATGTGAGGCAGACGAGGTGGTTGGAATTATTGAAGGATTATGATTTTGATTTGAATTACCATCCTGGTAAAGCAAATGTGGTGGTTGATGCATTGAGCAGGAAGTCATTGCATATGTCGATGCTTATGGTTAGAGAATTGGAATTAATCGAACAGTTCTGAGATCTGAGTTTGGCATGTGAAGAGACTTCTGACAGTGTGAAGTTAGGTATGTTGAAACTGACTAGTGGCATTCTGGAAGGAATTAGAGTGGGTCCGCAATCAGATTTGAGACTAGATGATTAAAATTGGCTTTGATTAACCAAGGTAACAGATGTGAGTTCTGAATTGATGAGAACAGTGTGATGAAGTTCAGAGATAGAGTGTGTGTTCCAGATGTTCCAGATATTAAGAAAAGTATTCTAGAGGAAGGGCATCGGAGTAGGTTAAGTATTCATCCCATTGCTATGAAGATGTACCAGGATTTGCAGAAATTTTTTTGGTGGCCAGGTATGAAAAAGGATATTGTTGAGTTTGTATATGCGTGTTTGACTTGTCAGAAGTCGAAGATCGAGTATCAGAAGCCTTTAGGTATGATGCAACCGTTGAACATTCCATAATGGAAATGGGATAGTATCTCCATGGATTTTGTGTCGGGATTGCCGAAAACTGCGAAGGGGAATGATTCGGTTTGGGTCATTGTGGATAGATTAACTAAATTGGCTCATTTCTTACTGATGAAGATTAATCATTCCATGCAGAAGTTAGCTGAGATGTATATTGAAGAAATTGTGAAGTTGCATGGGATACCTTCAAGTATTGTCTCAGATAGAGACCTGAGATTTACGTCAAGGTTCTGGACGAGTTAAAAGACGTTTTGGGTACTAAGTTGAGGATGAGTTATGTATATCATCTGCAAACGGATGGTCAGACAGAGAAGACTATCCAGTCTTTAGAGGATTTACTAAGGGCTTGTGTGTTGGATCAAGGAGAATCTTAGGACAACCATTTTTTGTTGATTGAGTTTACCTACAACAATAGTTTTCATGCTAGTATTGGGATGGCGCCGTATGAAGCTTTGTATGGTAGGAGGTATAGAACTTCATTGTGTTGATATGAAATAGGTGAGAGTGTTGTACTTGGACCTGAGATTGTACAGGAGACGAACAAAAAGATTAAGATGATCCAAGAGAATATGAGAACTACGCAGAGTCTTCAGAAGAGTTATCATGATAAGAGAAGGAAAGCACTTGAATTCCAAGAAGGAGATCACATAATTTTGAGAGTTACGTCGGTGATTGGTGTGGGACGAGCTTGAAATCTAGGAAGCTCACTTCATATTTTATTGGTTTGTATTAGATTACACAGAGGATATGAGAGGTAGCCTATCGGATTGCTTTATCGCCGTCGCTTTCAAATTTGCACGATGTGTCATGTGTCCCAGTTGAGGAAATACGTTCCAGATCCGCTGCATGTTATCCAGATGGATGACGTACAGGTGAGGGATAACCTGACTGTTGAATCATTACCTGTGCGGATTGATGGACGAGAAATGAAGCAACTACAAGGTAAAGACATAGTCTTGGTAAAGGTGTTATAGGGTGGACCAGCTGGTGAAAGTTGGACTTGGGAACGTGAAGCTCAGATGAGGAGTCGTATCCAACTCGGTTTCCTTCAGGTAATTTTCGAGGACGGAAATTCTTTAAGTGGGGGATAGTTGTAATGCCCCAAAATAATTAGAATATTTATTTAATTGATTTATTATAAATATTCGTGATTTTTGGTGAATTTTGATGAAATATTTTGATGTCTGATGATTTCTGTTGGGAGGTATTGTTGATGTTAAGAGGGTGTTGAGGATAATTAGAAATATATGATTTTATTAGAATTATTTTTATAACAATAATAGTGGATAATGTGAATATCTTATTATTATTATTATTATTTTAAAAGAAATAATTGGAACACTAAGGGCAAGATGGTAAAGTTGGGTGAAATGAGTGAGTATAAAGTTGGGAAATCATATTAAGGGTCCAATGGGTAAGAGTGACATAAAGGAAAATAGGGAAGTGAGGAATTCATTCTGAACAATCGTGTTTTTGGAGAGTGGCTTTGAGGAAAGGAAGAGGAGGAAGCTAGGGCTTAGAGCAATTTCGATAGAACTCAAGAGGAGGATCAGAATCGAATTACCTAAGGTATGGAGAGTATTACTTTTCATTGTAATGGATATAGAGTGTAGATGTAGGTAGTTAGTTTGAGGGTTTTTAAGAATGGTGAGATTGTGATGAAATTGGGGTTTTTATATGAATGAGATGATATGTATGAAGCCTATGATGATGTGTTATTATTGGTTTATAATTATTATGTGATTTGTGTGCATTTTTCATACTGTGAGAGGTGGAAATTGTAAGGGGTTTGGGTCTGGTTTGATGCAGAAACACAGAAGCAGAATTTGCTGATGCTCATGTTTTGTCGGGCGAGCTAGGTGTTTCTTCGGGCGGAAGGGATTCGCTTGGAGTTCGCCAAGAGAATGAGGAGTGAAAAATGAGTGTTCCTGGTTTTTTTTGAAGGAGGGGATTCGCCCCTGCTTCACTGGGCGAAACCCAGGCGAGCGAGTTGCTTTGTCGGGCGAGCAGAAGCAGTAGTTTTATTTTTCTTTTCTTTTGATGTGTTGTCTTGTGCCTTGTTGTTCATATGCCTTTATTGGTTAACGATTTTCATTTTGATGAGTATAACATGTTGGTTTGTGATGTAATGTGTAGACTTATGATGCATAATGATGATATAATACCATGATGTTTTGATGAATTTTCATGAATGATGTTTCAACTTGACGATTTTGTGATGATGTTGATTATGACGTAGTGCATCATGCATTCTTAGCATAGTATGACTTTGGTCTAGTGTTGTTGATAGGACTTCGGTCTAGTGTTAGCTTCAATCCTATTGTGTGGATTAGGGTGTTTATGTTGTGCTTCAGTTCTTATGTAGAACCAATTCTATTGTTGAGGATCTTTGGAGGGTGATGGCCCAGTTTCCATCAACATGTTGATTTGGTACCACATGCATGATTCTATGCCATTGCATTTCATGTTATGTGACACTGCATCTATGTGAATGACTATTATTATTGACGAGGTGATGTTAAAATGACGTGTCATGAGGTTGCGACTTAAGTGATGCTTTGGTGATTTGGTGATGAGTTGTTAACTTGATGACTTTATGAACGAAGATGTATATACGATATTATGATATGAAGGTCTAAGTATAATACTTGGTAAATGATGATGCATGGATGTCATGACGGTGTTGTTTTTGTATGATGAATGATATATTAATGTATCTTATCTTTATATCTTATATAATGATTTGTGATTACTCACCCTTCCTATTGGAATGTTGCCTCCACGTGGGTAACATGCAGGTGATCAGGATTAGCTCTTAGTGCGTGAAGGTTTATCTTCTGGAGTATTTAGTTTTAACTCCGTTGAACTTAGAAGGTATCTTGCTCTGATATGTTACATCGGGTAGGGACGATATTGAGTTGAATTTTTAAGTTGGTTTTATAGACTTGACGTCTTTATGAGTTTGGTTGTTTTGACGGTTTTTGAGATTATGATTTTTCCGCTGCAATGTAGTTTTATTTGTTTTCAAACTTTATTGATGATAGAACTCGTGTTACGAAGCAGGACGTTATTTGGATATTTTGTTGAAATGTGGCACCCTGGTGGAGACGTACTATGATTTATTTATTTATTTATTTTACTAGTTATTTTATTTTTGAGTATTTTATGGGGTAGAAGGGTGTTACTCCTCCTACCTTTTTCTTTTTCACCGTAGTGTCCTCTCGAACTTTGGCCCTTTATCAAGTATCATCTCAAGACTTCCTTCCTTCTTTAAGGATTACTAAAATACTTCAAAGTACATCCAAACTCTTTTGAAATAAACTTGAAAGAAAAGGATTGTTGGAATCTAGTATTCTAGCAAAACCCTTGAAAGATTGGTCTCAAGTCTTACACATTGAGATAGCCAATCATTTTCTTTCTTTCATCCTTAAAACACCTAATAAATAACTTGAACCAAGAGAAGTTAGAGTCTAGTACTCTAGCACAACTCTTTGAACCATTGAACATTATCAATGTTCATTGTCCAACAAACATTTTTCTCAATCAAACTTTAATGAAAGAGATTGTTAGAGTTTAACACTCTAGCATAAACTTTTTGAGAATTTAACCATCATCAAATGTTCATCATTCTTTAAATATATCCAAATCATACTCAAACGTCCATTTTCATGGACATACCTTGATTATCATCAAGAGACCAAAACATCTAATAATATTATGAGCAAAGCTTGATTATCATCAAGTGTATTTTCTTAGACAAATATTTAAGACATATAATAAGGTCAAAGATTCGTTTTCAAAATGAAAGATATATTGTATTAGTAAACACTAGGGCAATATTTTTCCTACAACCATTGAGTTGAGATAAGTGGCACGAATGAGATTTGTAAATCCATTCAAGGTGGTAAAAATGTCTGCTCCTCATTTGTTTTTGGTAAAACAAAGTTCTTACGTTGATTAATACAACTTAGCTTTCGGTAAAATTAACCAACAAATTCTATCTGAACTACGATTTCTCTGATTCCATCCTTGTAAGGATACGTAGACACAAGATTGTGAAGTCTTGGCGGGCACCCTAATAATAAAACCTCTTTAGGTTCCCTTTCTCTTAATAATAATCTAAAAAATATTTCTATTCTTTCCCTTTCCCATTTTATGAGTAGGAGATTAGAAATAAACCTTAAGCTAACATTCATTCAACCTTAAATAAATGATTCCTGTCGAGTACAATGAATGTGAGGGATGTTAATATCTTCCCTTTGTATAACTGACTCCTGAACTCAGATATGGGTTGCGATGATCATATCCTTGTCCTTTCTTTTTAGAGGTTTCATTTGATATTTTCTCTTTCCCTCTATGAGAATAATTAAAGATCGGTGGATACTCTGTTAAGTCCATCCCACGGACGTGCGATTGCACTTCACGAGGTCGTTCTCATTTTTCGAGGTACGATAGTTACCATAACACTTTAGCAGGAGGACGATTCTTGCTAACATCGTAATCGTCATCACTACTATTGTTCTTCACCCTGTAGTGAGACTCATCATATTTTGGGCATTTAATCAAATTTTCATACTCATTCATGTATAATATGCAATCACTATGGTTTGAGTGTATGTTGATGTACTCTAAACACATTAGAAACGATATCTTCTTGGCCTCATAACTTCGGTCTGACAAATTGTTATCTTCTGGTAGCATTTGTTTCAGCAACTCAAGTAATTATGTGAAACTTTTATCCGTCCATCCACTTTTTGCCTTTGGATTAAACAATTTTAACACCACATAAAATCGTGTAAAACTTGTGCAACTCTTATATAACATCGCATCCTTGTCACTACATAAAGTAGTATAAATACGGGGTTTCTTGGAAGAAGATTCTTTAATATTACATATCATATATTCTAGTCAATCACCTATATTTACATCAACATCATGTCTTTGTGATGTCTCACTTTATTTTTTATCTACTTCACCATGGCACGTCCATATTATATAATTTTGAAAAATTCCATCATAACATAGGTGATGGAATACTTCTTTATTTGAATTTTCTTAATATTCCCTCATATAACACAAGGACAATAAAATATTCCGTTGTTTTCAAGAATAATTTGATTCGTTTATTAAAAAAAACCAAGAAATCTCTTCTCATACTCAGAACCTAATCTATCAGTTTTCATCTAACTACGATCCATAAAACATTTTGAAATTTATATCTAAAACTTGTAAAATCATTTAACAATATGACAATACAACAACATTCTCAATACAACAACTTACTAAACCACTTTTCAACAATATTGAAAGCAATATATGCCATAATAAAACAATACAACAACAACATTGTCAGCAACACGTTAAATATCGCAATAAAATAATACAGTAAGAATGAAACAACTACAACAACAATATATAACATTCTAAATTACAACATAAAAGTAATTTCAATCTCACACAATCACAACAACATATAAAATTAAACAATAACAACAAAAATATATAATTATCTCAACAAATAAAAAAAACCTAAAACTTAACTTGAATGTGATGAAATAGATAATGTATTGTAACTGTGAAGAAGAGAAAGAGGCCAAGAAATAATTTTTGTGTATAATTCTTAAAGTTTTGTCTTTCCACTCCTTGATTTGAAGTTGAAATTATGGAGTTTGTTTGGTCTCTGCTATCGCTTTCTTCTGTTCGTTCGTTAGGACACTTGTGTTATGAAGGAAATAAATTAAAACATATTATGTTTTAATTTTAGAGAAACATGTTTCACCACGGTTGGAAAAAACAACAGTAGTGATATATTATACATATTACCACAGTGTCCTTTCACAACAGTGGTAAAACTATTTAGGAATTTGTCTATAAAACTTAAAAAATTGTGTCATTCACCTTTTTATTAAACCCAGCTCATTCCACTTTCAACCTTCATATTCTATTCTTCAAAAGTTAATACAGTATATTAAAAAACTTGGTTTAAAGATTTATGTTGAGATTCACTTTATCGAGTTACCGATATGTTTGAATCTTGACATTAATATTTAATACCAAAATTTTCAAGGTGTAGGCAAAATGAATGAAGATATATGAGATTTTAAAACTGTGACTGTCTATAAAAACTAAACTATATGTTATTGTGAAAACTAAAATATCTTTGAGATTGAAAATATGATCGCAACATTTCACTACGGTTGGTAGTAATGATTGTGGGGAAAATTATTTTAAGTTTAATATAAATATACAAATTAAAAAGGACACCCTTTTTGTAACGAAAAAATGGAAATATGTTGGTGCTAAGTGTTAGACTATGGCACGGATCTAGAAGGGGGAGGGGGGGGGGGGTTGAATAGATCCCAATTAAAATTTGAGTCGGCGCTACCAATTAAAAAATTGGTTTTGAAAAATTTGTTTTAAGTGCGGAAGCGGCCGAGGAAAATATAGTCTAAAACGAACGGTTATTGGAAAACCGGATATGCGATAAGCCTTTGGATTAATGACAATATGGAAGAGAGAATCACAACACTAATCACACTTATCAATGATCTAATTCACTTGTTAGGATTCCTAGTTCCAATGATTTAAAGAGCAAACCATAACTAGATACACAAATAAGATAATTTTGGTTTAGGCAATTTGTCAAACACTTGGCGTGCAAAAATACTCCAAGTGATATTTATGTTGAGTAAGCGATTCCAACTAGCCTAGTACAATGTCTTATTGTACTTTGGATTCAAAAAACAGAGTTTTAACCTCTTACTCAATTGATATCACAGTTTGATAATAGTGCTTATACAAAAATCACTTATTTTTAAGCTAAAACGAAAATGCTGAAAAATAGAGAAGACAAGTATTTTGGTGAGGCAGTTCCCCCGTCGTCCTCGCTTCGGGGTACGTCTGCCCTCAATTCTAAAACTAGAATTGAGATAGATTTAATAGATATCACCTGTTGAATGTAACAGTTTATACAAGGATTGAACAACAAATATACAACAGAAATCTCAAGACGTTGAATGTTGCTTTCACTCCTTGCCCCTTGATTCAAGTTGAATCAAGTCCTCCGATCGTTGTTGATAGACCTCCGATTCCAGCCACCTTATTGAATAACCCTTAGTTCTTCAAACCTTCGGCTCCGGCTGATCTCAAATGCAACAAATCGAACCCAAGATCTTCCCCTCAATATCATTGAACCCGCTACTAGACTGTTGAAGAACACCTCTTCACAATCACCTTCGCTCAGTTGACCTTTGATGAAGAATCTCGTCCAAAAACCCCCCAAAATTCAAACCAATCTTGGAGGATAAAACCCTAACGGTTTTATTCAAGAAATAACCTGTCACAAGCTTCAACCCGAACTAGATTACCCAATCTAAGCTTCGAACCTTATCACCTTTAATCACTCACAATGCACTTCAAAAATGGCTGTGTGTAATTGATGTGTTGTGAGATGTTGAAGATGAAGATGATGAATCTTGGACACCTATTTCACTCTTTCTTATTCTTGAACACATGAATCAGTTTTTATCAAATGTTGAAATGACATAAGTGGTTGAACTTGTATATATAGTACCAGACCAACCAAGGACATAACAACTTTTCAAATAATAGAGGGAATCACTTAAAAACTGCATTTCCGCGCGAACAGTCGACCACAGCAGGTCTGTTCGTCGACGCATAGCCTGCACTTTTGGAAATATGCAAAATGTATCAGTACGCGTCGACCATACAGTCGGCGTGCGCTGACCCGTTGAAGAGTAATTTCTTCATGCGCCGACCCCGCGGTCGACTCAAACCTTCATGCGCTGACCAGTGGAAAATGTACTGATGCATGCGCCGACCCTATGGTCGACTCATGCCCTACAAACCTGCAAAAATTGATATTCTTGTGGTTTTTCATGCCTCTTGTCACGACCACATTTTATCTACACATATTATATTTATTATAACAGTTTTTAGACAAATGTAAAAGGATATGGTAGGTGATACGTTGCATTTGTTTGGTAAAGTTGGAATTTACAATTGCCAATTCATTCATGGTTGTAATTCGTCATCATCGAAACCTATATCGAGTGATGTCTTGCAGACTCGTGTGATGTATGGCGATTTTCCTTCATATTCTCCCCCTTTTTAATGATGACAACCTGTATACAACCAAAACAACTAACAACACAACAATATGCAATGTATACACAAGCTCCCCCTTTCTTTTGTAATTTGAGGCTGCAAAACAAACAACCATCAACTGTTGTGAACATCCTGGCTTGGCTTTGGTGCTTGCTACATGTTCTTCTCCCCCTTTGACAACATCAAAAAGAGAAAGAGAACTCGTCAATTAACAAAAAAAACATACAGTAGGTGATAGCTATTCAATTATCAAACTTCACACATAAGAGTGATAATGAATAAAAACTGGAATTAATAGATAATGAAGTGAATACATGCAAATAGGCGAAATATTCAGACAAACATAACACGAAATAACGGAAAATACACAGTGAAAACATGCAACAATGTAACTAATATCCCCGGAACCGACCTCGGCCCCTCCCCCGGTATGCAACATCTGAATTGCGGCGAGGATCCGAGAAGTCCACAAACGCTTCCACGGACATGTTGAGGTGATGGAGACTATCAGTGATTTACATGTCTTGCCTTTCATTGGATGCAACAAGAGCTTCAAAGCGGGCATCCATCCTAGTTGAAAATGAATTTAACCTTTCATTTTGAGTACGAAGCTCAGCTCTGATCTGTTCCATTCGCGTATCTTGACTCCTCATAAAGGTCTGTTGATCTAACTGCATGGACTGCAGCATATTAAGTATTTCAGAGTTGTTCGATGGTGGAGGAGGTGAGGAGTGCTGAGAAGGTTGATGATATTGAGGGTAGCCATGGTATGGATCATAGAATCTACCCAGGGTGGTCCAGCCTGTGTACTGCCACTCACCCTATCCCTGATTTGTGTAACCTTCTTCCTGTTCTTCAGATGGAGCTGAGTGCTGGAGCCAATCAGTATTTGGAATCTCATGTTGAACCGGCGATTGATAATAGTCTTGCTTCTTGCATATAGGTTATTGTACCTCTTTCGTTACATTTTCTTCAGCATCTTCCTGTTCATCTTGTTCTTCGCTTTCCTGTTCAGAACTGTCATCAGATTCATGAGTCACCCGAGGAATGTTTGCTCGATGGACAAACTTGTATGTTTGTCGTTCATCACACCAAAGATATCCCATCATGGCAAAGGTTTTGGTACTGAATTCTTTGTCAGAGGATACTGAAACACAAGGAAATGATGGGTATACAACATTTGTTGTGGTGAGAACCTCCGAAATAAACGACCCATAAGCTAGAGCAGTGCCTTGGCCTGAATCTCTCAGAGCAAAAATCCTGCTTGCAATATAATATGGCCAGTTTATTTTGATCTTATGTTTCAAAATATAGATGAGATGTACCTCAGCTTGTTCGACTCGGGACAGGCCACCTTTTTTCGGTTGCAGGATGCGAGCGACAATCCACTGAAGGATGCGCTCCCCTGTTTGGAGTTTGCCTGCCGTAACCGTTCTAGGAAAGGCATCACCATTGACAATAGCATCCGAATAGGGCCTTTTGAGCATGTCATTCAGAGCACTCTTAAACTCGTATCCCGGCACAGTGCGAGAGTCTGTTACCTCATGAAGAGGTTGTGCATCAACAGCTACAGTCAAATCAAAATACTTATTCCAGACTTCAGAATTTATGTTTACCAGTTTATTGCCGACAGAGGTGTGGAAATATTGACTTTGAAAGTTGTCACGCAAACTAGTGTAGAACACCCGGACTAAATCCTCACTGTATTTCGAGTTGCACTCCAGAAAGTTGAAAAACCCTTGAAACTCCAGCAGAGACATAATTTGGGTGAGATGCATGCGCTCCGCCGTTGCCTTGTAGAATGCATGCTGCGGAACGACTGCTCTCTTGCTTATATTCTTGTTGAAGTTGTCAACAGCAGGTGGTGGAACTAGTGAGACAACAGTAACGGGTACTGAAGCGGATGATGAGGCCCTTTATCTCTTTCTGGTATTTTTGCGAAATAGAGAAGCCATTGATGATGATTTTTGGATATTATGTAGAGATGAACTGCAATGCCTTTGGAGAGAGAAGTTAGAGATGAGTTTGGAGAAGATAAGAACTATCCCTTTTTATAGAAGAAGGTTTAGGGTTTTGGTAAGAGGGAGGAGACAAGGGGACACAATAGATGTCTAGATGCAAGTTACAATAAAATGCACTTTCAAATCATAGTAATTGTTGACTACACATTTAATGGATAAGTGAAGAGATGGAATGGTTTTCAAAAGCAAAAAAAAATTTGGGTTTTTGCGCGAGCCGTCGACCATAACCCCTGCGTGCATCAATGCATACTGTGTGATTTTTGATAATTTTGAAAGTATACAGCATGCGTCGACCGCTGCCCTGTTTTGGTTGACTCATAGTGATCAAAAACTCAGTTTTTCATTTTATGTCATGTAGAATGCCACACTTGATGCCTATTTACACTTTCACAATATAATTTGCATCCAAAACACATAGTACTTGCAGCAAATGTCATATATATAAATACCATGATAGTCAAATGATATACTAGTTTAAGTCATGAATGTTTAGAGAGAGAGAGAGAGAGAGAGAGAGAAGGAGCAATATCACCTCTATACCGACTATTGCACCCTAAAATTTGCTCAACCTATTTCACTTGGTTTATGTTTCAATTGCATTGTCATTTGCATAAAAAGTCATGTACATAGTCTAATCATTTGCATAGCATAGCAAGTCATCCAACAAGGGACCAAGTACTATTCTTATCTCTATGAGCCTATCAAGAGGTTATTATCCAAATTCAATCCTATCCAAGTCATCAGAAAGAAATTGAAATCTAAGAAGTCAGTGGATCAAGCAGTGGATCTCTCTCCTATCTTGAGTATATTTGAAGATCATCAAAGAAGGTGTGAGTTGTGAATCGAGCATGGAGGGTATATAGACATCATGGAGGACCTATAGGGTCATTTTGAAAGTGAGACAAGTCATTGATGTGATTACAAGAGCTGCAGTTGAAGACAGTCAACTAGGGTTTCATCTGGGTCAACCCTAGGTCAAATGCTTGGTTGAAGGTCATCAAGGTCTATTTGAAAGATGTGGGGTTCATCATTTGACATGTAGATATGGATGTGGTGTTGTGCCAAGGAGAAATCAAGAGAAATCAAGAAGAAGAGGGGTTTCTAAGTTAGGGTTTCTGTGTAAAATCCCCTGATTTAGGTCAAACTTCCAAGCAAGATAATTCAAAATGCAAGCTTCAAATGGATCCTTGGCCAACATGAAACTTGTATAGGATATCAAGACCTTTAATTTGAGTGGTGGAAGACATCAAGGAGATTTATAGAACTCAAGTTATGGTCCTTGCAAGTTACAGGTCATCTGAGGCATCTGAAATTTTGTCTGTGAAAGTTACTTGTCTTCCAAGCAACTTTTACCCCTCAAGGATCTTTCAAATGGATTTCTGGTCAACATGAGAGTTGTTCCTAATGATATTAGCTTTCTAGAAAGGTATGGTATGCCTTCATCTGATTTGTGGAACTCTACTTATTACTTTGGCAAGCAAAGGGTATTTTGGTCATTTGAGAATTACAGGTCATTTCAAGCATATGCCTAAAACTCATACAAGGAAGCTTCAAATGAAAAACTTCACAATATCAAAGTTGTTCCAAATGATGTTTTGAGTCTAGAAAAGTGGTCATGGAGTTTTGAAAATGGGTGTAGCTCATATTTGCAAAAATGACCTAATTAAGGCATGATTTAAGTCATTAAATAGCCATTTTTTGGGAATTCTTCATAACATGTCCAAATGGGGTGAAATTATAGGTCATTTTGATTGGAAAGAATGTTTTGAGACCATTGGAAATAGTGGATTTTTGAGTTTAGTTCAAAGTTTGAGAGTTATCATGGCTTCTTATGATTAAAGTGACATATGCCAAATCATAAGGGATTTGTGTACAAGAAGCTTCCAGCAATTTCTAGATGTTTCCATGGGCATCTATATAAACCCTAGAGCTCATTCAATGCAGGGTTGCACTTCATTTTGATCCAAAACACATAGTTTCATTCTCTCTTGCATTTTTGCAAATTCATCCAAACTCTCCCAATTCCTCATCATTCTGCAAAGTTCTTGATCCTATCATAGTCCATATTCATCATAGATCACATTGCAAGCAAGATCCAAGTGTATTGGTGCAAGATTCGTGTGTTGCAAGTTCATCATCAAAAGTGCAAGAAGAGTTGGTTATGGCAATCCAAAGCATTTGAGCAACAGTTGCTGCATACAGTATCAAGATCCACCTCCATTGATCAATCCTAGAGCATTGCTAGCTGTGAATCCAAGGTTTCATCCATCTGTTTTCAGATTTCTACCAGGTTAGTGTTTTCTTCGAATTGACTTAGAATTGATAGCATGATGTAGAATCATTAGGTTAGAACTGTTAGGAATAGGTAGATGATCAATTCCAGTGAGTTTGAGAGCATTTCATGGAGTTTGACATTGGAGCACAAATTCTGTTGAGGCATAGAACTTGGTGATTAGGCTGTTAGAGTCTTAGGTTGATAGTGATTCTTGCTCAGTGTGAAGCCAAGATGAGTTTAGTGTACTTAGATTGTGGATTGGTGATGATGAAAATTCTGAGTAATTTTGAGGTGGAGATCGTGTTTCATGTTAGAGTTGATATTAATGGATGCTGATACCATAGGCTTGATCAGGGAGAGATTTGGAGTAACTTTGCTTTTTACACTTTTGAGTTTGATGAAGAATTGAGCAGACACGAGTGAGGAGAAGATGATGCATGAGGTTCAGTTTCCATGGCTGTTTCATACAAACCCTAGGCATGAGGAAGACGAAGCATATCGTGTGTTGGATGAGCAAGACTTGTTTGACTGAGAACGTAATTGAACGGCCTGGATTCAAAGTTGAGAATAGGAGGGAACTCAGAACGTGAAACGCAGCGTTTCACTTAAGTTCTCAGATTGGGCTTAATGATCAATGCTATTCGCACCCCCATACCAAGGCCCACTCATTTTGAACTACTTTTTCCTGCTATTTACACCGCGCGTGTTTCTTTTTCTTTTTGATTTTCTGAAGTGATTTTATGCTGGTCTGGGCCCAGGCGCGCTTTGCTACGCGCACCCCCAGTCTGGGCCCATCATCCATTTTCCAATGCATTCTCTTACTAACTGTACCCCTAGCCCATTTTACTTCATTTTAATTTCCTTTATTTTTCTTAATTGTTTGAAAATTCATAATAAATTGGAAATTCCATATTTTTGATTGGTTGTTTTTTTACCATTTTCATATTTCTGTGTAGAAAAATATCATGTAATAAAATTTCCATTTTATTTTCTTTTAATATTTTTTTCATATTTTTTCTTTTAATGCCTTTTTAATAGATATAGTTTGTACATAGTTTTTGTAGAATTTCTTTTAGGTGGTTCTCATAATCTTTTTAGGCCAATTTTTTTAATATAACTAGATACATATATTAGGTGCCCCCTTGATTTTTATACCAATTTTTTTAGGATTTATTTTAGGTAGTTTAGTTATAAAATATTAGGCTAATCATTTAGGGTTGTGAATATAATGTAGGTTTAACAAAACAAATTTTCTTTTGGGTTTTCTTTAGGACAAATTAAATGATGGGACTATAGGGGTATTATGGGTAAATAATAGATCCCTTAGAAAATATTAGACTTCCCCTATTCTACTATTACTACTAGTATATTTCCTGTATTTGCTTGATTGTGTGGTGTGCCCTCTCTAGGGTTATTATTTGACTGTGTGGGGTATTGGGCCTGCTTGGGGTTTGGGTTTGAGTTGAAGACTTTGCTGATGAAGCCATTGAAGATTAAGAGAATGAAGACCAATTTCCAGGGTTGATGAAGAGTATCTTGCTGGCAGTTGTTGAAGATTATAGGGTCTAGGAGCTAAGCAGAGCTCTAGAGTAGAAAACTTGCTTCATAAACATGGAAGGTCTTGTCTGCCTCCATTCTTTCTCTATGATTCAAAGTCTCTTTTAAATACCCACCTCCTTCCTTTGGAAGGATTAGTGAATGTATTTAAAAGATAGAACTTTTGAGAGAAAACTGTCAGTATCATGTTAACAGTCAGTAGGCCACCCTTGGTAGGCAATTGACTGCTTAACATCCAATTCATCTTGTTGACTGCTGCTCATCTTGGAGAGTGAGACTTGAAGAAAAGCCAGTGAAAGATTGAAGATAAAGACCTTGCTTGAAGGCTTGAAGATGAAGACTGATGCTTGCTTGAAGCTTGTAGATGGTTGAAGATGACTTGAAGACAGATGTTGATGAAGATTGCTTTTGCTGTTTATTTTGCTGTTTATAATTTTTGATGTATTGTTTGAATTTCCCGGACTGTATTGTTTGCCGATTAATTTGTTAGGTTGAAAGCGAATTTTGTTCGCTTTTGCCTGTTGTTTTCTAGGCTCGAGGTTGAGTGGGACTCCCTTGCCTCGCTTGTATTGCTGCATTCATGCATTTTACTGCTTTATTATATATTTGTTGTTGTTCTGTTTCCGTTTATCCCTTAGGATCTCTGTTTCTCTCTGTGCAAGAGAGGAGCATGATAGACATTAGGTCTTAACCCATGCATGATAACATTAGGTTAGTGTGATCCCCTTTTCAACCGTAGGTTAGAGTTCTGTCTCTTCTTTCTCAAAACAAACAGAAAAACACAATAAATATTTCAAACACAATAAAAGACACTTCTTCCGTAAAAGAATGTGAACTCATCAAAACGTCATTTTTGTCCGCTTGGACCAGTAATCAGAAAAACCCTTTTTCAGAAGGAGATAAAAGCAATCAAAACAGACTTGTGTCGTACGTGTCCCGAACTACGTTTGCTCTGATCTTTCATGCTGTATGAAAGTACGTAGGCATAGGATGCGATATCCTAGCGAGCAACCTTCCCCTCCTTTCCCGTAGGTAGGCGAACTACGTTGAGTCTGATTTCTCGTTCCAGACGGGAATACGTAGGCATAAAGTGCGATACTTTGCCGAGTCATTTTATTTTCTTTTAACCCCTGACCTGTAGAGTAGATAGAATATTAATCCGTACCAGAAAACAAGCGTGGATCCCGTCGAGTACGACGGACGTGAGGGGTGCTAATACCTTCCCCTTGCGTAACCGACTCCCGAATCCAGGTTTTGGTTGCGATGACCATTCCTTTCCCCGTTTTGTGGTAGGTTTACCTCGAGCGTTTCCTTTCCTCTCTTTGGGATAAATAATGCACGGTGGCGACTCTTCTGTTCAGCCGGCGCCGATTTTCGCAGTAGCGACAGTTGGCGACTCTGCTGGGGATCCAACGTCCCCTGGCTGCTAAGGACTGCGATAGCTCCTTACGCATTTGGGATCCAACGTCCCTTAAGCGAGTCAATCCTAGCGCTTGTTTTCCCGTCGAGGATTTTGTATGGATTTATATTTCTGTCATTTACCTTCAGCATTATATTATTGTTATTATTGCTGTATTGGGGTTGTGACGGGTGATTCTATGATTGAGAGATAAGCCGGACGTGTGCTTGAGTGCACTTAGAATTAGAGTATAAAGTAGTGGGCGCGTGTCGGCTTTGCTTGCATTAGTGTCCCACAAAATCTACACTCGGACGAGGTTCTTCTGGTTGACTTCTTTTTCTACCCTTTGGGTCGAAGGGGTTGTTGGTTAGTTGGATTGTCGACTCCGGGAACCGATCATTTGGAAGTTGGCTAAGTGAGGCCTCTTCAGGATTCGATGATGCCACTCCTTCTGGGAATCGTATCTTCAACCCTGAAAGTCTGTGACGCCGACGACCGCATAGGATGTCGTACCGTTGTCAGTTACTAGGACACCTACCTGTGAGAGGGTTTGGGGCTATGCAGGTAACTAGACCTTCAGATATCGGTTTGTTTCTTGATCCGAGCTTCAGGGTATTTATGGACGGTTGAGAGGTCTATCAGAGACCAGTTGGAGTTATGATATGGGGTCTGTCAGAGACCAGTCAGAATTATAGTATGGGGTCTATCAGAGACCAGTGTTGGAGCTTTGTATTGGGTCTGTCCAAGACCAGGGTTTGAGGAATTCTGGAGGGTCTATCTGAGACTTTTGATATGGTTCAGGCTTCTCAGCCATGGCATTTGGTCCCTGTTGCATTTATTTGCATTGCATTGTTCGCATAACCATTATCATGTGCATTTCATTAACGTGTGTCTGTGCTGCAGGTGCATTTGTATATTCCCTGATTCTAGTGCCCAGACTTCTGCTTATTGATCATGGCTGGTTTGAGGATGACAGTTGCCTACACGTTACCTACACCTGATAGTACTCCCCTCCTGGGTCTGATTTCCCTTGTTGATGAGGAGGTTAGGAGAAGTTTCAGGATGAGTCATGGAAGATTGTTGAGACTGGTCTGCAAGCCAACTGCTGTTGAGATGAATGGGCTGTACACCTTGATGCAATTCTATGACCCTGCATTGAGATGTTTCACGTTTGCTGACTTTATTTTGGGGCCTACCATGGAGGAATACGCAGAGTTTATCGAGTTGTCGGTACAAAATAAGGTTCCTTTCATCCATCGTGACGCTAAGCCCCAGCTGGAGGACTTAGCTAAGGCCTTGCACATGAACGCTTCTGAACTATTACTGACTTCTTGGCTCGGGGTTCCAGGTTTCTCCCTCGATTTTCTGGTTGGCAAATCTCAAGAATACGCCAAGAGCGGGTGCTTGATAGTCTTTAATGCTATCTTGGCTCTGTGCATCTACGGAATAGTGCTGTTTCCCAACTTACCCAATTTTGTGGACTTGGACGCTTTTCATCTGTTTGCTGCTGGCAACCCGGTACCCACTTTGATTGGAGATCTCTATCATTCATTGCACTACAAAAATGAAAACAGAAGAGGAAAGACCGTTTACTGTTGTGCGCCGCTGTTGAACATGTGGTTTAAGAGCCATCTCCCCCTGAAGGGACCTTTTGTGGATAGTGCAACTACAGCCGATTGGCCAGAGCGCCTGATGAGACTATCTTCTGAAGACATTGAGTGGTTTGACCGAGACTTGTTGGGGTCTGAGCTCATTTTCAGTTGTTCTGGGTATCCTAATGTTCCTTTGATAGGAAGAAAAGGGTGCATTAATTACAACTCATCTTTGTTCGTTTGCCAGTTTGGATACGCGTTGAAGAACCCACCTAAGGAGGAAGAAGTACAGGAATCTCTGTACTTCACCGATGATTTGAATGGAGAGTTACTAGCCAAGCTTCAGCACGCCTGGATGCGTATCAACAGAAGAGGGAAACCACTGTTGGGGAAGAATGATTGTCAGGCTTATGTACCATACAAAGTTTGGATCCAAGAGAGGGTAAAACGGTTGCTGATGCAATTTCCAGCTGCACCAGTCCCTGTTCATATTCCGGTGGAGGAACCAACCACAGTTACTATGGAGGTCTACGAGCGAGTTGTAAAAGAAAAAGAAGCCTTGATGAGGATCAATGAAGAGTTAGAAAAGGAACTGGCTCAGATGCATAGTGAGAAGAACAAGGTTGTGCATTCTTTCCAACAGCAGATTGAATTAGTAAACAGGCTAGGTGCTGAATTGACTGAAGAAAAAAAGAAGCGTGAACGCCTGGGGAAAGAGTTCAGAAGCTCTCATGACATGTTGGAGTCCAAAAAGAAAGCACTCGATGCCGCCCACCGGGAAATCTCTTCTTGTAACAAGACGTGGAATGCTACGCTAACCAACAACAAAAAGAGGGAAGATAAATTGAAGTAGCAAATTTCTGAACTCGCAGAACAGTTGAAGGCTAGCACTAAGAAGTATGAAGAGGAGGTGATGGCCAGATATAGTCTCCAGAATGCATTGAACAAGGCCATCGAAGGAAAGAAAGAAGTTGTGTCTCAGAAGTGGAAGCTAGAGGATCGCTTCGGAGAAGGGGCATGGGAGGAATCCGCTGGTGATTTGCGACGTGTTCTCAAGCGAAGAGATCTACTTGTTGAGGGTCTGCTTACCCGACCAAGTCATCCAGAGACTAAGAAGTTATTAGAGGAATACCAGGCCTATGGGAGTACTTGACCATTTCATGTATTCATGTGGATGCTTTATTTGCATTTGTGCTGACCATCACCAGGATTGTTGGTTGAGGTCATGCCTTCTTATTATACGCTCATTGATATTGTATTCTTGGCTTAATGGATTTCTCTGCAATATATGAGGTGTTTTCTATGATTCAGCTCCGAGCTTCGTATTGCTGTCACTGTCACCGCACTGACACATTCGCACTAGAATCGAGGAATGATACGCCCTAACGCACAGACACATATTTCATTGCATCCACATCCATATTGCATTACAGGTGATTATTGAACTGTATCTCATTTCCTGCACTGTACCAGGTCTTTTCAGGATTGAAAGTCAGCGCCCGCACCGATACTCCACTCGTACCAACTGCCGAAGAATAATGGATCAGATGCAGAATGAAATGCAGGACATGCGTGAGAAGCTGGCGCTATTCATGCAGACAATGGAGACCATTGCGAAAGGCCAGGAGAATTTGCAAGCTTTGGTGCAGCCTTTGTTGGTAAGAAATGTTGGGCACGAAAATGAGGACCATAATTCTGTGCGAGTCGACACTATTCACGGGGATGGTACCCCCACACCGATAGCTCCACCTGTGGTAAACATACCTGCTGTCAATGTGAACAACGGCGCTGCCGCCGGGAACGGTAACGTTGGAATCGGTAACGAGACTGTCGTCAACAACGTTGGGCTCGGAGATGTCAACCTGGGTGATAATATGGGAGGTAATGGCTTCGGTAATAATGGATTCGGCTTCAATGACCAGGGGTTTGATCATGCCGGGAAGTACGGCTTCAACGCTCAGGGCTTCGGACAGGACGGATTTGGTATGACTAATCAGGGTTATCGCGGATTCGGAAATGGGAATGGCGCTGGGTTAATGGCTTTTGGACCTGCAGGAGTCGCTCCGGGGTATGGTAACAGGGGGCGAGGCCCTGTAATGAATCAGACTAGAGTTGGCCGTAACAACGGGTACGATGGATACGGAACTGGGAACGGTAATTGGCTAGAGGATCAGCAGGAGGATGCTTTCTCCGGTGGAGGTTTCGAAGGTCCTATGGATGACTCTCAGAGAATCAAGATGCTCGAGGAGCAGATGAAGGGGGTCGTGAATCAAAGCGTTGTTGGCTTAGATATGACTACAATGGATCTGGTGCCTGGCCTGAGGGTACCAATAAAATTCAAAGCTCCCACATTCGACAAATATAAGGGGGATACCTGTCCAAAGGTGCACGTGCGGTCATACTACAGAAGGATGTCAGCATATTCAAACGATGAGAGGATGCTGATGCATTTCTTTCAAGATAGCTTGTCTGGTCCTTCCCTTGAGTGGTATATGGGGCTGGAGCTAACACAGATAAAGACATGGAAGCAGCTGGTTGAAGCGTTTGTGGCTCACTATAAGTACAACAGTGACTTGGCACCCAACCGGGTCCAATTGCAGGGGTTGTCCCAGAAGAAGGGCGAGAGCTTCAAAGAGTATGCGCAGAGATGGCGCGACATGGCTGCTCGAGTTCATCCCCCTTTAGAGGACAAAGAAATGAATGATATGTTCATAGGAACATTTACCGGTATGTTTTATGACAAGTTGTTTCATACTTCTTTGGGCAGTTTCTCAGACTTAATCCTGATGGGAGAGAAGATTGAAAGCAACATTAAACAGGGAAGATTCCAAGCTGAGGAATCCACTTCAGCTGGCAGTAACAGAAGGGCTTTCGGTGGGCGCCGTCAAGGTGATGCAAGTGCAGTGTTTGGGGGCCGAGGCCGAGGCAGAGGTCGAAACCAGTACAATCAGCCGCAGCAGGTGGCAAGTGTTACCATTCCATTTCAGCAACAACAAATACAACAACAGCAACGGCAACCACAACAGGGGGTACATCCCGCTCAGCGCAGAATCCAGGGGGGCAAACCAAGGAGGGTGTTTGAAATGCCTCCTTAAACGTATGCAGAATTGCTACAGACGTTACTGGGTTTGAACTTGGTGGAAAAGAGAATTATGGCGCCAGTAACGGGCACTCCTCCGTACGGCTTTGACGCAAACAAGCACTGTGAATTCCACTCCGGGGCTCCTGGCCACGATATAGAAGGTTGCCACGCGTTCAAACATGTGGTGCAGGATCTATTGGATAGTAAGGCTATCAATTTTGGACAGGCAGGTCCGAACATAGTGCAAAAGCCCATGCCCAACCATGGGGCAAATGCTATTTTAACCGAGGAGGATTTGAACTTGATTATGAATGTTGATGACCTCAAGACACCGTTGTGCGAGATAAAGAGAAGGTTATTGCAAGGAGGTGTGTATCCAGGCTGCGACGAGTATTGTTTAGAGTGTTGGACCCAAGCTGGGGGGTGTGCTGAATTGAAGAAGGGTATTCAGACCTTAATAGATGGAGGCACATTGCAATTCGACAGAACGGCAGTTGAAGAACCTGCAGAGGTATTAGCAGACAAGCAAAGTGATGTAGCTACTGTGACGATTCCCCGAAAAACAATAACTATAACGGCGCCAGCCAGGCGGCCGCCGATCACTATCACCAAGGCAGGCCCAGTCCCTTATGAGAGCACTAAGGCAGTCCCCTGGACCTATGGGTTGGAAGCATACTGTGATGGGGAGAAAATTGATGTTAATAAACAGCCAGTTGAGGTTGTGGACAACGTCGTCAGTACCGGAGGGATGACAAGAAGTGGGAGAATCTTTATATCGCCGGAGGTAGAGGCTGAACGACTGGCGAAGGGAAAAGGAAAGATGAATGAGAATGTCCCGGTGCAGAGGAAGGAAAAAGAAACGTCATTGAAGGATGTGGAAGAGTTCATGCGCCTTATTCGTAAGAGTGATTATAAGATTGTTGAGCACCTTCAACAGACGCCGTCAAAGATATCCATACTGTCGTTGCTATTATGTTCCGAAGCTCACAGAAATGCATTGTTGAAAGTTCTGGATACGTCCTTCGTACCCCAAGATGTTTCCGTGAATCAGCTGGAGGGGGTGTTGGCGCATGTGAACGCAGGCCATAGCT
This sequence comes from Lathyrus sativus, assembly GCA_963859935.3. Lineage (NCBI taxonomy): Eukaryota > Viridiplantae > Streptophyta > Magnoliopsida > Fabales > Fabaceae > Lathyrus > Lathyrus sativus. Next base: position 120,019,556 of record OZ012740.1, read on the forward strand.
TGGGATTTACAGACTTTGATTTGACCCTGAAGGGGAGAGAGCATAAATGGCGTTGCACGTCTCAGTTGAGTGTAGGGGCTCAGTCATGTCTCATGTACTAGTAGATACCGGATCTTCCTTAAACGTGCTGCCCAAGAAAGCAATGATGAAACTGGATGCCAGAGGAATCCTTTGTACGCCTAGTGACTTGGTGGTCAGGGCATTCAATGGTACACGAAGAACAGTCTTTGGATCCATAACGTTACCTCTACAGGTGGGGCCGGAGGTTTTCGCAACTGAATTTTATATTATGGACATCCAGCCAGCATACAGCTGCCTTCTCGGACGACCCTGGATCCATGGTGCTGAGGCAGTCACATCTACCTTGCACCAAAAGCTGAAATACATGGTAGGGGACAGTGTGGTCACGGTCTGTGGAGAAGAAGACATATTGGTTAGCCATCTGTCATCATTCAAGTATGTAGAAGTCGACGGCGAGATTCATGAAACACCATGTCAAGCCTTTGAAGGGTTGCGCATCAAAGACAAAGGTCCCGGGCCGAGTAAAGCGTCAGAGGTAGCCGTCTCGTCATACAAGGAGGCTCAGGCTTTAGTAAAGACAGGTGAGACAAAAGGCTGGGGCAAGGTGCTGGATATTCCCATGAAGATGGACCGATTTGGGCTGGGATATCAACCGTCGTCATCAACGCCTGCTGCAGGGGCACCCCATTTCAGAGGACCAATAACCATCACCACTAGTGGAGTGTGTCACGAGGCCATCAACGCTGTTTCAGATTCCGAAGAAGGAGACAGTGATTGCGACATGGACGCCTGGATTCAGCCAAGCATGCCAGGACAAGGATTATGCAATTGGTCTATTCAGGAGATTGTTCCTGTGACTCACAAATAGTAATACTTTGTTTTCTTAATTGTTGAACAATCTGGTGTCTTACCCGAGGCATCATGATTTTGTTTAGGGCCGTGCTGTTATGTACATTGCGTTGTTTAATCATTAAATAAAAGGCGTTTTTTCATGTACAAATATTGCGATCTCTGTTTTTCCTGTTTTGTATTTTACAATAAAATGGCAACGTGGTTATTCGCTTTATACGCATTTTGAAGCATTTAACCATTCCTTTTGCAGGATAATATTTTCAGATGACATCATTGAACCGCCTATGACTCGTCTCGACTTTGAGCACCCGGTATTTCAGGCCGAAGAAGAGATTGTTGAAGATGGCGACGTTCCCGAAGAATTGTCTTGGTTGGTAAAGCAAGAAGAACGAGTCATTCTGCCTCATGAGGAGGTCATCGAAATTATTAACCTGGGGTCGGAAGGGGTTGAAAAGAACATCCGTATAGGAGCCGCGCTGCAGAGCGACGTCAAGCGAAGACTGGTTGAAATGCTCAGAGAGTACAGTGATGTGTTCGCTTGGTCGTACGAAGACATGCCTGGGCTTGATACAGATATGGTTGTGCACCGTCTGCCGTTGAAAGAAGAATGCCCGCCGGTCAAGCAGAAGCTTCGCAGAACTAGACCTGATATGGCAGTGAAAATTAAGGAGGAGGTTCAAAAGCAGTGGGATGCTGGTTTCCTAGCTGTTACAAAATATCCCTCATGGGTCGCTAACATTGTACCAGTGCCCAAGAAAGACGGTAAAGTGAGAATGTGCGTAGATTACCGTGATTTGAACAAAGCGAGCCCGAAAGATGATTTTCCGCTTCCTCACATCGATGTGCTGGTTGACAATACTGCTCAATTATCCGTATTCTCCTTTATGGATGGCTTCTCGGGCTATAATCAGATTAAGATGGCACCAGAAGACATGGAGAAGACTACTTTCATAACACCTTGGGGAACATTTTGTTACAAAGTGATGCCCTTCGGACTAAAGAATGCTGGGGCAACGTATCAGCGTGCAATGACGACTCTTTTCCATGATATGATGCATAAGGAGATCGAGGTTTATGTCGATGATATGATTGCCAAATCCCAGACGGAGGAAGAGCATTTGGTGAATCTGCTGAAGTTATTCAAAAGGCTTAGGAAGTTCAGGCTGAGACTGAACCCTAACAAGTGCACCTTCGGGGTGAGATCGGGTAAACTGCTGGGGTTTATCGTGAGCGAAAAAGGAATAGAGGTTGATCCTGCAAAAATAAAAGCAATACAAGAGATGCCGACGCCTAGAACAGAGAAAGAGGTGCGCGGGTTTTTAGGGAGGTTGAACTACATCGCTCGGTTCATATCTCACCTAACGGCTACGTGTGAGCCGTTATTCAAGCTGTTGAAAAAAGACCAATCTGAAACGTGGAATGAAAATTGTCAAAAGGCGTTCGATAAAATAAAGCAGTATTTGCAGGAGCCTCCTATTTTGATACCCCCAGTGGCAGGGAGACCCTTGATTATGTATTTGACAATTCTTGAGGGAAGTATGGGTTGCGTTCTCGGTCAACACGACGAGACAGGAAGAAAAGAGCATCCGATCTACTACTTGAGTAAGAAGTTTACTGAATGTGAATCTCGATATTCAATGCTCGAAAAAACTTGTTACGCGCTAGCCTGGGCCGCCAAGCGTTTGAGGCAATACATGCTGAACCATACAACCATGCTCATCTCGAAGATGGATCCTATCAAATATGTATTCGAAAAGCAGGCATTATCAGGGAGAATTGCCCGTTGGCATATGGTTTTTACTGAATACGACATCCAGTATGTCTCGCAGAAGGCTATAAAGGGGAGTATATTATCTGAGTACTTGGCAGAGCAGCCTATTGAGGACTACCAATCGATGAGGTTTGATTTTCCTGACGAGGATATCATGTACCTAAAAATGAAAGATTGTGAAGAACCGTTGCCGGACGAAGGACCAGAATTGGGTTCCAAGTGGCAATTGATCTTTGACGGAGCTGTAAACTCCTACGGTAGCGGAATAAGGGCAATCATCACTACTCCACATGGGTCGCACATCCCATTTACCGCTCGATTGACCTTTCCTGTTACCAATAATGAAGCCGAATACGAAGCTTGCATCATGGGCCTTGAAGAAGCCATTGATTTGCGAATCAAAAATCTGGATGTATACGGAGACTCAGCTCTGGTGGTGAATCAAATAAAAGGGGAATGGGAGACACGTCAGCCTAATTTGATACCATACATGAATTACGCGAGGATATTGTTGCCCTTCTTGGACAAGGTTGAATTGCATCATGTGCCGCGAGCAGAGAATCAGATGGCTGACGCCCTGGCCACTTTGTCTTCCATGTACAAAGTCAACTTCTGGAATGAGGCTCCCAGAATTGTTATCTCTCGGCTTGACAGACCCACCTTCGTGTTTGCCATTGACGAAGCATATGATGATAAACCGTGGTATTTCGATATCCTTAATTTCCTGAAGAGCAAAGAGTATCCGGCTGGGGCATCCAGTCACGATCAGAAGACTCTCAGGAGATTGGCGGGTAATTTCTATTTGAATCCGGACGGTGTCTTATACAGAAGAAATCACGACTTGGTGCTACTACGTTGTGTAGATGAGAAAGAGGCGAAGCTGCTCATGGAGGAAATACATGAGGGTACATTTGGTACGCATGCTGGTGGGCATGTTATGACGAGGAAGCTGCTGCGGGCAGGTTATTATTGGCTGACTATGGAAACTGATTGTTTCAAGTTTGCGAAGAGGTGTCACAAGTGCCAAATCTATGCGGATAAGATCCATGTGCCTCCGAGTCCTCTGAACGTGATGTCATCGCCATGGCCATTCTCGATGTGGGGAATCGATATGATTGGAAAGATCGAGCCGACGGCTTCTAACGGACACCGGTTCATTCTAGTAGCAATCGATTATTTTACCAAGTGGGTGGAAGCGGCATCTTATGCAAATGTGACTAAGCAGGTGGTAGCCAGATTCATCAAGAGAGATATCATTTGCAGATATGGGATCCCCGAGCGGATAATTACCGACAACGGTTCAAACCTGAATAACAAAATGATGAAGGAGCTGTGTCAGAGTTTTAAGATCGAGCATCACAACTCCTCCCCTTACCGACCCAAGATGAATGACGCTGTTGAAGCGGCCAATAAGAATATAAAGAAGATTGTTCAGAAGATGGTGGTGACCTATAAGGATTGGCACGAGATGCTACCTTTTGCTTTGCACGGTTATCGTACGACGGTACGCACATCAACCGGGGCAACCCCGTTCTCGTTGGTATATGGAATGGAAGCAGTGTTACCATTGGAGGTTGAGATTCCTTCGCTGAGGGTATTACGAGATGTCCAACTAGACGAGGCAGAATGGGTGAAAGACAGGTTGAACCAGCTGAGTTTAATGGATGAGAAGAGGCTAGCTTCTCTAGCATACGGTCGTTTGTACCAGAGCCGAATGAAGAAAGCATATGATAAGAAGATACATCCTCGGAGCTTTCAGACGGGCGACCTTGTGCTGAAAAGGATTCTCCCGCCACAGGCAGATCACAGGGGCAAGTGGACCCCCAACTACGAAGGGCCATACGTTGTCAGAAAAGTCTTTTCAAGAGAGGCTTTATTGTTGTCCACCATGGACGGTGAAGACTTTACGTCGCCTGTGAATTCGGACGCAGTTAAAAAATACTTTGCTTGAAATTGACCCGCTGGACAGAAAAAAGAGAGTCCAGGCAAAAATGGGGCATCCTGGCGAACCAAAAACAGAATGAAAGGTTCGGGCAAAAGTTAGGGATAAAATTGAAAAAAATGTACACCCGCGAAGTTGAAAACCTACACTGGGCAGCTTCGGCAAAAAAGGGTATCCCAGTGAACTGAAAACCCGTAAAGGGCGGTTCATGCAAAAGTTAGGGATTTGAAAAGAAAATGACTGCGGTACGAAGTTGATACTGCGGTTCACATTGGTGCGGGAGAATATACTTGAGGGGTCGATTATCAGATACAATCTCTTCGGAAGTGTGAATACCGGGAAAGCATTAGAGTCGGGCGAGTCATAGGAGGATCAACTCCCGATGTTCGTCTGCATCCCGTTGCCGACATGTGTACAAATTTGATTTGTCATTATATTTATGCTTCTTGTGCATACTTGTATATTTGTTGTGCGTAGCTTCCTCTTTTCAGGAGTTACATCCCGTGTACAAAACTCCGCCCATTTAGGGGCCCAATCAATAAAACATGTTATTCAGTATTTGATGTTGGTTCTTTACTATTTTGTACATGACAACGCCGAAGTTTAATAAAACTAGCAAGTGTATAACGTCGCTGGCCCTTGCCAATAATTGCTAAAACGTTGAATTAACTGAAAATAATGTCACTAACACTAACCTGAATAGATTTGGTTGCATAGACTTGTCTTGTCTTGGTTGTGGTGTTGCAGGGTTCGTAGCCGTATGAAGTGGACGATCAAGAGATTGCAGTATTGACCAGAAGCTCGTAACGAAAGACTCGATCCCCACGCAGGTCGCGCTTCTGAGATAACCATGTTCCTTACTAAAGAAGGATCAAATTCCCCAGCTAGTCGTAGCTTATCCAAAGGATATTCTCCAGCAAGGTCGTTTATCCTCAACAGAATTAATGGTTCCAAGATCGAAGGTTGAATTCAGACAGTGTGGTGTCCCCAACAGGATTCCCCATCCCGAGCAGAGTGGTTTAGCCTCAGAAGATTAATATTTCCAACTTGTGAGCTGCACTCAAGCAGTTTACCCTTCCCAGTAGGGTCATTCACTCTCCCCAACGGAGTCAGCTGATTTTCCCCAAGAGAGTCGTTTCGTCCCCAGAGGAGTTCTCTTTCCAGCAAATGTTTTCTTTCCTCCTAGTGGAACTCGAAGATTAAAACTCTTCCCGGCAGAGTTGGCTGTGTGTCCTGGCATTTATTTTGCCGGAATACCGTGTGATACCCGTTCACTCTCCAGCAGAAGTCCAATCATGATTGGCGCATTTAGTTATTTCTCAGTGAAGCGGGCTTCACTCTTCCAACATTTATTTTGCTGGAATAATTCTGTAACGCTCGGTTACCCCCAGCGGAGTTGGCATTATCTTCAGCATTCATTTTGCTGAAGCAGTTTCTGTATCCCAGCAGTTCGAGTCTGCATTTGCATTGGCATATAGTGTCATATTTGCATCTACCAAATAAAAACGCGTAGCATCTCCATGTCGAATGGAGCATTACGCCATTGTCAAACATATGCATGTTGAAACATAAACTAGATTGGTTGATCGTTTGTTTTCAAGCATTGTTTCCCATGCAGGTGGAGAGAGCTCTTGCTCAAATTAATTACCAAACATTCAGGATCTCGGCGTGAGACATGTAACGATAATGTCAGTTGTGGCGTTATTCCCCACAAAGTTGCTTGTTTGAAGTTTCTCTTACCGTTCCAGCGGAGTATTTCTTCAAGATCGTTGTTATAACAATATCAAAAGATTTCGTGAATCGACTTTTGGAGGTTGTCTGGCAGTGTGGATTCAGAAAATCCCCAGTAGAGTCCTTCTCAGATTTGCTGCCATGTCAGCACTGAAAATTGGAAGACTAGACTCATATTGTGTTACCCATATGATTGATAGAGCTAGCTGCTGCAAAAATAGGCAGAAGAGTTGTATCAGAGTTATTTCCCGTAGTGGTGACAGAGTTATTTTCCCGTAGTGGTGGCGGAGTTATGTTCCCGTAGTGGTGACGGAGTTATTTCCCGCAGTGGTGGCGGAGTTATCTTCCCATAGTGGTGACGGAGTTATTTCCCGTAGTGGTGACGGAGTTATTTCCCGCAGTGGTGGCAGAGTTATCTTCCCATAGTGGTGACGAAGTTATTTCCCGTAGTGGTGACGAAGTTATTTTCCCGCAGTGGTGGCAGAGTTATTTCCCGTAGTGGTGACGGAGTTATTTCCCGTAGTGGTGACGGAGTTATTTTCCCGTAGTGTGGCGGAGTTATGTTCCCGTAGTGGTGACGGAGTTATTTCCCGCAGTGGTGGCGGAGTTATTTTCCCGTAGTAGTGACGGAGTTATTTTCCCGCAGTGGTGGCGGAGTTATTGTCCCGCAGTGGTGGCGGAGTTATTTCCTGTAGTAATGATAAAGTAGTACCCGTAGCGATGGCGGTGTTGTTATTTTTCCAGATTATCTTCCCGTAGTGGTGGCGGAGGGATGACGGTGTTATTTTTCTGTAATGGTGACAGAGTGATTTTCCTGTATCGTTGGCAGGGTCATGTTGTGTTGACAGAAGTACTTCTCCTGGTGAAGTCGATAAGTTCATTCCAGTATTGACAAGATAATATTGAAACCAGATTTGTTCCCCAAACAGTCGTGCAGTTCATTTCTGCGGTTGGCAAATTTCCGGGTTCTTAGTATTCAACCGTCTCGTACCTCGAATGTTTGAAGGTCGTTCGCGTTTCATACAGTCGGGTCCAAGTCGCTTGAATAGGGGCAGCTGTTGCACCCTAAAATTTGCTCAACCTATTTCACTTGGTTTATGTTTCAATTGCATTGTCATTTGCATAAAAAGTCATGTACATAGTCTAATCATTTGCATAGCATAGCATAGCAAGTCATCCAACAAGGGACCAAGTACTATTCTTATCTCTATGAGCGTATCAATAGGTTATTATCCAAATTCAATCCTATCCAAGTCATCAGAAAGAAATTGAAATCTAAGAAGTCAGTGGATCAAGCAGTGGATCTCTCTCCTATCTTGAGTATATTTGAAGATCATCAAAGAAGGTGTGAGCTGTGAATCGAGCATGGAGGGTATATAGACATCATGGAGGATCTATAGGGTCATTTTTAAAGTGAGACAAGTCATTGATGTGATTACAAGTACTGCAGTTGAAGACAGTCAACTAGGGTTTCATCTGGGTCAACCCTAGGTCAAATGCTTGGTTGAAGGTCATCAAGGTCTATTTGAAAGATGTGGGGTTCATCATTTGACATGTAGATATGGATGTGGTGTTGTGCCAAGGAGAAATCAAGAGAAATCAAGAAGAAGAGGGGTTTCTAAGTTAGGGTTTCTTTGTAAAATCCCCTAATTTAGGTCAAACTTCCAAGCAAGATAATTCAAAATGCAAGCTTCAAATGGATCCTTGGCCAACATGAAACTTGTAGAGGATCTCAATACCTTTAATTTTAGTGGTGGAAGACATCAAGGAGATTTATAGAACTCAAGTTATGGTCCTTTCAAGTTACAGGTCATCTGAGGCATCTGAAATTTTGTCTGTGAAAGTTACTTGTCTTCCAAGCAACTTTTACCCCTCAAGGAGCTTTCAAATGGATTTCTGGTCAACATGAGAGTTGTTCCTCATGATCTTAGATTTCTAGAAAGGTATGGTATGCCTTCATCTGATTTGTGGAACTCTACTTATGACTTTGGCAAGAAAAGGGTATTTTGGTCATTTGAGAATTACAGGTCATTTCAAGCATATGCCTAAAACTCATACAAGGAAGCTTCAAATGAAAAACTTCACAACATCAAAGTTGTTCCAAATGATTTTTTGAGTCTAGAAAAGTGGTCATGGAGGTTTGAAAATGGGTGTAGCTCATATTTGCAAAAATGACCTAATTAAGGCATGATTTAAGTCATTAAATAGCCATTTTTTGGGAATTCTTCATAACATGTCCAAATGGGATGAAATTATAGGTCATTTTGATTGGAAAGAATGTTTTGAGACCATTGGCAATAGTGGATTTTTGAGTTTAGTTCAAAGTTTGGGAGTTATCATGGCTTGCTTATGATTAAAGTGACATATGCCAAATCATAAGGGATTTGTGTACAAGAAGCTTCCAGCAATTTCTAGATGTTTCCATGGGCATCTATATAAACCCTAGAGCTCATTCAATGCAGGGTTGCACTTCATTTTGATCCAAAACACATAGTTTCATTCTCTCTTGCATTTTTGCAAATTCATCCAAACTCTCCCAATTCCTCATCATTCTGCAAAGTTCTTGATCCTATCATACTCCATATTCATCATAGATCACATTGCAAGCAAGATCCAAGTGTATTGGTGCAAGATTAGTGTGTTGCAAGTTCATCATCCAAAGTGCAAGAAGAGTTGGTTATGGCAATCCAAAGCATTTGAGCAAGAGTTGCTGCATACAGTATCAAGATCCACCTCCATTGATCAATCCTAGAGCATTGCTAGCTGTGAATCCAAGGTTCCATCCATCTGTTTTCAGATTTCTACCAGGTTAGTGTTTTCTTCGAATTGACTTAGAATTGATAGCATGATGTAGAATCATTAGGTTAGAACTGTTAGGAATAGGTAGATGATCAATTCCAGTGAGTTTGAGAGCATTTCATGGAGTTTGACATTGGAGCACAAATTCTGTTGAGGCATAGAACTTGGTGATTAGGCTGTTAGAGTCTTAGGTTGATAGTGATTCTTGCTCAGTGTGAAGCCAAGATGAGTTTAGTGTACTTAGATTGTGGATTGGTGATGATGAAAATTCTGAGTAATTTTGAGGTGGAGATCGTGTTTCATGTTAGAGTTGATATTAATGGATGCTGATACCATAGGCTTGATCAGGGAGAGATTTGGAGTAACTTTTCTTTTTACACTTTTGAGTTTGATGAAGAATTGAGCAGACACGAGTGAGGAGAAGATGATGCATGAGGTTCAGTTTCCATGGCTGTTTCATACAAACCCTAGGCATGAGGAAGACGAAGCATATCGTGCGTTGGATGAGCAAGACTTGTTTGACTGAGAACGTGATCGAACGGCCTGGATTCAAAGTTGAGAATAGGAGGGAACTCAGAACGTGAAACGCACCGTTTCACTTAAGTTCTCAGATTGGGCTTAATGATCAATGCTATTCGCACCCCCATACCAAGGCCCACTCATTTTGAACTACTTTTTCCTGCTATTTACACCGCGCGTGTTTCTTTTTCTTTTTGATTTTCTGAAGTGATTTTATGCTGGCCTGGGCCCAGGCGCGCTTTGCTACCGCACCCCCAGTCTGGGCCCATCATCCATTTTCCAATGCATTCTCTTACTAACTGTACCCCTAGCCCATTTTACTTCATTTTAATTTCCTTTATTTTTCTTAATTGTTTGAAAATTCATAATAAATTGGAAATTCCATATTTTTGATTGGTTGTTTTTTTACCATTTTCATATTTCTGTGTAGAAAAATATCATGTAATAAAATTTCCATTTTATTTTCTTTTAATATTTTTTGCATATTTTTTCTTTTAATGCCTTTTTAATAGATATAGTTTGTACATAGTTTTTGTAGAATTTCTTTTAGGTGGTTCTCATAATCTTTTTAGGCCAATTTTTTTAATATAACTAGATACATATATTAGGTGCCCCCTTGATTTTTATACCAATTTTTTTAGGATTTATTTTAGGTAGTTTAGTTATAAAACATTAGGCTAATCATTTAGGGTTGTGAATATAATGTAGGTTTAACAAAACAAATTTTCTTTTGGGTTTTCTTTAGGACAAATTAAATTATGGGACTATAGGGGTATTATGGGTAAATAATAGATCCCTTAGAAAATATTAGACTTCCCCTATTCTACTATTACTACTAGTATATTTCTTGTATTTGCTTGATTGTGTGGTGTGCGCTCTCTAGGGTTATTATTTGACTGTGTGGGGTATTGGGCCTGCTTGGGGTTTGGGTTTGAGTTGAAGACTTTGCTGATGAAGCCATTGAAGATTAAGAGAATGAAGACCAATTTCCAGGGTTGATGAAGAGTATCTTGCTGGCAGCTGTTGAAGATTATAGGGTCTAGGAGCTAGGCAGAGCTCTAGAGTAGAAAACTTGCTTCATAAACATGGAAGGTCTTGTCTGCCTCCATTCTTTCTCTATGATTCAAAGTCTCTTTTTAATACCCACCTCCTTCCTTTGGAAGGATTAGTGAATGTATTTAAAAGATAGAACTTTTGAGAGAAAACTGTCAATATCATGTTAACAGTCAGTAGGCCACCCTTGGTAGGCAATTGACTGCTTAACATCCAATTCATCTTGTTGACTGCTGCTCATCTTGGAGAGTGAGACTTGAAGAAAAGCCAGTGAAAGATTGAAGATAGAGACCTTGCTTGAAGGCTTGAAGATGAAGACTGATGCTTGCTTGAAGCTTGTAGATGGTTGAAGATGACTTGAAGACAGATGTTGATGAAGATTGCTTTTGCTGTTTATTTTGCTGTTTATAATTTTTGATGTATTGTTTGAATTTCCCAGACTGTATTGTTTGCCGATTAATTTGTTAGGTTGAAAGCGAATTTTGTTCGCTTTTGCCTGTTGTTTTCTAGGTTCGAGGTTGAGTGGGACTCCCTTGCCTCGCTTGTATTGCTGCATTCATGCATTTTACTGCTTTATTATATATTTGTTGTTGTTCTGTTTCCGTTTATCCCTTAGGATCTCTGTTTCTCTCTGTGCAAGAGAGGAGCATGATAGACATTAGGTCTTAACCCATGCATGATAACATTAGGTTAGTGTGATCCCCTTTTCAACCGTAGGTTAGAGTTCTGTCTCTTCTTTCTCAAAACAAACAGAAAAACACAATAAATATTTCAAACACAATAAAAGACACTTCTTCCGTAAAAGAATGTGAACTCATCAAAACGTCATTTTTGTCCGCTTGGACCAGTAATCAGAAAAACCCTTTTTCAGAAGGAGATAAAAGCAATCAAAACAAACTTGTGTCGTACGTGTCCCGAACTACGTTTGCTCTGATCTTTCATGCTGTATGAAAGTACGTAGGCATAGGATGCGATATCCTAGCGAGCAACCTTCCCCTCCTTTCCTGTAGGTAGGCGAACTACGTTGACTTTGATTTCTCGTTCCAGACGGGAATACGTAGGCATAAAGTGCGATACTTTGCCGAGTCATTTTATTTTCTTTTAACCCCTGACCTGTAGAGTAGATAGAATATTAATCCGTACCAGAAAATAAGCGTGGATCTCGTCGAGTACGACGGACGTGAGGGGTGCTAATACCTTCCCCTTGCGTAACCGACTCCCAAATCCAGGTTTTGGTTGCGATGACCATTCCTTTCCCCGTTTTGCGGTAGGTTTACCTCGAGCGTATCCTTTCCCCTCTTTGGGATAAATAACGCACGGTGGCGACTCTTCTGTTCAGCCGGCGCCGATTTTCGCAGTAGCGACACCGACAACACTTGATAACAACATACTTGTGGTTGCAACAAAACTCAACTTGTTAGAAGTACAAGAGTATAGTTGTAAACAGAGTAATACAAAACTAGCAATCATTAAACCCGATCAGAAATGTCGAGAATGCCAAGTTCTCGTCGGATATGAAAGAAAGGTTCAATGGCTAGCGACTTTTTGAAAATGTCCTCTAGTTGATTTTTGGTGTCAACGTGTTCAAAGACAACGTCACCTTTCTCTACATGATCCCTCAGAAAACGGTGTCGAATTTCTATATGTTTGGTACGAGAATGTAACACCGGATTTTTGGTAAGGTTTATAGCACTAGTATTGTCACAAAATATTGGAACACGTTCTAGTTTTAAATTGAAGTCCAATAGTTGCTGCTTAAGCCATAGGACTTGCGCACAACAACTACCGGCAGCTACGTATTCCGCTTCGACGGTTGACAGAGCAACAGACACTTGTTTCTTGCTATGCCAACTGACCAATAAATTTGAAAATAAGTGACACGTACCGCTGGTGCTTTTCCTATCCGATTTGCAACCGGCAAAATCGGAATCGGAGAAACCTACCAATGAGCAATCATTACCTTTGGAATACCACAGTCCATACTTTGGAGTACCAGATAGGTATCGAAGTATACGTTTGACAGATTTTAAGTGGGATTCCTTAGGACATGATTGGTATTTGGCGCACATACACACGCTAAACATAATGTCGGGACGAGAAGCAGTAAGATAGAGAAGAGATCCAATCATACCTTTATACCTTTTTACCTCAATGTCCTTACCACTTTCATCTTTACTCATATTTACACATGTTGGCATATGAGTGTCTATGGCTTTTGAATTTGCCATGTCAAATCTCTTGAGAAGCTCCAAACAATATTTTGTTTGGCTCACGAATGTTCCTTCTTTCAGTTGCTTGATTTGCAAACCGAGAAAGTATGTGAGTTCACCCATCATACTCATCTCAAATTCACCCTGCATAAGCACAAAAAACTCTCTCACGAGACTCGTGTTAGTAGATCCAAATATGATATCGTCAACATAAATTTGTACAAGAATTAAGTGTTTTCCTTGACGTATAATGAAGAGAGTAGTGTCAACCTTTCCTCTTGAGTAACCTTGATCAAGTAAAAATTTACTTAGTCTCTCATACCAAGCTCTAGGAGCTTGTTTGAGACCATATAAAGCCCTTTTCAGTTTGTAGACATGATCTGGATACTCATGAGACTCAAAACCAGGAGGTTGTGCAACATAGACTTCTTCATTTATGTACCCGTTAAGGAACGCACTCTTAACGTCCATTTGAAATAACTTAAAATCCTTCGCACAAGCAAAAGCAAGCAAAAGGCGTATAGCCTCGAGTCGGGCAACCGACGCATAAGTTTCCTCATAGTCGATGCCTTCCTCTTGGTTATACCCTTGCGCGACTAATCGCGCCTTGTTGCGAGTTATTACTCCATTTTAATCCAATTTATTTCTAAACACCCATCGGGTGCCGATTACTCGATGACCTCGCGGAGGAGGGACAAGGTCCCAAACCTCATTTCTAGTGAACTGATTTAGTTCCTCCTGCATTAACAAAAACCAGTGTTCATCGAGTAGGGCTTCCTTAGGGTTTTTAGGTTCTATTTGTGAAATGAACGCGAAGTGATAACAGAAATTACTTAGCTTCGATTGAGTTGTTACACCCTTTGTGATGTCTCCTAGAATGTTGTCAATTGGATGGTGTTTGGGAGACTTCCAAGCTTGAGGGAGATCATCGTTTGAAGGTGGATGAACTTCCTCGGTTACCTCATGGTGTACATCTTTATCCTCCTCAACTTTGGCTTTGTCAGGTTGATCAATCCCCGTTTCGCCACCTTTGAGTATGTCTTCCGTAGATGTACCTGCACCATGAACAACATTATCCTTTCCGACATTTCTCGGATAGGATTCATCAAAAGTAACATGCACAGACTCTTCTACAACAAGTAATCGTTTATTATATATTCTATATGCTTTACTCGATTGAGAGTATCTGAGGAAGATACCTTCGTCGGCCTTGGAATCAAACTTGCCCAAGTTTTCCTTTCCATTGTTTAATACAAAACATTTGCAACCAAACACATGCAGGTGAGAAACATTTGGTTTTCGCCCTTTTAAAAGCTCATACGGTGTTTTATTTAGAATGGGGCGAATAAGCACCCTATTCAAAACATAACACGCCGTACTAATGGCGTCGTCCCAAAAATATTTCGGTAAGCCACTTTCGTTAATCATTGTTCTTCCCAATTCTTCTAAAATTCGGTTTTTACGCTCCACAACCCTATTTTGTTGAGGGGTGCGTGGAGCGAAGTTATGATCTATACCATGGTTACCACAATATTTTTCAAATAAGTGATTTTCAAACTCACCTCCATGGTCGCTTCTAATTGATACAATGTTTGTATTTAACTTATTTTGGGAAAGCTTAGCAAACCTTTCAAAAGCGGCGAATGTATCACTCTTACTTACTAAAAAGATGGTCCAACAAAACCTAGAAAATTCGTCCACTATTACGATCCCGTAATAGTTTCCTCCTAGACTTTTAATCATAGACGGCCCAAATAAGTCCATATGAAGAAGTTCGAGAGGTCTCGTTGTTGAAACGATCTTTTTGGATTTAAATGAGATCCTCGTTTGCTTCCCTTTTTGACAAGCATCACAAAGGTGATCCTTGGTGAACTTTATTTTGGGAAGTCCTAAGACTAAGTCTTTTGAGACTACCTTATTTAGTAAGTCAAAGTTAACATTCGCTAAACGCCTATGCCATAGCCATGAGTCTTCACTCATTGTTATGAGGCATTTGTCGCTTGTTAACGATACTTCATTTAAGTCAAGCATATATACGTTGTTTACACTAAAACCATTAAAGATATTCTTCTTGTCATTATCATGCACAATTTTGCAACAATCTTTTGAAGATGATACATTGTATCCTTTGTCGCATAATTGGCTAATGCTAAGCAGATTATGTTTAAGGCCCTCGACAAGCAACACGTCGGAAATCGTAGTAGAAGAGGGATTACCTACACTACCTTTACCTAATATTGCTCCACGGTTGTTATCACCATAAGTTACATACCCTTTCTTCTTAGCCACGAAGTCTATGAATAAGGATATGTCTCCAAACATGTGTCTTGAGCATCCACTGTCGAGAACCCATCTTCTCTCGGTGGTCTCGACACATTTTACCTATCAAAACATAATTAGCAAAAGGAGGTACCCAATGGCATATTGGGTCCTAATATGTTAGCGACAAGATGGTTGCGTTTGGGCAACCATTGATAGATGCCTTTAGGAACCAGAAATCTCCTAAATCGGCATTTAGCAATGGAGTGGCCTTTCTTGCAACAATATAAGCATGCAAAATCGACTTTAGAATCACTTTTACTTGCTTGATCCCTAATTACATATGCATATTTTTGATATGGGTTTATCATACTTTTTCTAAAATCCTTTCTATCAATAGCAAATGTAATTTTAGGCTCAAGCGCCTTGTTTAATTTGGCCTTAAGGTTTCTAACTTCACCTTGCCAAATATGACAAGTATCACATCCAAAGTCGAAAGGATTTCTATGGTCCTCACAATCCGATTTATTACCTTCCACAATGGAAGCCTTAAGGTCCTCTAGTTTCTTTTCGGACTCTTTAACTTTGTGCTCTAAGTAAGTAAAAATTCTTTTATTAGAGGCAAGTCTCTTAAAGGCTTCAGTTGCTTCATTGTGTAAAGCATTAAATGTGGTTTGTAATTCTGAATGCGACATATTTGAGGACTTCTCATATTTAGAGTGACGTACCTGCTTTTTCTTATTTTTCTGATGTGCGGAAAGGCATAGATTCACGGACTCTTCTTCATCACTAGAGCTTTCATCAGAGGAGGAAGAGTCGTTATCGATTTCCCAAGCTATGTACGCTCTCCTTGGCTTTGATGATTTCTTGTATGACTTTGATGATTCCTTTTCCTTTGCCTTTTTGTTCATCGGACAGTCCGGTTTGTAGTGACCAGGCTTCCCACACTTGTAGCACGTCCCTCTAGTCTTTTTACCTTTTGAGTCATCATCTTTGGAGTACCTCGATTGTTTCCGGAAGTTTACCAAGTTCTTCTCGGAATGTTGGATGTCGTTCTTTCTCACGTAATGGTTGTACCATTTAACGAACAACCCCATATCTTCGCTCTTGTCCTCTTCTTCTTTGTCGCTTGAGGAATAATCACTTTGCTCTTTTTCTTGAGACTTCGAGGAGGAAGTCTTAAGAGCTATCGATTTCTTTTCACTCACCTTCGTTTTATCTTTCTTTTCCATCTTTTCGTGTTGGTCTAGGCTCAAGAGTACCTGTTCATGCTCTTGTAGTTTTCCAAACAATGTTGTCAAGTCTAATAAGGTAAGATCATGTGCTTCTTTGATGGCGGTCACTTTTGGCTGCCATTCCCTGTTAAGACATCTCAAGATCTTATTAGTAGCAACATCATTGGAAACAGGCCTACCTAATGAATATAAACGATTGATGAGATGAGTAAATCTCTTTTGCATGTCAGCAATGGTTTCCCCTTGCTCCATGAAAAAGAGATCAAACTCTTGTGTTAATGTGTTGATTCTAGCCAACTTAACATCGTTCGTCCCCTCATGGGGGATTTGTAGTAAATCCCACATGGCCTTAGCAGTAGGACAATGGGATACACGATAGTATTCATCTACACCTAATGAGGAGATTAAGATATTTTTGGCTTTCCAATCATAATTGTATTTTTTTCTCATCGTCATCGGTCCATTGTGCTTCGGGGCTTTGGCACAACTACATTATCCGCATTGGTCATAGTAATTTCTATTGGACCATTGAGGATAACGTTCCATATTTTTCTGTCTATGGAGTTTATGTGCACCCGCATACAGTCTTTCCAATAACTATAATTTTCACCGTTGAAAACGGGAGCTCTATTGTACGCCCCTTTTGGTTCGTTAGCCATTTTCTATCAACATTGTATTTGAAGCACCGAGTAACCGGAGCTCTAGATACCACTTGTTAGACTATGGCACAGATCTAGAAGGGGGGGGGGGGGGTTGAATAGATCCTAATTAAAATTTGAGTCGGCTCTACCAATTAAAAAATTGGTTTTGAAAAATTTGTTTTAAGTGCGAAAGTGGCCGAGGAAAATATAGTCTAAAACGAACGGTTATTGGAAAACCGAATATGCGATAAGCCTTTGGATTAATGACAATATGGAAGAGAGAATCACAACACTAATCACACTTATCAATGATCTAATTCACTTGTTAGGATTCCTAGTTCTAATGATTTAAAGAGCAAACCAAAACTAGATACACAAATAAGATAATTTTGGTTTAGGCAATTTGTCGAACACTTGGCGTGCAAACACACTCCAAGTGATATTTATGTTGAGTAAGTGATTCCAACTAGCCTAGTACAATGTCTTATTGTACTTTGGATTCAAAAAACAGAGTTATAACCTCTTACTCAATTGATATCACAGTTTGACAATAGTGCTTATACAAAAATCACTTATTTTTAAGCTAAAACGAAAATGCTGAAAAATAGAGAAGACAAGTATTTGGTGAGGCAGTTCCCCCGTCGTCCTCGCTTCGGGGTACGTCTGCCCTTAATTCTAAAACTACATTTGAGATAGATTTAATAGATATCACCTGTTAAATGTAACAGTTTATACAAGGATTGAACAACAAATATACAACAGAAATCTCAAGACGTTGAATGTTTCTTTCACTCCTTGCCCCTTGATTCAAGATGAATCAAGTCCTCCGATCGTTGTTGATAGACCTCTGATTCCATCCACCTTATTGAATAACCCTTAGTTCTTCAAACCTTCGGCTCCGGCTGATCTCAACTGTAACGAATCGAACTCGAGATCTTCTCCTCAATATCACTGAATCCGCTACTAGACTGTTGAAGAACACCTCTTCACAATCACCTTCGCTCAGTTGACCCTTGATGAAGGATCTCGTCCAAAAACCCCCAAAATTCAAATCAATCTTGGAGGATAAAACCCTAACGGTTTTATTCAAGAAAGAACCTGTCACAAGCTTCAACCCGAACTAGATTACCCAATCTAAGCTTCGAACCTTATCACCTTTAATCACTCACAATGCACTTCAAAAATGGTTGTGTGTAATTGATGTGTTGTGAGATGTTGAAGATGAAGATGATGAATCTTGGACACCTATTTCACTCTTTCTTATTCTTGAACACATGAATGAGTTTTTATCAAATGTTGAAATGACATAAGTGGTTGAACTTGTATATATAGTACCAGACCAACCAAGGACATAACAACTTTTCAAATAATAGAGGGACTCACTTAAAAACTGCATTTCTGCGCGAATAGTCGACCACAGCAGGTCTGTGCGTCGACGCATAGCCTGCACTTTTGGAAATCTTCAAAATGTATCAGTACGCGTCGACCATACAGTCGGCGTGCACTGACCCGTTGAAGAGTAATTTCTTCATGCGCCGACCCTGCGGTCGACTCAAACCTTCATGCGCTGACCAGTGGAAAAATGTACTGATGCATGTGCCGACCCTATGGTCGACTCATGCCCTGCAAACCTGCAAAAAATGATATTCTTGTGGTTTTTCATGCCTCTTGTCACGACCATATTTTATCTACACATATTATATTTATTATAACAGTTTTTAGACAAATGTAAAAGGATATGGTAGGTGATACGTTGCATTTGTTTGGTAGAGTTGGAATTTACAATTGCCAATTCATCCATGGTTGTAATTCGTCATCATCGAAACCTATATCGAGTGATGTCTTGCAGACTCGTGTGATGTGTGGCGATTTGCCTTCACACTAAGATTCAAAGTGTGTGATCCTTAACCTATCACCATGGTTGTTAGTATCGACTATGGTGAAAAGTTTGTTAATAAATAAAAATGAAGAAGTCTAAATAAGAGTTAGTACTTTGGTTGATTTAATGGATGAGGTAATGAGATATTACGAAATTTATATTTTATAGTTGTGGAATGTTGCTGCCACGTCATCCAATTAATTAAGTTTTAATACCATAATATCGATTTTTAAATAAATCTAGTCAATTAATTCCTTATTCAACCATTTTAATTTATCTCCAATAGCTTGAGATTTTTTTTTAGAATAAATTTTTTCCGACCTATTACATTGAGGTATTTTCATATCTCTGCCACATATGGTACAAAATCTTCATGCTCAAACCAACGTCTATTCATCAAAAATTATTTCGACTCTAAGTCCCGGACCACTTGATCCATGTCAGAAAATGATATGATATATCTCTATCTCCATCTTGCTTCCCATCCACTTTTCAAACTTAATTGATTTGTTTTAATACTAATATTTTATCCAGACTGCTCATTTCCTTATCATCTAGACTAAACCAAGTGTTTATTTTCCATCAGACTATAAATGATCCCCATGTTGTCTATAAACTCTCTGAATCCATTCATGTTCTCATGCTTAATATTGCATAATCCTTTTATTTCTTGTCATGATAATATTCTTTCCTCTTTAAATTTTTTGTTATTGAACACAATTTTCTCTTCTTACTTCAATTTCTCCCATAAGTAATACTTAATCCTGTGGGGTCCAGCCATTGTCAAATGACCAACATAAATTTGAAAATATAGAAGGTTGCATGTGATGACAAGTAGCAATGTGTATAGTGTACACATGGTGTAGTGCATGAGTAACACATCTTATGAGACATCCTTTGCAAGGGACAGTTGGTGCTTTCCATAGAATGAAAAGGACAAGTGTCTTCAAGCATGTAAGGCACATTTGACTTGTTTCTCCTATAAATAAGGTCATGATCAAGAATACGAAACACAACCAAATGAGAAGAACAATAAGAATCAACAAATAATTGTCGTATCGCTGCGAAGAGGGGCCGACCAAGACAGAAGATTCGCCACCGTTTGTTATTTATCCCAAAGAGAGGGAAAGGAAACGATCAGAAAAAACCTACGAAAAGGGAAAAGACAGGTCATTGCAACCAAATCTTGGGTTCGAGAGTCGGTTACGCAAGGGGAAGGTATGAGCATCCCTCACGTCCGTTGTACTCAACGGGATCCACACTTGTTGTCTATCTAAAAGGGTGTTAATCTATAGGGTTGGCTCACAAGGACACAAGGAAAGAAAAGAGACTCGATAGAGCATCGACGCAATGGGAAAGTCAGAGTCAACGTAGTTCGGAAAACTATGGGTGAAGGTGGGGAAGGTTGCTCGTCAAGACATCGTCGTCTTGTGCCTACGTATCCTCGTCTGGTACAAGAAATCAGAGCAAACATAGTTTGGGCTAACGCGACCACAAACTGGTTCAAGTGTTTTAACTGAGTAGGGTTAAACCTTCGTTCTAGCAATTAGGTGTATTGTTGCTCAACCATTGGAGACTTAGGCATTACAGGTAGAACCAAGATTTAACACACTCTTTCTGAAAATGATTTTCAATTAATCCCTAAGGATAAAAAGGTTTGATGTTTTGTTTTATGTTTTTTTATGAAGAACTGAATTGAATTAAGTTTGTAATTCATGTTGCACTAAAGACTATGACTTGAGAGCGAATGTGTCGCATATCGCCCAAAGGGCATACGCTAAACACTCTAGACATGTGAGAGGAGGCCCCCCAACTATCATTCCTCAAGTACCTAAGGCTCGTAGCGTACAACACTTATTATCCTTTATTAAGTGTTTTGAGATGTTTAGGAGATGAGAAGAGAAGATACAACTAAGGGGAAACTGAACCCTAAAGTTATCATGCACAATGCTCCTAAAGTTGGGATCAAGGGGGAAGAAACTATCCTAATGTTAGCATTCTTGGATTGAACACCTAATGTCTCTCCTACTCCCGAGGGACTAGGAATCCTAAGGGATCATGGCAAAAGACCAAGTAACCACTAGATAATTCAATCACAAAAAGGAAGAAATGAAATGCAAACACGATATACAAACACAAAGATGCAAGGATGAGATGAAATGGAAGAAGTAAACTCCTACGATCATTACCATCAATCATCAAAGAAAAGTGGGAGGAAAAAAGTGTGGGGCAGCAGCCACCACAAACACATCTCAACCAAGCAAACCTTCAAACTCAAGCAAATGATCATCACTTGAACAACATCCACAAAAGTATGCATTTAAATAGAAATCGAACCACGCGTGTCGAATAATCAAGATTAAACAATCAAGAACATCAACACATATCCAAAACAGCTTACTCAAATGCATCATATTGATCCATGAAGATTCAAAGTGAGAAGCAACCAAAACATGCTTGAAAACAACCAAAAGTGGCATTCTGGTTCAGTGTTAATCGGTTAACACTATTGGTTAACCGATTAACCATTAAAGATTTTTGAGAATTCGCACTGGTTAATCGATTAACACTGTACCAGAAGCAGAAAAACGGCAGCTCAAAAGCACTTATAACAATTAATCCAATGTGCAATCATCCAAATGATCATGTAATCAATTATGCACGAATTTTAAACCAGAAATCAGTGATCCAATCAACAGTAAACACATTCAAACATGGAAATCACAGTTCACATAGATCAAAATCAACCAAATCAAACAAAGTATGAAAATCTACATGGTGATTATGCAAATAAGCTCAAAAACAGAATCGGATCTAGAATTTCCAACCTACAAAGCAGAGATTTTCTTTGGTGAGTGTTGATTCAATTGAAATGAGTAGATCCAAGCAAGAAACCCAGAGATTCTACAAGATCCAAGTGATTTCTTGTTGTAGAAGTAAAGATCCACCAAAATTAAGCTAAACCGATCCAAATAAGCTCTTCTCAATCAACTTCCAAGTTCAGATCCACACTAGCACGAAAATTGAATGGAAAAATGGAGACAATAAGGATGAAGAATGAAGGTTTAGCTCTAGAATTCAATGATTCCAGTGGAGAATCAAAGAGCTCAAGTGAAAAGAGATTTAATGGAGGTTTTGGAAGTGAGAAAAAAAAAAGCAAAATTCAAAGAGTGAGATTGAATTCTGAAAATGAAATAGAATTATGAGGATCTTTTTTTGTGAGGTTTGTAGTAAATCATTTAAATATGCTCTAGGTTAGGAGTAGAATGGTGGTTTGGAGTGTGGTTATGAAAATTGGAATGGGAAATTGTGAGGTTGTTGTATTCTTCTTATTAGTATATTGGATGTTTAAAAGGCCAAAGGGATCCATGGTTTTTTCCTTTCTCACATTAAAAAGGTTTTCCACGCAAAAGCTCTTTTTGTGTCATTGAGCTTATATTTTACGCTTCCGCTAGTTCCTTTTTTGAGTTCATAGAGGAGCAAGTTATGAAAGTATTTTTTTTCAATAGTGGTATTAGAGCACCATCTGAGCTATAGGATACTACGGTGTTGTACTTATAAGAAAGTTTTTATCCAATAGTGGTATTAGAGCACCGTATGAGCTATGGAATACTACGGTGTTGTACTCATAAGAAAGTGTTTAGTATGCTCGGGAGGTTGCAACATTTTTTGATATTTCACATCAGAAAATAACTACTATTGATGGAATTAAATTGTAGCATTTCCAAAGTGTGTCTCGGTAAGTTCTGGCTAAGGAAAGACTTAGTATTTAAGTGTGTCAATATTGACCCACCTCTCTTTTCTAGGTATTTCTTAGTTGCATTATTCACAAACTACAATGATTTTTCTAGTGTACGACAATATTTACAAGATCTCCTAGTTGAAGGAACTACTTTTCTGTGTTCTCAAGATGGAGGGTTCTACCAATCATGATGGAGATATGTTCAAGCTGACTACTGATAATTATACCTATTAGAAGCCAATGATGGAAGACTGCCCATATTGAAAAGATTTGCATGAGTCAATCTCCCAAAAGGATAAGCCAGAGGGGAAGGAAGAAAAAGAGTTGGAGCTCCAAAATTGGAACGCAGTTGCCATGATCAGAAAGTATAGATATGATTTTATTCGAGCATGTGTCAACTTATACCAATGCGTCTGAGTTATGAACTAAACTTGAATCCTTGATTCAAAAGAATACGTCGGGAAACAAAGCTCACCTTTTTAGACGACCGGTGAAATTGGAGTACTCAGGCGGCCAAAAAATGACCGAGCATTTGAATACCTTCGAAGGTATTGTGAATCAACTGACGAAAGCTGACATGAAGATAAATGATGAATTGAAAAATCTTATACTTCTAAGTTCTCTACCTGAGAGTTGGGACACTCTAATCGTCACTTTTAATAAATCTGCTCCATGAAGAAAACTTGTCATGGATTCTGTTACAAATTCCTTGCTAAATGAAGAGTTAAGATAGAGGAAAAAAAAGGCTTCTATAACCAATTTGAAGTCAATATTGTTAATAACAGAAAAAGGACTAAGAATTGTGAAAAGGGGGTCATTGGATATCACAAACTAGATCTAAGTCTCGGAAATGACTAAGTTGTTATTATTATGGGAAACGAGGCCACAAAAGACCTGAGTCCATATTCTTGAAGAGAGATCAACAGGCTAGAATAGTTCATGCAGATTTGATAAATCCAAAAAAGAATAAGTAAGATGGAACAACAATTGCAGTAGCCCAGAACGGCGAGAACATTTTTTTTTATTGGAGATGATAATTATCTAAATGTTGCATTTGATAACTGCACTTGGATAGTTGACACCAGAGCATCTTTCCATGTTACACCTCATGAAGAATTATTCTCATCATACTAAATAGGAGATTTTGGTACGGTGAAGCCTCGTCACTAGCAAGATTGTTGGTATTGGTGAAATGACTATGATCACATAGAATGGCAATAAACTCGTGTTGAAAGAAGTAAGACATGTATCAGAAATGGATCTAAACCTTATCTCGGTCGAAAAGTTAGATGATCTGGGGAACCAGTTCGGCAGTAGTAGATGGAAACCTAGCAAAGGGAACATGATAGTTGTTCGTGGCAAAAAGGAAGGCTCCCTATACATCATGTAGAGAAAGATAAACAAGGAAGAGACTAACGTTTCTCAAGATGCAACCAAATAATTGTGTCATTGAGCTCATATTTCACGTTTCCACTGGTGCCTATTTAA
The DNA here is from genome assembly GCA_963859935.3 of Lathyrus sativus. Lineage (NCBI taxonomy): Eukaryota > Viridiplantae > Streptophyta > Magnoliopsida > Fabales > Fabaceae > Lathyrus > Lathyrus sativus. The sequence continues at coordinate 120,043,698 of OZ012740.1, forward strand.
AGTTACGGAAAAGGAAAATTATGAAGGTCTTTTCCCAACAAATTCACCATAGGTGGCTCTTGGAAAAGCTTGCTAGATTGAATAGATTTATTGTATCTACTTGAGCAAGTGAATCACATTTAATTGGCTATACTAGAACTAGAATTCTTTTCTTTATAATGAAAAACTAGTAAAGATCTCATGTAAAATTACACACATACAAGTAAAATAACAGAAAATAAAATTATGATATTTTTCTACCTGTGATAATTATAGTGAATGAGTTTTATTATTGGATGAACTACATAGTTGTTATTTTGTGCTATAAAAATGAAGATTATGCATGGCAAGGAATAAATAATTTAAGCTAGAAAAGCAAGAACACCAACTAAAGGTGCAACAGCAGTAGTAGTTGGCTCTCCAAGTTGATAATTATTCCTATTATCTGTAAAACCATCATTTTGATCTGGACTCACAACAGCACCTTCCAATACATTAGGATTTGGTGCATTTTTATTTAACCATTTGTCAAGCCCGTCTTTGCATCCAACTGGTGACCTATCTTTTTTCACAGACACAATTGATGCTCCTCTATGATGAATTTGTTGTGGATAATTTGAACCATAACCCACCATGTAGCTCAGCTTTTGTGGATTAGAACCCAATATGTAGTCCACTTGAGATTTAACAAGAGACGCGAGATCAGAAGGAGAAACAGCACCGCCACTACATTGGAGGGATGCTTTATTTGAAGACAAATATTGAGAGTAAGTGGATATTGCAAATGTAGCTGAAGTAACATATTGATTATTAGCCCATGGTAAAAACCATAATAAACCTCCTGGTGTTTTCTGTATGTTTTGGTTTGATTTTTGTGCACATGAACATATGAATTGTTCTGCATTTGCTTTGTATTCAGCCCAAATTCCTGAAGACGGTACTTTTCCCTGTAAAACAAGCTGCATGCATACATATATGTTCCATTATATTAGAATATTTAAGTAGCAATATTGATGAGTAATATTGAATGATATTGTTTACCTTTGCAATAAGAATTTGAGCACCAACATACTTGTCATCCCAACTAAACATTGATCTCACACCACCATTGTCACCAGAATTTCCAATGTAATCAAGGTATTGTTTCATGTTTGTGGCGCGGTGAAGCCATGCTGCTGCCCAAAGTAATTCATCCTGTTTGTACAAAATAAATTCTAAATCTCATCATGTGCCCTAGTTTCTTCTTCTTTTAAAAAAAAATTGTACTATAGTCTGTAATAAACATAATTTCACCTTGTAACCACTGCTGGAATATATTTTTCCTGCGGTTGGGATGCTATTTTGGTATAATCCTTGGTGACTGTTTGCAAAATTAAACAACTGCAAGAAAATAGTAAATAACAGCCATATAAAAAGTAAATAATTTTCACAAAAGAGATACATGACACAAAAGAAAAACATACTTGTTTTGCATGAGTAAGCAATGTGAATGCATATTTTGAGTCGACAGATCGAAAAGCAATGGAAGCAGAAGCCAAAGCAGCAGCAGTTTCAGCAGCAAGATCAGAACCAGGATGTTGTTCATCAATCTTATAAGAAGTCCTTGGTGTTCCCATATCCTCGGGTCTTTCCCAACATTCATGATCTGAATCAGGATCACCATTCTCTCCATACAGAACATTTGGTTGTGGATGCGCTTTTATCAAATAATTTGTTCCCCATTTTATGGCATATAATGCATTATTAAGCTCTTTCTTCCTTGCAAGTTTGTCCTTAAATTCTATTGCACTCCATGATAACATTGTGATGGTATATGCCATTGGAAATCCAAGTTTCAAGTTGTCTCCAGCATCATAGTAACCTCCCACCAGGTTCATCTGCATAAATAATATCCATTAGTCAGATGTCTAGTTGATAGCAATACATAGATAACTCATCTGCATAGGTGCGGGTTTGAACCTGCAACTTTTCACTTAGTCACCTTTAAGAGATGAAATTTCATCGCTAGGCTATTAAACCAAAAAAATATATGTGTATTTATTGATGAATCTTACCCCAACATCTTGACCATCTTTAAGTGCAGAATCTCCTCTCCAATTCAGTCTTTGTTTCTTAGGCAACACACCTGAACGTTGACCCTCAAAAAACAATAAACTTTTTGTAAGTGCTGTTCCATAATCAGCAGAAGCAACATTTTCAATCATATAAGAACAACAAACAAGAATGAAAATGAAGACATTGCTTAGAGACATCAACACATTCTTTGGTGACATCTTTAGAGACAATATCAAAAACAAAAGAGACTATATGTTTTAATACAACATATTTAAGATCTAAATTTATAATTTTAATTTTTTATTTTAAACAAATTTTCACTTTTCATTGAATAATTGTTGTATCACAATTAAATTTTTTAAATATTTTTATGTTCAATGAATAACTAGTAAAATTGAAACTTTTAGCTTTATTCACAATAACTGTTGTATCTAGACTGGACTAGTAATTAAATGAAGCTATGCTACAATAAAAGAAACTTTAAAAAAATTAGTTTTAATTTATTTCTTGAATTTTGGAGTTATATTTGAAAATTTTTTAATTATTTAATTTTGGTCAAAAAGCTTAAATAAAAAAGATTGGTTTAATCCATTTATTATATCCATCTTCACTTTTTAAAATACACAGTCACTGTTCAAATCCCAACAAGTACAAAAAATATATTAATTTAAAAATTGTTTATTAATTTTAATACACATTATTTTCGTAAAACTTAAAGAATATTATTTTTGTTTTTCTTGCTATTATTTTTAATTATAAAAATTTAAGAAAATAAATTTTTAAATATAATTTTAATATAGTTTTCTATTCTATATTCTTCATATGTCAAACAAATAAATTAAAGACAACTAACAGTATTCTTGATTTCTAACTTATAAATATGTAGAGTTTGCCAAAATTGATTTATAGTTTGTTCATACTTTTTTTTTTGTCATTGTCATTGGAAGTATAATAAAAAAATAGATGTAGTAATGTCTAAAATAAAAACTATAATATTTTAACTGATATTAACAATAAAATCATATAAAAAATTTATAATACCATTAATAATAAATAAGATGATTATATTTAGAAAGATAAATTACAAATATTTATTATTCGTATAATTTATAAAACAATATTTATTTTTTCCTGCAATTATTTTTAAATTATAAAAATAAAAGAAAATAAATTTTGATGTATTATATAAATAAAATATCTCTAAGATAATTTGAGATTCTTTCAATTCTATATTATTTATTTTATGTTGAACAAGTAAACTAAAGATAAACAATAAAAGTTTTGACTTTGCCCATATTGGAAATATAGTTTATAGTATGCTCAACTTTTTTATAATCTATTATCTACCTATGTATTATAATATATGAAATCAAAAGTGCACACTCTAACGATGACATTTTAAAATAATTTGTACCACATCATCCGTATTCTTACGTGATATCTTCTAAATTTAATCTTCACTTCTCAAAAAACACAAAAACATAATGTTAGAGTTCACATGTTCAAATCCTGACAAATACATAAAATACATAATATTAGAGTTTACATGTTCAAATTCCAACAAATACAAACAATAGATAAATACAAAAAATATATATTACCTTAACATTTACATATTTGATACATATTATTTTCATAAACCTTATAGATTATCATTTTTATTTCTTTTGTAATTATAAAAATTATAAAAATAAATTTTGATATATATTTTTATTATAATTTGTTATTCTATATTTTTCATATCATGTCAAACAAATAAATTAAAGACAACTAATAATATTCTTAATTTCTCATATATAAAATTATAAATTTTGTCAATTGATTTATAGTTTGCTCTACAAGAAAAACTTCATTTTTCCTAGTGATTTAGTGACTTGGTAATCACATGAGAAAAAAAACATGTTGTCAAGTGATTTCCACGTCACTAACTTATTTAAATATTAAATTATTGAGACCTAAAATTTACCATCAAAAATTGGAATTTTAAGAGAGAGGGAAGTTTGAATTTTTAAAAAATTCATTTGTGGCGTGTATAACACATGAGAACTGAAAATTCAAAAATATCATTTTATTCCCACGTAAATAACAGGTCACAAGTTAAATGTGACAACTTTCCCACATGGGGATCACGTCGCAACCCACATCGCAACCCACAGCCATAAATAACTTTCCCACATGGGAATCACGTCGCAACTTTCACACATTATTGGGAACCACGTGGGTACCTTCCCACGTGTTGAACATGTCGCAAATCTCCCTATATATTAATTAGACAAATTTTCCTTCAACATCCCTTTTCATCTTCATTTGTTTCTTCGTTTCTTCTTCACAACTCCATTTCTCTCTTCTTCACCATTGCTGCCTCCCTCACAACTCCATTTCTAACTAAAATTTCTCAAAAAATTTAAGTTGACCGGTATGTATCTTGTTTTTGTGAATGTTTTACCGTTTATTTTATGTTTATGTTATTACTAATTGTTGATTTTCTTTTTCAGATCTAAAATTTAATAAGTTCAAAGAAGCTTTGATAGAGCTAGCTAGTTAGCACATTAAGGTATTTATGCATTTTCAATTTGTTTATTTTTGAGATTTTGGTGATATATTATTTTGTTGTGTTGTTGTTGATATATTATTTTGTTAAATATGTATTTTGTAGTAGAATATATATTTTTAGTAGAATATATATTTTTAGATAGAGTTAATAAAAATATGTATTTTGATAGAGTTAATAAAAATAATTTTGTAGAGTTAATAAAAATAGTTTTGATAGAGTTAAATATGTATTTTTAATTTTGTAGAGTTAATAAAAATAAATTTGTTAGAGAATATGTATTTTGATAGAGTTAATAAAAATAATTTTGTTAGACAATATGTATTTTTAATTTTAGTTAGCAGATTAAATATATATTTTGATAGAGTTAATAAAAATAATTTTGTAGTAGAATATATATTTTTAGAATATATATATTTCGAATTAAAAATATAATATATATAAACAGAATATTTATTAGAAACAAATTAAATATGTAATATATTTTTAATTTTTAAAAACAGAATATTTATTATGTTAGAAAAAGTAGTAGATATTTTAAAAATAGTTTTAGTAAACAATATTGTAAATAGAAAAAATTAAAAGATATTTTTTACAAAATATAAAGAATATGCATTATATTTAAAATGTGCTATTTTTAAATGTATTATTTTTTGAAAAAGTATTTTTATTAAAAAATAATGAATATATATGTATTATATATATTTTAAATGTGTTATTTTTAGTAAACCAATTATATTATTATGTTATTGAATAGTTATTATATTTTAGTAAACATAATATATATTATTTTAAAAAAACATATTTTTAAAAATAATGAATATATATTATATATTTTAGTTTTATAGCTGTTTTCATTTAATAATATTTATTTTTTATTATTATTAAATTTTATAGTGAAGTGCATCCCATGTCACTAATTAGTGACGTGAGAATCACATGGGAAAAAATATTTATTGAGTGTGGGTTCCCACGTGAAAACAAGACCACAAATTAGTGACGTGGGAAGGAAAATAATTAAATGGTGTCAGAAAAGCGTGCAGACAAAATAGGTAAAAGTAGGTTCCCATGTGATTTTCACGTCACTAATTAGTGACTTGGTTTTCACGTGGGAACTTTTTCTCTTTTTTTCTCATTTGCGACGTGGTTTGTATGTCACAACTTTGTGACGTGTTTTTCACTTGGGAAAAAGTTCCCACCATTGTATTTCCGACGTGTTTCTCCCCGGTCGCAAATTGTGACTAGTGAAGTGATTTTTAGCTTAGTGACGTGGGAATCACTTGGGAAAATGCAATGTTTCTTGGAATCAATTGGTACCATAAATAGTATAATAAAACACAGCAATGTTTAAAATAAGAACTATAATATTATAACTAATATTAACAGTAAATTCAAATAATTTTTTTATAATATCATTGATAAAAAATAAGATAATTATTTTTAGAAAAATAACATAAAAATATATTCATATAATTTATTTTCATAAAATTTATAAAATAATATTTATATTTCTTGTAACTCTTTAAATTATAAAAATGAAAGAAAAGAAATTGTGGTGTATCATATAAATAAAATATCTCTAAAATATTTTTAGATTATTTCTATTCTATGTTTTCATATTATGTCAAACAAAAATTAAAGACAAATAGTAAATTTTTTTATTTTTCACATAATAAAAATAATGATGTTTAAAGTTTGCTCAATTTTTTTATAGTAATACTCATAGCGAGTATTAAAAATAATGATAGTATTTTCTAAATGATTTTTATATTTCAACTAATATCAATAAAAATAAAATAAAATAAATATTTTACAGTACCATTTATAATAAATTATTATTTTTTAAATATTACGTTAATCAAGTAATAAGCATTTGAAATGTTTTTGTGCGTAATATAATTAATGTTTGACAATGTAGATATAAATTTGAAAGTATTTTTAAATAATTTATTTGATAATAATTGCAAATAAAACTTATACTTTTCGAGACTACGTACAAGTGTATATCATTAACAACTTAAAATTAAATGGGATAAGTACCCAAAAGTAGGGGTGTTCATGGGTGCGGGTCGACCCGCAAACCCGCCTACCCAAACCGAACTAACCCATTAATTATCTGGACCCATTCATTTACGGGTATACCCGACCCAACCCGTAACAACCTGTATAGATTTGGTTCGGGTATTAGGTTTTAGTTTCTAAACCCATGAACCCGTTGACCTAACCCGTTGACGTGGCATAATTAATTATTATTATTATTATTATATTATTATTATTTATAAATTTTAAAGTTGCTATAACTTTGTAAATTGTAACGTACACAAAGATCTTTTGCACCTTCCTTCCAGTTTCCAATCACACATTAAATTATTATTATTATTATAATTAAACATTATTATTAATATTAATCATGCTTGCTTGACTTATGCACTTATAGTTGCTGTTAGATTTTGGTGCTATTAGACCAATATTGGACCAATACATCTATGTTATTTTAAGACTAAGTGATGTTTATTTGCTTTTGAATTATTTAGAATTTATGAATTTTATGGAAATGATATTTTATGGAATTTTATATATTATTAAGTGTTAATATATATGATAGTTTACGGACCTACTTTTAAGCATGTGCTAGAAAAGGTAACATTTGAGTATCAAAACAACTAATATATATTGTATATTATTATATATTTGTTTTACATATGTTGATATATATTTGTAATGGATAACATTTGAGTATCAAAATAACTAATAAATTTTTATAAATTAAGGTATATTAATGAAAATATATAAATAATTAATGGTGTATATGTATCTTAATATTTTTTATGACAAAGAAAATACATTTCAAAATTTTAATTGTTATATTTTTAATTATTCTATTTTATATGTAGGATTTGTCTCCACTACGTAAATAATTTAATTGTTTGAAATATGCAAAATTATATTGAATTGTGTTATAGATTTTTTAAATTGAAAATAATAATTATTATATACACAACCCGTGGACCCAACCCTACCCAACCTGTAAATATCCGGGTTGATTCGGGTCGGTTTTTAAAGTAGAATTACGGGTTTGATGATAAACCCAACCCATTGAAAGTTGAACGGGTTGGGTAACGGGTTAAGGCGAACCCGGTCCAACCCAACCCGCGTACACCCCTACCCAAAAGCCATGAGAATCAAAATTTAAAAAACAATTATATAAAACACAAATAATAATTTATTAAATTTAATTAATTTTTAAAATTAAATTATTTAATAAGTCTCTTTTATAGATTTTTTTTTACCTAAATAATCCAATTTTTCAAAAAAAAATCTTAAAATACCCCACTTTTTGAAAATATTTCCAAAGTACTTCAGTTAGGATTTGGGCTTACACAAAGACGTCATTCTAATTGGTGACCCTTTGTTAAGGGCATAAGGGTGTCGTCAATTGGATTGGAGACACCTCATGCAGTCTCCAATCCAATTGGCGACTTGGTTATAAACTTAAAAGAGTGTCGCCAATTCATTTAAAGACTCCTTAGAATTTGAAATTTTTTTCTATAAATAAAGGTGTTTTGATCATTTACTTCCACATCTCATCTGATATATTTGTTCTACTGATAACATGTATCGTCTTTGATGGGGAAAATCCGTCTATTTGAGAGAGAAGCCTCCAATGGACTTGTTTTCGAACATATAAAGATTCAATCAACTTAAGAGGGAGCTGAATCTGTAGTTGAAAAGAGACATTGGTGAAGGGAAAAAATGTGGAGTATCGACAGACTTGATCGGCTGTATGGATGGGTTCTTGTTAAGACCGACAAAGATGCAAGGGAAGTCATGTTTGGACTGAATGAAATTAGTTTGATTGTTTTATATTTTATGAAATTAGTATGTGTTGTGTGTTGTTAGAGTTGTTTGTTGTTAACATTGTTGTAACAAAGACTCATCAATATATTAAAATATTTTGTTACAATAAATGAAACTATAAGCTAAATCATGATGCAGTTGTTTCTCCGACGTTGGGACAATTTTTTTCGGTTGTGTCCGAGCTGTCGGCATATACTGCACAATCTTATTATTTTATCAGCAGTATCTATTTCGGTTCTTATACACTTGTTGTTAGGGCGCCCCTTTTTCTTTCTTCTCATCTCATCGTTGTTCCAAACTATGTGACTTTGGTATGGAATATGTCTAATGCAATATACATGGGTAGAAGGAGGATTATGCCACTTGTTATCATGGTTATTGTAGGCACTCTCTATAGCAACACGCCTGTCTGAAATCAAACAGAGATTCGCTTGTGGAGCGACATGTGTTCTGAGGTTCTTAAGGAAGAAACTCCAAGCAGAAGCGGTCTCATCCTCAACTAGAGAAAAGGCTTTGGGAAAGACATTATTGTTACCGTCTTTTGCAACAGCCTTAAGCAAGGTGCCCTTGTATTTTCTGTAGAGTCATGTTCCATCAATTTGAATAACAGGTTTGCAGAATGCAAAACCTCTTATGCATGGTTGAAACAACCAAAATAGACGGTGAAAGATGACATTTACATCAACAATAGTTCCATCTGGCCTACATGCAGGCATTGTCTGCATTATTGCAACAGTTCTCGGTGTGTATGTCTTTAGCTCTAGCAAAAATCACGATAATTCCTTGTACGAGTCCTCCCAATTTCCAAATACTTGTTCAACAACCTTTATCCTTGCAATCCACGCCTTATTGTACGAGGGAATATAATTTAACCGCGCCACGATATGAGAGATTATTATACTCACCTTGACTGAAGGATCCTTGTTAACAAGCGGAAAAATATCTTGACATATCAATTATGCGCTTAGTTTTCGATGATCTTGAACAATATTTGTGACTGTGCAACTGTGAGGTGGCTCTATGGAAGTTATCTTCCAAGAATCGCTTCTCTTGTTGTAAGACGCAGCAAGCCAAAACTTGCAAAGTGGATTACAATAAATAATGAAATACATTCTCGAATTAGTTCGTTGTACGTTGAAATCAACAGAGTTATCCATGTGATATTTTTAATGGCTGGTACACAATCCTCCTTGGTACGAAACTGGTCTCCAACTTTTAATTCATTCTCTGACCGTATATACAAGTTGTGAAACATATTTGTGGATCTCTCATTGTCTTGCAAGTCCAAGTCTGTCATATGTTGAGGCGGACAGTATGCATGACCTGGAGGTATTGGCACTTGTCCATCATCTTCAACATTGTCATTCAACAGTTGATATACCAACGTCTTGCTTTCTTCTTCTTCTTCATCAACGACGCCGACCTTCAATTTTGTTTCATCTGAGTATTCTGATTTGGTTTCATCTGAGTCTACAATTATTGATTGATTGAGACTGTTGAGATGAAATATTTTATTGGAGGAATGTATACAACTCAATATAGTTGAAACCAGAATGTTTGTGACTAACGAACATATTTTCAATATCTTCGTCATCTCGTACTTTAAGTGGATAAAATTTAACGTGGTTTGTTTCCAAAAAACTGGATTTTGAAATAGTATTTGTGCTATAAAACCAAGCCCTAATTTTGATTCCAATCTTTCTTTGAAATGCAAGAAACTTGTGTTTCTATTGATTGTGAATCGAATAACGTCGGTGTTTTGAAAACCAAACCCAGATACATCGAAGACATATGTCTCTCCATTGTAGTGGGCGTTAACAATATATCTCGGTGCAGATGACATACTAAAAGAACTAGTTAGAGACTTAGTAAAATTGCTTGTTTTGGTTTCTATCAATGTCTGCATGCATGAGAACATATTTATGTGCATGGGACACGCATTACTTCGCCATATTAATTGGCGACATAGTCAAACAAAATTAATGAGGGCACCACATGCATTGGCAACACAACCAAGAATAACAAATGAAGTCGCCACTTAATCTGGTGACATGGTACAGGACTTAATATACTATGTCGCCATGTGGGTGACAACATGCTATGCATGCATGCAGCAACTTTCAGTCTACGTGCACAGCTACTGAATCTACCAAGAGTCACCAATTGGACTGGTGCCCCTTTGTTAATGGTAAAGGCAGTCGCCAATTAGTTTGGCGACATGGTTCAGATGAATTTCTCACACGTGACTCTGAGTTCCCTATATAAAAATGATAGAGGCATGGGTAAACGCATCATCTGATTCATACCTTTTGCAAAGAGGTAATATCAAGTCTATTTGTTTCAGTATACCAGTTATCTAATTCATATTTAATCAGTTATAATGGCTTTGTTGACAATGGGTGAAGCGCGTAGAGGCACTGCCACAAATATCGCGACTTATGTAAGTGTTCATTTTTATTATATATGTTAATTTTTATTGTCTCTTATAATTTTTAATGACTCTTTTAATTTTTTTTATTATTTGACAATTATGTAGGAAGTATCTAAGTTTCGGTGTCGTGCCCATGAATATGCTGCACCCGACGAATTAATTCAACCATATGTTGAGCTCGCCGGTTTCGGACATGTAAGCAAAATCATGTCTTACTCGGTTGATGTAAAGTTTATACTAGTTTTGCAAGAGAGATGGTTCTCAGAGACACACACCTTCTTTTTTCCAACCGGTGAATGTATTGTGACCTTAGAGGACGTGTTCACGTTACTCGGTTTGCGTATCGATGGTAAGGAGGTCAATGAAACAACAAACCTTCATGGTTCAATTTGTGAGGAACTTTTGGGTGTCGACTTGCTAGATGAGAACTCAAGAGGTTAAGGTATCTTACGTTCGCGCCTAAAATCATGGTACACCAGATTTATATTAGATGAAGATTCTACATAAGAAATGAAAATAATATAAACCAGGTGTTATCTTATACTTTTAATTGGTTTATTTTTATTTCCTGATGGCACTAGATCTTCTATGCACATAATGTATTTACCTTTATTGAGAGACCTAACTAAAACAAGAGAGTATAGTTGGGGCTCCGCTTGTCTGTCTTATTTGTATAGCTCTTTATGTAAGTGCGCAAAAAAAAATACATCTACTTTTTCTGGATGTGTCGTTTTGCTCCAAGTATGAGGTTGGTCTAGATTGCCATCCCTAGCGCCCGTCAACCACAACATCTTTTCCTTCCCGTATGCACAAAAATAAGTTACTAACTTAATCTTTGTTTATTTCACCTTACTAATTATTGTTTCTAACTAATAGTATTTGAACTTTTAGTGGTTCAGATGGTCGGCTAAGGGTATGACTTACAATAGATTCCCTGGACATTGTATCATTCAATACTGCAATCTGTTGGATCACCTAACACCTGCAAATGTAAGGCCTCTAAAAAATTAATTTATATTTTATATCAACTATTTTATGATCTAATATTTTTCTCTTCTTCAGTTCATATGGCGTCTATATCTAAACATTGACCATCTACATGAAGTTAGAGAGGAAGATGTTGTTGTTTGGAATGCATGTGTCTCGATATCAGATTCACAACTGTGGAGATGCACAACAATTACCGTGTCAAACTACAATTTAGAATGCAAAAAATATCCTAGATCCTCCTGTTGACATCGGTAAATGGCATCTAAAAAGAGTTAATGATCAATGTGACTTTCCCGACTGGAAGGATTTTGCAAAATTTGAGCATCGTAAATGGATGAACTGCAGCGCCCATGTCTTACGTGACCGGTGATGAAAACCCCGTCTATATCAACTATTAATTATATGGATTGGTACAGATCAGTTGCAACTGGGTTTGTCTCCGAAGACAGGTATTTATACAACCCACGTCAAACTACCTACAGACAAGAAGCTTCAACGTCTAACCCACCAGAAAGGTCATGTTACTCACTACCCCTTAGCCAACAGAATTATCAATCCACTAACCTGTTAGAACACAGATTGGTTCTTAATAATATCTCTATGTTTTGATGATAACTATTATGAAATTTTGTATTAAAGAATTATATACTCTAAAATTTGCTTGAGAATGTTTGTTGCAGATGTTAAAGTAAATATCACTCCAGAAGCAAATTAGATCTGAACAAAAGAAATATGCAAGGCTCTGAAGCGTCAGAAGCATCTCTTAGAAGATTCTGAACGCTGCCTCCAGAAGAATCTGAAGCAGAAGCTACAGAAGCATCTAAAGCAGAAGCTACAGAAGCATCTAAAGCAGAAGCTACAGAAGCATCTAAAGTAGAAGCCAGAAGCATCTGAAGCAATGAGGAATTCTGTATGAAGAGTTTTCAAGCACAGTTACCTCAGAAGACTCTGATAGTACTAACGCTGACAGTACTGAGGATCTGACCCAAACTCTGCTCTGAACTTATACACGCTGAAAGCACACTTGCTGCAAAGACTCTGATTCAGCAAAACTCTGATGAACATCAGAAGGCTCTGACCAATTTAGACTCTGATGATTCTTGCTGAAAATTGTTGAAGAAGATTTCAAAGTTATGTCCATTGGAATAACCAAACGACTCTTTCCTTATTTATGCTAGACACAAGAACACAGACAAAAAGGATTTCTCTGTGCATTCTTCTTCTAGGAAAGGTCACATGATGTGAAGACAAAAAGGCTCAGACCTTTTTGGTACACTACTCTCAACGTGAAAAGCTCTTGGATCACTGTGCCTATAAAAGCAAGTCTCCACTCATCTTCTTCTGTTGACGAAAATACTTGAAAAGAATTCATAACTAAGCTCTCATACAACTCATAAATTCTTGCTAGAATTATTTCATTGTTCTTCATCTTAAGTGAAAAATCACAGTTGTGATAAAGCTTTATTAGAAGCATTTTAACACTTGTATTTATTATTACATTTGATTGTAAGAGAACCTTAAGAAGATCCAGTTAGGATCAGTAGTTCTTGAGAAGACTTTGAACAGTTGTTCTTAGTGCTTACTATTGTAATCAGTTGATTAAATAGTGGATTAACTCCTTGTTTGAGAAAGGCAAATCACTCTAGATTGGGTGGACTGGAGTAGTTGAGTTCAACGAACCAGGATAAAAATCCTTGAGTCTTTATTACTAAGTTTTATCTTCATACTTATTCAACCCCCCCTTCTAAGTATTTTCTCACCTTCAGTTCGCATCAGAGCTCTGGTTCTGTGTGTGCTACCACTTCACAGTGACATAAAAGATCCAGTGAGAAAAAACTTTGATATTTATATTTGGTTGTTATTAGGGTTGATGCTTCAACATCCAACAAATATGAAGAAAGAGACAAAATCAGTACAAAACCCCCTATGTTTGATGAGGAGAAATTTGATTATTGGAAAGACAGGATTGAAAGTTTTTTTCTTGGTTATGATGCTGATTTGTGGGACTTGGTCATAGATGGGTATGTTCATCCCACTGATGGGAATGGCAAGAAAGTAGACAGAAAATCTATGACAGAAGCCCAAAAGAAAGAGTTTAGAAATCACCACAAGGCTAGAACAATATTGTTAAATGCAATATCTCACACTGAGTATGAAAAGATCACAAATAGAGAAACTGCATTTGACATGTTTGAGTCCTTGAAAATGACTCATGAAGGAAACCTTCAAGTAAAAGAGACCAAGGCTCTGGCGTTAATACAGAAGTATGAAGCGTTCAAGATGGAAGAATCTGAGTCCATAGAAACTATGTTCTCTAGATTCCAGATTCTTATAGCTGGTCTAAAAGTTCTGGACAAGGGCTACTCAACTGCTGATCATGTGAAGAAGATCATCAGAAGCCTGCCTATCAGATGGAGACCTATGGTCACTGCTCTGAAGCTTGCCAAGGATCTGAACAAGATCACTCTGGAAGAGTTAATCAGCTCACTAAGGAGTCATGAAATTGAACTTGAGGAAGATGAACCTCAAAAGAAAGGTAAGTCTATTGCCTTAAAATCTAACAAATCTGTGAAAGCTTTGCAGGTGTTAGAGGAAAGCTCTGAAGAATCTTCTTCTGAAGAAGAAGATGAATTATCCTTGCTGTCCAGAAGAATCAACAAACTCTGGAAGCACAAGCAGAGGAAGTTCAAGAACTTCAAAAGACCAGATCAGCGCAAGGAGTCCTCTGGACCAAAAAGATTTGGAAAGAAGGAAGTTGTCTGTTTTGAATGCAAAGAACCTGGCCATTACAAGAGTGAATGTCCAAAACTTCTTAAAGAAAAACCTAAGAGGAAGTTTGACAAAAAGAAGAAGGTTCTAATGGCAACTTGGGATGACTCTGATGAATCTGGATCCTCATCAGATTCTGAAGATGAATGCGCCAACATGGCTCTGATGGCAGGCATTGAAGATCAGAATGAAGAATCATCTGAATCTGAGTCTGATTCTGAATCTGACTCAGAAGAGATGTTTTTAGCAGAAAAATCAAGACGCCAGTCATGGTACCTGGACTCTGGCTGCTCACGTCACATGACGGGAGAAAGGTTTATGTTCCAAAGCCTGGAACTTAAATCTGGAGGAGAAGTGAAGTTTAGAGGGAATCAGAAGGGCAAGATCATCGGCTCTGGTACTATTGGTAATGGTAACGTTCCCTCTATATCTAATGTTCTTCTTGTAGAAGGATTAAAGCATAATCTATTGTCCATAAGTCAATTAAGTGACAATGGTTATGATATAATCTTTAATCAACAATGTTGTAAAGCTGTTAGTCAGAAGGATGGCTCAATCTTATTCAATGGAAAGAGGAAGAACAACATTTACAAAATAAATCTTTCAGAACTTAAAGTTCAAAATGTTAAATGCCTCTTGTCTGTTAATGATGAGCAATGGGTCTGGCACAGAAGATTAGGGCATATTAATATGAGACGTATATCTCAGATTAATAAACTCAATCTGGTCAGAGGACTTCCTAAATTGAAGTTCAACTCAGATGCTCTTTGTGAAGCATGTCAAAAGGGAAAGCTTTCAAAATCTTCCTTTAAATCTAAAAATGTTGTTTCAACCTCAAGACCATTAGAATTACTTCACATTGATCTGTTTGGACCAGTGAAAATTGCATCCATCAGAGGCAAGAAGTATGGATTAGTCATTGTTGATGACTACAGCAGATGGACATGTGTAAAGTTCCTAAAACACAAGGATGAGTCACATTCTGTGTTCTTTGACTTCTGCAAACAAGTCCAGAATGAAAAAGATTTCAAAATTATAAAAGTCAGAAGTGATCATGGTGGTGAATTTGAAAACAAATATTTTAATGAAAATGGCATTGCTCATGATTTTTCCTGTCCTAGAACTCCACAACAGAATGGGGTTGTATAGAGGAAAAATAGAACTCTACAAGAAATGGCCAGAACCATGATCAATGAGACTAATCTGGCAAAGCACTTTTGGGCAGAAGCAATCAACACAGCCTGTTACATTCAGAACAGAGTGTCTGTAAGACCTCTTCTGGAAAAGACTCCCTATGAATTGTGGAGGAACAGAAAACCCAACATTTCATATTTCCATCCTTTTGGATGTATTTGCTATATGTTGAATACTAAAGAGAATCTGAACAAGTTTGATTCTAAAGCACAGAAGTGTTTCATGCTTGGGTATTCTGAACGCTCTAAAGGCTACAGAGTATACAATACTGAAACACAGATTGTGGAAGAATCTATTCATGTTAGATTTGATGATAAGCTTGGCATTGAAAAGCCAAAGCAGTTTGAAAGTTCTGCAGATAGAGAAGTAATTCTCACAGACTCTGAAGACTCAGAGGCAGACAAAGCTCAAGTGAAGGAACCTGAAGCAACGCCAGATGCAATTCCTTTGAATTCTCAGATGAACAACTTAAACATTTTTGAAGAATCTACTGTTAGAGGATCATCTTCCAGAATCAAAGCCTCTCATCTAGAAGATATGATCATTGGAAAGAAGGATGACCCCATTAGAACAAGATCCTTCCTCAAATCTTCTGAAGCATCATTATTTGGATTGGTGTCAGTAATTGAACCAACTTCTGTTGATGAAGCTCTGCAAGACAATGACTGGATTATTGCCATGCAAGAAGAGCTAAATCAATTCACAAGAAATGATGTGTGGGATTTAGTTCCAAGACCAAAAGGATTCAACATAATTGGAACTAAATGGGTCTTCAGAAACAAGCTTAATGAGAAAGGAGAAGTTGAAAGAAATAAGGCAAGGCTAGTTGCTCAAGGTTACAGCCAGTAAGAAGGAATTGATTATATAGAGACTTATGCTCCTGTTGCAAGGTTAGAGCCTATTCGTTTACTCATTTCTTTTGCTGCACAATATAACATCACTCTATATCAGATGGATGTTAAAAGTGCCTTTCTAAATGGTATTATAGAAGAAGAAGTTTATGTTCACCAGCCTCCTGGTTTTGAGAGTGAAAAATTTCCAGAACATGTTTTTAAACTAAAGAAATCTCTTTATGGTTTAAAACAAGCTCCCAGAGCTTGGTATGAGAGGTTAAGCAATTTTCTTCTGGAGAAAAATTTCATCAGAGGCAAAGTGGACACAACACTCTTTTGTAAAACATTTAAGAAAGATCTTCTAATTTGTCAAATATATGTGGATGATATTATATTTGGATCTACCAATACTATGCTAGGAAAGGAGTTTGCTCAATGTATGCAGACAGAATTTGAAATGAGCATGATGAGAGAATTGAGATTCTTTCTAGGAATTCAAGTCAACCAAACTCCAGAGTGCACTTACATTCATCAGACCAAATATGTTAAAAAACTTCTGAAGAAATATAACATGACTGATAGTAAGATGGCAAAGATTCTCATGCATCCAACTAGTACACTAGGCAAGGAAGAGGTAAGTAAGAAAGTAGATTAGAAACTCTACAGAGGGATGATAGGATCTCTTCTCTACTTAACTGCTTCTAGACCTGATATTTTGTTCAGTGTATGCTTGTGTGCAAGATTCCAATCAGATCCTAGAGAATCACACTTAACAGCTGTTAAGAGGAGTCTAAGGTATCTGAAAGGTACTTCTAATGTGGGTTTGTGTTACAGAAAATCTGATGATTTCAAGTTAGTTGGATTCTGTGATGCTGATTATGCTGGAGACAGAGTGGAAAGAAAAAGTACTTCTGGAAGTTGTCAATTTCTGGGAAGAAATCTAATCTCTTGGTACAGCAAGAAGCAACCCACAATTGCACTATCAACTACAGAGGCAGAATATATTGTTGCTGCTGGATGTAACACGCAGACGCTCTGGATGAAAAGTCAGCTAGAAGACTATCAAATATTTGAAAGTAACATTTCTATATTCTGTGATAATATTTCTGCTATATGTTTGTCTAAAAACCCCCCATTTTACACTCTAAGGCAAAACATATAGAAATTAAACATCATTTCATCAGAGACTATGTTCAGAAGGGAATTATAAACTTAGCCTTTGTTGATACAGATCATCAATGGACAGATATTTTCACAAAACCCCTTGCTGAAGATAGGTTCAAATTTATTCTGAAAAATATTGGTATGGATTTTTGTCCAGAATAATATTTATCAGAAGCAAATTTCTCATATGTAAAATGTTTATAACTCTGAAGTATCTCATCTGTTATTTATTTGATTTATTTGTGTGTATCTGAACTAACCAATCTTAGAGGATCTGAACGTTGGCTAACGTTTCATTTCTTAAGAGAATTCAGAAGCACATGCAAGCAAACACGTGTCACTCTGAATCTGAAAAGATGGCGTGTACACTACTGAAGAGACATTTGAGGTATGGTTTGAATAGTGAAAATCTTGATTTTTCCCCCAATTTGTCAGAATCAATTAATGCTTGAAATGATTTTTATTCTCTTTCATTAATTGTCATTAAATGCTATGTGAAAACGTGCTTTGTATGTCTGTTTGAGTGCCTTAAGTGTTTTCTATAAATACCACATCTCACATCAATTTCACACTTTTCACATCACAAGCAAGTTTATGCATTTCTGTCTTTTATTCTCTCTTCAAAAAAACCCTAAACCTTCGTCCAAATCATCTTCATCATCTTCAATGGCAACCTCATCTTCTACAGCAGCTCAGTTTCAATCAACCATGGATGCAGTTACTTCTGCAAATATGGGTGTGACTCCATTCACTGTTCCTAAAAGGACTTTGTTAACTCCTGTTGACAAACTTGAAGTTCTCTGTGAATCAATGGTGGAATTTGATTCGTTAGCTGAAAATGGGTTTGAACTTCGTTCAATAATTGATGCACAAGGCTGGGTAAAATATTTTAACAGATTATTTGGACCAGTTTACCCTCATCTGGTGAAAGAATTCTGGATACATGCATCTGTTTATCCAAAATTCATCTTGTCTTCTGTTCTGGGTAAGGAGATTATAATCACTGAAGATCTAATCAAGAAACTCATAGGGTATGAGGAGACTGATGGAGTATGTCATCTGCCAGCTGGGCGTGTAGACATGGAGGAAGTTTATGAGGAAGTCATCTCTTCTAGACAAGCCTCTAACAAATTTAAGGATCTGAAGCCTAACTATAAAATCTGGGCAAAGATTTTTCTGGGATGCATCCATCACAGAAAATCTACCAATTCTCCAGATTACGTGAACAATGAACAACTCTACTTCATGTACTGTTTAAGTCAGAGCACTAAGGTAGATCTTCCTTACATTCTGTTTATGCATTTATGGAACCATATCAATGCCTCAAGAGAATCTGTAAAGGATAAGGGTCAGAAGATTAGGACATGGATTCCCTTTGGAAGGTTAATTTCAGACATCCTGACAGAGAATGAAATGGTGACTGCTCTGTATGAAGTTGGAGTCAAGGATGAACTTGAATCCATTGTTGGAAAACCTCTGAATGCAAAGAGTCTTAAGAGACTAAAAATTGTAGAGGAACTCACATCTGCACCCAAGAAGCTGAATATTTCTGAAATCAGTCAGAAGCGAATTCCAGTTGAAAACTTTCCACTGTTTGGTGCTGAAGAACCAAGGGATATCATTGTGAGATATATTGATTCATGCAAAGCAGATGGAACGCCCATTCCTGCAGATATTCTGAAAAGAGCAAGAGAACCAATGCCAGATGTATACAATGAGAACATGAGGAAAAGAAGTCAGTCAGAAGCAGAAGAAACTGCTGCTCAGAAGAAGCCAAAAGTTGCTGACAAGCCACAGAAGCTGATCAAGAGAAAAGCCTCTGGTGACGTTCCTTCTATTTCCACAAAACGTATCAAAATTAAAGGTACTAAAAAATTTGTATCTTATTTTTCTAAAATTGTTATGAATGAATCAACATTTAGTTCTATTCCTAAACCACCTCCTACTCAAAAACAATCTATTCCTGCTCCATCCCAAAAATATGAACCATCAAAAATTCCTTCACCACAAAAATCATCTGATCATATTTCCACTATTCCACTAAAAACTTATGTTACTCCACCATCTGAACCAACAACAACAACAACACCAGAAAACAAAATTCTCACACCTATAACAAAACCAACAGAACAATCTGCTCCACAACAACAACCAGAAAAACAATCAGACACATCTGATCCAGTTGCATCTGATCCTATTGCATCTGAACAAGTTATTTCTGAACCACCTATATCTGAACCACCTGTATCTGAACCTCCATCAAAACCTTCTGAGAATCAATCAGAACCAACCAACCCTCCTGAAACAACTTTACCTGAGACAGAGGTTCTAAATGTTACACCTCTCAAAATTGTTTTTGAAGTGTCCTCTACGTCTTGTACTCCAACCACAT
Source organism: Lathyrus sativus (assembly GCA_963859935.3). Taxonomy (NCBI): domain Eukaryota; kingdom Viridiplantae; phylum Streptophyta; class Magnoliopsida; order Fabales; family Fabaceae; genus Lathyrus; species Lathyrus sativus. The sequence goes on from OZ012740.1 coordinate 120,063,914, forward strand.
CCTCAAACTCATCAGAATCTGATATACACCCAGATATTCTTTCACCTCCCTCTCTCAGTACTTTTGAAGCTAACCAACCAAAACTACCTATTTCTTCTGAAATTCTCATTTCCAATCCCATCCCAACACCTAAGCCAAGGACATCTGAGTGTGTATCCTTTGCCCGTGTAAACCATTTTCCTCTGACAAACTTCCCTATGGTTTCAAATTCAAAAATTTCTATACCAGAATTGAACCATCTGACACTATCACCCCTCTTAAACCCAAGCTTTCCATTATTCTACCATCTGTTCTCCAAACATATATAAAAGAACTGCCAAACATGATTTCATCAGAATCTCTTTTATCTGATAAATCTGCATTCATTCCTTACACTTCTACCACATTTTATTTTGTTCCCTATGCATCAAATGCAAAACCATCTCTGTTGAATGCTTTAATCAGATCAAAAACTGTCATTTCATATGATTCTCCATCCTTACCCTTCTACCCTCGCCCTCTGGTCATCATTCCAGTATTTACCATTCCACCTTCACCTCAACCCAAGCCACTCACATTGGAAACCCTTCTAAAACTAAAACCTAGGCTGAATGTTGATCATTTATTTACAAGTTTTATGAAAGAAATAGAGATGCATTTAGGCTCTGTTCAGAGGAAGTGCTTATCAACAATGGATGCAAATGAATCTGATGCTATTTGGAATAGCTTCATCAACAGATTCAATACTGTAGCATCAAATCTGAAGAATGTATGTTCTGATGATGTGAAGCTCAGATTTGCTGAGATTGCTAGAAGTTTGATCTGGACTGTTAAAAGATCTGCACCATTGCTTCTTGAAGATGCTCCTTCATCCTCTGAAGCATGTGATACAGAAGTAAATGTTGAATCTGCATCTGAAGAAAACCCTCTGGCTATGACTCTTATGGAACATCCCTCTGGATCTGTAGCTCCTGACTCTGCATCCCCTATGGAAATTGACTTTGTTCCTGCTTCAGAATCTGCCCCACCTTCTTCATCTGAGATCAAGAAAGAAAATCCAGATCTTGAAGATAAGATTGCAGTTCTGGAAGCTGGTCAATTTGAGATTAAGTCATGGATAGCCAAGCAAGATAAGAAGTCTGACGACATGGCTCAATGGATGTCCAAACAAGATCAGAAGAATGAAACCATGGCTAAGTGGATGTCAAAGCAAGAACAGTCCTCCTCTGAGATCACTAACCTATTGAAGATGATTTTGTCCAAACAAACTTAGTTCATTTTTTTTATCTGATGTTTGCACATGTATTTGAATCTTATCTGATGTTTTGTATCTTTTGATCTATATGAATGAATGACTAAGTGTTTTTCTCTACATGATTTATCTTTTCTGTATTTCCTTTTATTTGTCCTTTAAAGTTTTTTTTACTTTTTGATTATGACAAAAAAAAGGGGAGAAAATAGATCTGACTGTTTAAATAAACTCTACTTAAATGAAACTTCAGACATATCAAATTTTTTTAACATCAACTCTTAGTGTTTCAGATCGTTTGATTACTCTGATATTTTCTTTAAAAGAAACTCTAAGATTCCCAGATCATATTTTACTTATCAGACTCTGACTCTGAAACATGCAAGATCTAATAGTTGGAACATTCAGGCTCTAATTCTGAAGAGCATACTCATGCAAAAAGGGAAGTTTCTATTCCCTCTTAGTATTCAATTCAGGGGGAGATTCATCATTTCAGGGGGAGTTACAATTATTTTACTTTCTATTGAACAAAATTTATGATGTTTTTGTCATCATAAAAAAGGGGGAGATTGTTAGAACACAGATTGGTTCTTAATAATATCTCTATATTTTGATGATAACTATTATGAAATTTTGTATTAAAGAATTATATACTCTAAAATTTGCTTGAGAATGTTTGCTGCAGATGTTAAAGTAAATATCACTCCAGAAGCAAATTAGATATGAACAAAAGAAATATGCAAGGCTCTGAAGCGTCAGAAGCATCTCTTAGAAGATTCTGAACGCTGCCTCCAGAAGATTCTGAGCGCTGCCTCTAGAAGAATCTGAAGCAGAAGCTACAGAAGCATCTGAAGCAGAAGCCAGAAGCATCTGAAGCAATGAGGAATTCTATATGAAGAGTTTTCAAGCACAGTTACCTCAGAAGACTCTGATAGTACTAACGCTGACAATACTGAGGATCTGACCAAAAACTCTGCTCTGAACTTATACACGCTGAAAGCACACTTGCTGCAAAGACTCTGATTCAGCAAATCTCTGATGAACATCAGAAGGCTCTGACCAATTTAGACTTTGATGATTCTTGCTGAAAATTGTTGAAGAAGATTTCAAAGTTATGCCCGTTGGAATAACCAAACGACTCTTTCCTTATTTATGCTAGACACAAGAACACAAACAAAAAGGATTTCTCTATGCATTCTTCTTCTAGGAAAGGTCACATGATGTGAAGACAAAAAGGCTCAGACCTTTTTGGTACACTACTCTCAACGTGAAAAGCTCTTGGATCACTGTGCCTATAAAAGCAAGTCTCCACTCATCTTCTTCAGTTGACGAGAATACTTGAAAAGAATTCATAACTAAGCTCTCATACAACTTATAAATTCTTGCTAGAATTATTTCATTGTTCTTCATCTTAAGTGAAAAATCACAGTTGTGATAAAGCTTTATTAGAAGCATTTTAACACTTGTATTTATTATTACATTTGATTGTAAGAGAACCTTAAGAAGATCCAGTTAGGATCAGTAGTTCTTGAGAAGACTTTTAACAGTTGTTCTTAGTGCTTACTATTGTAATCAGTTGATTAAATAGTGGATTAAGTCATTGTTTGAGAAAGGCAAATCACTCTAGATTGGGTGGACTAGAGTAGTTGAGTTCAACGAACCAGGATAAAAATCCTTGAGTTTTTATTACTAAGTTTTATCTTCATACTTATTCAACCCCCCTTCTAAGTATTTTCTCACCTTCATAACCATCCAAACATGCCAAACACATAACCACGATACCAAGAGCGCCCCTCATACCATCTCCAACACACTAACTACTACCCAGAAACTCAATATAACTATGGCCCCAACACAACATCAAGATATAGCCATAACTAGGGTACATCATACCATAGTCGTAACGCCCAAACATCTTTCCATAGCCAAAATGCTCTGACATCATACCTTGTATATACATTCAATCATCTCAACAATTGACGACACCCTTATGCCCTTAACAAAGGATCGTCAATTGGAATGGCGCCATTGGATAAACTCAAACCCTAACTGGAATACTTTAGCAATATTTTTGTAAAATAGGATACTTTGAGATATTTTTATAAAACATTGGGTTATTTAAGTAAAAAATTCTCATTTATAATTCTTAATAAATTATTAATAATATAAAATTATTAATCATACTTATTAAAAATTTTCATAAAATAATTAAAATTCAATAAATAAATAAACAAAAATTAATTACAATCGCGTAGATCTTAATCTAAATTATATATATATGAAGGAATTCTAATTGTTTTGCATAAAAAAAATTATGAAAAACCTAAAATAAGGTTTTGAGAGCTATGGGATGGCAATGAGTAGGATTTAGATAAGAAATTATAGTAGTCATTCTCATACTCGGATTTTAAAAAAATATATGTACCCGTCTCTATATACCTGCAATTTTCTTAATTAAAAAATATGATTTTTACTATTTTTAAATAAAAAATTAAAGTAAAATTGCTATTATAAAAGAAAAATATATTAGTTAAAAATAAAAAATATAATCAAAATACTTAAAAATTAAAATTAATAGATATATGACATGTGCATTGCACATGTTTAATGAGAATTTTTACCTCAAATATTATTTTTATTTGAAAATATATATTTTAGTAAGTATGAGTATATACAATTTAATCATTGAATATGATTTAAAATTATATTAAATATAGAGAAATTGTTTAGAAATATGAGAGTTCATATTAATTTATATTATAGTATTATTTAGATATTTGTTTTAGTTATATTCTTTAAATTTGAAAAATACTGCATATTTACCTATATAATATAATATTATCAAAAAAAAAAATATTAAATTATTTTTATATATTAGTTTTCATTAATAATTGAACTCGTGATAAATATAAAGGTAGATAAATTTATATTTTAATTATCTATTTAGGGTTTAGTCTGTAATTTACTAAACTTAAGATTCAAGCACACAAAAGTTTTAAAAACTAGTGTTTTATAATTTTTTAAAGTTAAAGAAACTCAACATTTTAAGTCATTTTATGTGTGGCAATAAGAAACTTACAAAAAAAAATTCTATATAATTATATATCCTTTATTATTTTAATTATAGCAAGGAGAAAGTAAATCTAAAAAATACATCTCTAAAAGAAAGAAGAATATTATAAGTCACTGTATTAGATGAAAAAAAATTAATTTACCAATTAAATTTTGTAGGAAAAATATAATTATATTAATAAAATTTATCAAATAATAATATTTAGATTCTTAAATGTATTTTTATAAAACAAAAGTTTTAAAATAATTATCATACTTCTCATTCATTTAATAAATAAAATAAATCAATTGTTTATAATACATATTATTTAGATACTGCATAAAATTATCTACTATATCATCACTTAACTCTTAAATAATATACAGAATATTGGCCATTATGCTCCAATCATTCATATTATTATTTTAACTTACAAATAAAATGTTGTTTTGCGGTTTTATTTGCATTAAATTTAAAAGATAAATATGACAGTTATATTTATAAATAGTTATCGATTTAAAAGGATATAGAGAGATATTATAATAATAATAAATGACATTATTTTTACTACTATTATCATTTAATTATATTGTAGAGTTAATATCCTTCGTAGTCAAACCCATCAATCTCTTAGACCACTCAGAAGAATTTCTAGAATTAACAAAAGCTCCAGAACGAGAGGTGATCCACAAACCACTTATGGAGAAGCGGTGCATAATAAGAAACCATCCTTCCTCTCCTTCTCTCATTCTTATAATGCACGGAATGATATAAGTCTCCCAAGAGAGTAGGCTTAGGATTATTCATAGTAAAGAGGCGAACAATACTCATATCCACAAAATCCGCCACATTGGGGAACAAAACAATACCATAGACACACAGAGCCAATATGGAGTTGAAAACCACCCAACAACCTTCATCAGCATATTTTTGATCTTTACTCACTAAGAAATCCAGAGTAAATCCAGAAACTCCTCTCTTGCTAGAAATGTTATCCACCAATACATATTTGCTTAAATAAAGAGCGGCGAAAAGCTTGTCGAGATCGGGGTTCTCCTCAGAATAATAGAAAGGTGCCTTATCCTGGACTAGAACTCCCAAGATGAATGCATACTCTTCTAACGTCGGAACCAACAGATAATCCGGGAAAGTGAAACACCGCATCGGAGGGTCATAAAACTGTAAAAGAGTGTGGATAGCCATATACTCATAATCAGTAACGTTGCAGACAAAATTCAGAATTCTCCCATAATCCTTCTTAAAGTCTCCGAGAACACCGGGATCATCGAAAGCAATCAAATCACGAAGAGAGCCTAATTCAGGAGACGAAAACTTGTACGCAATAATCTTCTTTCTGTCAATATCCATCTCTATAAACCTCATACAACTATAATCAAGGGTAAGACGGGAACCTGAAACTACATGAACATGCATGTTAGGATGCAGAATGATTATGCAAATGCAAACATGGGATCAAGGTATCCATATGCTCAAAATAACTGTTGTGCTGCTGACTGAATAAGATCAGAATTCCGCTCTGATAAGAAATCTAGAATACCAGAAAATTGAGATAATCAGAATACCAGAATACCCAAGATCAAAGGTCCACATTGACAAGAAAACTAGAAAACCGGGTAGGTTGAAAGTCAAAGTTTCCTACAAAACCCATCCCCTCTCACATGTGGGTTTTAGTTTTGGACATACAACAATCCTAGCAGGTCATCAGTATCATAGACTCTCAAGTTGGGAAATGATGATACGTTCACCACTTTTGGTTTAGCATCATCATCAATCAAGGAGGCCTCAACCGATTTCCAATGAACGATCTCCAGAATCACAAGCTCTCTAATTCAACACCCTATCATATGCACCATAGTAAATGATAGAGTATCTCCAAAGAAAACCTCGCCTAGACGTGTATTTCGTGCCAACTATACGTAGCCAGACGCCACACAAGTCCCACTACTCTTTACTCTAATCCTAAGTGTATACTCAAGCCTGGGTAGTGGGCTTATCTCTTGAAAATTTTGGCAAGCACACGATGAATGTTATTCCCAGAGTTATAACATCCACTATGACATCTGCTCCTTAACAGCTAATAATTAGTAATATTAATGCAGTAAATAACACAACAATTGTTCACCCAGTTTAGTGTCAACAACACCTACATCTAGGGGCTACCAAGCCAGAGAGGAAATTCACTATTAGTAGAATCAATTCAGAGTTAAACCTCCAGTTTACACTCCTCACTTAATCCCTACCCAATGACACTTCAACCTAGAGACACTCTAGACCTGAGTATACCCACTCACTCCCCCTAATCACCATAGTGATATACAATTCACAAATACATAATAAATATGAAGAGACACTTCATACACACCTTGATCTTGCTTCACAGCTTTGATCAAGGAACTCACACACTCTTGCTTCACAACTTTGAGTGAGACACAACCTAGAATCTACCTATCCAATGCAAGCATCCACCAGATAATTTCTTGGAGTACAAGTATTCCTAGACAGAATTCACACGTGAAGACTAGCCTTCTTCACTTACAAGGACTCTTCAATCTGCACTCTATATTCTTCTTCTGTCAAGAGCTGCTGTTCAGGATTTCTTCTTCTGATATTTATAGTAGCTGTTAGTCCTTTTAGGCCTTGGTGCACAAATTAGGTTTTATCCATAACAAACCTATTTTCAATGATCTGCACGCTTGCCATTTAATTCAGGGATCTTTTAGTTCGCCTAGGACTTCTAGAAAGTCTCCTGATATCCAGCTTGAGTTATTATTTTGTTTCATGGTTTATAGCTACCAGAAAAACAAACATGCGCTTGATGTCATACGACCCATGTCATAACATTGGGTATGACATCCAGCTTCACTTGCTTTTAGCTAAGTCAACTTACCCTGCACAGTCCATATTATGTATGCATTAATATTAGACATGACATACACACATGCTTTAGTGTTTTGCCACAAAATGCAGCCAATCAAGAGCACTTACAAACTCCCCCTTTGACAAATTTTTGGCTAAAACACTCTGTCATCAGATCAGAGATTTACACAGCAGAAGACTTATGATCTGTCCTGTCATGCAGAAAAGTTACTAGCTCAAGCCTACCTGAGTCCTCACAATTAGCTCTCACTGTTATAACTCACCTTGTTAACCATCTGTTAGTTGTCACTACAGATGACACTCTTTGCTGAGTAAGTAACACATGGAGTTACTCCCCCTCAACTGATGTACACAACCTGCAGTCACACATATTTATCCAGTCAGCTCTGGATGTTATGACCTTCAGGATAACATCCTGAACTACACACACACTTGTGCTACTCCCCCTAAAGAGTTGCACAACACTCTCTGTAAATATGCAAGTTTAATATTGTATGCAGAATGGCACATATGCCCAAGCACTGTTTTGCCAGCTAAGCACTGTTCTGCCAGCTGTTATCACTTGTGTTTCCACTTGTTGTACCTGCTCTATTTATCTTTCTTTCTCTCCCCCTTTTTAGCCACAAATTAAGATCCAAATAGCATAGATCATCATATGTACCATTACAATTGTTAGGGGTTACATTTCAATAAAACTTCTCTTTTGGGGAGCATTACATTTTAAGGAAGTCTAACTTAAACAAAACAAAAACAGCAACACTTCTTCCTTATCAACTTAGCAACCAGCAGTTTGAGCCACACAATCAGGTTATCACCACATCAACCTTCTTCCTCAGAGGAAGAACTGGAACCAATGTTATTGACATTGGTTGGGACATTCTCACAACTGTCGTCAGCCTCTTCTTCTGACATGGCCCTACTCTTATCTGCCTCTCTTTCAAGCCTTTGGATAAGAGCTTCTAGCTTGATTTTTCTGGCAGTAGTTGTACTGATGGTTTCTCCTAACTCATTACAGGTGTCCTTCAATTCTGCAATCATCATTCTTTTGGAGATCTTAACTGTCTCACCAGATGTAAACTTCATATCTGGAACATGTCTTCCTTCAAACATTTTAAAGTGAAGTGACAGTTCAGGCTCCCTCTTGCTGACAGCATCACTTGAGTTCAGGATTCCAGGATGTTGATTTAGGATGATCTCACAAATGAGGGAGGGAAATGCAATAGGTAACCTGACAACACTGGTTGTGGAGTGCTTAACAGTCTGATCAAAAATGTATAGACCAAAATCAAAATTGACTTTGGTACCTATGGCATGAATGATCTTGCCTAGTCCAACAACAATGGAGGATGTATGGTTGGTAGGCACCCAATTTGTAGCTCCAATTCTATGAAGAATGACATACTTTACACTGAGCAATGCTGCAGACAACTTCCCTTTGGATGGCCATGTTGTGACTTGATTTGCAGTGATGATCTTGCAGACATGGTTATCTGAAGTATCCAATTCTGTTGATCCATCATCTACTCACCCCAGATACCTGTTGATCACAGCAGGAGAGAAGTTCATATACTTTTCTCTAATAAATACCTTCATGAACTCCTTGTTGTTTCTGTTTGAGATTGAGTCAAGTATGTTTATAATGAACTCCTTTACCAGTCCCTCGTAGCAACTGGAAAACCCTGTGACTGTCTTAAGTAGTACGGCCTTGTTGATGAGTTCCATTACCTCCTTGATCTCTAGGGCATCCTTCCCTAATTCTCTCTCAAGGGATATTCTCCTTTGATAGACATATCTTCATTTGGTTACACTGTGAATGGAGAGGAAGGAGATGTTGTCCATAGGTGCAGGTGGTATGGTTTTAAGTGGCCTCTTAACTAATGACTATTTGACATTGAAGATGTTAGGAACATCTCTTCTGACATCTCCTTCAGACTCAGAGCTACTCTCAGTAACCTTCCTTTTCTTGGAGTCATTTTTTCTCCTAGGTTTGGAGGACCCAACATGAGCTCCTTTTCTCTGAATTTTAAGAGAGTTGTCTTCCAAACTAGGTTTGCCTTTCTTGGTCACTAGTTTTTGAGCTATGCCCGGAGAAACATTCTTGAGGAATTCCTCATCTGAAGATACATCAACATCATTGGCAGGAGCTTTATTCAGATCATCATCCTGTCCTTCCTCCTGTTCTACACAGTTAGCTAAATTTGCTAGTTTTTCTGTGGTAGGGTTAGTCTTATCAGAGGAGAACTTAGAATTATCCTCAAGGTTCTTATTCGATATTGGAGAAGGATCAACCCTAGGCAATTGAATGGTGATTCCATGGACATTATGACCTTCTTGGTCTGCATGTGAAGTAGCTGATGACTGGTCTTCACTCCTTCCAGAAATCATACCAAGAGGGCTCACATTCATCACAGAGATGCTCTTGTGCTGAGCAGGGTCGGGCTTGGTGGGGCTGGAGGTATGTTTTTGAGACATTATAGATGACTTAGGTTGTAACGAAAGAGGGTTTTTGATGGGGTTGTGTGAGATAAGGCAGGAGGGGATTGGAAGACGAGAACGGGTTTAGAAGGGTTTACTTGTAGAAGAGGAGGGAATTCAATATTTTGACCAATCAGAATGTGATTATTTTTCAAAATATAATTCCCTATTAACTGCTAGAATTTATCATTACTAGAGGTCCTCAACTTTCTTAGAAGCTTTTTAAATTGAGACTCCTTGACACTTATGTCAGTACTGCCATAATCACTAGGTTTAGGACATCCCTCTTGCCATTTACACAAGTTACCCCTGAGCATGTCTCCCTTGAACTCATCAGAGCTTGTTTAGATGGTACTCTTGATGTCACAGAACAAGGTCATGACATTTGGAGTGACATTGCTTTCTCTAGGCAGGGAAACTTCCATGGACTCCATCATGTTCCAATATAGCTTATCTAACTTTACCTGATGACCAATCTTTGGGTATCCCTTCTTGGCTTGCTTCCCCTCATGACTTTTCTTACATTCTGTCCTTCTCTCTGAAGCATACTTTAAAGATCCACTTGCTAATGTGTTGGACCTGGTCCTATCCCTCTTCAGTGGTTGTCTTCCTTTCTCCAGCCATAGTTGGTCCTTATTTTCCTTATTGACCAAGGCATTTAAGTTATATTTAGGCTCCCATAGATAACAGTTGTTCTTGGTTCTAGATCCCCTCATAACTTCCTTACTTTCCACATTCATGACAGCACACTTATCTTTAGAAAAGTGGACTTTTAAACCTTGTACACAAAGTTGGCTGATGCTTATTAGGTTTACAGTCAGTCCTTTAACCAGCAAGACATCCTTCAATTTTAGAACTTTAGGACTGTCAAGTTGTCTAACCCTTGTGATTTCTCCTCTAGCTCCATCACCAAAGGTTACATGACTTGAGGGTGAGGTTTGAGTTTAATCAAGTGATCCTCAATTCCAGTCATATGTCTGGAGCAGCCACTGTCAAAGTACCAATCCTCTTTGGTTGGTGTAATACCCCAAATTTTACCCTCAGATTGGTCGATTCATGTTGCATGTCATCTCATTTTCGCATCAGCTAACTATTAACGGGTTGTGTAGTTTTGTTTTGTGTTGCAGAAACCACGTCTGGTACACTTTAGTTGTTAAAGGGTAAAACGATCATTTACATGTTGTTTACTGACAGTCCATGAAGCTGAGTTATCATCAGGGATTTACTGAATAAATAGAGTCTCCGTTTCTGAGTTCTTTATTTTCGTTGAAGGTAAACAAAAATTCACGGTAATTTTGGCATCAGGATGTTTGAGATACAGTAAATAATGCAGCAGGCCGAGACTCTGTCACCAGTGGTTTTCTGAGGCATTTATCTTGTCGTTTGGGTTTGATTACATCGAGATATCGGTTTGGTTCAAGGCGATGCAAGAATCCGTTCTGTGGAATTTGGTTTCAACAGACAATTATTTTCTGCTTCTTCTGCTACCTGCCACTCAAATTTCTCAAAAGGAAAACGGTACAAAGTTGGCTCAAGTCGGGATTTGTCACATTTGTTTAATGGAAGTTTTTGGCCGAGTTGGTTCATGGCAGGGAATTTATTCATCAGAAACATAATTGGAATTTTCGGCGTGGAATAGTTCTGTTTCACTGTTAATTGGAGTTCTCTGTTTCCCTTCCATTTAATTCGTTCGAGGTCATTTCTGATTCTATCATCATGCGCGACTTAAGTTAGAATATATTGGGAAAATTAAGGTTATATCAGTTATATGGAGCGGTGCATGTTGGAATGGAAAGTTTGATTCGACTGACTTTTGGGATTTATTCATGTTGGATTTATATGGTGAAATTAAGCTTATTATTCAAGATTGATCGGATTATTTTTAATTGTTGGATGTTGGTTCGGAGGCAATTTATCGTTTGGATTTAATCATGTTTTGATTTAAGTGATTCATTGAAAGGAGTAATCGGAAGGACTTTATTTGGATAAATAATATGAATTTTATTCATGTTTATATACAAAAAGAAATGATTGTTGGAATAGAGATATTATTGAATTATTATTCATAAATATTTTTATTACAAAAGAAAGATAAAAAAATATATACATTTTCATCTTAATTCCTAAGGTCCTAATTGTTCTAAGTGGTCTCCAGGCTTGATTTCTCCGACCATCTTCATGTCCAATTTTCTCCCGTACCTGTACGACAAAACAGACAAAACAGAGAAACAGAGTAAAAGAGGTTAACGTTAGAAAATTTGTTTTGTTCGACACCCTCAGAAAAGTTTCATCACCGGGTGTCGGGAGGGCAACGACAAATGCCGAAGCCAACTCCCTTTCCGATTCCCGACCTCGGATACCAACCAGTAATATCTGTTCTAATTTTGTTCGGGACAGCCGAGAAGAAGAGAAAAAGAAGTTCTGGGCCGAAAATGATTTTCGCCGGAAAATTGTTTCGAAGCCAAACGGATTACCAACATGAATCCAAAATTCATATCCATCTATCAAGTAAATAAAACGGGTATCTGAATCCACATCAGAAGGATCCAAATCTCCACCTGAAAAATCAAATCGAATCCATAATCAGAAAATATCCATGGATATCCAGTCAGGCAAATCAATCTGGATTCGAACCAAAAAATCCAAATCTAGACAAGTTCAAACCAGAAAACCAGAAAACAGTTCAAACCAATTTCGAAAAATCAGAGAGAACAGTTCAGAAACCAGTCTAGAAAAGCAGAGAAAAATCAGTTCAGAAAACCAGTAAGTTCGAAATAGTTCAAACCGGTTCAAGAAATCCGGTCAAACAAACACCAACCAAATCCAGCAACGTTCTTTTCGAAAAAAGCCCAGCAAGCCACTTCTAAAGCAACAACGTTACAGTCAAAACATCAACACGAACCGAGTCAGAGTAGCCACAAGTTCTGGCTACAAAATCGTAATCAAACCTGCACATCAGGAGGCCCACGAATCAAATTTAGAAGGAAATAAATAGCTCATGATAGAGATCACAAACCCTAAGGAGTAAACCCCTAAACGGCGGAGGCAACCGAAGGAGATTCAGAAACTCCTTAGAGTTTCATCATCATCAAGTGAAAAATACGAGAGTGGAGCTTCTTCGGTAAGAGGCGGGACGAAAGCAACCGAAAGACGAAGCGAGGAGCTTTCCGCGGCGGCCGTGGAAGCCTCACTACCACCGGCGGCGAGCCTCAACCCAAAGCTTCAGCCTCATATTCGCATCATCATTGGCGAGATCAGTGGATAGAAACCATCGGCAAGAACATCTACGTTTCGTTAAAAAAAGACGGTCACGGATCATCACTGCGGATCACGAAAACATCATCATCATCAGATCACGAAGGAACCGAAACCGCCATTAACGGATCCTCACAAGCCGCCGCCGCGCCACCGGATCCGCCGTCACAGCTTCAAAAGGATAAGCTTTTACATGTTTGGTTTTTATCTTTTTCAGTGGAACAAGTGGATTAAGAAGAAGATGCAACATGCAAGCTCGGAAAGGAAGAAAGAAAAAGCTCCAAAGAGCATTAATGGGGGCCGACGGCGGTAGGATAAAAGGAAGAAGAAGATGATAAGGGTTGGCCTAATGAAAGAAACAAGGACCACATATGCTTTCCCCTTTTCATTTAGTCCGTTTTGTTTGGATTTTAGTAGCTTTTTACGTTTTTTATTTTCATAGTTTGAGTTATTGTTTATTTATCTTCATTTAATTTGAGGTAGTAATAATAGTAGTTACTAGGATTTCTCGTTTAGTAAGTGAGCCATTTTCTTCAATAAATATAAATCTAAAACTAGTTGATCCTGGTATTCAGTCAATCTAAAAAAACAAAAAAATATATAATATTTTAAAACTAAAAGATCTTTCATCATTTTTAGTAAATTCATTTTTAAAACATTTTAAGTATATAAAAAAAACTTATACTTTCTTTTTAAATAATTTAAAGTAAAATTGTTTTTAATATTAAAGATTAAAAAATTTTAAATAATTAAAATTAAAACGGATTTTTAAAATTAAAATATTTTTCTTTAATTAAATTAAAACAAAATTTTAGTAAAAATAGTAAAATTAAATTACTTTCTCCTTTAAAAATGTAAAAAGTTACTTTTTCCTTAAATAAAAGTTTCCAAAATAAAGTTGTGATTTAGCCGTTTTATTTTCGTATAACCCTCGATAGTTCGTTCGTTGCAGCTTATTAATGTTCATATATTTGTACTATTTTGGTTCCATGGGTGTAATTTACGCGAGGCCATGGTCGCGGTTTATTTCATTTCGCATTTTTTTGGGACTTGTAATTTACGCGAGTGATCGTCGCGATGCTTTTTTTTTTTTTTACTTTCCGCACTTTATTTCTGCCATATAATATTTTGCCATGTTTGCATGTTTTATCGTTATTTTTCCCCTCCGAAGGAATTAGGATTAACAGTTTGACCGCCGAGTCAATAACCCTAATTTCAACCGTTTCTAAACCCTATTTAGCCTAGGCGTTCCACCGTGGACGAAAACGCCCGTTACCCTAATTTTAGGTCAAAGAGTCACTGTACTCTGTTTTAGGGTTTCCCGCCGCGGAATCCCTAATTTTAATCCTAATTCAATTACAAATTCAACGTAGAAATAGGAGTTTCAAAACTCCACGTAAGCGCGTCCTTAAGATACGTTTATTCCCCTTGAAACCTTGACCACAGTCAAGAAGTTTTTAACCTCCCTTTCGAGGGGAACTACGATTACTTTGATTCCATTTACTATCCAGGATACGTAGGCACAAGATGCAACGTCTTGCCGAGTAAACTTAGGATTAAGCCTTAGGTCTTTAGGTCACTCTATCCCTTAGCTCAGTATATAGTTCAAACAGATAATAAAAGAAAAAACATACAATAAACGAAAGGTTCCTGTAGAGTACTACAAAAGTTTAGGGTGCTAGTACCTTCCCTAAATTTAACCAACCCCTTACCTAGGTCTCTCCCCGCATTGTGTTTACGATGCAAAAACATAGGTTTTCCCTCTTTTGACCTTTTCCTTCAGATAAATCAAAGAGCGGTTTTGAATCCAGAATTGTGATTTAAACTAATTAATAGTTTGATATCCTATTTCCATCGTAACAGTTGGCATCCTTAGGAAAGTGTGAGCTGCTAGTGCAGGAGTCTTGGCAACCCATTGTCTTTGCTTGTTAGACATCTCCTTCTTGGGTTTGGCATGATGATACCTCTTGACATGTACTCCCTGTCTGGACTTTCCTTGTTGAGGATGACTAGGAAACCCATGTAGCCAAAAGCATACAGCTTTAATATGTCTAAGTTTTCCACAGTGGTAACACCTATTGTAACACCCCCTTTTTATACCCCCAAATAATACAAATAATCATTCAGGCATAATTCAAAATTTCATCAGAGTACATTTATATCATGGCATAAAAGGGGCATATCACATTATACCAAAAATTCGACACATACGAACCACCTGCTCAACAAATATGCAACATCGGGGCAACACCCACAAGAAAAAATTTAGAACAAAGGCGGAAACATCCAAATATCTCATAATCTCCAAAACATGTATTCACATATACAACTATCATTCACCATGTTTACAAAACATATCATCGGCAGATACATACATGGGTGTATCACAAAAGAATCAAAATAATCCCTAACTACCCAGTGCCACATATCAGAGCCGACCGACCAAAAAGACTGAAGCCACGCTTCACAAAAGATCTCCAGCAATCTAATCTGCAATGCCTCATAGAGCATTATAAAACAGCAGAAGGGTGAGAAACATTATCATAATACATAATGCATATAAACATATATACATATATACACATAACGTCCAATAACATCGTTCGCGTTCTCACCACAGCTCATCTCACTACACCGTACATCGCAATGTATTCACAATTAACTATTTACAAATAGAACACTAAGCATATACAATATGCATCATCAATGTTTATATTATTTCATAAACATACACACATATACAGATATACTCACACATACATGTATCTTCAAACATTCCATTCATGCCAATTATCAACAACTTTCATAAACATCTACAATCATGTTTATTCACCATATGTCGTGCAAAGATGATAAATGCAAATCATAGAGGCCAACTCGCTACTCTATGCAAATGTAATACGATACCGACTTAATCGTCCATCAGATTTTTCTAAGAATCAATTCACTCACGCCCCTCACGGGTACACTATAACTCATCAGATTCTCCTAGGAATCACATTGCTCATCAGATTCTCCGAGGAATCACACCGCTCATCAGATTCTCCGAGGAATCACATTGTTCATCAGATTCTTCGACGAATCACATCGTTCATCAGATTCTTCGAGGAATCACATCCCTCATCGGACTCTCCTAGGAATCCTATCACTCATCAGACTCTCCTAGGAATCACATTATTCATCAGACTCTCCTAGGAATCCTATCACTTATCAGACACTCCTAGGAACCACATTACTCATCGGACTCTCCTAGGAATCATATCACTCATCAGACTCTCCTAGGAATCACATTACTTATCGGACTCTCCTAGGAATCCTATCACTCATCAAACTCTCCTAGGAATCAACAGCACAAGAATGTACTTCATGATGCTTCACATGCAAAATGACTCCATACACTTCTTGAAATGCATACATGTGTACAAACATACTCATGCATTCTTCACATTCATCGCATATATTCATTATGCATTCACAGCATAGAAAAATAAAAGTCATATTGCTTAAAAATTTAATTTGAAAAATAATTTAACTTTTAATTAATTTAAAAAATGATATTTTAAAATTTCTTACAAAGATGAGAGTACCTAAAAAATTTAAATTTAAAGCATAATTAAATAAAAAAAAAATATTCATTTATATTTTAAGTGTGTTCATTAAAAATGCAGATAAACGGACACAGGGTAGATATATTCTTTCTTTTAACGTGTGTCCATATAAACGTTAGTAATATATTCTTTCTTTTCATAAGGGTAGTACTGAAGACTCCTATAAAAACATAAATTAATTTTAATTCTTTTTGGATACTGGGTAGATAGCTTGGAAGCAAAGATTGTTAAACTATTTTTTTCTTTTAATATTACCCTTAAAATATACACACATTTATTTTTCTATGCTGTGTGCTAATTATATCGATGTAGTAATAAGGGGAAATTTCCCGAATATCGATCTCGCGGACTGCGTATGAACACAAGTTCTAAAATAATACAATTGAACAAAAAGTCATAGGGGGTTTTGGTTTGTTTCTTACAATTTTAAAGGCCAAAAGACAAAAGCAGTAAAATAAAGGTTTTAGACAGTTATGAGAAGCATGCTAGAGTAGGGTGTATGAAAAAACCTGGTAATAACCTTAATCCTTATTTTTCAGAAATCACTGCTCAATTCAATCGTTACCGGTTTTAAAGATTAGTTTACTCTAATTCCTTAGTAGAAAACCCTTTGGTATTCTTCCTATGCCCCAATTCCTTGGCGGTATAGGAACAATCCCAAGCAATATATTTTATCTAAAACATTACGGTTACTATAGGGTATCCCCATTCCTAGGCAATATCTACTATAGTATTATCGTATAAACGTGTTAACGATCGTTTTTCCAAACCTAAGGTTAACCGTAAAACAAATCCTTATTTGTCAAATAAGAAAAGCCATAAGAAAATTATACAATAACAACGATGATTAGAAAGTAGTGAAATCCATTATTCAAAGGAAACAAGGTTATTACAGAGTCAATTCAGGGACACCCCCTAGCATTGGGGGATTTATCTACTCATAATAATAAAGATAAAATCAACCATAAAATTCAACATTACAAGAGAATTGGTTGCTTTGATCTTCAATCGCTTCCGCTCATGAGGATCTTCCGTTCCCAAATCCTTGATCGCTTCAATCTTTATCGTCCAAATTTCTTTTCCGTTCAAAAAAGTAATCCTTATTCTTTCTCCAAACACGTATCAAATAGTCTCAATTCAAACTCATCACTAGGGAAATACCCATAATACCCTTGGGGATCACAAGAGTAAAAAATACAAGAAAAATAGGGAAAAAAGCGCTTCCTGCAACACGGGCCGTGTCAGGCAACACGGGCGCCTGTGTTGGCTTCCTGAAAGATTTTTTGCGTGAAATTTGCAAGTCCCAGGTGTCGCAACACGGGCTGCGTCACACGACACGGGCACCCGTGTTGTGCCACTGTTTTTTCTCCAAAAAATCGCCTTTTCTGAGCACATCCTGCAACACGGGCCGTGTCACACAACACGGGCACCCGTGTTGCACCCCTGTTCCAAATTTGACTTCGACTCCAACATGAAAGTCGTAGCTCTCTCTCTTAGCTTTCCGGAGGTTTTTAGAACGCCTCAAACGGATTCCCGGAACTCCAGTTATGATCGTTTTCGTGCAGACTGCTAAAGATTTCACAACAAAACTCTTCCGAAATCTTGCCATTTTTTCCCAGTTTTCGCTCTGCTTCTCCTTTATTGTATACCTGAACCTAGAAACAGTAAAAAATACCAAATCGACGTGTAAAATGTAATAAAAACAACTAAAATGCGACAAGACAAAACAAATGATTAACTGACATAAACGGTAAAATAACGTGTAAAAACCACCGATCAAACTCCCCCAAACTTAAACCATTGCTTGACCTCAAGCAAAAAGCTTGGATAAATAATTTTCAAGTCAAACAGCACATCAAGTGAAGGGTTAAGGGTGTAAGGCGTGTTGATACTCATACGTGAGTCTTAGTTCTGATCGGCTCAAACCAGCTCTTTCGGTACTCATCCGTTAACGAAGGCATTACATAAACACATACCGCAGTAAACTTACAGACCTAAATCTCCCTTTTGGCCACCTCTCCAACTATGCTTTGGGCTTAAGTCTTTTCTTCGATTTTCTACCCCTTTCATTCGGATAATCAGATTAAGGCATGCACATTTTTGCTCAAGATTTTTTCTGTGGCACCTTTATTCTTTTTCTCGCTCACAGGCATTTATTAGTCCACTTTGGGACGACTATAGAGATTCAACCACCGTTAGGCTAAATAACCGGGTGATGGTTACCCAACTTAGAAGGACAGGTTGTCTTTACCGTCATTATTCAACTCTTTTTTTTTGGGTGCCACACATCATTCTCAAAACAAATTTTTTTTATTATTATGCAGGACTATCACAATGAACTAATCGGGGTATACTTTTCAAATCCAAGTACTATGGCACAAATCTACACGTTGGACTCGTTTCCTTACTCTGGGGAACCTAGGGTGTTCAAGTTATACCTCAATTTCCAAACTTTCCCAAGTTCCTTAGTTCAAACTCCACTTCCCTTGAACTCTAAATACTTTCTTGACTACCTTACACACCTACTAATCACAAGAAAAAATTTTACGGTCTCCATATGGGCGAATTCGATGTGATTTTCACCAAACTTAAAAATAAAAAGGTATTTAAATAGACAATTCAAAACGGTAAAACCTCCCCCAAACTTGAACTAAATATTGTCTCAATGTTCAATAATCAAGAGAAGAAGAGGTGAACTCACAGAGATCCTCATAGAGGGGTCGACAGGTAATGCAGTACCTCTTCGCTGCTTCCACGTTTTCCCTTGTAAAATCTCGTTTATTCCTGCAAAAACAATAACAACAAAAGAAACAACATCAATTCATAAAACCGTGGGTTGCCTCCCACGCAACGCTTCGTTTAACGTCGCCTGACTCGACGATCGACTCCCCATTATTATGGGGGGTACTTCAGCTTCCAAACTCTATTGCTTGACTTCTTCGCAACAGAATATTGTGCCGGTTCAGAGATAAGAGCAACTTGAAATGGTTTTGATCGTTCTCCCTTCTTAGTTGTGTTAATCTTCCCAACTGAAGGTTTGACATCTTTCTCCTTACCTTTCTTTCGACCCTCTTGAGTTTTTAAAGTGATTTCCTCATCAAAAAATTTCAAAGTGAGCGTACCTTTTTCCACATCAATATTGCACCGACTAGTAAGCAAGAACGGCCGGCCAAGTATGATCGAAGTTTCTTCATCCTCGGGTATATCCATGATTTGAAAATCAACTAGGTAAGTGAAGTTATTGATTGTCACTAGAACATCCTCTGCTAGCCCATATGCCATCTTGGTTGTGTGGTCGACAAACTTCAAGCTTGTTTCCGTATCGCTCACTTTTCCAATATCCAGCTTTTTGAAAATTAATAACGGCATGAGATTCACACTAGCACCTGAATCGATCAGGACTTTCTTAAAAGTTCGATCCTTTATAGTACATGGAATTACAACTGGTCCAGGATCCTTCATCTTGATTGGTATTTTCCTTTCTTGTGCTATTTCCTTGCATTGCTCAGTTGTGGTCTTCGATTCTTCACCCATTGGTCTCTTTTTACCTATAACCTCTTTCATGAACTTCTTGTACAAAGGCATTTGTTCAAGTGCTTCAAAGAAGGGCATGTTGATTTCCAATTTGTTGAACATTGCACTGAACTTTCCGAAGTCTTTCTCGTTCTGATCCTTCTTTGTAACTCTTTGAGGGAATGGTAATTTGATTTTCGGTTTGACCTCCTCTTTCTTTTTCTCTCTAGTTGACTTTTGAGTTAGTACAGCTTCTTCTGGTTCTTTTATTTTTTCTCTTACCTCACGTTCCACCTCTATACATTCTTCTCCCTTTGTTTCCTCCTCTTCTATCGCTTTCTGATTTCTTGTTTTGACAGCATTAATACTCTCTTGATTTTTCGGATTCGGTACTGTCGCGCTCAGGAGGGTTCCTTGAGCGTGTGTTGAGAGGTGTTGGGCTATCTGTCCCATCTGCGACTCAAGGTTTTTGATGGAAGCTGTGATGTTCCTTTGAATGTTTTGGGTTTCTTCTTGAAATTGCATACCTTGAGTTGCCATTCTTTCAATAGCTAACTCCCATTCTGCTTTTTGAGGGGCCTGTTGTTGTTGCGGATATAGAGATTGGTTTTGGTCTTTCCAGGAAAAATTAGGATGATTCTTCCATCCTGGATTATAGGTATAAGAATACGGATTGTTTTTCCTCAAAACTTTTATCTCTTCAATTTGTTGAGCAGTAGCAAGACAATGCACAAAAAAATGGGGACCATTACATACCTCACAACTCACAACTTGGACAGGTTGCACCTGAGCTATAGTTTCAATCCCCACATTCATTCCCTTAAGCCTTCTTTCCATTTCAGCTTTGATTTGATCTTCCATTTTCACAACTTGTAGTCAACTATTTCTTCCGGGTTGCTCACACTCCGGTCATATAATTCCAGATGTTCGTTTGCAGCGATCGCTTTAATAATTTTTCTGATTTCAGTGGCTGTTGTAAAGTTGGATGAACCACCGGATGCTGTATCGATTAGTTGCTTAGTCTTCATCTTAAGACCATTCACAAACATCTGCATCTGTTCAGTTTGATCCAGATTGTGAGTAGGACATGCAACCAATAACCGTTTGAACCTTTTATACGAGTCCCCGAGTGATTCTCCCCCCCCCCTGTTTAAAATTCATAATATCATATCGTTTGCGAATATAAACAGAGGCAGGAAAATACTCATTCAGAAAGGCTTTTTCCATTTCTTCCCACGTAGTAATACTTCCGGCTGGTAAGGAGTAAAACCATTCTTCAGCTTCTTCAGATAAAGTGAACGAGAACATTCTTAACCTTTTAGCTTCATCTGTGTGTCCTTCAATCTTTAGAGTAGTGCTCATCGTCAGAAATCTCTGTAGATGCTTATTTGCGTCTTCGCTAACCTTTCCGGTGAAAGGTCTCCTCTCAAGGTGAGTGATTGTGCTCGGATGCAGTTGGAAATTTGCGACATTCACTGGTTGATTCACAATGGTCATCCGGTTTGGTTGAGCATTTTCCCCTCCATAGTCTCCCAAAAGTCTCTCCGCTGGTGGGAGATCCGCCATAGCTTCAGTATCTCTTTCTGATTCTGAACCTGAATCTGAATGAACATAAACTCTTTCCTCTTCTGAAACTAATAGTCTAGCTTGCCTACGTCTTTCGCATAGAGTCCTTTCAATTTCTGCGTCCAAAGAAAAATTAGCTGAGGGATCTCCTCGCATGAAAGTGTTAGACGTAGATTAGTAGTAACAAAATAAAAATAATAAAAATTAAAATTAAAAACTGAAAATAAAATTTTGGTCGCAGAGCAACAAAATTTCAATTGACTTAGAATCAAACTTATATTCTGGCAGTCCCCGGCAACGGCGCCAAAAACTTGACCGGTAAATTAGCAAGTGTACTAATTGTACCGATGTAGTAATAAGGGGAAATTCCCCGAATATCGATCTCGCGGACTGCGTATGAACACAAGTTCTAAAATAATACAATTGAACAAAAAATCATAGGGGTTTTGGTTTGTTTCTTACAATTTTAAAGGCCAAAAGACAAAAGCAGTAAAATAAAGGTTTTAGACAGTTATGAGAAGCATGCTAGAGTAGGGTGTATGAAAAAACCTGGTAATAACCTTAATCCTTATTTTTCAGAAATCACTGCTCAATTCAATCGTTACCGGTTTTAAAGATTAGTTGACTCTAATTCCTTAGTAAAAAACCCTTTGGTATTCTTCCTATGCCCCAATTCCTTGGCGGTATAGGAACAATCCCAAGCAATATATTTTATCTAAAACATTACGGTTACTATAGGGTATCCCCATTCCTAGGCAATATCTACTATAGTATTATCGTATAAACGTGTTAACGATCGTTTTTCCAAACCTAAGGTTAACCATAAAACAAATCCTTTTTTGTCAAATAAGAAAAGCCATAAGAAAATTATACAATAACAACGATGATTAGAAAGTAGTGAAATCCATTATTCAAAGGAAACAAGGTTATTACAGAGTCAATTCAGGGACACCCCCTAGCATTGGGGGATTTAGCTACTCATAATAATAAAGATAAAATCAACAATAAAATTCAACATTACAAGAGAATTGGTTGCTTTGATCTTCAATCGCTTCCGCTCATGAGGATCTTCCGTTCCCAAATCCTTGATCGCTTCAATCTTTATCGTCCAAATTTCTTTTCCGTTCAAAAAAGTAATCCTTATTCTTTCTCCAAACACGTATCAAATAGTCTCAATTCAAACTCATCACTAGGGAAATACCCATAATACCCTCGGGGATCGCAAGAGTCAAAAATACAAGAAAAATAGGGAAAAAAGTGCTTCCTGCAACACGGGCCGTGTCAGGCAACACGGGCGCTTGTGTTGGCTTCCTGAAAGATTTTTCGCGTGAAATTTGCAAGTCCCAGGTGTCACAACACGGGCCGTGTCACACGACACGGGCACCCGTGTTGTGCCACTGTTTTTTCTCCAAAAAATCGCCTTTTCTGAGCACATCTTGCAACACAGGCCGTGTCACACAACACGGGCACCCGTGTTGCACCCCTGTTCCGAATTTGACTTCGACTCCAACAAGAAAGTCGTAGCTCTCTCTCTTAGCTTTCCGGAGGTTTTTAGAACGCCTCAAACGGATTCCCGGAACTCCAATTATGATCGTTTTCGTGCAGACTACTAAAGATTTCACAACAAAACTCTTTCGAAATCTTGCCATTTTTTCCTAGTTTTCGCTCTGCTTCTCCTTTATTGTATACCTGAACCTAGAAACAGTAAAAATACCAAATCGACGCGTAAAATGTAATAAAAACAACTAAAATGCGACAAGACAAAACAAATGATTAACTGACATAAACGGTAAAATAACGTGTAAAAACCACCGATCAAATCACATTGTTCATCAGATTCTCCGAGGAATCACATCGTTCATCAGATTCTCCAAGGAATCATATCGTTCATCAGATTCTCCGAGGAATCACATTGTTCATCAGATTCTCCGAGGAATCACATCGTTCATCAGATTCTTCGAGGAATCACATCCCTCATCGGACTCTCCTAGGAATCCTATCACTCATCAGACTCTCCTAGGAATCACATTACTCATCAGACTCTCCTAGGAATCCTATCACTTATTAGACACTCCTAGGAACCATATTACTCATCGGACTCTCCTAGGAATCCTATCACTCATCAGACTCTCCTAGGAATCACATTACTCATCGGACTCTCCTAGGAATCCTATCACTCATTAGACTCTCCTAGGAATCAACAACACAAGAATGTACTTCATGATGCTTCACATGCAAAATGACTCCATAAACTTCTTGAAATGCATACATGTGTACAAACATACTCATGCATTCTTCACATTCATCGCATATATTCATTATGCATTCACAATATATATACATATCACAATACATATACACATACTCATCATTCGATCTCAACATGCATTTCTATTCAATTCAAGTAAATGCACCAAATTGCCAAACGGCCACATTCCACACTTTACGAATCACAAACTAGGATTCACACCATACGGCTACCCATAACACACAAAACTATTCAATTCGATAAGGATTAAACATAACCGAACAAAGGAATCCGCATGGAAAGGAAAAACACAAAGAATAGGTAAATATTGTCGCATTCGCCAACCTTCGCTTGGCGAAGCCTCTGGTGAACCTTCGCTACTTCGTTCGCCTGGAGAACTTGCCAGCGAAGGCCACTGGGAGTTATTCTGTAATTACTCGCTAGCACACTCGCCTGGCGAACCTTCGCCACTCTCATTCGCCTGGCGAACTTGCCAGCGAAGACAGGGTGGATGCTTCTGACTTGGTTCGCTGCTGCTCGCTGGGCTTTGCCCGGCGAAGCTTCGCTGCCATTCGCCTGGCGAATTAATAACGCGAAATCATATCGTTTATTTGGCTTGATTTACATGCATTTATTTGTGACTTTTATTAATTTATCTTGATTTATGTTCTATTATATGATTAATTTACTTCGTTTTGCAGATTGGGGAGAATTTGGACTAAAGAAAGAAAAGGAGAAGAAACAGATGAAAAATGGATGAAAAATAGATGAAAAACAGCAGATACGGATTCTGCTGCTGTGACGACCGTCACAGGTCCATGACGACCGTCATGCGTGTGACGACCGTCACATTTCATGATGACCGTCACGCAGACAAAAAACGCAGAATCAGAATTCACGATCAATCTCAACTTAAATCCTTCCTACACTTTCTCCACTCACTGCCCACTACTGGAAGTTACTACCACCTTCTCCATATCTCACGCATGATCTCAGGAAGTTGAGATAAGAAACATCTCCTATAAATAGACAAGAGATTCACAGAGAAAGGGGTGGATTCTTAATCCCGAAGTTCTGCCAAAGTTCCATCAAAGTTATTAATCGTTACTTTTATTTTCCTTTCCATTTTCCTTCAGTTCAGAATATTGTATTTTCTTCCTGTACCTTTTATTTCTCGCCAAAGTAGAATCCTGCCGACATTGTGGGGGACTACCCAAGGATTTGAGATCAGTACAATTTACAGGTTTTTATTAATTAAATTACTACTTTATTTCTGTTATGATGCACACTTTATTATTCCGTTGTTTATGTCTATTTCCGTTCGCATTAATTATCATGTCTGGCTAAGTTAGTTTTATCGGTATGTAACCGAATTAGTAGGATAGGATTCGATAGTAACCGGCATCTTCCCTTTTTACAAACAACCTTTCTGGCTGTAGTGTTTAAATTTATTTACTGAATAAACTTCGTCGCGAAAGCGAGAACTTATTTAAAAGTAGTTTTGCCACGAAAGTGGGAAATTAATTAAGGTACGAACCAACAAGCGAAAGCTGCGGCAAGACCAGATAGTAAACACTAGGCATTTGTTTTAATAACAGCGAAAGCACTTTAAAATGGATTAGAACCTAGAGATTTCCAAAAAGTAGTTTTAACCCCGAATGGGACAGCGAAAGCGTACATTCGGCCCTTAGAATTATGACTAGCGTCAACAACCATCGTGAGACGAAAGTCTTCAGATCACTATTTTCTTCTGAACAATGTTTGCAAAGAGTAAGAAGCATCGATGACCTGTCGAATCCCAGATAACTAAGTCTTTGCATACCGATATCCTTTACCGCATTTCTTTAAACCAATTTTCTTTATTTCTTTTGCATTTAATTTCATTCGCATTCAATTTTCCTAATTCCAATAGCCTTAGCTTTATGCCGTAATAATAGATAACGGTAGATTGACATTGGTCTCTGTGGGTTTGACAATCTTTTATATTACTTCGATATTTCCGTGTACTTGCGGAGCGATCAAGTTTTTGGCGCCGTTGCCGGGGACCAACAATCAATATTGTGATTCCATTGTTGCATAGTATAGACTAAGGCACTCTTATCTAAATCATTATGTATAACCCATATTTCCCTTATAATTACCACCCTCCATATTATAACTACCACCCCCAATATTTCGAGGAACCACAAATTCCGCTTAAATCCGACCTCGAAATATTATTAGAAGATTTCAATACTACGCACTCTCACCCAAATTTCCTCTATGATGACGACTCCCAATGTTTTGAGGAAACGCAAGATTTTGATACATCCAACCTCGAACTACTACTAGAAGAAATCAATGAGACGTCTACTCACTCTAGGATAGAATCTATGATGGAGCGCTTTATGGAAACACAAACTCTCCAAAACAAAGATTTTAGAAAACAACATCTCCAAATTAATGAAGACCTTAGGCAGATGAACGTTATTGTCGATTCCCTCGCAACTCACAGCGAGACTTTGGAGACTCAAACCTCCCTACTTAGACAAACACCTCTAGGACCCTTCCCAGAAGGACATGTGAATATTGTAACAACCGTTAATGAAGAACAAATAGAAGATCCTAGGGAGATTGATGATGAGCCTGAGGAGAGTTTTGGTGAGAAAAGCATACATATTGAGAAAAATCCACCGACACCAACCGAAAGGGAGGTTGTCGAAGAGGTAGAGAAGGAAGCACGTATCGTTGCTCCTCCTCCCTATACCCCACCTATTTCTTTCCCACAAAGGTTTGCAGAAGTTAAGGTAGACTCCCAATCCAAAACATATGTGGAGGTATTGAAAAATATACATACCAATGCACCTTTGTCTAAGGCCCTTCATAGAAAAAGAAAATTCGAGGACCGTGAAACTAGGGTCATTATTACTGTTAAAAGGGTACGATTAACTTTTGAGGTGGTGGATGAAATAACAAAGCCCAAATTTGAAAAGCTGATACACAGAATAGATCCAGAACCACCACCACGCGTTCAAAACAAGAAACCACCCTACAGAAGAAAGAAACGAAAAGGTGAGGGATATGAGAGATGGCTTGATAAGTGGCCATGGAAACCAAAGACTATACAAAGTTCGATCGAGGAACCATTCTCGAAAGAACCACCATGAGTACTTGCACTCCTTAGCCGTCGAGCTATCGACGCTAAACAAAGCGCTGTGTGGGAGACAACCCACAAGGTCTTTATTTTAATTTGTTTGTTTAAATCGGCAAAAACTAAAGAAATGTATCGCTTGTTTTGCTTTAGCTATATCTAGGCGAAAACTCTCTAGATGACGATCTGAGAAGATGAGCTATGCCCACGGACATTCCTACGAGTGTCGCTGCTGGTGGGAACACTGATGATGAGTACTTCTTCTTGACGCGAGCAACATGATGAGCTGGTTCGAGAATTACACAAACAAAGTATCTCAAAATGCCCGCCACCGAAGTAGAAGTGATCAACAAAGACAAGGATAGCAAGAGCAGTAGCATTCATACAGGTTCTATCTTTCTTTTTCCACCTTTTACTGAAACATTGAGGACAATGTTTGGTGTAAGTGTGGGGGAGGAACTCTATCGCTTTCATTTTATTGCCTTTTAGTTTGATTTATTGTTTTTATCTATTTTTTAATGCTATGTCAAAATCTTTGCATGTGCTGTCGAGTCTTTATGAGTGGTTTTCGCCTGTTATTCAAACTTCCCCAAAATTTCAAAATTTCAAAATTTCAACCTCCAACAAAAACTTTTTGATTCATGACATGGTACTCTGAAAGTATATAGGCTGTTTAGGCTACGTTAGAAAAACTTGGGAAAGTTTTGATAAAATTGATATCGTCCTGACAACCTTAACCCCCTAAATATGCAAAATAAATTTGAGTACCCATTATGCCGAGACCTTAAAACTCTAGGTTCTTGTAGTAATCCCTAAGTAGTTTATTTAAGCAGTCAGCACCATCCTAAACACACTAAGTAAGAAACCGATGCAAATAAGTGTATGATCTCTAGGTTAAGATGAGAAACTAAGAAAGAAAAGAAAAAAAATTATGAAGAAAACGACATGTTCCTTCTAAGTTAGGTGCTCCTCACCCGAGCACTTAGCCTGACGGTACAAACTCTTTAAGTTCAATTGATGCTTAAGCATATTTGCAGAAAAAAATGAAATAATAATGAGATCGTAGTCACTAACAGGTCTACTTGCCATGAATGTGTATGGATAACGGGCTTAATGTGATTGCACTATAATGAAATGGGGTGAAAGAGAGCATGAGTTATAGGTTGAGTTATAATGGCATGATTCCGATTGGTTTGCATAAGTAGGGAGTTTTTGAAATTGTGTCGTTACGATATCCTTGGTATTAATATTTAGTACCTATCGATCTAACATTAGCCTAGCATCCACGTATGATTAGAGTTTCGTCGTGACTTTGTTTCGAACTATGCTTATTTCTTTTTACTGTGTTGGTCGATTGCTTGAGGACAAGCAATGGTTTAAGTGTCGGGATGTTTGATAACGCGAAATCATATCGTTTATTTGGCTTGATTTACATGCATTTATTTGTGACTTTTATTAATTTATCTTGATTTATGTTCTATTATATGATTAATTTACTTCGTTTTGTAGATTGGGGAGAATTTGGACTAAAGAAAGAAAAGGAGAAGAAACAGATGAAAAACGGATGAAAAATAGATGAAAAACAGCAGATATGGATTCTGCTGCTGTGACGACCGTCACAGGTCCATGACGACCGTCATGCGTGTGACGACCGTCACGCAGACAAAAAACGCAGAATCAGAATTCACGATCAATCTCAACTTAAATCCTTCCTACACTTTCTCCACTCACTGCCCACTACTGGAAGTTACTACCACCTTCTCCATATCTCACGCATGATCTCAGGAAGTTGAGATAAGAAACATCTCCTATAAATATACAAGAGATTCACAGAGAAAGGGGTGGATTCTTCATCCCGAAGTTCTGCCAAAGTTCCATCAAAGTTATTTATCGTTACTTTTATTTTCCTTTCCATTTTCCTTCAGTTCAGAATATTGTATTTTCTTCCTGTACCTTTTATTTCTCGCCAAAGTAGAATCCTGCCGACATTGTGGGGGACTACCCAAGGATTTGAAATCAGTACAATTTACAGGTTTTTATTAATTGAATTACTACTTTATTTCTGTTATGATGCACGCTTTATTATTCCGTTGTTTATGTCTATTTCCGTTCGCATTAATTATCATGTCTGGCTAAGTTAGTTTTATCGGTATGTAACCGAATTAGTAGGATAGGATTCGATAGTAACCGGCATCTTCCCTTTTTACAAACAACCTTTCTGGCCGTAGTGTTTAAATTTATTTACTGAATAAATTTTGTCGCGAAAGCGAGAACTTATTTAAAAGTAGTTTTGCCACGAAAGTGGGAAATTAATTAAGGTACGAACCAACAAGCGAAAGATGCGGCAAGACAAGATAGTAAACACTAGGCATTTGTTTTAATAACAGCGAAAGCACTTTAAAATGGATTAGAACCTAGAGATTTCCAAAAAGTAGTTTTAACCCCGAATGGGACAGCGAAAGCGTACATTCGGCCCTTAGAATTATGACTAGCGTCAACAACCATCGTGAGACGAAAGTCTCCAGATCACTATTTTCTTCTGAACAATGTTTGCAAAGAGTAAGAAGCATCGGTGACTTGTCGAATCCCAGATAACTAAGTCTTTGCATACCGATATCCTTTACCGCATTTCTTTAAACCAATTTTCTTTATTTCTTTTGCATTTAATTTCATTCGCATTCAATTTTCCTAATTCCAATAGCCTTAGCTTTACGCCGTAATAATAGATAACGGTAGATTGACATTGGTCTCTGTGGGTTCGACAATCTTTTATATTACTTCGATATTTCCATGCACTTGCGGAGCGATCACGAACCTGCGAACTCAGAACTCCCATGGCTGTCCAAAAGCCCAAACCTCACAAACCGACCGATTCAAAGACCAAACAACCCCAGTAGCATAACCCACTATTCACCCGACTAAACTACACTGTCTATTCCAAATTCTAACCGATAAAACTCAGTTTCTACCGATTAAATCAACTTCCGACCTAGAAATGGAAACATAGAAAACGATCCAACAAACCCAATCTAGCACATACTTGATCATATACATTATCAAGATGATAAAACTTCTCACCCTTACCTGTTTAACCGCAAGCTAGGATTTGATCTTGATGTTTTCCAAAGTTTCCTCTACTTTCTCTCCTCTTTCTCTTCTCCTTCTTTCTTTCCCTTTTCTTTCCTTCCTTTCTTACTATCTTTCTTTCTCTTCTATTTCCTCTTTAATATCTTTCTATTATTTTTCCAAAACATCTACTAACTCAATATCTCATAAAATATCCAACTTATCATTTAAATAGGAAATGTCCAAAATACCCTCCAACTATTTTCTCCGAAAACTCCCAAAATCGGGTAAAATAGAATAATATGTAAACATAACATATTTCCACGAAAATTCCACATCAAAATAATATTCGCCCAATTAAAATCAAAAAGGACTTAACGAAAAAGGGGTAATCGAAATCGGGGCGTTACAACTCTCCCCCATTTTAGAAATTTTCATCCTCGAAAATATTACCTGATCCAAAATAACTCTGGATACGACTCACGCATCTTACTCCCCAATTCCCAAAGTCGTACACGATCGCACGCATGCACACTTCATACCGCAATCATTGCTATGCCATGTGGCTCCTATAAAACCTTTAATTCGCAACAATCTCCCTTGGAGATTATGGGTACACCGCCCGTACCCCACCAGGAATAACGTCTCGGTCATTCTACCCCGGTGATCGTCTCACTAGGAACGACACATAGTCATTCTATCCCAGTGATTACAACTATACCGCTTATACCTCATTAGGAACAACATACTAGTCATTCTACCCCAATGAGATCGAACCTTGGGCATGTACATATTCCAATATCATCATCTTGGAGTCTCCTCTCTTATCATCATCAAATCCACAGACTTCAAATCCAATTTCTCTTTCCGGCGGTACATCGTTAACATCCTTCCAGAAACATCTCTGAAAAGTCACGCACCACTGGGAACACATCCATTTCAGCCTTACCCTCCGCCGACAATGATACAAACAACTGAACACTTGAGTTCCGTCCCCCAACAGTTTCTTCAACTCTTTCGGGAATAAGCAACGCTCATCCTTTTCATCTTTCAAAGGAGAAATCCTCACCAACGGGAAATAACAATATACACTAACTCTATCATACTGCAATCAGCTCATACCCAAGATTACATATAATCTTTCTAATGGTGAACACACCAAGTCCATAATAAATTATTTACCATACATGGTCAAGGGACAACTTAAACATACTAAAGGTGTAGTTACCGACCCCGAAGCGGGTGTCTCAATAACCATACCACCCTCACAAGAGTACAACACAATTCCAAACGCTTAGCGTCCTCAAAAGAAAAGAACGAATGAGTCGTTCCGGTATCAATAATAGCAATTAAAGGCATATTATTAATAAAGCACATACCTCAAATCAAACGATCCGCATTAGTAGTGTTTGATCCTGCCAATGCAAATACTTTTCCACTTGTTGGAGCTTGCTTAGGTTTAGGACACTTAGCACTGATGTGACCTTCTTCTCCATAATTGTAGCACTTCACTACACCCTTTTTACAATCCGTAGCATCAGGCCCAATAACTCCGCAGTTAGAGCACTTAACTTTGGGCTTTCCATACATAAAAGACTTATGACCCATCTCACCACACTTGTAGCATTTAATGGATCCAGAACTCCCTCCTTCAGGAATCTTAACAAAGTCCTCCCTATGCTTGCCCTTATCAGTAGGCGTCACATAAGGTCCACTCCTTACCTGTTGCCTTTCTTTCTCCTCCTTCAAACTCTTGTAGTGAGTAGAACGAGTTTTACTATCCTCTTCAAAAATTCGACAACATTCGGTCAAGTCCAAAAATCTCCTTATCCTCTGATAGCCCACCGCTTTCTTGATCTCAGGGCGCAAACTGCTCTCATACTTAACACACTTAGAAAATTCCGCCATCACCGCGTCATAGTGAGGATGAAATTTTACTAACTCTGTGAACTTAGCCGTGTAGTCTACCACAGACATATTGCCTTGCTTCAATTCCAGGAATTCCATTTCCTTCCTTCCCTTCACACTCTCAGGGTAATACTTCCTTAAAAATTCAGCACGAAATAAATTCCAAGTTATTTCCTCGTCATCCACTTCAAGGACTTGTCGCATACCGATCCACCAGTCATCGGCTTCTCCTCGCAACATGTGAGATCCAAGTCTCACCTTGTTCCCTTCAGCACAATTCATAACCCTGAAGATCCTCTCGATCTCCTTCAACCAAATCTGAGCACCGTCTGGATCAAACCTTCCTTTGAACACCGACGGCTGATTCTTTCTGAACTCATCATTAGCGTTCACATTCGGTGCACCCTGCACCACCCTAGCCGTTGCCTCCAATGCAGCAGCCATCGCATTGTCATTACGACCAGCCATATTCTGATTATTCCCAAAAATAACAACAAGGTTAAACAACCGTTCAACCAACAAAACAACGAGACAGACACAACCGACTCAACACTGGCTCTGATACCACTTAATGTAACACCCCCTTTCTATACCCCCAAATAATACAAATAATCATTCAGGCATAATTCAAAATTTCATCAGAGTACATTTATATCATGGCATAAAAGGGGCATATCACATTACCAAAAATTCGACACATACGAAACACCTGCTCAACAGATATGCAACATCGGGGCAACACCCACAAGAAAATATTTAGAACAAAGGCGGAAACATCCAAATATTTCATAATCTCCAAAACATGTATTCACATATACAATTATCATTCACCATGTTTACAAAACACATCATCAGCAGATACATACACAGGTGTATCACAAAAGAATCAAAATAATCCCTAACTACCCGGTGCCACATATCAGAGCCGACCGACCAAAAAGACTGAAGCCACACTTCACAAAAGATCTCCAACAATCTAATCTGCAATGCCTCATAGAGCATTATAAAACAGCAGAAGGGTGAGAAACATTATCATAATACATAATTCATATAAACATATATATACATATATACACATAACGTCCAATAACATCATTCGCGTTCTCACCACAACTCATCTCACTACACCGTACATCGCAATGTATTCACAATTAACTATTTACAAATAGAACACTAAGCATATACAATATGCATCATCAATGTTTATATTATTTCATAAACATACACACATATACAGATATACTCACACATACATGTATCTTCAAATATTCCATTCATGCCAATTATAAACAACTTTCATAAACATCTATAATCATGTTTATTCACCATACATCGTGCAAAGATGATAAATGCAAATCATAGAGGCCAACTCGCTACTCTACGCAAATGTAATATGATACCGACTTAATCGTCCATCAAATTCTCCAAAGAATCAATTCACTCACGCCCCTCACGGGTACACTATAACTCATCAAATTCTCCTAGGAATCACATTGCTCATCAGATTCTCCAAGGAATCACACCGCTCATCAGATTCTCCGAGGAATCACATTGTTCATCAGATTCTCCGAGGAATCACATTGTTCATCAGATTCTCCGAGGAATCACATCGTTCATCAGATTCTCCGAGGAATCATATCGTTCATCAGATTCTCCAAGGAATCACATTGTTCATCAGATTCTCCGAGGAATCACATCGTTCATCAGATTCTCCGAGGAATCACATCCCTCATCGGACTCTCCTAGGAATCCTATCACTCATCAAACTCTCCTAGAAATCACATTACTCATCAGACTCTCCTAGGAATCCTATCACTCATCAAACTCTCCTAGGAATCACATTACTCATCAGACTCTCCTAGGAATCCTATCACTAATCAGACTCTCCTAGGAATCACATTACTCATCGGACTCTCCTAGGAATCCTATCACTCATCAAACTCTCGTAGGAATCAACAGCACAAGAATGTACTTCGTGATGCTTCAAATGCAAAATGACTCCATACACTTCTTGAAATGCATACATGTTTACAAACATACTCATGCATTCTTCATATTCATCGCATATATTCATTATGCATTCACAATATATATACATATGATAATACATATACACATATTCATCATTCGATCTCAACATGCATTTCTATTCAATTCAAGTAAAAGCACCAAATTGCAAAACGGCCACATTCCACACTTTACGAATCACAAACTAGGATTCATGCCACACGGCTACCCAGAACACACAAAACTATTCAATTCGATAAGGATTAAACATAACCGAACAAAGGAATCCGCATGGAAAGGAAAAACACAAAGAACAGGTAAATGCTGTCGCATTCGCCAACCTTCGCCTGGCGAAGCCTCTGGCGAACCTTCGCTACTTCGTTCGCCTGGCGAACTTGCCAGCGAAGGTCACTGGGAGTTATTCTGGAATTACTCACTACCACTCGCTAGCACAATCGCCTGGCGAACCTTCGCCACTCTCATTCGCCTGGCGAACTTGCCAGCGAAGACAGGGTGGATGCTTCTGACTTGGTTCGCTGGGCTTCGCTGCCATTCGCCTGGCAAACCTACGAACTCAGAACTCCCATGGCTGTCCAAAAGCCCAAACCTCACAAACCGACTGATTCAAAGACCAAACAACCCCAGTAGCATAACCCACTCACCACCCGATTAAACTACACCGTCTATTCCAAATTCTAACCGATAAAACTCAGCTTCTACCGATTAAATCAACTTCCGACCTAGAAATGGAAACATAGAAAACGATCCAACAAACCCAATCTAGCACATACATGATCATATACATTATCAAGATGATAAAACTTCTCACCCTTACCTGTTTAACCGCAAGCTAGGATTTGATCTTGATGTTTTCCAAAGTTTCCTCTTCTTTTTCTCCTCTTTCTCTTCTCCTTCTTTCTTTCCCTTTTCTTTCCTTCCTTTCTTACTATCTTTCTTTCTCTTCTATTTCCTCTTTAATATCTTCCTATTATTTTCCCAAAACGTCTACTAACTCAATATCTCATAAAATATCCAACTTATCATTTAAATAGGAAATGTCCAAAATACCCTCCAACTATTTTCTCCGAAAACTCCCAAAATCGGGTAAAATAGAATAATATGTAAACATAACATATTTCCACAAAAATTCTACATCAAAATAATATTCGCCCAATTAAAATAAAAAAGGACTTAAGGAAAAAGGGATAATCGAAATCGGGGCGTTACACCTATACCTTTAGAATTGTCTCTTGACTTGATTCCAGTTTCTGTGTGGTGGATGTTGTGACATTGGTGTTGCACCCCAAATTTTGACCCCTTAGATCCTCATCATCATTGTAGCATCATACTCACTTGATTAACAAACC
The DNA here is from genome assembly GCA_963859935.3 of Lathyrus sativus. Classification (NCBI taxonomy): domain Eukaryota; kingdom Viridiplantae; phylum Streptophyta; class Magnoliopsida; order Fabales; family Fabaceae; genus Lathyrus; species Lathyrus sativus. The sequence goes on from OZ012740.1 coordinate 120,099,235, forward strand.
TTAACCCATTTCGAGTTTATCTTTGTCAAGATGCAGATAAATCAAGGTTCCGTACCGTCAAAAATTGAGGCTTCAATGGTTTGATCAATCAATATATTGGATTGATTCAACTATAAACAAGATCAAGAATACTACATTGGATCAAGTATGAATCTAATTCGAGGTTGTCACCCAGGAATTAAGAACAGTGCAGTTCAGGATACCCGGTTAGGGTTTTCGATCAGGAAAAGTCAACTGTAGTTTGACTTTTAATTTAAAAGGTGTTCCAATGGTGGGATAATGGTCCATGAAGTTCCTATGGCTTAGTAAAGTCTACTCAAGAAGTTTCAAGGCCTCAAAATACCCGGAACATCAACAGTCGACTCGGTAGCCACCGATCGATCGTTCGGTTGACCGAAAAGTCAACTCTTCACTCATGAGGAATTTGACCTCAAGATGGGAATAAAAAATGGTCATAATGACATATTACACCTACCCATGAAGTTTCATGACCATTGGATCAAGGGTTAGGGAGTAATCACAAAAGTTGGGAAATTAAGGTTTTGAAAAGGGCAAAGCCATAACTCCTTAACCACACAAGGGTTTTTGACCTAGTTTCAAGGGGAATGAGTTCCTAAAACAAGCATAAATATTTTAGTACCTAATTAGGGCTTTCTAAAAAGTACAAGTCGGTTCCATAACTCTTCCTGGTTAGAGAGAACCGAGGTCCACAAGTTGGCAAAAACTCACATTGGCAAAACCAGGTCAACATGAGTTTTTTTGATTCCAAAACCTCTCCAAATTGATGCTAATCAAAGACTAAGCCTCATTTATGATGTTTACATTGTTAATAAACATGTTTAACATCAATTCCCACGAAAATGGACCAAAGATCAAAGGAAATCATTATTTAATGTAAGTTGTAAAAGTGAATAGTGAAGAAAGAGAAAAAAATGTGACTACCCTTGTCAAATCATCAACTTTAATTCAACAAGTCACCTTCTATCCTATCAAGCATGATGAAAAAAATATATGGGGCATGGAGAATATCTTATTAGAGTGTCTTAAAGACAAAGATGAAGATTGCATTGAAAAACTCAAAGATTTTCATGATGGAAGGTTAAAATTGACAATTTGCTTCACTTTTGCCCATACCTTTATCCAAGGCCTTTGGCTATAAATAGAACTCACTTACTATATCACAAACACACTAGCTCCATTCTAGAAACCATGTATAAATCTCTCCCTTACACAATCACCTAATTCTTGCAAAATCTCACTAAGTCTCCAAAATCCCTCAAAATCTATTTTTGCAAAACACCTTCCAAAACCATTTCCAAACTTTTTCCAACTCAAGAAACACTTCAAACACATCAAATATGATGTATTGAAGCTATCCAAATCACTTCCACACTTATGTAACAAGGTTTGAGTGAGTTGGTCTTTGAAATCTTTGGATTTTAGAGTTTTTCCTTCATTTACAAGGCATTTCGTCCACTAGCTTGCTTGGAGGTTGTTTGGAGCATCTATTCATCAACCTAGGAACATTTGAAGACCTTGTAAGAGCTCTAAATATCTTTGGTTTTCTTATTGCTTAAGCTTGCTTCAAGAGGTAAACCTAAAACTCATAAATGTAAACTTTCTACTTGCATTTCACATGCTACCATGAATGTTTTTAGGGTTTTCACCTTCCTATCTATCATTTATTCATTTCAAAACTTTAATTTCATTCTCTTTTGAGTTTTATTTTAAAGTTATGATTTTGACTTGTTAGCATCCTTGTGTACTTGAGTTTGACTAAAACTCTTGCTTGTAAGCATTTGTGCTTAATCATCATTAAAACTTAAAAGTTTTCTCCCATGAAGTATTGAACTTCTCCCTTACTTTGTTGTGACATTGTTTGTTTAGGCATGATGCCTGTAAGTATACATGTCATCTTGTAAGCCTTAATGAAACCTCATCTTTGTTAAGATGCATCTTTGTTAAGATCCCCTTCCATCTTTATTAAGATGTACCCCATTCTTCGTTAAGATATGCTTTGGTTTTCACCTTTCATTAAGTCTTGAAAGAACTTTCCCCTTCTATATATTATAATATCTTGATGCTTGCTTTGGTCGTAACCATTTACCTTGATTGAAATTATTGATATTGTAATATCTTGATGTCTGCTTTGGTTGTAACCATTTATCTTGATTGAAATCATTGCTTGATATTGTAATATCTTAAATGCTTGCTTTTGGTTGTAACCTTCATCCTGATTGAAATCCTTGCTTATTGTAATGTGCTTGTTTATTCTTGGTTGTAACCATATCTCTTTATATTCATCATGTTTGAATGTTTATGCTTTGTTAAGTTTATTTCCCCAAAGTGATGAAACTCTTTAGTTCTCATCCAAGTTGCCTCATCTTTTCTATTCCAAAGGAAAGTCTCTCTATTGACCTTTGGGTCATAGATAGCTCAATAAACTCATAGGTCTGGATAGAACCTTCCCCCCCTTTTGGTCTGGATAGAACCAATAGGATTTAAATCATAGGTCTGGATAGAACCTTCCTCCCCTGTTGGTCTGGATAGAACCAATAGGACTTAAACTCATAGGTCTGGATAGAACCTTCTCCCTCTTTTGGTCTGGAAAGAACCAATTGATCCTTATTCTGTAGTTCGAGCTCGAACTACGACCGCTCTGATTTCTCATTGGACAATGAGAATACGTAGGCACAAGATGTGATATCTTGACGAGCAACCTTTCCCTTTCTCCCACCTTTTGGTCTGGATAGAACCATTTGGTCTTACAACATAGAACTTTAGGATAGAGTTTGGTTAACTCTATGTAAGAATCATGGAAATGATTACTGACTTCCCTTTCTTGAGTGTTGTAACATAGATCTAGAGAGTTTTGTGAAACTCTACACAAGCATGGATATGTTTGTTCCCCTTTGAACCTTGATCATAATCAAGTGTTCTTCAACCCTACTGAGGTGAACTACGATTGCTCTGATTCTATCCTAGTTAGGATACGTAGGAAGAGGATGCGACGTCTTTGCGAGCAAGCTTAGAAACTATCTTTAGGTTTTAACCTACACCTTTTACCCAATCCCAATCCTTAGCAAACATTTACCAACTTAGCATGCAATCAAACAAAAGGTTCCTGTAGAGTACTACAGATGTTTAGGATGTGAAATACCTACCCTATGCATAACCAACCCCCGATCCCCGAATCTCTTAGCGTTGTTGTTACATCGCGAAAAAGGGTTCTTTCTCTCTTTAGACCTTTCCTTTGGATAAATTAAAGTCCGGTTGTGAATTTAAGAATTAAGATTCAAGTTAATCAATAACTTGGTATCACGATTCTCACCGCAACTGAAATGGCGATTTCACTGGGGAAGATTGCTTAGAACTTGAGGGTTTAGCCTATTTTGTTTAAATTGCATGCTATATTTGTAAATATTTGCTTAACATGTATATTTGTCAATATATTTGTTTGTATGTTGGGTATTGGGTGCTTTGAGTGGTGAGACGGTCCTATACCCGAACTTGAGTGAAATTATGATAGGATGGTGGTATATTCAAGAAGGCTTATTGGGAGTTGATTCCCGACCAAGCTAACTTGAGAAACCACCGCTCAGTGTAGGCCCTCTTGAAAGTTTTAGTATTGTTGATTGAGTATTCGTGAAAATAATGCTACTTTCAACGAAGGAGCCCATGACACTGTGAACTTATAGAATACATTCTACCCCACTTTGGCCTTATTAGGACGTAGTGCGATGGCTATAAGGAAGTATTTCCGAAGTAGTTGATACGCGATACTACACTCAGACGAGATTCTCTTGAGAATATTATCGATTACCAAGTAATTTGGGAAATTGATAATATTTGAAAGATGGGTTGATGACTCTGGGAACTCTGTAGAACCCGTTCGGCAGGTACAAATTAACCCATAGCACAAATCCTTGGGGATGGGTAAACCTCTGACTCCTTGCTTTGATCTTGATTTTAGGATGTCTTTGTATATGCATTGTATTTGTGAATACTTGCCTTTGTGTTATGTGTGCATCATCACATTATACCACCATAAGCATATCATGTCGCAACTAGTTTTGTAAAACTCAGTCGATCTCTGGTATTTTTTTAAAAAAAAGTTGTAACTTTTTCAACGATCAATGAAATGAGGGTTTTAACCTAATCAAACTTCTGAGTTTTGTAAAACCAGTTGCGTTTTTGCACTTGAATCAACATTTTACATATCATACTTCGTTGCATTGGTCTTTTTGGTTCATTTTGTGTTCCGTTGACATCAGAGGGGGATACCTAGCACATATCCGAGACAAATAGGCAACAATGGAAGGACTTTTGAAAGCTAAGGAAATGTTGAAAGAGGACATCAGAATTCTCAAGTGTCAGATGAATTGGGTGCTTGAGACATTATAGAATATGATGAAGAAAGAGGGTCACTCTGACCATGTTACGTCCAGAGAAACTAGGGATGCATTATCTCCGATGGTTCCTCCAACTCAAGGACATCCTTGGCATCAACGAACAGATAACCGTCAATCGCGTCAGTACGCCCAACACTCAGTGTTTGTTCCTCCTCAAGCTTCTCAAAGCTGGAAATTGAACAAGAAGGATCATGTCAGGAAAAATAAGACTTGCGGTATACAAACTCCAGTACCGTTAAGCAAACTTTACCCTCTACTGATTCAGAACTCACTAGTGACTCCACGATTATCTAATCCTGTGCCAGGACCATGGCATAATGCGAACCTGAACTGTGAATTTCACAAAGGAGCTGAAGGACATAACTTGGATGCATGTATAGCATTGAGTTATCTTGTGCAAGAGCTAATCATTGACAAACGCTTGATCCTCGAGGAAGACCATCCGAGAGTGGAATGTGGATATCATACTTGGACAACAGGGCACCTAGTTGAAGAGTGTGAAAGTTTTAAACTGAGACTCCAAGAGCTGCTGAAACCTCAGGAGGATAAATCAAATGACTGTGCTACGGTTCCTGAATCTAAAGGCAAAGGACCCGTGAGACCCCTCATAATTATATATCACAAGGAGCATGTGGTTGTTGAAGGTGTTTCCCCGCATGGGCCTAAAATTTGAAATATGTTTTGTTAAACAATTTTAATTCCCTAAAGCTGGCAGCTGTAGACTGTTTCAACATTTTGTTGTGTTTTCTTTGCATTTGTGTTGCTTGTAAACTGTTGTTTATTTGAATTTGGCAATATTTAATGAAATTTTTGTGCATCTTTTGATTAAGTCCATTCGTTTCACTCTTTCTTTTTCTTTCATTGTTATGAAATACCAAAAATGCAAGAAAATTTCTTTTGTTTACTAAACTGTTGTTTAAAGCAAAGATTAGGGAGGATGATGAAAATTATATCCATAACTGCTGTTGATATGCTTTCAATTTAACTTTGCCGATGATGTGAGGCATTGTTTCAATCCCTAAACACTGGAGAAATAAGGAAGATAATCCCTCGTCAACCCCTTTGAGCCTAGAAGTAGGAGTTTTCTTTCTTTACAAAAATAAAACCTTAAATCTCAAACCTGGGGCGGGTAGTCCTCGATTAACTTAAAGATATGTGTATACAAGATACTTTTCATATAAAGGTGGTGCACTCAGGTTTTCCTTCGTACACAACAAGAAAGTGTCGAAGATGCTTTTCAACATAAAAGACGATGATGGTTCACCGTATCCATTAAACTAGGTAGTCACCTCCTTTCTCAAAAAAAGAGAGAGAAAAAAGAAAAGTGAAAAAAGAAAAAAGCCCGCTAAGTCAAAAACTATGAAGGAGACTTAGGCAAAAATGGGGCATCCTATTGACTGTATATTCAAACAAAGAAGTTCAGACAAAAGTCAGGGATAAAAAGAGAGGAATTTTGTAAGATTCTTCACTCTAAAAATCCTCAAATAGCAAAAATCTATCAAATACTGTAAGGGAGTTGTGACTACCTTAGGTTTGTAAGCCATCACCAACTATCATCAGTCCAATTCTTAAGTCTGTAAGAACCTGAATGTATAGTTTGAGTTAACTGAGCGTAGGATTGGAGTTCATCATGGAGAGTGGGTGGGACCAAATCACTTTGATCCTTTATCCTTTGTTTCATGAACCAAGAACCGAGCCACGTTACAACCCTTAAAAGACCTAATTGAGGTAAGGTTGTTTTGAAAGCATATTATAGCAAGGTTGGATAACCTGACTCCTAATGATCTTTGATGTTTGTGTGTGTTAATCACTTTATCCATCATTTGTAAATGATTGGATCGCTTTCACTTTGATCACTTGATCACTCCGCTGTGTGTGTTTCATCAAAAATGTTTTCAAAAGATTGCATGAATTTTACATTGAAAATTGCCAATTTTTAATAAACAGCATTGCGTGCAAAACAATCCAATATCAAAGGAATCCCAACAAGCGCTGTCAGCTAGGGAATTTGACTTGATAAAGGAAGCTCAGCCTGGGGCAACCAATTTGAAGGATTTGTTAATCATTTGTCACAACGTTCAGCTAATCAGAGCCAACCAGGTCAAGATCAGATGAAGCTCTCAATGAACAAGTTTAGTCTGGGGAAAATATTTTGCAGTTACCAGTAAGCAGGGGTAAGTTTGTTACCCAGTTGTTACTTCCACAGTCCGAGACTTTGTTGTGCAAGCACCGTTAAACTGGGGCAATCACGTCGAGATTTATAAATCTCTCTCTATAAGAGTTTGAAGACATTGAAGCATCTTTATGCTAGTTATCTTGATGGTTTCTTCCCACAGACCATGTAATCTGGGGCAGAAAAGTTTAAAGACTATTTATCGCAAGGGTCGTTGCTCACTGAAGAGGATTGTTATACTATTAATGGGGCAGAAAGATTTTGGTCTCATGATACCCTTTATCAGCTCCCCGATTAAGTTGTTACTTCGGTTGATCTTGGAACTTCCCTTGGTGATTTTCCTTCAACAAAGAATTCATGCTCAGGATGGCAATCCAAATGAAGTCATGATGTTTTAGCCTAAGAAGATTACTCTCTCCCAAAGAAGGTGGTAACCTTGAAGTGGAATTGTTGTTCTTCATGATCATCCCTTTGATGTCCAATTTTGGTAAATTTGGTTAGGTCTCCGCGTCGAGATGTTTATTTCATCTCCGGTGTTGTTTGTCTGTTTCGTCAGCATAAACATAAGCATGGCATAAGCATATGCATAACATCCGTGCATTTTTGCTATCTTTGGTTGTTACTTGTTCCTGTTTCACTTTGGTTCCCTCCTCAGTGACTGGGTATGTTGTCTCTCTCCAATAGAGTTGTCAGCCCTTAAGCATAAAATGTCCATCCTTTCTCAATTCCCCACAGAGTTTAATCCTCGTGGATGATGGTTGCTTCAGTTATCTTTTTCCATGATTGGATAAGGTAAGTCACCATTCGAGTTCATTTCTCAATGGTTGGAGTCTTGTTTGGCAGTTTCTTTCTAGATTGAACTTTGGTCCCTGTCGGTCGCCGAACCTACCTGGACGTGCATTTATTTTGCACTATCTATTAAGAAGGACATTTTTGTATCATCTTCAGCGATAAGTGGCAGTCTCATCGGAGAAGCTTATCATCCCAATGATAAATGGCAGTCTCTTCGGAAAAGTTTAATCGTCTTCAGCGGTGAGTGGCAATCTCTTGGGAGAAGCTTAACCTTCATCAACGATAAATGGCAGTCTCTTCGGAGAAGTTTAATCGTCTTCAACGGTGAGTGGAAATCTCTTAGGAGAAGCTTAACCTTCATCAACGATAAATGGCAGTCTCTTCGGAGAAGTTTAATCGTCTTCAGTGGTAAGTGGCAGTCTCTGTAGAGAAGCTTAACCTTCATCAACGATAAATGGCAGTCTCTTCGGAGAAGTTTAATCGTCCTCAATGATAAAAATGGCAGTCTCTTCGGAGAAGTTTAATCGTCTTCAGTGGTAAGTGGCAGTCTCTGTAGAGAAGCTTAACCTTTCTCAACGATAAATGGCAGTCTCTTCGGAGAAGTTTAATCGTCCTCAATGATAAATGGCAGTCTCATGGGAGAAGTTTAATCGTCTTCAACGGTGAGTGGCAATCTTAACCTTCATCTCAACGATAAATGGCAGTCTCATTTGAGAAGTTTATCTTAAGGATGTCGACGCACGGTTGTAACCAGAATTGTTTGAAAATCCAGTGGATACTGGTATAAGTAATTTGGTGGTGACCAATCATATTTCAAGTGAGGCCTATTGGTAACCGGCATTATGAAAATCAACGAACGGCAAATACTAACAATTTGGTCATGTATCATTCCAAACTAAGTCACGATGATTTCCATCCTAAGCTCAGGTTTCGTACCTTTTGAGATGTATTGTTTGATTCCAAGCACAGGTTTTGTACCTTTGGAAGAGGTTTATTTCTATCCCGAGCACAGGTTGTGTACCTTTGGAGATAGATGATTGTTGCCATCCCGAGCACAGGTTTTGTACCTTTGGAGATGTGTACTTTGGATCCCGAGTTCAGAATTCCCAGAGACTAAAATGGTTGCATTTGCATGAAGTGTCCAATCCTAATGTTTTGAGGATATTAGTTTTTGATCCTAAGGTTTTGAGGGTCTTCGTCCAATCCTAATGTTTTGAGGATATTAGTTTTTGATCCTAAGGTTTTGAGGGTCTTCTTCCAATCCTAATGTTTTGAGGATATTAGTTTCCAATCCTGATGTGTTGAGGGTTGTGTCTCTTCTATATCCTAATGTATTAAGGATGTTCAGCTTTCATTCCTAACGTTTTGAGAGCCTGGGTATAATCCTAACGTGTTGAGGGTTGTGTCTCTGTTGTATCCTAACGCTTTGAGGATTTTAGCTTTTGTTCCTAAAGTATTGAGGGATATATTTATGCTTCCTGTTTGCAGACTTGGTCGTCACCAACAATTTTCCAAACCCAGTTGTCACTGATTCTGTTGTAAAGCCAACCAATCGTTATTGGAATCCTTTTGATTCGGTTATCACCAATCTTTGCTAAAATCTAGTGGTTACTAGTATTGCTTTTAAAACCAGTGGTCGTTGGTACTTGAGTAGGTCGTTACCAAAATTTCCTAAAAAGTCCAATAATTATTGGCATCGCCTTCAATCCAATTGTTATTGGTACCTTTTGATTCGGTTGTTACCAATCTTTCTAAGTCTAGTGGTTACTAGCATTGTTTGGAAAATCTAGTTTTCACTAGCAGTATCCAGTACCAGTTGTTATTGGTATACCCCTTGATTTGGTCGTCACCAGTTAGCCTAAGTCCAATAGTTATTGGTACCGCTTAAAGCAGATTGTCATCATCATTTTGGTCTGATCGTTACCAAACTCTTTGAAAATCCAATGATCATTGGTCTCCTTGGACTCGGTCGTTACCAATTTCTCTGGTTAAATCTAGTGGTTACTAGCACTATCCATTATCAATTGTTATTGGTACATCCTGATTTGGTTATCACCAGTCCCCTCTAAGTCCAGTAGTTACTGGCATTGCTTGAAAACTAATCGTTATTAGTACCGAAAGTTGATTGTTACCAACTTCCCCAGCCGAAGTCCTGTGTTTTATCGATATTGTTTAGATTTCCCAATTGTAACTGGAACTTTGATTTGGTTGTCACCATATCCCCAGGAAGTCTAGTGGTATTTAGCACTTTTTGGAAACCGTTTGTTGGATTGGTCATCATCATCATCCTCAGTAAGTCTAATGGAGACTAACACTAGTTGAAGTTGTTCTGGTCGTCACCGGTTTCCCCATTGAAGCTTTTGCTTTCCCAGTCGAGTCTCGGAGAAGTAGTGGATACTGGCTTCCCCGGCGCGTCCAGTTTTGTTTCTAACCTTTTCCTGAAGATCCCGTTTGAACTCTTCATTATAGGAAACTTCTCATCTGGTTATCCCCGTTGAGATTCGTGTCTCCATTTCGTCTTTTCCCCGATGAAGATGTGCTTCCCCAGTGGAATTATTCCCCAACAAAGTTTTCCCCAGTGGGTTTCTTCCCCAGTGAAGTTTGCGCTTCTTTTCTTTCGTATCCCCAGTGAAGAATCTTCTTCTTCCCCGGCGGTGTGTCTCTTTTTCCCTAGTGAAGATGTGTCATCCCTGGTGGAATCCGTGTCCCCTGTGTGAAAGATTCCTTTGAACAACATCATTAGTCATGTTTGAACTATCTTGCTCACTTTGCCTTGAATCTTTCCCCAGTGTGTCGGGTCCCTTGTGAGTGGTTACTCGTCGTATTGTCGTTCTTTTATATTTGCTCGTGTGTCTGCATTTGTCTTGCATTCAAGCATCATAAAGCATCATTTAAACTCATTTGCATTTCAGCATTTGTCCTTTTGCATACTATCGGATCTAAGGGACAAAATTTCTGGTTTGCTATATTTAAATACCTTTCACTAAGATTCTATGAGGATTGTCATCTCTCATTGCCATCTAGTGAAGATATTTAAATAGGGGCAACTGTTGCACCCCAAATTTTGACCCCTTAGATCCTCATCATCATTGTAGCATCATACTCACTTGATTAACAAACCTTAACCCATTTCAAGTTTATCTTTGTCAAGATGCAGATGAATCAAGGTTCCGTACCGTCAAAAATTGAGGCTTCAATGGTTTGATCAATCAATATATTGGATTGATTCAACTATAAACAAGATCAAGAATACTACATTGGATCAAGTATGAATCCAATTCGAGGTTGTCACCCAGGAATTAAGAACAGTGCAGTTCAGGATACCCGATTAGGGTTTTCGATCAGGAAAAGTCAACTGTAGTTTGACTTTTAATTTAAAAGGTGTTCCAATGGTGGGATAATGGTCCATGAAGTTCCTATGGCTTAGTAAAGTCTACTCAAGAAGTTTCAAGGCCTCAAAATACCCAGAACATCAACAGTCGACTCGCTAGCCACCGATCGATCGTTCGGTTGACCGAAAAGTCAACTCTTCACTCATGAGGAATTTGACCTCAAGATGGGAATAAAAAATGGTCATAATGACATATTACACCTACCCATGAAGTTTCATGACCATTGGATCAAGGGTTAGGGAGTAATCACAAAAGTTGGGAAATTAAGGTTTTGAAAAGGGCAAAGCCATAACTCCTTAACCACACAAGGGTTTTTGACCTAGTTTCAAGGGGAATGAGTTCCTAAAACAAGCATAAATATTTTAGTACCTAATTAGGGCTTTCTAAAAAGTACAAGTCGGTTCCATAACTCTTCCTGGTTAGAGAGAACCGAGGTCCACAAGTTGGCAAAAACTCACATTGGCAAAACCAGGTCAACATGAGTTTTTTTGATTCCAAAACCTCTCCAAATTGATGCTAATCAAAGACTAAGCCTCATTTATGATGTTTACATTGTTAATAAACATGTTTAACATCAATTCCCACGAAAATGGACCAAAGATCAAAGGAAATCATTATTTAATGCAAGTTGTAAAAGTGAATAGTGAAGAAAGAGAAAAAAATGTGGCTACCCTTGTCAAATCATCAACTTTAATTTAACAAGTCACCTTCTATCCTATCAAGCATGATGAAAAAAATATATGGGGCATGGAGAATATCTTATTAGAGTGTCTTAAAGACAAAGATGAAGATTGCATTGAAAAACTCAAAGATTTTCATGATGGAAGGTTAAAATTGACAATTTGCTTCACTTTTGCCCATACCTTGATCCAAGGCCTTTGGCTATAAATAGAACTCACTTACTATATCACAAACACACTAGCTCCATTCTAGAAACCATCTATAAATCTCTCCCTTACACAATCACCTAATTCTTGCAAAATCTCACTAAGTCTCCAAAATCCCTCAAAATCTATTTTTGCAAAACACCTTCCAAAACCATTTCCAAACTTTTTCCAACTCAAGAAACACTTCAAACACATCAAATATGATGTATTGAAGCTATCCAAATCACTTCCACACTTATGTAACAAGGTTTGAGTGAGTTGGTCTTTGAAATCTTTGGATTTTAGAGTTTTTCCTTCATTTACAAGGCATTTCGTCCACTAGCTTGCTTGGAGGTTGTTTGGAGCATCTATTCATCAACCTAGGAACATTTGAAGACCTTGTAAGAGCTCTAAATATCTTTGGTTTTCTTATTGCTTAAGCTTGCTTCAAGAGGTAAACCTAAAACTCATAAATGTAAACTTTCTACTTGCATTTCACATGCTACCATGAATGTTTTTAGGGTTTTCACCTTCCTATCTATCATTTATTCATTTCAAAACTTTAATTTCATTCTCTTTTGAGTTTTATTTTAAAGTTATGATTTTGACTTGTTAGCATCCTTGTGTACTTGAGTTTGACTAAAACTCTTGCTTGTAAGCATTTGTGCTTAATCATCATTAAAACTTAAAAGTTTTCTCCCATGAAGTATTGAACTTCTCCCTTACTTTGTTGTGACATTGTTTGTTTAGGCATGATGCCTGTAAGTATACATGTCATCTTGTAAGCCCTAATGAAACCTCATCTTTGTTAAGATGCATCTTTGTTAAGATCCCCTTCCATCTTTATTAAGATGTACCCCATTCTTCGTTAAGATATGCTTTGGTTTTCACCTTTCATTAAGTCTTGAAAGAACTTTCCCCTTCTAGATATTATAATATCTTGATGCTTGCTTTGGTCGTAACCATTTACCTTGATTGAAATTATTGATATTGTAATATCTTGATGTCTGCTTTGGTTGTAACCATTTATCTTGATTGAAATCATTGCTTGATATTGTAATATCTTAAATGCTTGCTTTTGGTTGTAACCTTCATCCTGATTGAAATCCTTGCTTATTGTAATGTGCTTGTTTATTCTTGGTTGTAACCATATCTCTTTATATTCATCATGTTTGAATGTTTATGCTTTGTTAAGTTTATTTCCCCAAAGTGATGAAACTCTTTAGTTCTCATCCAAGTTGCCTCATCTTTTCTATTCCAAAGGAAAGTCTCTCTATTGACCTTTGGGTCATAGATAGCTCAATAAACTCATAGGTCTGGATAGAACCTTCCCCCCCTTTTGGTCTGGATAGTGTCGCTACTGCGAAAATCGGCGCCGGCTGAACAGAAGAGTCGCCACCGTGCGTTATTTATCCCACGGGAGGGAAAGGAAACGCTCAGAGTAAACCTCGCACAACACGGGAAAGGTATGGTCGTCGCAACCAAAACCTGGATTCGGGAGTCGGTTACGCAAGGGGAAGGTATTAGCACCCCTCACGTCCGTCGTACTCGACGGGATCCACGCTTGTTTTCGGGTATGGATTGTTATTCTATCTAAACTATAGGTCAAGGGTTAAAAAGAAAATAAAATGAAAATAAAAATAACTCGGCAAAGTATCGCACTTTATGCCTACGTATTCCCGTCTGGAACGAGAAATCAGAGTCAACGTAGTTCGCCTACCTACGGGAAAGGAGGGGAAGGTTGCTCGCTAGGATATCGCATCCTATGCCTACGTACTTCCACACGACATGGAAGATCAGAGCAAACGTAGTTCGGCCACGTACGACACAAGTCTGTCTTGATCGATTTTATTCCTTCTGAAAAAGGGTTTTTTCTAATTACTGGTCCAAGCGGACAAAAATGACGTTTTGATGGGTTCACCTTCTTTTACGGAAGAAGTGTCTTTTATTGTGTTTGAAATCTTTATGTGTTTTTCTGTTTGTTTTGAGAAAGAAGAGACAGAACTCTAACCTACGGTCGCGAAGGGAATCAAACTAACCTAATGTTATCATGCATGGGTTAAGGCCTAGTGTCTATCATGCTCCTCTCTTGCACAGAGAGAAACAGAGATCCTACGGGATAGGCAGAAACAGAAACAATAACAGATATAATAAAGCGGTAAAATGCATGGATGCAACAGTACAAGCGAGGCAAGGGAGTCCCACTCAACCTCGAACCTAGAAAACAATAGGCGAAAGTGAACAGGCTTCACTTTCAACCCAACAGGTTAAACAGCAAACAATACAACCAGGAAAACCAAACAATACAGCAGAAATGAAATACAGCAATAAAACAAACAGCTTCAGCAGCTTTGAATCAACATCTGGCTTCAAATAATCTCCAATCAGCTACAGGCTTCAACAAGCATTAATCTCCATCTTCAGGACCTTCAAGCAAGGGCTTTGATCATCAGTCTTCTATCTACAATGGCTTTTCTTCAAGTTCAAACCTCCAGGATGAGGGATCAATCACAAGAGTGAATTAGGTGTTAAGCAATCAGTTGACTACCAAGGGTGGTGAACAGACTGCTTCTAACACATATGATATTCTCTCTCAAGAGTTCTATCTCTTAGACACTAGCACCAAGCCTTCCAAAGGAAGGGGGTGAGTGTCTCAGAGAGACTCTGTATCACAGAGAGGAATGGAGGCAGTCAAAACCTTCCATGTTTGAGAATCAGGCTTTCTAATCTAGAGCTCTGCCTAATTCCTAAACCCTAATCTCCTCAACAGCTGATGGCAACAATCTCCTCTCCAACTCTGGAATTTGGTCTTCAGTCTCTGGATCTCCAATGGCTTCATCATCATCATTCTTCAACTTCCCCAATCCCCAGACAAATCCCAACACCCAAACAAGCAAGCAATAATCCCCAGAGGGCACACCACACCATTCAATCAAATACAGACAGTATATTAATAGCAGTAGGGGAATCCTGAATTTTCTAAGGGGATCTGATAACTGCCCATAGCCCCTATAGTCCCATAGCTAAACTATTCAAACTCTAAGCCCTAAGGGAAATGAATTAATTCTCCTAAGTTGTCACTTAAAACCCTAATTTGTTCATATTGTTCACACCTAAACTAAACACCTAATACTAACTCCTAAAAATATGAATTAAATTGTATTTACAAATTAAATGTCTAAACTAAATAACATAAAAAGAATGGACAGAAAATATTAAAGCATTGGTTAGAACAAAAATCAACAAATTCATGCATGAAATGAAACTATTTAGAATGCTATTTATTTGGAAAATATGGGAAAAATATCAAACAAAATATAAAATGCAATTTTTATTTTTTATAATTTTCTTGACACTTTAAAGAAAATGTTAAAAAAAGAATGAATTAAAAATATGCAATTTCTAATTTGTTATGAATTTTCAAAAATGAATGAAAATAAAAAGAAATTGAAAAAGAAAATAGAAAGAAAGAAAGGGAGGGGGTGAGAATAGCAGGACTATTAGTTCAAACGATTGGGCTTTCGCGCGCAGGGGGGTGCTGATAGCATCTGAGCCCATTTTCCCCTCCTAAATGAAACGGTGTGTTTCAATAATTGAAATTTCCCACCAATTCTCAGGTTGAATGTGGAGCGTTCGATTCCTGGTCAAGTCAAGCATCCCCCTCAGATCCAAGGGTCCACGCATCGTCTTCTTCCTCTATCCATTTAGGGTTTCAGAAATATACCTCATGCACGAAAATTCTACTCGATCTTTCTCCATGCTCCCTCGATGAAAATGAAAAATTCCAAACCCTAAAATGATCTATTAAACACAAGGAATTCATGCCTGGTCCTAGTTTTGGCTAACTCTCCTTGTGGATCCCAAACAGAGGGCACGAAAGCTAGGGTTCACCATACTCGTCTGATATCAACTTTGCCAGAACTCAAACCTGATGATCTATAGTTACTCTACATGCTATCCTCATCATTCTATGCCTTATCATATCAATTATAATCCAATACACAGCTTGTTCTTGGAGCTTACAGAAATGGTAACCTGCCATGGATCTTCACAAAACTCTCCCTAGATTTCAAGAATCACTCCCCTATGGTCTCTAAACACTCCTATCCTAACCACATGATCTACAACAACATAAATGAGGAGATTCGAAGAGTTTTGCATACCTTGCAAGTGATGATGGCAGGGGTAATGGTGCTGCAATTCAAGACTTGAAATGGCTTCTAAGTGCTCCTCCAATGGTGTGCTTTATACTGTTTGCACTGGTTGTGGCTGAATCTTCTTGAATCACTTTATCCCTCTTTTCATGCAAGTTGGAGTGTACACTTGGATCTCCCTAATCAGCCACAAATTCCCTCCAATTTCTCTTGCCAATTCCTCAATGATAATGGTGGATGAAGATGATAACAGAAATTGAGATGGTGGATGAAGCTTTAATGGAGTTTGGATAGGAAATGAAAATTGGAGTGAAGAAGAGGAATGGTACAATCTTTGATCAATTCAACCAATTCTTTGATAAAATTCTGGCCTATGAATGATCTAGATGATGATCCAATCAAGAATAGTGAGAATTGATGGAGATTATGGAGAGTTTGGGAAGCTTATGCAAAAATGAGAAAGTGTGTAAAACTTGGGGTTTTGAACAAATGAAGTCACCAACCATGGCATGAACCATCTTGCATCAATATATACATGAGGTTAGAACCTCCTAGAAATTTGGAGAAGTTTCCCTTGCATTCTTTCCCTTGAATTTGGTTTATGTTTCTTCCATTGTAAGCAACCATGGATAACTCACAAAATATGAACTAAGCTCAAAATTCCACTTTAGCCAATGTCTTTAAAATGACCTTTCCATTCAAAATGACCTATAATTTTGCTTCATTTGGCCAAGATATGAAAAATCTCATTTTTAAGGCCATTTTTATTCATTAAATCCAACAATTTTGAAACCTTGTGCTATGAATCTTTCCAATCTCTCATGGTCACTTTTCTAGACTCAAAATGTCATTTGGAACAAGTTTGATGTTTTAAAGTTTTCCATTTGAAGCTTCCTTGTATGAGTTTTGGGCATAGGTTAAAATGACCTGTAATTCACAAATGACCAAAATACCCTTTTCTTGCCAAAACCATAAGTGGAGTTCCCCAAATCATATGAAGGCATACTATACCATTCTAGAAAGCTAGGACAATAAGGAACAACTCTTATGTTGACCATAAATTCATTTGAAATCTCCTTGAGGGGTAAAAATAGCTTGGAAGTCAAGTCACTTTTACAGACAAAATTTCAGATATCTCAAATGACCTGTAACTTGCAAGGACCATAACTTGAGTTCCATAAATCTCCTTGATGTATTCCACCACTCAAATTAAAGGTCTTGAGCTCCTCTACAAGTTTCATGTTGGCCAAGGATCCATTTGAATCTTTCATTTTGACTTATCTTGCTTGGAAATTTGACCTAAACTAGGGGATTTTACATAGAAACCCTAATTTAGGACCTCCTCTTCTCCTTGATTTCTCTTGAATTTTTCTTGGCATAAAAACATATCCTCATTCTCCATGTCAAATGATGAACCCCACATCTCTTCAATAGCCCTCTATGCCCTTCAAACAATCCTTTGACCTAGGGTTGGCCCAGGGTTAACCCAGATGAAACCCTAGTTGACTGTCTTCAACTGCAGTACTTATGATCACACCAAGGACTTGCCTCCTTCTTCCAATGACTTTTCAAGTCTCCCATGATGTCTAGATACTCCCCATGCCTTCAATTCACAGCTCACAACTCCCTTGTTGATCCTCAGATCCCCTCAGATAGGAGATAGACTCAAGGCTTGACCTGATGACTTCTCCAACTTTCAAATTCTTTTCTGATGACTTGAATGAGATTGAATCAGGATAATAACCTCTTGATAGGCCTCTAGAGATGAGAATAATGATTGGTCACCCTGTTGTATGACTTGCTATGCTTATGCTATGCAGATGAGTAACCTATGTACATGACTCTATATGCAAATGCTAATGACATTGAAACATAAACCAAGTGAATAAGGTTGGGCAAATTTTAGGGTGCAACAGCTGCCCCTATTCAAGCGACTTGGAGCCGATTGGGTGAAGAGCCCGGAGCCTTCAGACATTCGCGGTACGAGGCGGTTGAATACTAAGAACCCGGAAATTTGCCAACCACAGAAATAAACTGCGCTCCTGCTTGGGGAACGACATTCATCAACTGGATCTGACTGTTACGGCAACCCACTGATCCATTAGCGACCGTGCTGGGAATGACTCGTCTTTTCCATCAGGAATAAATCGTCCACGTTAGGAGTAAACTCTTGCCCACATTAGGAATAACATTGTCCACGTTAGGACTCGCCTTTCCACGTAAGGAATAACATCGTCCACGTTAGGACTCACCTTTCCACGTAAGGAATGAACTTCTTCTTCGCCAAACTCTTCCACGTAAGGAATACGTCTTCTTGTGAATCTGTCCACGTCAGGACTAAACCCCTTCCATGCCAGGAATACACTCTTTCTTTCCACGTCAGGAATACAAGCCTCTTTCCACGTAAGGAATACAATCTCTATTTGAATCTGTCCATGTAAGGACCCCAATCTTTCCACGTAAGGAATACAATCTCAATCTATCCACGTAAGGACTCCAATCTTTTTTCCACGTTAGGAATGCCATCTTTCCACGTAAGGAACACCTCTTTTTCCACGTTAGGAATACAACTTTCCACGTAAGGAATCAATCTTTCCCCGTTAGGGATACAACTCGTCTTTTCTGCGTCTGTCCACGTCAGGACTGAACTTGCCTTTCCACGTAAGGAGTAAACCCGTCCACGTCAGGACTCACGTTTCGTCTTGATATGTCCACGTAAGGACTCAATCTTTCCACGTAAGGAAATGTATTTTGATTTGTCCACGTAAGGACTCACATCTTCATCTGATGAAATAATAGAACCTGTCCACGTTAGGACTTGCGCGTCTTTGACTTGCTGGGGAAATAAACCCCGTCCACGTCAGGACCCATTTCTCCATTGACCCCAAACCACAAACTTCTTAGCACTGACTTGACAGCGACTTTGAAACGGACTCTACTGGGGATATCTGGAAACCAAACTACCGGGCGCCTGTTCTGATAACCGACGGCAGCCTCTGAAATTCTGATTCATGAATCCTTTGATGACCAATAGTTCTGCTTGGGGATAAGGGGAAGCTTATCCTGCTGACTCTGGCGGGGAAAACACGAGAAATTCACAAATAACTCTGTTTGGAGACAAAGAGAACTTCATTATGATAACTCTGTGGGGAGTAATGCCGAAGCTGACACTTCATGGGATGTCTCTCGTCGAGATCTTGGATGCTTGATAATTCATTTGAGCAAGAGCTCTCTCTACCTGTATGAGAAATAACACTTGAACACAAACGGTTAACCAACCTGGTTTACGTTTTAAAAATGCGTATGTTTGACGGCGATGCAATGCTCCATTCGACCTGGAAATGCTACACGTTTATTTGGTTAATGCAAGTATGACACTATATGCTGATGCGAATGCAGACTCGAACTGCTGGGCACAGGAGCTGCTTTAGCAAAATAAATGCTGAAAATAATGCCAACTCCGCTGGGGATAGCCAGGTGCTACAGAATCATTCCAGTAAAAATAAATGATGGAAGAGTGAAGTCGGCCCAGCTGGGAAATCAAACGCCTCGTTGAAGAAACACCCTGCTGGGGAATATAACTCTGCTGGAGAATAGCAGATGCGTTTGGTATGATTGAACTTCTGCGGGAAAGTGAACGGGTATCACACGGTATTCCGGCAAAATAAATGCCATGATCCCCACCAACTCTGCTGGGGAGAGTCTTAATCTTCAAGTTCCACTGGAAGGAATGAAAACACTTGCAAAGAGAATTCCGCTGGGGACGGGATGATTCTCTTGGGAAAAATCAATTGAATTCGCTGGGAAGAGTAAATGACTTCTGCGGGAAAAGC
This sequence comes from Lathyrus sativus, assembly GCA_963859935.3. Lineage (NCBI taxonomy): Eukaryota > Viridiplantae > Streptophyta > Magnoliopsida > Fabales > Fabaceae > Lathyrus > Lathyrus sativus. The sequence goes on from OZ012740.1 coordinate 120,118,857, forward strand.
AAACTGCCTGAATACAACCTATAATCTTGGAATCTCCAATTATTCTAAGGATAAACGACATTGTTGGGACATGCCTTCTGGATCGGCTACGACTAGCTGGGGAATTCTATCCTTCTTCAGGAAGAACATGCATGTCCTGCGTGGGAGTCGAGTCTTTCGTTAATGCAATCTTTTGATCCTCTTCCTCGTACGGCTATGAAACCTGCAACAACACAAACAAGACAAAACAAGCCTATACAACCAAATCGATTCAGGTTAGTGACGTCATTTTCAGTTAACTCAAAGCTTTAGCAATCGTTGGCAAGGGCCAGTGATGTTATACACATGCTAGTTTCGATAAACTTAGGCGTTTGACCATGCACAAAATGGTAAAGAACTAGCATCAAGTACTGAATAACATATTTTATTGATTGGGCCCCTGAATGGGCGGAGTTTTATACACGGGATGTAACCCCTGAAATGAGGAAGCTACGCAAAGCAAATACACAAGTATGCACAAGAAGCATAAATATATTGACAAACTAAATTTGTACACATGTCGGCAACGGGATGCAGATGAACACCACGAATTGATCCTCCTATGACTCATCCGACTCTAATGCTTTCTCGGTATTCACAATTCTGTAGAGATTGTATCAGATAACCGATCCCTTAGGCATTCTCCCGCACTGATGCTCATTGCAATATCAAATTCGAACCGCAGTCATTTGCTTTTCAAATCCCTAACTTTTGCGTGAACCGCCCTTTACGGGTTTTCAGCTCACCGGGATACCCTTTTTTGCCGAAGCCGCCCAGTGTAGGTTTTCAACTTCGCGGGTGTACATTTTTCAATTTTATCCCTAACTTTTGCCCGAACCTTTCATTCTGTTTTTGGTTCGCCAGGATGCCCCATTTTTGCCTGGACTCTCTTTTTTCTGTCCAGCGGGTCTATTTTAAGCAAAGTATTTTTTAACTGCGTCTGAATTCACAGGTGACGTAAAGTCTTCACCATCCATAGTGGACAACAACAACGCTCCTCTTGAAAAGACTTTCCTGACAACGTATGGCCCTTCGTAATTGGGGGTCCACTTGCCCCTGTGATCTGCTTGCGGCGGGAGAATCCTTTTCAGCACAAGGTCGCCCGTCTGAAAGCTTCGCAGATGTATTTTCTTATCATACGCTTTCTTCATTCGGCTCTGGTATAAATGACCGTATGCTAGAGAAGCTAGCCTCTTCTCGTCCATCAAACTCAGTTGGTTCAACCTGTCTTTCACCCATTCTGCCTCATCCAGCTGAACGTCTCGCAATACCCTCAGAGAAGGGATCTCAACTTCCAATGGTAACACTGCTTCCATTCCGTATACTAACGAGAACGGGGTTGCCCCGGTTGATGTGCGTACCGTCGTACGATAACCGTGCAAAGCGAAAGGTAGCATCTCGTGCCAATCCTTATAGGTCACCACCATTTTCTGAACGATCTTCTTGATATTCTTATTGGCCGCTTCAACAGCGCCATTCATCTTGGGTCGGTACGGGGAGGAGTTGTGATGTTCGATCTTGAAATTCTGACAGAGCTCCTTCATCATTTTGTTGTTCAGGTTCGAACCGTTGTCCGTGATTATCCGCTCGGGAATCCCGTATCGGCAAATGATATCTCTCTTGATGAATCTGGCCACCACTTGCTTAGTTACATTTGCGTAAGACGCCGCTTCCACCCACTTGGTGAAATAATCGATTGCTACTAGGATGAACCGATGCCCGTTAGAAGCTGTCGGTTCGATCTTTCCAATCATATCGATTCCCCACATCGAAAATGGCCAAGGCGATGACATCACATTCAGTGGACTTGGAGGCACATGGATCTTGTCAGCATAGATTTGGCACTTGTGGCACTTTCTTGCAAACTTGAAACAATCAGTTTCCATGGTCAGCCAAAAGTAGCCTGCCCGCAGTAGCTTTCTTGTCATAGCATGTCCACCAGCATGCGTACCAAAGGTACCTTCGTGTATTTCCTCCATGAGCAGCTTTGCCTCTTTTTCGTCTACACAACGCAACAACACCAAGTCATGGTTTCTTCTGTATAAGACGCCATCCGGATTCAAATAGAAGTTACCGGCTAATCTCCTGAGGGTCTTCTGATCTTGACTGGATGCCCCAGCCGGATACTCTTTATTCTTCAGGAAATTAAGGATATCGAAATACCACGGTTTGTCGTCGGATGCTTCATCAATAGCAAATACATAGGCTGGTCTGTCAAGCCGAGAGATAATGATTCGGGGAGCCTCGTTCCAGAAGTTGACTTTGTACATGGACGACAAAGTGGCCAGGGCGTCAGCCATTTGATTCTCTGCCCGCGGTACGTGATGCAATTCCACCTTATCGAAGAAAGGCAACAATCTCCTTGCATAATTCATGTAATGTATCAAATTGGGCTGACGTGTCTCCCACTCTCCTTTGATCTGATTCACCACCAGAGCTGAGTCTCCGTATACGTCCAGATTCTTGATTCACAAATCAATGGCTTCTTCAAGCCCCATTATACAAGCTTCGTATTCGACCTCATTATTGGTAACGACAAAGGTCAATCGAGCAGTAAACGGGATGTGCGACCCGTGTGGCGTAGTGATGATTGCCCCTATTCCGCTACCGTAAGCATTCACAGCTCCATCAAATATCATCTTCCATTTGGAACCCAACTCTGGTCCCTCGTCTGGCAACGGCTCTTCACAATCTTTCGACTTTAGGTACATGATATCCTCGTCAGGAAAATCAAACCTCATCGATTGGTAATCTTCAATAGGTTGCTCTGCCAGATACTCAGACAACACACTCCCCTTTATAGCCTTTTGCGAGACGTATTGGATGTCATATTCGGTCAAGACCATCTGCCACCGGGCAATTCTTCCTGACAACGCCTGCTTTTCGAATACATATTTGATAGGATCCATCTTCGAGATGAGCATGGTTGTATGATTTAGCATGTATTGTCTTAGACGCTTGGCGGCCCAGGCTAGCGCGCAACAAGTCTTTTCAAGCATTGAATATCGAGATTCACAATCTGTAAATTTCTTACTCAAGTAGTAGATCGCATGCTCTTTTCTCCCTGTCTCGTCGTGTTGACCGAGAACACAACCCATGCTTCCCTCAAGAACCGTCAAATACATGATCAAGGGTCTGCCCGCCACTGGGGGTATCAGAATAGGAGGCTCCTGCAGATACTGCTTTATTTTGTCGAACGCCTTTTGACAATTTTCGTTCCACATTACAGCTTGATCTTTTTTCAACAGTTTGAACAATGGTTCACACGTAGCCGTTAGGTGAGATATGAACCGGGCGATGTAGTTCAACCTCCCCAAAAACCTGCGCACCTCTTTCTCTGTTTTAGGCGTCGGCATTTCTTGAATCGCTTTTATTTTGGCAGGATCGACCTCTATTCCTCTTTCGCTTACGATAAACCCCAGCAGTTTACCCGATTTCACCCCGAAGGTGCATTTGTTAGGGTTCAGTCTCAGCCTGAACTTCCTAAGCCTTTTAAATAACTTCAACAGATTCACCTGATGCTCTTCCTCCGTCTGGGATTTGGCAATCATATCGTCAACATAAACTTCGATCTCTTTATGCATCATATCATGGAAAAGAGTCGTCATCGCACGCTGATATGTTGCCCCAACATTTTTCAAACCAAAGGGCATCACTTTATAGCAAAAGGTTCCCCAAGGCGTTATGAAAGTGGTTTTCTCCATATCCTCTGGCGCCATTTTAATCTGATTATAGCCTGAAAAGCCATCCATGAAGGAGAATACGGAGTATTGAGCAGTATTATCAACTAACACGTTAATGTGAGGAAGTGGAAAATCGTCTTTTGGGCTTGCTCTATTCAAATCTCTATAATCCACGCACATTCAAACCTTGCCATCTTTCTTTGGCACTGGTACGATGTTAGCAACCCATGAGGGATACTTTGTCACAGCAAGGAAACCAGCGTCCCACTGTTTTTGGACTTCCTCTTTGATCTTCACTGCCATATCTGGTCGAGTTCTGCGAAGCTTTTGTTTGACTGGCGGGCATTCTTCTTTCAGTGGCAGGCGGTGCACAACCATATCTGTATCGAGCCCTGGCATATCTTCATACGACCACGCGAATACATCACTATACTCTCAGAGCATTTCAACCAGTCTTCGCTTGATATCGCCCTGCAGCGCGGCTCCGATACGAATGTTCTTCTCAACCCCTTCCGACCCCAAGTTGATAATTTCGATGACCTCGTCATGAGGCAGAATGGCTCTTTCCTCTTGCTTCACCAGCCAAGACAGTTCTTCAGGAACGTCGCTATCTTCGACAACCTCTTCTTCGGCCTGAAATACCGGATGCTCAAAGTCGGGACGAGTCATAGGTGGTTCAAGGATGTCATCTGAAAACGTTATCCTGCAAAAGGAATGGTTAAGTGCTTCAAAAATGCGTATAAAGCGAAAAAACCACGTTGCCATTTTATTGAAAAATATAAAACAAGAAAGACAGAGATTACAGTATTTGCACATAAAAAAACGCCATTTATTTAATGATTAACACGCAATGTTCATAACAACACAGCCCTAAGCAAATCACGATGCCCCTGGCAAGACATCAAATTATTCAACAATTAATAAAGCAAAGCATTACTGTTTAAGAGTCACAGGAACAAGCTCCTGAATAGACCAGTTGCACAGTCCTTGTCCTGGCGTGCTTGGCTGAATCCAGGCATCCATATCACAGTCACTGTCTCCTTCGTCAGACTCCGAAGCAGCATTGACGGTTTCATGACATACTCCACTGGCAGAGATGGTTATTGGCCCTCTGAAACGGGGTGCCCCCACAGCAGGTACTGACGATGACGGTTGGTATCCCAGCCCGAACCGGTCCGTCTTCACAGGAATGTCCAGCACTTTGCCCCAGCCCTTTGCTTCTCCCGCTTCCACTAGAGCTTGAGCTTCTTTATACGATGAGACGGCTATCTCCGACGCTTTGCTCGGCCCGGGACCTTTGTCCTTGATACGCAACCCTTCAAATGCTTGGCAAGGTGTTTCGTGGATCTCTCCGTCGACCTCCACATATTTAAATGACGATAGATGGCTGACCAGGATGTCCTCTTCTCCGCATACAGTGACTACGCTATCTCCGACCATATATTTCAACTTCTGATGTAGGGTAGACGTGACTGCCCCCGCCCCATGAATCCAGGATCTTCCAAGCAAGCAGCTGTACGCAGGCTGTATATCCATGATATAAAACTCAGTTGCAAACACCTCCGGCCCCACCTGTAGAGGCAATGTGATCGATCCAAAGACTGTTCTCCGCGTGCCGTCAAACGCTCTGACTACCAAGTCGCTGGGCGTGCACAAGATTCCTCTAACATCTAGTTTCATCATCGCCTTCTTGGGCAGCACATTCAAAGATGATCCGGTGTCGACCAATACATGCGACATTACTGATCCTCTACACTCGACAGATACGTGCAGCGCCATATTATGATCTCTCCCTTTCGGGGTCAAATCAAAGTCAGTAAAGCCCAAGCTGTGGCCTGCATTCACATGTGCCAACACTCCTTCCAGCTGATTCACGGAGACGTCTTGAGGTACAAAAGAAGTATCCAGGACTTTCAGCAAAGCATTTCTGTGAGCTTCCGAACACAACAGCAATGACAGGATAGATATTTTGGACGGCGTCTGCTGCAGATGCTCCACAATCTTATAATCACTTTTTCGAATCAAGCGCATGAACTCTTCTACGTCTTTCGATGCCGATTCTTTGTCACTTGCTTGCACTGGGACATTCTCAACCGCTTTCCCTTTTCCTTTCGCTAGTCTTTCGGCCTCCACTTCAGGGGATATAAAGATCCTACCACTCTTTGTCATACCTCCTGAACCAACAACATTATCCACAGTCTCGGCTGACTGCTTATTAACATCAATCTTTATCCCGTCACAATACACCTCCAACCCATATGACCATGGGACTGCTTTCGTGTTCTCGTACGGGATCGGCCCGGCCTTAGTTATGGTGATCGGTGGTTGCTGAGCTGGTGCTGCGATAGTGATTGTCTTTCGAGGAATCGTTACAGTGGCCACATCATTCTGATCATATGCTACTGCCCCTGCGGGCTCTTCAGTTGCTGCTTGGTCAAACTGCAATATGCCTTCATCAATTAAAGCCTGAATGCCTTTCTTCAAATCATCACACCCCCCAGCTAGGGTCCAACATTCTAAGCAATACTCGTCACATCCCGGGTAAACACCCCCTTGTAACAGTCGGCCCTTTATCTCGCCCAGCGGCGTCTTTAAATCGTCGACATTCATAATCAGATTTAACCCTTCCTCAGTCAGAATGGCGTTTGCCCCGTGATTAGGCATGGGCTTCTGCACTATATTCGGACCTGCCGTTCCGAAATTGATAGTCTTATTGTCCAAAAGATCCTGCACAACATGCTTAAAAGCATGGCAACCCTCTATATCGTGGCCTGGAGCCCCAGAATGAAACTCACAGTGCCTGCTTGCATCGTAACCAAATGGGGGAGCTCCCGTTATCGGTGCCAGAGTTCTCTTCTCTACCAGGTTCAATCCCAACAATGTCTGCAACAAATCTGCATAGGTTGAGGGAGGCTTCTCAAACACTCTTCTCGGTTTGCCACCCTGGAATCTTCGCTGAGCCTGCTGTGCCCCCTGCTGAGGCTGCTGCTGCTGCATTGGCTGCTGCTGAGACGGTTGTTGTTGCTGAAGTGGTTGTTGCTGGTACGGGATAGTAACACTCGCCACCTGCTGCGGCTGATGATATTGGTTTCGTCCCCTGCCTCGGCCTCGGCCTCGGCCTCCAAACACTGCGCTTGCCTCGCCCTGACGGCGCCCACCAAAAGCCTTCCTATTACTGCCAGATGCAGTTGATTCCTCAACCTGGAACTTTCCTTGCTTAATGTTACGCTCAATCTTTTCTCCCATCAGAATTAGGTCTGAAAAACTGGCAAGAGATGTGTGAAACAGCATGTCATGAAACAAGCCTGTGAATGTGCCGACGAACATGTCATTCATTTTCTTATCTTCTACAGGAGGACGGACCCTGGCAGCCATATCGCGCCACCTTTGCGCGTACTCTTTAAAGCTCTCCCCCTTCTTCTGAGACAGCCCTGCCAATTGGACCCGATTGGGCGCCAAATCGCTGTTATATTTGTAGTGAGCCACAAATGCCTCTGCTAATTGCTTCCATGTCTTTATATTTGTTGGCTCCAACCCCATATACCACTCTAGGGAAGGACCCGACAGAATATCTTGAAAGAAATGCATTAGCATTCTTTCATCAGTTGAGTATGCAGACATCTTTCTGTAATAGGCTCGTACATGCACTTTCGGGCATGTGTCCCCTTTATACTTATCAAACGCAGGAGCTTTGAATTTGATTGGCACCCTCAAGCCAGGTACCAGACCCATTGTTGCCATGTCCAAGCCCACAACACTTTGGTTCAGGACCCCCCTCATCTGCTCTTCTAGCATTCTGATCTTCTGGGAGTCATCCATCGGCCCTTCGAAACCTCTGCCGGAGAAAGCGTCCTCCTGCTGATCTTCTTGCCACATACCATTCCCAGCTCCATACCCGTCATATCCATTATTACGTCCAGCCCTGATCTGATTCATCCCCGGACCTCGGCCTCTGTTGCCGTACCCTTGAACACCTCCAGCAGGCCCAAAAGCCATAAACCCAGCGCCGTTTCCATTTCCAAAACCTCCGTAGCCCTGATTGGCCATACCATAACCATCTTGCCCAAAGCCTTGAGCATTGAAACCATATTTCCCCGCATTATTGAATCCCTGATCGTTGAATCCGAACCCAGCATTGACAAAGCCATTACCTCCCATATTATCACCCAAGTTGACGTCCCTAAGCCCAACGTTATGGACAGCAGTCTCGTTCCCAACTCCGACGTTACCATTCACAGCAGCGGTAGCGTTGTTGATATTAGCAGCAGGTATATTGACTACAGGTGGAGCCACTGGCGTGGGAGTGCCATCTCCATGAGCAGTGTCGACTCGCACAGACTGATGATCCTCGTTACCGTGACCAGCATTTCGGGCCAACAGAGGCTGGACCATGGCCTGCAAATTCTCCTGACCTTTTGCAATAGCTTCCATGGTCTGCATAAAGAGAGCGAGCTTCTCGCGCACATCTTGCATCTCGTTCTGCATTTGATCCATGATTCTTCGACAGTTGGTGCGGGTAGAATAGCGGTGCGGGTGTTGATCTGCAATCCTGGAAAGTACCTGGTACAGAGCAGGAAATAAGATAACGTCCAATGATTACCTGTAATGCAATGTGAATATGAATGCAATGCAATGTGTGTGTCTGTGCATTAGGGAAGTTCATTCCCCGATTCTAGTGTGAAGGTGCCGGTGAAGTGACAGTGCTAACAATACAAAGATCGGAGTTGAATCACAGAAAGCCTCATATATTGCTGAGAAACCAATAAACCCGTAATACAATGTCACTGAGAGTACAAAGAGAAAGCATGACCTCAACCAACAATCCTGGTGATGGTCAGCACTGTGCAAATAAAGCATACAAGTTACTACATGGAATGATCAAATCCTCCCGTAGGTCTGGTATTCTTCTAGCAACTTCTTGGTGTCCGGATGACTGGGTCGAGCAAGCAGCCCTTCAACAAGTTGGTTCCTTTTCTTCAGAACACGGCGCACGTCTTCAGCAGTTTCTTCCCATGCCCCCTCTCCGAAGCGATCTTCTAGTTTACGCTTCTGGGACACAGCTTCGTCTCTCCCTTTGATGGCCTTGTTTAGTGCATTCTGGAGACTATACCGGGTCATCACTTCTTCCTCACACTTCTTGATGCTGGACTTCAACTGCTCTTCGAGGTCGGAGATTTGCTGCTTCAACTTATCCTCCCTCTTCTTGTTGTTAGTGAGCGTGGCATTCCAAGTCTTATTGCAAGAAGAGATCTCTCGGTGAGCGATGTCAAGCGCTTTCTTCTTGGATTCAAGCATGTCATGGGAACTTCTGAACTCTTGCCCCAAACGTTCGCGCTTCTTCTTCTCCTCGGTTAGCTCAGCGCCTAATCTGTTTGTTAGCCCAATCTGCTGTTGGAAAGCATGGACGGCATTGTTTTTCTCACTGCGTATCTGGGCTAACTCCTGGTCTAACCCTTCGTTGATCTTCAACAAGGCTTCTTTTTCTCTCACGACTTGCTCGTAGGCTTCCCTAGAAACAGTAGTTGGCTCCGTTACCGGAATAGGAACAAGAATTGGTGCATCTGGAAATGGCATCCTCAACTGACTGGCTCTCTCCTGAATCCAAACTCTATAAGGTGCATAGGCCTGACAGTCATTCTTTCCTAACAACGGCTTCCCTCTTCGGTTAATACGCGTCCAGGCATGCTGCAGCTTGGCTAGTAGATCTCCCTTCACATCTCCAGTGAAGTACAGAGATTCCTGTACTTCTTCCTCTTTTGGCGGGTTCTTCAGGGCATATCCGAACTGACGGACGAACAGAGAAGGGTTGTAGTTGATACACCCTTTCCTCCCTATCAACGGAACATTAGGGTACCCAGAACAACTGAATATAAGCTCAGATCCTAGCAGGTCTCGATCAAACCACTCAACGTCTTCAGAAGATAGCCTCATCAGGCGCTCTGACCAGCTAGCTGTGGTTGCACTCTTCACAAAAGATCCCTTCATGGGAAGATGACTCTTGAACCACATATTCAGCAATGGTACACAGAAATGAACATTCTTTCCTCTTCCTTTCTCATTCTTGTAATGCAGCGAGTGGTAGAAATCTCCGAGCATGGTCGGTACAGGATTACCAGCGGCAAACAAGTAGAAGGCATCGAAGTCCACAAAATCCGGTACATTGGGAAACAATATTATGCCGTAAATGCACAGAGCCAGTACAGCATTGAAGGCAATCCAACATCCGTTCTTAGCGTACTCTTGAGCTTTACCAATCAAGAACTGGAGTGAGAAGCCTGGAACTCCACGGGAAACAGTAGTCAACATCTCAGAAGCATCCACATGCAAAGCTTTTGCCAAGTCTTCTGGCTTGGGCTTAATGCCGGAATGAATGAAGGGAACCTGGTTCTGCACGGGTAACTCAGTGAACTCCACATACTCCTCAATGGTAGGCCCCATAATGAAATCAGCAAATGTAAAACATCTCAACGCGGGATCATAGAATTGCATCAAAGCGTACAACCCATCTAGCTCTGTCTCCGTGGGTTTGCGCACCAATCTCAATAGTCTTCCATAGCTCATTCTGAAGCTCCTACGAACCTCCTCATCAGCCAGAGAGATCAACCCAAGCAGGGGAACAACATCAGGAGTAGGCAATTTGTAAGCAACCGTCCTTCTTAAGCTGGCCATGATCAAACACTTAGAAATCCGGACACTAGAACTCGGGAAATGCAAATGCACTTGCAGCACAGACACACGTTAGTAGGATGCAATGATGATGAGTATGCAAATAATGCAATGCAAGTGACATGCAACAGGGACCAAATGCCATAGCTGAATAGCCTAAACCATATCAAGAAGTCTCAGATAGACTCTCTGGAAGTCCTCAAACCCTGGTCTCAGATAGACCTAAAACAAGCTCCAACAATGGTCTCTGACAGACCCACATCACAACCCTGACTGGTCTCTGATAGACCTCAAATCATAACTCCAACTGGTCTCTGGCAGACCTCATAACCCTCCATAAATACCCAGGATCTCTGATCAAGAAATAACCGGTATCTGAAGGTCTAGTTACCTGCATAACCCCAAACCCTCTCACAGGTGGATGTCCTAGTAACTGACAACGGTATGGCATCCTATGCGGTCGTCGGCGTCACAGACTTTCAGGGTTGATGATACGATTCCCAGAAGGAGTGGCATCATCAAATCCTGAAGAGGCCTCACTTAGCCAACTTCCAAATGATCGGTCCCCAGAGTCGACAATTCAACTAACCAGCAACCCACGCCAACCAAAGGAAGGGGCAGGAGGCCAACCAGAGGAACCTCGTCTGAGTGTAGATTTCGCGGGACACCAAAGCAAGCAAAGCAAGCGGGCGCCAACTAATCTCTACTCTAATTCTAGGTGCACTCAAGCCCAGGTTCGGCTTCTCACTCAATGTCAGAACATCCGTCACACCCCAAGATACAGCAATAATAATCCATATATACAAAGCTGAAAATAAAGGTCAGAAATATAAGTCCATACAAAATCCTCGACGGGAAAACAAGCGTTAGGATTGACTCTCTTAAGGGACGTTGGATCCCAAATGCATAAGAACTATCGCAGTCCTTAGCAGCCAGGGGACGTTGGATCCCCAGCAGAGTCGCCAGCTGTCGCTACTGCGAAAATCGGCGCCGGCTGAACAGAAGAGTCGCCACCGTGCGTTATTTATCCCACGGGAGGGAAAGGAAACGCTCAGAGTAAACCTCTCACAACACGGGAAAGGTATGGTCGTCGCAACCAAAACCTGGATTCGGGAGTCGGTTACGCAAGGGGAAGGTATTAGCACCCCTCACGTCCGTCGTACTCGACGGGATCCACGCTTGTTTTCGGGTATGGATTGTTATTCTATCTAAACTATAGGTCAAGGGTTAAAAAGAAAATAAAATGAAAATAAAAATGACTCGGCAAAGTATCGCACTTTATGCCTACGTATTCCCGTCTGGAACGAGAAATCAGAGTCAACGTAGTTCGCCTACCTACGGGAAAGGAGGGGAAGGTTGCTCGCTAGGATATCGCATCCTATGCCTACGTACTTCCACACGGCATGGAAGATCAGAGCAAACGTAGTTCGGCCACGTACGACACAAGTCTGTCTTGATCGATTTTATTCCTTCTGAAAAAGGGTTTTTTCTAATTACTGGTCCAAGCGGACAAAAATGACGTTTTGATGGGTTCACCTTCTTTTACGGAAGAAGTGTCTTTTATTGTGTTTGAAATCTTTATGTGTTTTTCTGTTTGTTTTGAGAAAGAAGAGACAGAACTCTAACCTACGGTCGCGAAGGGAATCAAACTAACCTAATGTTATCATGCATGGGTTAAGGCCTAGTGTCTATCATGCTCCTCTCTTGCACAGAGAGAAACAGAGATCCTACGGGATAGGCAGAAACAGAAACAATAACAGATATAATAAAGCGGTAAAATGCATGGATGCAACAGTACAAGCGAGGCAAGGGAGTCCCACTCAACCTCGAACCTAGAAAACAATAGGCGAAAGTGAACAGGCTTCACTTTCAACCCAATAGGTTAAACAGCAAACAATACAACCAGGAAAACCAAACAATACAGCAGAAATGAAATACAGCAATAAAACAAACAGCTTCAGCAGCTTTGAATCAACATCTGGCTTCAAATAATCTCCAATCAGCTACAGGCTTCAACAAGCATTAATCTCCATCTTCAGGACCTTCAAGCAAGGGCTTTGATCATCAGTCTTCTATCTACAATGGCTTTTCTTCAAGTTCAAACCTCCAGGATGAGGGATCAATCACAAGAGTGAATTAGGTGTTAAGCAATCAGTTGACTACCAAGGGTGGTGAACAGACTGCTTCTAACACATATGATATTCTCTCTCAAGAGTTCTATCTCTTAGACACTAGCACCAAGCCTTCCAAAGGAAGGGGGTGAGTGTCTCAGAGAGACTCTGTATCACAGAGAGGAATGGAGGCAGTCAAAACCTTCCATGTTTGAGAATCAGGCTTTCTAATCTAGAGCTCTGCCTAATTCCTAAACCCTAATCTCCTCAACAGCTGATGGCAACAATCTCCTCTCCAACTCTGGAATTTGGTCTTCAGTCTCTGGATCTCCAATGGCTTCATCATCATCATTCTTCAACTTCCCCAATCCCCAGACAAATCCCAACACCCAAACAAGCAAGCAATAATCCCCAGAGGGCACACCACACCATTCAATCAAATACAGACAGTATATTAATAGCAGTAGGGGAATCCTGAATTTTCTAAGGGGATCTGATAACTGCCCATAGCCCCTATAGTCCCATAGCTAAACTATTCAAACTCTAAGCCCTAAGGGAAATGAATTAATTCTCCTAAGTTGTCACTTAAAACCCTAATTTGTTCATATTGTTCACACCTAAACTAAACACCTAAAACTAACTCCTAAAAATATGAATTAAATTGTATTTACAAATTAAATGTCTAAACTAAATAACATAAAAAGAATGGACAGACAATATTAAAGCATTGGTTAGAACAAAAATCAACAAATTCATGCATGAAATGAAACTATTTAGAATGCTATTTATTTGGAAAATATGGGAAAAATATCAAACAAAATATAAAATGCAATTTTTATTTTTTATAATTTTCTTGACACTTTAAAGAAAATGTTAAAAAAAGAATGAATTAAAAATATGCAATTTCTAATTTGTTATGAATTTTCAAAAATGAATGAAAATAAAAAGAAATTGAAAAAGAAAATAGAAAGAAAGAAAGGGAGGGGGTGAGAATAGCAGGACTATTAGTTCAAACGATTGGGCTTTCGCGCGCAGGGGGGTGCTGATAGCATCTGAGCCCATTTTCCCCTCCTAAATGAAACGATGCGTTTCAATAATTGAAATTTCCCACCAATTCTCAGGTTGAATGTGGAGCGTTCGATTCCTGGTCAAGTCAAGCATCCCCCTCAGATCCAAGGGTCCACGCATCGTCTTCTTCCTCTATCCATTTAGGGTTTCAGAAATATACCTCATGCACGAAAATTCCACTCGATCTTTCTCCATGCTCCCTCGATGAAAATGAAAAATTCCAAACCCTAAAATGATCTATTAAACACAAGGAATTCATGCCTGGTCCTAGTTTTGGCTAACTCTCCTTGTGGATCCCAAACAGAGGGCACGAAAGCTAGGGTTCACCATACTCGTCTGATATCAACTTTGCCAGAACTCAAACCTGATGATCTACAGTTACTCTACATGCTATCCTCATCATTCTATGCCTTATCATATCAATTATAATCCAATACACAGCTTGTTCTTGGAGCTTACAGAAATGGTAACCTGCCATGGATCTTCACAAAACTCTCCCTAGATTTCAAGAATCACTCCCCTATGGTCTCTAAACACTCCTATCCTAACCACATGATCTACAACAGCATAAATGAGGAGATTCGAAGAGTTTTGCATACCTTGCAAGTGATGATGGCAGGGGTAATGGTGCTGCAATTCAAGACTTGAAATGGCTTCTAAGTGCTCCTCCAATGGTGTGCTTTATACTGTTTGCACTGGTTGTGGCTGAATCTTCTTGAATCACTTTATCCCTCTCTTCATGCAAGTTGGAGTGTACACTTGGATCTCCCTAATCAGCCACGAATTCCCTCCAATTTCTCTTGCCAATTCCTCAATGATAATGGTGGATGAAGATGATAACAGAAATTGAGATGGTGGATGAAGCTTTAATGGAGTTTGGATAGGAAATGAAAATTGGAGTGAAGAAGAGGAATGGTACAATCTTTGATCAATTCAACCAATTCTTTGATAAAATTTTGGCCTATGAATGATCTAGATGATGATCCAATCAAGAATAGTGAGAATTGATGGAGATTATGGAGAGTTTGGGAAGCTTATGCAAAAATGAGAAAGTGTGTAAAACTTGGGGTTTTGAACAAATGAAGTCACCAACCATGGCATGAACCATCTTGCATCAATATATACATGAGGTTAGAACCTCCTAGAAACTTGGAGAAGTTTCCCTTGCATTCTTTCCCTTGAATTTGGTTTATGTTTCTTCCATTGTAAGCAACCATGGATAACTCACAAAATATGAACTAAGCTCAAAATTCCACTTTAGCCAATGTCTTTAAAATGACCTTTCCATTCAAAATGACCTATAATTTTGCTTCATTTGGCCAAGATATGAAAAATCTCATTTTTAAGGCCATTTTTATTCATTAAATCCAACAATTTTGAAACCTTGTGCTATGAATCTTTCCAATCTCTCATGGTCACTTTTATAGACTCAAAATGTCATTTGGAACAAGTTTTATGTTGTAAAGTTTTCCATTTGAAGCTTCCTTGTATGAGTTTTGGGCATAGGTTAAAATGACCTGTAATTCACAAATGACCAAAATACCCTTTTCTTGCCAAAACCATAAGTGGAGTTCCCCAAATCATATGAAGGCATACTATACCATTATAGAAAGCTAGGACAATAAGGAACAACTCTTATGTTGACCAGAAATTCATTTGAAATCTCCTTGAGGGGTAAAAATAGCTTGGAAGTCAAGTCACTTTTACAGACAAAATTTCAGATACCTCAAATGACCTGTAACTTGCAAGGACCATAACTTGAGTTCCATAAATCTCCTTGATGTCTTCCACCACTCAAATTAAAGGTCTTGAGCTACTCTACAAGTTTCATGTTGGCCAAGGATCCATTTGAAGCTTGCATTTTGACTTATCTTGCTTGGAAATTTGACCTAAACTAGGGGATTTTACATAGAAACCCTAATTTAGGACCTCCTCTTCTCCTTGATTTCTCTTGAATTTTTCTTGGCATAACAACATATCCTCATTCTCCATGTCAAATGATGAACCCCACATCTCTTCAATAGCCCTCTATGCCCTTCAAACAATCCTTTGACCTAGGGTTGGCCCAGGGTTAACCCAGATGAAACCCTAGTTGACTGTCTTCAACTGCAGTACTTATGATCACACCAAGGACTTGCCTCCTTCTTCCAATGAATTTTCAAGTCTCCCATGATGTCTAGATACTCCCCATGCCTTCAATACACAGCTCACAACTCCCTTGTTGATCCTCAGATCCCCTCAGATAGGAGATAGACTCAAGGCTTGACCTGATGACTTCTCCAACTTTCAAATTCTTTTCTGATGACTTGAATGAGATTGAATCAGGATAATAACCTCTTGATAGGCCTCTAGAGATGAGAATAATGATTGGTCCCCCTGTTGTATGACTTGCTATGCTTATGCTATGCAGATGAGTAACCTATGTACATGACTCTATATGCAAATGCTAATGACATTGAAACATAAACCAAGTGAATAAGGTTGGGCAAATTTTAGGGTGCAACAGATAGAACCAATAGGATTTAAATCATAGGTCTGGATAGAACCTTCCTCCCCTGTTGGTCTGGATAGAACCAATAGGACTTAAACTCATAGGTCTGGATAGAACCTTCTCCCTCTTTTGGTCTGGAAAGAACCAATTGATCCTTATTCTGTAGTTCGAGCCCGAACTACGACCGCTCTGATTTCTCATTGGACAATGAGAATACGTAGGCACAAGATGTGATATCTTGACGAGCAACCTTTCCCTTTCTCCCACCTTTTGGTCTGGATAGAACCATTTGGTCTTACAACATAGAACTTTAGGATAGAGTTTGGTTAACTCTATGTAAGAATCATGGAAATGATTACTGACTTCCCTTTCTTGAGTGTTGTAACATAGATCTAGAGAGTTTTGTGAAACTCTACACAAGCATGGATATGTTTGTTCCCCTTTGAACCTTGATCATAATCAAGTGTTCTTTAACTCTACTGAGGTGAACTACGATTGCTCTGATTCTATCCTAGTTAGGATACGTAGGAAGAGGATGCGACGTCTTTGCGAGCAAGCTTAGAAACTATCTTTAGGTTTTAACCTACACCTTTTACCCAATCCCAATCCTTAGCAAACATTTACCAACTTAGCATGCAATCAAACAAAAGGTTCCTGTAGAGTACTACAGATGTTTAGGATGTGAAATACCTACCCTATGCATAACCAACCCCCGATCCCCGAATCTCTTAGCGTTGTTGTTACATCGCGAAAAAGGGTTCTTTCTCTCTTTAGACCTTTCCTTTGGATAAATTAAAGTCCGGTTGTGAATTTAAGAATTAAGATTCAAGTTTCTGTGTGGTGGATGTTGTGACATTGGTCGTGACATCCTTCTTAACTTCTGAATCTCCGGTTGCAATCTCTTGAGTCTCAGAACAGGATTCTGTTTATCAACAAATCCTAGTCCAGACCTATTTCCTGAGTTCTGACCACTCTGCAGAATCTCTTCTAGAGTGTCAGTCCTTGGATTTAGCATCCTTATGGATTTTGCCATCTGCTCCATTTTGGATTCCAACAAGGTGACCTCACTTTTAAGTGAGTCTATTGTTGCTACCTGTTCTATCTTCTCAGCCTCTAATTCCATTATGCACTTCTTCTGATGCTCTCCTTGCTGGTGCAATTCAATGCTTCTGATGGACAGCCCCTTATATGATTCTGCTAGTTCATCATAAGTTAGCTCCTCTTCACTTGAGTCACCGTCAGATACATATACACTTTTCAGAGCTGTGATATGTTTTGCAGACTCATCTTCTGATCCACTTTCAGAATCTCCATCAGACCAAGTGATAGTTAGGCCTTTTTCTTTCCTTTTAAGATAGGTGGGACATTCCTTTCTTATGTGACCATATCCCTCACACTCATGACACTGTACTCCTCTGCTTTGGCTGACTTTATCTTCATATTTCTCTTTATCAAAAGACATGCTTTTGGTATAAGGTTTATACCTAGCATCTATCCTTTTGACCAATTTGTTGAACTGTCTTCCAAGCAAGGCAATTGCTTCAAACAAATTTTCCTCCTTTTCATCATCTCTTTCATCTGAATCAGCAATGTTTGAGACAAGAGCTATGCTTTTGTTCTTTTTCTCCTCAACCTGATCACTCATTCCCATTTCAAAGGTTTGAAGGGAACCAATGAGTTCATCCACTTTCATGTGGCATATGTCTTGGGCTTCTTCAATGGCTGTTACTTTCATATCTAACCTTTTAGGTAGTGACCTTAGGTGTTTGCAAGTTCAAGAACATTCATGTAAAACTCATGAATGGTCTCATCTTCCTTCATTCTTAGACCTCCAAATTTGGTGGTCAGCATTTGAAGTCTTGACATTTTGACCTTGGAAGTTCCCTCATAAGTAGTTTTGAGAGTGTCCCAAACATCCTTTGCTAGTTCATAGTGGTGTACCAATCTGAAGATGTTTTTATCTATGCCATTGAATAGAGCATTCAAGGCTTTAGAGTTGCCAAAAGCCATAGCTTCTTGTTCTTTATTCCATTCCTCTTCAGGAATCAACACTGATACTCCATCCTTGTCAATTTTCAATGGATGTTCCCATCCTTAATTCACAACTCTCCAAGCCTTGTAGTCTATAGATTTCAAGAATGCAATCATCCTTGGTTTCCAATAATCATAATTAGATCCATCCAGAATTGGAGGTCTATTAGTGAAACCTATATCTTTATCCATTGTACCAGAATTTATTTTCCCTAGATCTAACCCAGATTTAAACAGGTAGGGTGCCTGCTCTAATGCCAATTGAGAATTCTAGCAAGCACACGATGGATGTTATTCCCAAAGTTATAACATCCACTGTGACATATGCTCCTTAACAGCTAATAATCAGTAATATTAAGCAGTAAATAACACAGTAATTGTTCACCCAGTTCAGTGTCAACCACACCTACATTTGGGGGATACCAAGCCAGGGAGGAAATTCATTATTAGTAGAATTAATTCAGAATTAAACCTCCAGTTTACACTCCTCACTTAATCCCTACCCAATGACACTTCAACCTAGAGACACTCTAGACCTGAGTATACCCACTCACTCCCCCTCAATCACCACAGTGATATACAATCTAAAAATAAGAATAAATATGAAGAGACACTTCATACACACCTTGATCTTGCTTCACAGATTTGATCAAGGAACTCACACACTCTTGCTTCACAGCTTTGAGTGAGACACAACCTAGAATCTACCTATCCAATGCAATCATCCACCAGATAATTGCTTGGAGTACAAGTATTCCTAGACAGAATTCACAGGTGAAGACTAGCCTTCTTCACTTACAAGGAATCTTCAATCTGCACTCTATATTCTTCTTCTGTCAAGAGCTGCTGTTCAGGATTGCTTCTTCTGATATTTATAACAACTGTTAGTCCTTTTGGGCCTTGGTGCCCAAATTAGGTTTTATCCATAACAAACCTATTTTCAATGATCTGCACGCTTGCCACTTAATTCAGGGATCTTTTTGTTCGCCTAGGGCTTCTAAAAAGTCTCCTGATGTCCAGCTTGAACTATTATTCTGTTTCCTTGTTTATAGCTACCATAAAAACAAACATGCGCTTGATGTCATACGACCCATGTCATAGCATTGGGTACGACATCCAGCTTCACTTGTTTTTAGCTAAGTCAACTTATCCTGCACAGTCCATATTATGTATGCACTAATATCAGACATGACATACACACATGCTCTAGTGTTTTTCCACAAAATGCAGCCAATCAAGAGCACTTACATCTCTCATGGAACAAACCTACCCAACAACACAGTAACAGCAAAGCAATATGATAACAATAATCAAATGCAACAATAAAAATACAAATGCATTAATATACAACAGATAATATACATAAAGTATAAAATAACTGCACAAAAGTAAACACCCAATGAAATAGAAACAGACAAGCGCTAGGATTGACTCGCATAGGGAACCAGAGACTCTGGGTTCGTTCCCCAACAGAGTCACCAGCTGTCGTAAATGCGAAAAAACACTTGGCGAAAAAAAAACAGAAGAGTCACCACCGAACGTTATTTATCCCGACACAGGGAAAGGAAACGATCAAAGAAAACCTGAAGAAAGGGAAAAGATAATGTCATCGCAACCAAATCTTGGGTTCGAGAGTCGGTTATACTAGAGGAAGGTATTAGCACCCTCTCGCATCCATTGTACTCAACGGGATCCACACTTGTTGTCTAATCAAAGGGTGTGTTATCTAAAGCCTACTGCTAAACAGAAACGAGAAAGGAAAAAGGAAAATGAGACTCGATAGGACATCGTCACTCTATGCCTACGTATTCCCTCGTCCAATGGGAAAGTCAGAGTCAACGTAGTTCGAAAAACTACGGGTGAAAGGAGGGAGGTTGCTCGCCAAGACATCATCGTCTTGTGCCTATGTATCCTCATCTGGTATAAGAAGTTAGAGCATCCATAGTTTAGCTTACAAAACCTTAGATTGGTTAAATGTTTTTTATGAGCGACGTTAAGTTCCTATTTCAGCAGTTAAGATCGATGCATGTTTGCTGTAGAATAGAAAGGTATCACACTCTTTATGAAAATGAGTTTGAAAAACAATCCCGAAGGATAAAAAATTTTGAATTTGTTTGTGATTTTTAGAGAAATGAATTGATTTGATTTGAAATTCAAGTCGCACTAAAGTCTATGATATAGGAGCGAATGCGTCGCATATCGCCCCCAGACGGGACATACACTAAACACTCTAGACAAGTAAGGAGAGAACCCTCACTCATCATTTCCCACATACTTAAGACTCGTGGCGCACAATGTTCATTGTATTTATTAAGTTTGTTAATGATGTTTTGAGACGAGAAGAAAGAGAACTCAAAGGTTGAAAAGAAAACAACTCAGGGAAACTGACTCCTAATGTTGTCATGCCCAATGGTCCTAACATTGGAATAGAAAGGGAATTCTTCCTAATGTTAGCATACAAATGATGGACCTAAAGTTAAGGTTTTAAAATGACTATCCTAATTGTTATCATGCAAAGGATTGAAAGCATAATATCTCTCCTACCCCCAACTTAATCAAAAATTAAGTGGAACTAGGAATCCTAAGGGATCATGTGAACAAACACAAGTAAATATTATACTAATCAATCACAAGAAACAAAAGCAAACTCAAGATTCAAAGAAGAAATAAAGAGATGAAAAGTAAGAAAGTGTCAGAACAATATTAGAGCATGTTTATCAAATGAATCAAGACATCAAAGATGGATAAAACACATAATCAATCACATACACTCAAACATCACATCATCATGAGAAATTTTTTTACACTTTCAAATTCAAGAAAGAAAATGAAAACATTCAAAGAAATACACAACCAAACATGTTTCAGAATCACAATTGAACACCATAAAGCAACATACTAACTCAAAATGAATTCAACAAGATGAAAATAAAGTTAGGGTAGTAGCAACATCATGAACATCACTCCAAATATCAACTCAAGAAACTTAAGAAGAACTAACAAGGATCAATCTTAAAACATGCATCAAAACTAGGTAAGTCCATACCATGATCATCTTCAAATGAAAACATATGTTCAAACAAGGTACAAAGTGAAAATTGATCAAGTAATGCACATCGTAACATGAAGGTCAGAAGAAAACTCAATTGATTTAATTCACATTCAAATCCAATATATCAAACAATCTCAAGAAAGATCAAGTTCAAATCATGCTCAAGGAAACAATCAAATCATCCATACAAGAAAACATGTGAATAAAGAAATGGGAAATGATCATACAATGGGTGCATAACATGAAGATCAGAACCTTAACCAAGCAAATTGAATCACACAAGAATCATGAACCACAAGGAAAATCTATTAAAGAAGCAAGTCCCAAAACTAGGTCAATCATTAGGCAAGTTCATGTTCAAACATCATCACATTAAAAAATCAATTTGAAGCACTTAGATGATCATATAAAAAAATGAAACCAAAGCTCAAACTCATGTTAAAACAATCAAGAATAAGCATAGAAGAGATCTCAACAAGATTTGCATGAATAAACCATCAAAAGAAATCCACAAGTCCAAGCATGTTATGAATCGAGGACTAAAAAAACCAAGTGAGAAACATCCAAGAAATGAACATAAAGGCACCAAAACCACATCCAAATATTAATCAATCAAGTGTCCAAACATGTGAGAAAAATTGGATCAAGAAGGCACATCAAAGGCATCAAAAGATCAAACCCTAATTCAAGGGTAAACATGGAAAACCACTTCACATTTAAATTCAAAATAAAATAGGAAAACAAATTTAAAAAAATAAAATATAAATTATGAAAATAAACTCAAGACATCAAAGGATCAGAAATGTATTTTTGTAGATTTTTAAAAAGGTTTTAACAATTAAAAATAAAATAAAAGTAGAAATGTAATAAAAAAAAAAGAATAAAAAGAAGAACAAGGAAATGAGGTGTATGAGCAATTCCAGAAATGAACTAAATCTATTTCATAGCGCGCACATGGGCCAGACAAGAAGGGTGCAGAAAGAAAGATGTAAGGCCCAATGATAAAAAAATTCATAAATAACAAAACAAATGATCACGTGAGCATTTTATTAAACAGGTTGGTGCCATGTCACAGCCACGTAATGAACACCTCAGCTAGGTAAAAAAAATCAACGTACACACATCAAATGTCGGAGCCCTAGCTCCGGTTGTCTTCTCCAGTGACTCTCACCGAAATTGGCTGCAAACGTCATCAAAAATCAAAAGCAAACACATCATTCCACACGATTTTTCAAGAAGAACACGAATCCGACCTCAAAAATCAATAAAAATCACTCTAAAGCTATGGAAAAATGAACGTGAAAATATGGTGCACAAACTAAAACATCAATAAACTAGAACAACACCATTCCATAAATGTTCTACACTAACTCATGGTTCTAAATATGCCAAACAAATATCAAAATAAGCATTAAATAAAGATAAACAAGTTGGAGAAAGTTACTTATGTGAAACTCCTTGCAGCTTAGAAACTTGATGCAAACCTTCCACTACACCTTCATTTTTGTTCCTCTGAGCTTTGAAAATGATGAAAGGAATGAAATAGGGTAATGAAAGCTTGAAGGAGAGAAAGTTTCGAATGGAGAAACTTTTTTGAGGGGTGAGAGTTCCTAGGTTAGAGGCTGCTAAAAATGATCTCCTCCTTAGCTCTAGGGTTTTTTGAGGTTATATATGAGGTTAATGTGGTAAGAAAAAATGATTTTACTGAGGTTAAAGTGTAGTTGAAAGGTTTGTGAAAATTTGGAAAAAAAAATGGAGTGAGGTGATGGTGTGGTACGAGTCCTTTTTTGTAGGTGGTTTGGTGATGATATTTTGGTGGCTGCAAGATGTCAAAATAATGGTGGAGTGAAGCAGCCCTTGTGTCTTGCAAGTTTTTTGTGTGTTTTTTTGTCATTTTTCAAACTTGGCAAGTTTTGTACATAAAGCATACAAATGGTACAAGGATGGTTTGGCTTATCTTGGCAAAGTTTGGAGTGGAAAAGAAGACATTACACGCATGAAATTGAGGCCATATGGTTGCTACATGAAGTAACTTAGAGTGTGTATGAAAATATAACAAGAATACATGCATGAACACCAATCCATATAACTCACTTTGAATGGCTCTAGCTTGATGTATTTTGCTCCAATTCATGAGATTTTGGGTTCAAATGAAAGCATGAAGATCATGGAGAAACTTTCATGTGAAATCCATCTTGAAATGGGGCTTGGATGGTTAAGAAAAATTAGATTGAAATCATGTCCACCAACATGTCACAAAAGAAACTTAGAAAAATACTAAGTTATGGAATTTGGCAACTTTGTGACTCCATCCTTGAAGCATCATAACTTGAGATTGCATGATCCAATGAGGGAGTTCTTGTAATGGATGTAAAGCATGAAGAAAATTCTACAAATTTTATGTTTGAAGGAAATAAATATGAAGCCTTTATCATAATGAAAAATCTCTTGGAAGATTGGTCCATGAAGTTGCCAAAATCTTGCTAAATTTGATAGAATGAAAACCCTATCTTGGTGACTTCATAACTTGAGTTCTATACACCCAATAGAGGAGTTCTAGTGCTCAAAAGAAAGGTTGGATAATTCTCTACAACTTTCATGTTGGAGGAGATTTGATTTTAAGCTTATATCACCATGAAAAATAGGCCTGAAAGCATGCTCCTCAAGCTGAATTGCCATACTTAGAAAAAATTCTAAGTGTTGAAACCTCAATTTCCCCTTTTTCCCAACTTTAACTCTCCATAACTCTTAATATATGAATCATTTGGACTTGATATATTCTACAAACTTGTTGTCCATGATGTCCTCTTTAATTTGATAACAAGTTTTCCCCATTTAGATCATGGATGTAAAATTTATGAATGTTGCAAGATGGCTAGAAATTAGGGGTTTCCACACTTCGAAAAATTCCACTAAAACCCTAATTTGTCAATTCTCCTGATTTTATGCTTCTCTTTGATTCTTATTGCTTCAATCACATAAAAACACTTGAGATGACATAGCATCCCCTTAGTTGACCTTGAAATCCAAGACTTTGACTTTATGGAGCCACAATTGACTTTTCCTGATCAGATTAAACCCTTGTCCTATTTCCACTAACTGAGGCTCATGCTTTGACTTGTGATGAGACATAATACATGTAGGGAACCCTTTGGATGTGAGTTAAGCCATAGGAAAATGCCTTGCCCATGAAGCTAGCCACATATGCCCTTTGACCAAAACCCTAATCCAGATGTTCCAAAGATAGGAGGATATGCCCAATGCTTGTAATCTCTATCCATATGATTGTGTGATATGCCTTGATGATGAAAGGACCTTGGGGCCCGAGAATACCATAAGGTTTATAAAAAACCCTTTCTTTATCCTTGAGGATCATACTCCTCCTCTTGAGAATCAACTAAGATCCCTTGATCCGATGCTTAGAACCAATGTTATGGACAAATGAGGATGCAAAGGATATGAAACATAAGCCTAAAGGCTAAGGAAAATATGATACAAATTTTGGGGCGTTACATGTGGTACTAGAATGTTTACATCAACTTCAAACCACTCAAGTTAAAAATACAACAAAGACGTTTGAAGAATTAAGTGAGACAAAACAATCAAGTCAAACATTATTTCAAAATGATTCTAAATTGAAGGAGCTCCTAAAGCACTTGAAATATGTCTTCTTAGTTGAAAATATATTACAATCAACGATCATCAACAGTTCGTTGAGAAAAGTGGAAAAGGAAAATTGTTAAGTGTACTGAAAGCTAACAAGAAAGACTCGGTTTGAGTGTAAGTGATTTGAAAGGAATTATCTGACTGATTGTATTCACAAGATAAAATTGGAAGAATAATTGAAACTTGTAGTGGAACCATAAAGAAGATTGAATCATACCATGAAGGAAATGGTTAGGAAGGAAGTCTAAAAAATTTTAGAAGCAGTTATGAATTATCAAACTTCTGATAGTGCTTGGATAAGCCCATCCCATGTAGTCCCCAATAAAGGAGGCATGATCGTCATCCATAATGAAAATGATGAGCTAATTCCAAGTTGAACGGTTACTAGGTGGCAAATGTGTATTAATTGTAGGAGGTTAAACCAAGCAACAAGAAAAAAATCATTTTCCATAACCTTTTATGGATCAAATGTTAGAAAGATTAGTTGATCAAGCTTACTATTGTTTCTTGGATGGGTATTCTAGATATGATGAGATTGGTGTAGATCCCAAAAATCAAGAAAAAAATTGTTTCACGTGCCCTTTTAGAATCTTTTCTTATCGTCGGGTGTCGTTCGATTTGTGCAATGCTCCCTCCACTTTTCAAAGGTGTATGTTTTCTATCTTTTCGAATATGATATAATCATCTATTGATATAGTTATGGATGGTTTTTATTTCTTTGGTAATAATTTTTATAATTTTCTTACACACCTAAATGTTGTTCTTGACAGATGCACCGAAACAAACCTATTTTTAAATTAGGAAAATGACATTTTATGGTAACTGATGGTATCTTTTAAGGCCATAAAATCTCAGGTAAATATAAAGAGGTGGATCCATCTAAGATATAAGTTATTGAAAAATTACCCCCTCCTGTGAATGTAAAGGGATGGAGAAGTTTTCTAGGATATGCTAGTCTATACCGAAGATTTATAAGTGACTTCTCAAAGATTTCATAACCTCTTTAGAATATGCTAGTCATGGATAGATATTTTATTTTTGATGGGAATTGTCTTAAATCCTTCTCCATTATTAAAGAAACGCTTATAAATGCACATGTGATTGTTCCACCAATTTGAGAACTGCCTTTTGAAATAATGTGTGATGCAAGAGTTTACGTGGTAGATGCAGTTTTGGGGCAACGCCATGAGAAATGTTTCCATGAAATTTACTATGCTATTAAATTTTTGAATGAAAATTGGGTGGATTATGCCATCACTGAAAAAGAATTACTAGCTATAGTATTTGCTTTGCAAAAATTTCGAGTTTAACTCATTGATTCCAAAGTGATTGTTTTTACAAATCATGCGGCGTTGGAGTACGTTTCAACAAAGGAGGTTCAAAACCAAGGTTACTTAGATGGGTATTATTGCTAAAGGAGTTTTATTTGGTAATAAGAGATAAGAAAGGTGTTCAAAATGTTGTAGCAGATTACCTGTCCGATTAGAGTATGAGGAAGTAATGAAGAAGGAAAAGGGCATCAATGAAGAATTTTTGGATGAGCACTTGATGGAAATCAGTGAACGCCCTTGGTTTGTTGATATGGCTAGCTACAAAGCTACCAAATCTGTGTCGGAGGACTATACTTGGCAGCAGAAAAATACTTCTACAAAGAGGCTAATTGTTATTTGTGGGATGAGTCTTATCTGTATAAAGTTAGTTTTGATGGCTTGATTCACATATGTGTTGCAGGAAAAAAAATCTAGGAACATTATGTGGCACTGCCATAGCTAAACTTATGGAGGCCATCATAGTGGGCAAATAACAGTAACAAAGATACTTCAAAACGGTTTCTGGTGGTTGACACTCTTCAAAGATTGTAAGTCATGTGTACAAGAATGTAAAGAGTGCCAGAAAATACGTAATATTTCAAAGCGAGATGAAATGCCGCTTAAAGGTATAATAGAAATTAAACCTTTTTGCAGTTGGGAAATCGACTTCATGGGTCCATTTCCCTCACCCAACTCTAATGTTTACATTCTTGTTTGTGTTGATTATGCTGCTTAATGGGTTGAAGCAACCACCTGTGTCACCAATGATGTCTGATCAGTGTATTTTATTACACCTTATTTTACTTTGTGCTACGATAATTTTATGACTACTCGCATCATTTTAAGTTTTTTAAATTTTTTTCAAAGTTAAATTTAAATTTGCTTTT
The DNA here is from genome assembly GCA_963859935.3 of Lathyrus sativus. Lineage (NCBI taxonomy): Eukaryota > Viridiplantae > Streptophyta > Magnoliopsida > Fabales > Fabaceae > Lathyrus > Lathyrus sativus. Next base: position 120,145,840 of record OZ012740.1, read on the forward strand.
ATTTTATTTATGTTGTTTATTTTTGGAATAAGTTATATTTTGATACCTTCTTACTGTACATATCATAACTTGAGTTATGAGATTTTCTAATGTGTTCTAATATGCGTTGGAAAGTTAAGAGAAAGAGTTAAGTGTTTTATGTTGATGTCAGAAGGCAATTTAGAGTGAAGAGGATTTAAATTATTAGTTTTAGTTTCATACTTAATAAAAATAAATTAGTTAGTTTTTGGTCAACTTATATTTTTTGGGTCGGTGCTCTTATTAGCATAAGTGGGACAGTTTTTAGGAATTAGAGAGAGCATTAGGATTACATGGCTTGATAAACTCAAACGTTAATCAATTATTTCAGAATTTCATCAAAACTTTGAGGTTATTATATTATATGTTTTTATTCAATTTGTAACACCCTTTTTCTACCCCACAATTAAAAGGCACGTTTATTCAAAGTCATCAGAGTAAATTATTAAATTTCATAAAAGCCACCACAAAAGGGCGTACATGTCTCATGTTACACAAAATAAGTCAATGCTCCGTGTACAACGGGTTTTGCCCAAATTACATCAACTACACAAAACAGCGGAACTCAAAAGGCATAATCAAGGTTTTCCTCATACGGAAAGATAACCAAAATAAACTCAAAGACCCCCAACCCGATGTTACACTATCAGAGCAAGACCCTCTAAGTTGACCAAAGGCCAACAACTCAAACTTCAAAAGTCCTCAACGGCATGCACGGCTAAACCTAGTATCTGCATGTTACCCATGTGGAGGTAACATTCAAACAGGCAAGGTGAGTAAAACAATTCATAATAATCAATGTATAAAGATCAACATATAAATGGATTCATAATCATATTCAACACATTCATATCCTTCATTATGCCGCAAGGCCACAACATCATAAATTATTCTCAATGACATCATAAATGCAAAATGCAACAAGACTCAATGTATGTGGTACAAATCATTACAGCGCGATGGACACTGGGCCATCAACCCTCCATAGACCCCCATCAATAGGATCGGTTCTACTAGAGAACCGGAGCACATCAAAATACTTCATATCCACACAGTGGGATTGAAGCCAAAGTAATCGAGGTCCTGAACCGGAGTCCGGATGCACATGAATGCATGATGCACACGTCACAAATCATCCTCATATAACAACATAGATGCATCATCATTCATCATATTCATCATCATTAAACATCATAGCTCATCATCATAATCATCATCACACATCATATCATCATAACTCATCATAATAATCATCATCATACATCATGTCATCATAATTCATCATAATAATCATCATCATACATCATAGGAATCATCATGTACATTTCACATAGAACTCACAGTCATACTCATATTAATTCATCATATTATCACGTATTATCACATATTAATTCATAATTATATTCGCGGTAATCCTCATACTATCGCCTATTAATCACATAAACTTCACAGTCCCACTCATGCTAATCCGTCACAAAAATCATAGAATCAATCATCAAGGCATCGCTGCACACGATCAACATTCGCGAAACTCTGCTACGTTCCCTAGCATGTTCGCTAGGTGAGTCTGGGGAGAGTTTCTTCACTAGGCGAGTCTGGGAACAACATGGTTCGCTAGGCGAACTGTGCGATGACAGTAAAATCTGCGACTCACCAGAACTGATTTCCACCCAAAAATCTACACGATCCACTTACCCACTGTCCCCAAAACATCCATTAATCATCCCTAAGGTGTTACGGCAATAAAGGCACAAAGCCTACGGTTTATTAGGCCAATCCCGTAACATATTCACGCCCTAAATCCCAAATTTCTTACAATTGCCCCAAAGGCATCATAGTTATTCAATATCTAATATTCCTATCCCTTCAAGGTCGGACACATATCACCCCATAGTTTTAGCCATGAAGGCCTAAGGTTTCCCTTTTTCCCTAATTGCACCATGGTCAGATTTACCTATAATCAGTTTAGGCCACGAAGGCTAAAGATCACTATTTCTCATCTCTACCCTTAAAATCCCTACGGTTACAATCTCCATAATAGATTAAGGCCACGAAGGCCAAAAACCCCTTTTTCTCATAATTCTCCATAAAATTCATAAACCCTTAAATCAACCATAATTACATCGAAATCTACACATAGAAAATTATGAAAGAAAATACTCCCCATACCTTAATCGTCGCTCAAAGCCTTCACAAATCTTCTAGAGAATCTTTCGAAACTTCTGCCTCCAAAACTTCTCCTCAGAGCTCTGGCCATAATTCCTTTCACGGTCTAAAAAAATGTATCCTAAATTCCTTCAGAACTTCCTTTTTGCCAAACCTAGTCTTGGGCCTCACAATTGAGCTTTTCCCATAATATCCTCACTAACTCCTCTTAATGCCCAAATTACACTTATTTCACTTATATTTATTTTAACTAATAATAATACTAATATTTCCATATTGTATACTATTAATTAAATAAATAATCCAAACATGCACAACTTCCCAATAATCCACAAAACTACCGAAAATCACCAAAAAATGAATATTCTTAATTAAATAAATAAATTAAAATATTCCAATTAAATTTGGGGTGTTACAACTCTCCCACACTTACAATAATTTTCGCCCTCGAAAATTACCTCAAGGAAATAGAGTCGGATACGACTCCCTCAACTGATCTCAACGCTCCCAATTCCAACTTTCTCCAGCTGGTCCTCCTCACAATACCCTTACTAAGGCAATCCCTTTACCTCGCAGTTGCTTCACTCCTCATTCGTCAATCCGAACTGGCAATGCTCCAACAATCAAGTCATCTCTCACTTGTACATCATCCATCTGAATCACATGCGACGGATCTAGAATGTACTTCCTCAACTGAAACTCATGAAGCACAACATACAAATGACAGCGATAAAGCAATACGACATGCTACTCTTCCCACGCTTCTGCTGTGCCACTCTACTAGCGATCAACAAGGTACAGTGTGGCTTTCGAGACTTCAAAGCTCGACCAACACCAGTTATCGGCGTAACTCTCAAAACACGAGATATCCCTTTGAAATTCAAGTGCTTTCCTCCTCTTATCAGGGTAACTCTTCTGACGACTCTGCGAAACGTTTGTCTTTTCTTGGATCCTCTTGATCCTCTCAGTTGTTTCTTACACAAACTCAGGCCCGAGTACATCACTCTCGCCTGACTTATACCAACACAAAGGAGTCTCACACCTCCTACCATACAAAGCCTCATACGGTGCCATTCTAATACTAGAATGATAACTGTTTATGTAGGTAAACTCTATCAACGACAAATGACCATCCCATGATCCACCTTGATCCAACACATAAGCTCTCAGCAAAACCTCTAAATACTGGATAATTTTCTCTGTTTGTCCATCCGTCTGCGGATGATAGGAAGAACCCATTCTCAACATGGTACCCAAAGCGTCTGCAACTCTCCTAAAACCTCGATGAAGATCTCAGATCTCTATCAGACACAATACTCGACGGTATCTCATACAACTTCACAACTTCCTCAATATACACCTCAGCTAGCTTCAACATAGAATGATTAATCCTTATTGTTAAGAATGAGCTGATCTAGTCAATCTATCCATAATCACCCAAATCGAATCATATTCTTCAAAGTCTTCGGTAAACCTAACAAAAAATCCATAGAAATACTATTCCATTTCTACTCTAAAATATTAAACGGTTGCATCAGACCCAACGGTCTCTGATGTTCAATCTTCGACTCCTAACAAGTCTAACCATCATACATAAACTCGACCTCGACATATCATGATACCATTTCCATTAATCTGAAAATTAGCTCTTCGACTTGATCCATCAAATTCAACCAATCTACCAACTCAAATCAGATTCTAACCTCCTTGAATCTCATCAAGAATACCATTAGTAGGCTCCAACATACCATGCTTAATTCCATATGAAGACTCTTCACAATCCAACCTCATATCACAAACTTGCTCAATCATTTTCTAACTCTTTTACCATCATCATCGGTACGCAAGGATTTCCAAACCAATACATCACCTACTATGCTTGCTTTACCCGAATGGTAATTCAATTCAAAATCATAATCCTTCAGAAGTCCCAATCATCTCCTCTGCTTCACATTCAATTCCTTCTGATCAAAGAAATACTTCAAACTCTTATGATCACTAAACACCTCAAATCTCGAACCCAACAATTAATATCTTCAAAGCTTTGACACGAACACAACAACAACCAACTCTAAATCATGCGTCAGATAATTCCTCTTATGCACTTTAAGTTGCCTTAAAGCATAAGCTAAAACTTGCTGATGTTGCATTAACACCTCTTCCAATCCCATCAACGAAGCATCACAATACACAATAATTGTTCTGCCAGATTTGGCAAAATCAAAACATGAGCTGTTGTCAGCCTCCTTACAAGCTCTTGAAACTTTCTTCACACTTTGCATCCAAAATGAAAGCTTGAACCTTCCCAGTCCAATGCGTCAATGTCAAGGATAACTTAGAAAAATCCTTCAACGAATTTTCAATAATAATCTGCCAACCCAAGAAACCTCTAATCTCAAAACAGGTTTTGGAGCTTCCCATCGCGATACAGCTTCAACCTTCGACATGTCAACCACAATAACTCTACTCAAGATCACATGACCAAGGAACTCACTTCCTTCAACCAAAACTCATACTTTGACAATTTTGCACACAACTGCTTCTCGTTCAACGCTGATAATACAATTATCAGATGCTCATCATGATCCTCTTTACTCTTTGAATATCAAAATATCATCGATTAACACAACCACAAACATGCCCAAATAAGTATGGATAATCCTGTTCATATACTCCACAAATACCCATGGCATCACATAATACTCATCATGTTCATACCTCGTCCTAAAAGCAATCTTCTGAATATCTTTAGCCTTCACACGAATCTGATGATACCGAGATCTCAAATCTATCTTACTGGACACACCTGCAACAACCCACTAATTCATCCACTCATCAATCCTTGGAAGTGAACACTTATTCTTGATAGTCGCCTTGTTCACTTATCTATAATCCACCCAAAGCCTCACAAAACCTTCTTTCCTCATAATCAACAAAACTGGTGCACCCCACGGTGACCCACTCGAACGAATGAATTTCTTCTCAAGCAAATCTTAAGTTGACTCTTCAACTCATCAATCCCAATGCAGACCTACAATATGGAGCAATCGATATAAGAATAGTTCCAGGAACTAAGTCGATCGTAACTCCACTTCACGTTTCGGCGGTAAATCACTTATCCCAACAGGAAAACTTCAAGATAATCACAAATAGTTAGCACACCACCAACTTCCCCACTTTCATCAACACTCAAGATTCCCATCAAAATAATCATTTCAGCACCATCCCGCGCCGACTTATCAAAACAATCTATAAGCACTTAGCTTAACTCAAAGCAATTCATTGCTCACGCTATCTAAGCTTGTAAGACACATCTATTGCATCCAACATGACCCCGTCTACTATTAACAACAGATTAAGGTTGATAAGTTCCTCAATTTGTTAATAGACAGCCAAAAATCATGATGGGGCATAAACCATCTTTACCAAACTATAAGAGCGTCCAACAACACACTGAGCTGCCACTCCACACTTACAGCATCCTGGAGAAGCACAAGCTCCTCCTCCACTTGTTTCGTTCCCACTTCTGCAGACAAAGTTTATAAAATAACGTGTACCAACAGTGATTTCACACACATGTCGCATACAAGGGAACAAAATAACATTAGACAACTTGGCCGGACCGACCGACCTGCTCTGATACCACTAATGTAACACCCTTTTTCTTCCCCATAATTAAAAGGTACATTTATTCAAAATCATCAGAGTAAATTATTAAATTTCATAAAAGCCACCACAAAATGGCGTACATTTCTCATGTTACTCAAAATAAGTCAATGCTCTATGTACAACGGGTTTTGCCCAAAATACATCAACTACACAAAACAACGGAACTCAAAAGGCATAATCAAGGTTTTCCTCATACGGGAAGATAATCAAAATGAATTCAATAAACATAAATCAACTCTAAGACCCCCAACTTTATGTTACACTATCAGAGCAAGACCCTCTAAGTTGACCAAAGGCCATCAACTCAAACTTCAAAAGTCCTCAACGACATCCACGACTAAACCTAGTATCTGCACGTTACCCACGTGGAGGTAACATTCAAACAGGCAGGGTGAGTAAAACAATTCATAATAATCAATGTATAAAGATTAACATATAAATGGAGTCATATTCATATTCAACACATTCATATCCTTCATTATGCCTCAAGGCCACAACATCATAAATTATTCCCAATGACATCATAAATGAAAAATGCAACAAGACTCAATGCATGTGGTACAAATCATTACAACGCGATGGACACTGGGCCATCAACCCTCCATAGATCCCTATAATAGGATCTATTCAACTAGAGAACCGGACCACATCAAAATACTTCACATCCGCACAGTGGGATTGAAGCCAAAGTAATCGAGGTCCTGAACCGAAGTCCGGATGCACATGAATGCATGATGCACATGTCACAAATCATCCTCATATAATAGCATAGGTGCATCATCATTCATCATATTCATCATCATCAAACGTTATAGCTCATCATCATAATCATTATCATACGTCATATCATCATATATCATCATAATAATCATCATCATACATCTTGTCATCATAATTCATCATAATAATCATCATCATACATTACAGGAATCATCATGTACAAATCACATAGCACTCACAGTCATACTCATATTAATTCATCACATTATCACGTATTATCACATATTAATTCAAAATTATATTCGCGGTAATCCTCATACTATCGCCTATTAATCACATAAGCTTCACAGTCCCACTCATGCTAATCCGTCACAAAAATCATAAAATCAAACATCAAGGCATCGCTGCACACGGTCAACATTCACGAAACTCTGCTACATTCGCTGGCATGTTCGCTAAGCGAGTCTGAGGCGAGTTTCTTCGCTAGGCGAGTCTGGGAACAACATGGTTCGCTAGGCGAAGCTTTCTTCCCTAGGCGAACTGTGCAATGACAGTAAAATCTGCTACGCACCATAACTGATTTCCACCCAAAAATCTACACGATCCACTTACCCAATGCCCCCAAAACATCCCTAAGATCCTACGGCGATAAAGGCACAAAACCTACGGTTTATTAGGCCAATCCCGTAACATACTCACGCCCTAAATCCCAAATTTCCTACAATTTCCCCAAAGGCATCATAGTTATTCAATATCTAATATTCCTATCCCTTCAAGGTCGGGCACATGTCACCCCATAGTTTTGGCCACGAAGGCCTAAGGTTTCCCTTTTTCCCTAATTTCACCACAGTTAGATTTACCTATAATAAGTTTAGGCCACGAAGGCCAAAGATCACTATTTCTCATCCTACCCTTAAAATTCCTACAGTTACAATCTCTATAATAGATTAGGGCCACGAAGGCCAAAAACCCATTTTTCTCATAATTCTCCATAAAATCCACAAACCCTTAAATAAACCATAATTGCATCGAAATCTACACAGAAAATTATGAAAGTAAATACTCCCCATACCTTAATTGTCGCTCAAAGCCTTCACGAATCTTCCAAAGAATGTTTCGAAACTTCTGCCTCCAAAACTTCTCCTCAGAGCTCTGGCCACAATTCCTTTCAGGGTCTAACAAAATGAATCCTAAATTCCTTCAAAACTTCCTTTTTGCCAAACTTAGTCTTGGGCCTCACAATTGGGCTTTTCCCATCATATCCTCACTAACTCCTCTTAATGTCCAAATTACCCTTATTTCACTTATATTTATTTTAACTAATAATAATACTAATATTTTCATATTGTATACTATTAATTAAGTAAATAATCCAAACATGCACAACTTCCCAATAATCCACAAAACTACCGAAAATCACCAAAAAAATGAATATTCTTAATTAAATAAATTAACTAAAATATTCCAATTAAATTTGGGGTGTTACACAATTCCTTTCGATCATCTTTTGTGTTTTCTTTTTCTCTTAATTCGAGTTGCATATAATATTGTTGATTAAATTTGATCAATGCATGTTCTTTAATTTCACCTATTAACTTAGCTTATTCGTTAACTTCGCCCAACCTTCAGTCGTCATGCTTAATGTGGCAAATAGGAATATAATTTACATAGTGTTGATCATGTTTGTTAATCGATACTATAATCAAATAAGAATTGAATTTTCTTAGGAAATTGGTGATATAATAACTGATGATATGCCTGAAATTACCAAACCAGTAGATTAATTTTTAAATCATAATTGTAATCATTTTATTTTATTTTCAATTGTCTGAAAACCTAAAACCCCCCTTTTTCGTTTCTTTTCTTTGGTTTAATTAAGTTAGAGTCCTTGTGATATGCCTCGAGTGTCGCTTCCCTATTCTACACTTTATTTACTCATTTTTTACCCGTGTGCGACAATAGATCAAATTGGGGTCGTTGCAAGGGACTCTCTGTTGATTTTATTCAATTTTAGAATTCTAGTTTAGAGTCTTGTTAGCATATTTTTCTTTGTTTTTGATTTTAGGGTTGCAGTATAGTGGTAACTTATCTAGCCTATCAATTGACTATGTAAGCTACTATTTTGAATTGCTCCAAAAAAATTTCATAGTTAAAAAAAAAATCAACAAACAGTACTCCCTTTGAAGAGTCTTCTAATGGATTTTAATTCCTCTTTTTTCTATTTTAATTGATTTTTTTTTCTAATTTTGGATATTAAAAAAATCCTTTTTTTTTATAGATTCTTTAGTTGACTCTTAGTCATATTTTCATAATTTTGAAGATTTTATTTTAATTGTTTTTCTATTTTTCCATTATTTTTTCTCAATAGAAACATCGTTGGCATTTTCGTAATTGTTACATTGCATTCTGATTTTATTTGATTATGTATTGATTTGATTCTTATTTTGAGTTTTATAATCATATCATGGCTGGTCAAAATAGAACCTTAAGAGAACTTGCTGCATCTGATTCACTTTTTGCTGATTTTCCTTCTTTATCAGATTTTGATGACACATATACTTGTGATGTTTGTACTGATAATCACTTATGTCCAATTTGTACTGAAATTAAAGATGCTTTACAGGGTGATATTTCTTCTAATATTTATTATGATATTTCTAATGACAAAGGTGATATTGCATATGTAAATGTAGCTCTTTCTGCCAAAGTTTATCATCCATTGAGCAACCACCTGCCTTAGAGCTAAAGTCACTCTTGTCGCTACACGAAAAATGACACAGTGTCGCCACCGGATTTTATTCATACCAATGAGGGAAAAGGAAATAGCGATAAAACCTTTGGGAGAAGAGCATGCTCACCGCAACCAGGTCTTAGGGTTCGGGAGTCGGTTATGCAAGGGGAAGGTGTTAGCACCCCCTCACATCCATCGTACTCGATGGGAACCTTCTAGGTTGTTTAGCATGAATGAGTGTTTTTATTAAAAGTTTGCTTGCTTATGGAGAAGAGGGGTTGGTTTTTTTTATCTTAATGCTCCCCAAGGATTGTGGCCCTTGTGCCTATGTAGCCTCACTCAAAAGAAGTGAAAAATCAGAGCTCCGTAGTTTAGAGGTTTGTGAAATGATTGTTTGTTGGTTGATTTTATACCTTGAAAAAGGGTTTTTGGATTGATGCCCTAAGGCGAAAAGAAGTTTGATGAGTTGATGTCATTTTTAGGTTTTTTGAAATGAAATTGTTCTTGATTAGGGTTACACAAAACTTTGGATAGAAATGAATGTCTTGAATAACCAAGTCGAGGGCCTTGTATTCAAAACATTCAGAACGAGTGTAGGAGGGTTCCATTATCATTCCTTCTCCGCCACTTTAAAGCTCATGACATATAATCCTAATTGTATCCTTATTATGTTTTGGATTTTTATGAGAAAAATACCACTTGATGTTGGATCAAGGGTTTTATTGTTTGTAAAAATGTTTGAAGTGATGCGAACAAGGTCGATGGTGAACGCACAAGGCAGATGACTTACAAGGGTGAAAATGGCTCGATAAAATCGAGAGTTTATTTTTTTGAAAATAGCTTTGAAACAAAGGTCAAAAATAACCATAGACATTCACATACAAAGGCCATGCAACCACATTGGGTTAGTCGGCATAAACAACACAAATAGCAAGAAGTTCACTAGGCGAATGTTATAGCGAAGCTACCCAGAAATAGCAAGAAGTTCGCTAGGCGAACCTCCCAGCGAATGCATATAGAGGCGAAAGGGGCCAAAGTTCGCTAGGCAAACGTGCCAGCGAAGCTGCCTAGAAAAAACAAAAAGAAGTTCGCTAGGCGAACCTCTAGCGAATGAAAACAGAGGCGAAAGGGGGAAAAGTTTGCTAGGCGAAGGTGCCAGTGAACATGACAGAAAAAAATACATCAAGAAGTTTTCTAGGCGAACTTCATGTTATTTTTCCCAGACCATGCCTTTTTTTTATGGAAACAGTGGGAAAACATGGCAAAGTTCGCTAGGCGAACTTGCCAGCAAACATGACAGTATTTTTGAGTTTTTCAACTCATGTCACTATGCAACCTAAGCTATGTCTTATCTCTTTTCCTTTGTTCTCACAACATTTCTTGGTCATACAAGACCTTATCACACCATATACAACATAAAAATCACATAGAAATGAAACATGCAAAAATGTAAAAATATAAGGGTTTGAGAGAAAGTATACCCAAGAACTACACTTCTCTTTCACCAATGGCCCTTGCTGGATGTGCTCATATGGTCCACCTCCTTCTTCTGGTTTTTATCCCTCTCTTGTTCTCTCAAAGGTTTATGAGTGCTCTCAATATTTTCCTTTTTTCTGGTTTTTCTAGGGTTTCTTGCTCTCTCTATTTCTCTATGTCAATGTGTAGAGAATGCTGAATATACTCCATCCTTTGTTTGCAGCCCCTCTCCTCTTTTATCTCAGCACATTAGGGTTTCCCTACTTTCAAAATATTAGATTTTTCATGGGGTAATATATCTTGCCACTTTCCTCATGTCACTCTCTTTCTTTCCATTTCCATGCAAGTTGCTATGCTGCATTTTTGCTGCACTACTTGCCTATGCTGTCATTTTTCTGCAGCACTCTACATTTCCCTCAAACCTTGTACCCATTTGTTGGCTTGTGTTTGGACAACTCTTGTGGTCAATGTTACTACCTTGTGACATATTTTTAAAATTATGATATTTGATGTGTAGATGCATCATTGTGGGTTCATTTCCTTGCTCTTGTGACATGTGATGGTTTTGTGATATAATGAAAATTGTCACTTCTTGCATGGGGCTATTTTGGATTAAAATTACCCATGGCTAAGCATGCATTATCTTGATCTTGACATGCTCCAATGTTGAGTTAACTCCTAATTATTTTCTTTGGATGTTTGCTAGCAAAATTTGGAACATGTAAACCTGATGGGGCATGTAGGGTACCATTGCATGAATTTGATTAGAGACTTGAATCATGATTAGAAAAAGATTAATTTCTAAACATCACTTAGAGTTGGAAATTTTGTAACAAAATGGCATTCTTGTAATGTCATGAAATTCCCTTTGTAAAATTCTAGCCTTGAATTCATGAATCTTGTGCTCTTGACTCATGCTTTGCAAATTTGAACTCCACTTGACCATAGAAACAAACATGGATGAAAAAGTCTTGAATTTGGCCTTGCATTTCATGTTCATTAAGAATATTTATCTTGAATATCCCAATATTTTTCAAATAACTTCTTCTTGAAGGAATATTCATGAGTAGACCTTCCAATTTAGATCAAATCTTAGATGATGAAACTTTTCTTCCATGTAGCCCATGATAGGCAAATTTTCTTTTTTGAAATGGAAAAAAAATGAACCGACCCAATCCTTACCTTGTGAACCCACATGCTCGGTATGCAATAGAACAATGTATGATATGGAGAATGTAAGGCATGAAAGGATAAAGGTGAAAATGAGGGTGTGACAACTCCCTTTACATTTAGAATTTAATGAAAGTTTGCATGTAATAATTTCATCTAAACTTGAATATGAACAGGAATAAAAGTTGTTACAGTTATTGCAGGAATATAAAAAGGGAATTGGATGGATCATGGTTGACATTCTTGATATTAGGTTGTCCATATATATGCATAGGATCTTACTTAAAGATGGAACAAAAGTAGTGAGGTAGCCCCAAAGGCGGGTCTAACCCCTTGATTTTTGATGTTATTAAAAATCAGATCTATATTGCACTAGAGGACAAGGAGAATACCATTTTCACTTGCACATTTGACACTTTTACTTATGGAAGAATGTTCTTTGATCCAGGTATAAAAAATGAAGGTACTGATAAAAAAACTCGAAGACAATAGACACCGTCTTAAGCTATTCCATGAGAGCTCCATATTGGAAGAAGAAACTGTAGAAGAGCTCTCATTGGGAAAGACTACTTATGTAATCATCTATCCACCTTAACTACTCAGTGTAGCACCCCAAAATTTGCCCTTTCGTTTTAACCTTGACTGGCTTTTGTTTCTTTACATTTTGCATTTTTGCATATCATAGCATTTGTTCTCGAGGCATGGGATCGAGGTATTCCTGTGGCTCAGTTTCATTTCTACGCAAAACACTGAACAACGAACAGCGAGCATTAGAGGCTCGGGCATTTTTTTTGCCCAGCGGTCGGGCGGCCGATTTTATTTTATTTTTGCAGGAGAACAACAGTTCAGAAAGAAGCACTCAGGCTCCTGCTAAGCATTTTTATAGTGATAATGTTCAAGAACGAGATTCAGAAGCTTAACAGAGCTCCTAATAGTCAAAACAGGGCAAATAGACAGATTTCCCTCCAAAAGACGCCAAATTCAAATTTTTGAAGGTGTTAATCGGTTAACCTATATGGTTAATCGATTAACCTAAGGAAAATCAGGCCAAATTTGAAGTTTTAAAGGTGTTAATCAGTTAACGCATATGGTTACCCGATTAACCAGTGTAATGTTTGCCTTTGTACGTGAATTTTCAATGCAGAGCCATTCGGGGTCCAATTTTGATAACTTAAATTCAAATTTGTCACTTGGGAAGGATCTAGAATCATTTCATAATTTCATTTCCCTCCAAAATATCATTCCTAGTGCCAAACCACAATTCACAAGCCAATTTCCAAACCTTGCTTTGGGATCCAAACCAAGATGGTATTTAAGTGATTCACTCCAAACCAAAGGGAGCCAATTTTCATTTCTCACATTCATTTTTCAGAATTCATCTCAATTCTCTCAAACTCTCTCTCAACTTTCCAATTCCAAAACCCTCACTCAAAGCTCTTTTTCATTTGAATTCTTGATTCTTCATTGGAATCAATGAATTCTTGAGCTCAGAGCTCCATCCATCATCTCCATTGAAGTGATTTCACCATCCAATTTTCGTGCATAATTGGATCCAGATCTGGAAGTGATTTTTGGAAGTGATTATTTGGCTTATTTTGGATTAATCTTGAAGGATCTCCATTGCTACAACAAGAATTGGTGTGGATCTTGAAGTATTCCGGACATCTAGCATCGGATTTGTTCAATTCCAGTTAATTCAACATTAACCGAAGCAAATCCCCGCTTCGAAGGTTGGAATCCTAGATTCATAGCATTTTTTAGCTTATTTGCATGTTCATGATGATTTTCATATTCGATTGAATTTTGGTTGATATGATTTGTGTTGTTGCTGTTTGGATCTGTATACTTGCTATTGGAATCATGTTTTTATGATTTAATTTCATGATTAAGTGATTATGTGATCATTGGCATGTTTGGAGAAGTGATAAGTTGTTGAAAAGTGATTTTGTTTTGCTGTTTTCTGCTGTCAGCACAGTGTTAATCGGTTAACGCATATGGTTAACCGATTAACCATCACAGATCTTCAAAATTTTCAAAGTTTTCAAAGCGTTAATCGGTTAACGCATATGGTTAACTGATTAACCAGTTCAAATTTTCAATTTTTTTAAACATTAACAGTGTGTTAACCGATTAACCCTGGGGGTTAACCGATTAACATTGTGCTGGCAGGCCTGTTTTGCTACTTTGTTTGATTGTTTGAGTACCGTTTCATCTCGAATCATCATAGATCAATGTGATGCATTAGGGATGAATTATTTCTAGATATATGTCGCTGTTTTGGTTGTTTAATCGAGATTTCACCGACATTCGTGTTTTTCCACTTGAATGCATACTTATGGATGTGGTTCAAAGTGACGATCTCTTACATGTTCGTTTTCTTTCATCCCTTTCACGCACCTTCATGTTTGCATCATGTTTGCATCGCTGTTGAGGTCGAGAAGAGCTTGTGGCGGCTGCTACCCCACACATTTTTCCTCCCTCCCACCATTCTAAGTGTTGCATTTTCATGTATGCATCTTCTACTTGGGATTGAATTTACTTGGTGCTTTCTTTTGCTTTTTGCCATGATCCCCATAGGGTTCCTAGTCCCTTCGTTTAGGATGGGAATAAGAGAGACATTAGGTGTTCAAGCCAAGCATGCTAACATTAGGGTAGATGTTCCCCCTTTTTATCCAAACTTTAGGACCACTTTGCATGACAACGTTAGGGCCGAGTTTCCCTTAGACCTTTTGTGCGTCTCTCTTTCTCATCTCAATACAATTCTAACTCATCTAATAAATGCGATGAACGTTGCGCACTACAAGCCTTAAACTACATGGGGAATGATGAGTGAGGGGTTTCCTCTCGCTTATCTAGAGTGTTTAGTGTACGTCCCATTTGGGGGCGATACACGATGCATTCGCCTCCATGCCATAGTCTTTAGTGCAACGTGAATCACAAACCGAATTAATTCACTTCATTAAAAAAAACAAAAAAAAATTCAAACCTTTTTCCTTCGGGTTTAATCGGAAACTTCTTTTTTCAGAAAGAGTGTTGTTAAGCTTCGGTTCTACCGCAAACAAGCTTTGTCCCTAACTGCTGGAACGGAGGTTTAACTTTACTCGGTTAAAACACTTAATCAACCTGTAGTTTCGTGTCGGCTTGAACTACGTTTGCTCTGATCTTTCATACCAGATGAAAGTACGTAGGCACAAGATGCGATGTCTTGGTGAGCAACCTTCCCCCCTTTTCTCCCGTAGTTAGCCGAATTACGTTGACTCTGATTTTCCCATTGCACGAGGGAATACGCACAGAGTGGCGATGCTCTGCCGAGTCTCTTTTCTTTTTCTTTTTGTCCTACAAGCCTGTAGCGTAGATAGTTTAAACACACCCTTAGATAGACAACAAGCGTGGATCCCGTCGAGTACGACGGACGTGAGGGGTGCTAATACCTTCCCCTTGCGTAGCCAACTCCCAAATCCAGGACTTGGTTGCGATGACCTCTGTAACACGGTGGGAGAACTGACTTTAAACAATGTTGCGGATAGCAAGAGTCGCCACCGACTTTTATTTTATCCATAAGGAAAGGTTATAAAAGAACAGGAAAGACCTTAGAGAATATTTTGGGTCCGGGGGGTAGGTTATGAAAAGGGAAGGTGTTAGCACCCTTTTCATCCATGGTTATCCATGGGCTCTTAGGTACTTAAGCTCACTTTTGAATTGTTTTGAAAGTGTAGTATGTGAATAGCAAAAAATTTCAGAATAGTTTAATAATAATCCGTGTATGGATGTGAAAAAAACTTGTTTGAAAATTTTGTTGGAAATTTGTTTAAGTGTGAAAAAGTTTTGAAGTGAGCAAGTATCTAGGAGTAGCCTACCCTAATGTTTTAAGGTCTTTCTTATTCTTTATCCTTTCCTTAGTAAGACTATCCCTACTATAATGGAGTAGGTAGTCCTTACTTTGGATGTTAAGGGGTATGTGAGGGACAATTTGACTTTGAAGGCCATTGTGGGATGTTCTAAGCACATATAAGGGACCATCATCATTTTTTGAAAGGGACTCGATTCGTAAAGGCAACCATAAGGGAATTTGATGATTTTTTTTATTTGAGGGACTTGCTTTATACACCCCACTTAACCATTATTCGTAGGCAACTTGAGGGATATCCTTAGGAAGTGAGACGGCGATTAAAATCGACTTACGTGTGTGACGTGTTTATTTTAATTATCTTTATTTAAAAGTGATCTAAATTTATTTTAATATTACATACATGTTGTTACACTCCCTAATTACTAACCATAATAATAATTAAATAATTAAACAACTTTACATCCAAGAAACAATTACAAAATAATAAGCAAAATAATTAAATAGCAAAGATAAATAAAATATAAATAAGCAATAATAAATAATAAAGGAGGTTAATTCTAAGTTTACTCGGCAAGACATCGCATCTTGTGCCTACGTATCCTTACGGGAGTGGAATCAGAGTAATCGTAGTTCCCCTCAATAGGGAGGTTAGAAACTTCTTGACTGTGGTCAAGGTCTCACGGGGAATAAACGCATCTTAAGGACACGCTTACGTGGAGTGTAGGAACTCCAAATCTCTACGTTGAAATGTTAAGTTGTAATTAGGGTTAGGTTAGGGATTTCGCGGCGGGAAACCCTAAAATGAGCGCAGCGGCTCTTTGACCTAATGCTAGGGGTAAAATTGTAATTTTGCCTGCGGCGAGGCATTTGTGAAAATTAGGGTTTGTAAAAGTTGTAAGGGTTGAAGGTGAGGACTATTGACGCGGCGGTCATATGCTAGACCTAATTCCTTCGGAGAATGACAGAGATAATGATAAGTGTAAAATGTGAGGGTAGATGAATAAATGCACAGTTATGAAATATAAAGTACTGGAAAAAAAGGTAATGCGACAATTGTCTCGAAAAATTACAACCGGGAAACAGATACATATATAATAATGAATTGGAATTTAATCTGCAGAGAGAAACTAAAAAAAAATCGTTAGTGAAAGGTTAGACTAAGATATAATCAATACTGAAAACAAATAATATTAAAGGGGAATACAAAAATGCAAAAAGAGATTTTAGTGTAAATTTTAAAGAGAAATTAATATTAGTTTAAAAAAAGAGATTTAAATTTAAAAAAAAAGGTTTAATTTTTATCTTAAAAAAGTTTTAAAGAAAGAGTTTTAATATTATATTAAAAAAAACTTTTAAATTTGATTTTGAAAAAAAGAAGTTTTTAATTATTAAAAAGAAGGTTTTAGTTATTATTTATTAAAAAGTGTTTTAGTTTTATATTGAAGAAAATTTTCTAGCTTATATTGTAAAAAAAGAAAAAAGGTTAGTTTACACGTAAAACAAATTAGTTTATATATTGAAATATTTTTCATTTAAAAACATAAAACAGAAATAATATAATAACATAAATTGGGCCGGATGGGTCATCACTTCCCAATCCGACCCGGTAACCAACAGATAAAACATATGCAATTAGGGTTTGGAAACCCTTGTGAGCAAGCCGCGGCGGCTTCATCCTCATCTTTCCCTCGCCTCTTTCGTATCTTTCTCATAGCTTCCGTCTCTCACCTTTTCTCCTACAATCAAAACAAGAACAGTAAACGCGCTTTCTATCTACCTTTTTCCGCCTGATGCTAGGCTTGAACTATGGACGATGAAGAAGAGTTTCAGCTCTCTGAGTCCGCGAGCTGATACGGGTTCGAGGAAGGCTTGACCGATTTGCTTTAAAAACCGATGATGAATATTTCTGAGGTTAAACGGTTGATTGCCCGCTGAAAGGCGACGGCGGTCTTCGATTAGTCCGTATTCGCGGTCGTTAGGGTTTGGCTTGCGGTTGTGGTTCGTCTATCTCTCGCGGCTACCCCCCGTTTCAATGAGGTGATGTTGTTCTTATATACTCTCTTTGATTTTCGAATGGGCCTTGGATTAATGAGATACGATTTCTGATTGAGAAACTTTCCTTTTTCGAAATTGATTTGATTTCATCTCAAAATTATTTAATTGAATCCGTTTTGGATTGATTTGGGATTCTTTCCCTTTTGGATTTCACACGGCTGTATTTTGACTTCAATTGGATCTTGTTTGGATTTTCTTCACAGATATGGGCATCTGTTTTTTTTTTAATTCCAAATGGATTTGATTTGTTTCTCTTTTGACCCTTTCGCAGATGTGGTTTCGAACAGACTGGTGCGGATATCCAGTTGATTTGGACTCAAATTGCTTTGGATGAACCGTACTTATTTCGGATTTGGATACTTGTTTTTTTCGTTCAGATACAGTTTGTGAACTTGTTCTGCTTTCTTCTGATGTGAACTTGTTTTGTTTTCTTCTGATATGGTTTTGGGAACTTGTTTTGTCTTGATCTGTTCTTAGAAACGAATTGGTTGTTCCTTGTTTTTAAGGCAAATGTGATTTGTTTTGATGTTCTGGATTTCATGAATTGGATTATGGAATGCTACTAACTTTTTCCTCTGATCCATCTGATGTAGACGTTCTATGGACTCACTTTTGGTTATCCAATTTGATGTTGCCATGAGCCATTCGGTCCCTTGATGCTGATACGGATTTTTACTGATAGGACTCTGGGTTTTTCAGAACAGATAACTGGTTCTTCTTGAACTAATATTCGATTCCTCTTTAACTGATATCTGGTTTTCTGATGCAGCTTGGTTCTTGTCATTGTTTCAGGGCTGGGATATTTGGATTTGAGAACTGATTTTTCTGATGGATGTTGTCGTCAGCTGCGAATTTCATTTCCTGATGATGACATTGGGCCGTGATGTTTCTAAACTGAGCCTACCTAATGGCTGTCTCTGATTGTTTCTGTTGTGCACTTTCAGTTTGTATTTCCAATTACCTTTGGCTGCGAAACCGTTTCGTGAAAGGCCACATATTTACTTGATAGGCTGCTATATTTACTTGATGGTCCCTTTTTGAATCCACATCTGCGCAAGTCGTTTCGGCTCGAAAAGCTTCCTTTATCTCTCTTCATCTTTCTCGGCTGTCCCGTATTGATAAGAACAGAAATTTCTTGATCTGACGTCGATGGCGCGGATCGGTAACGGGGGTAGGATGCGGCTTCGGTTGTGCCACTCCCGGCACTCGATGATGACAATGTTCTGAGAGTGTCAAATTCATCTTTCTAACATCTTCCTACTCTGTTCTGTTTTGTTTCTCTTATTTTTTGCAGGTGATCGGGAACTTCGAGGAACACCCAAGGGAAGGATACCATGAAGAAGCCTTAGGAGTTTTTAGGATTTAGGATTTTTTAGAGTAGATGTAACATTTGTAAATGTAATCTCACAGCAATTCAAATGTGAAATGATTCACTTCCTTTTGTAAAATGATATTCTTATGAAATAAAAATTCCATGATCATTCAACTTTGAATCTATTTATATTTATTTCTAGTTATAAATTATAAACATTTGTGAATAAATCCACAAATATTTAAATTCATTATTCTAGTCATAAACCATAAATACTCACGAATGATATTCTTGCTCATGTACTTGTCTCGTTGGTAGTCCTAATCTCATCACCTGACTTCATTCATTTGGATTCTAGCCAACAATATTCTCCTCATTTTCTAACCAAACGCGAATGTGCGCCGTAATCACAACAGATTTAGTATCAATGATGATATTGCCCGTAATTGAATTCCACTGACCAAATGATATAAGCAACAATCCAATAATACCCAATTAAACTGCGCCTTATTAACAGCAACGGAAATGCTCTGGAAATAAACCATGAGCGATAAAATGGACCTTAAATCCAGTTATGCCCGACAAATTTCGATACCGAACACATCGAATTGGCACCTTGATATAATCAAAACAGGTGATAAATAAATGCCTCAGAAATAGTGACTCAAGTGTCTCACAGCTCAGTAACAGCCCGTCTTCAAAGAATTAGCAGGATCCACGTAAAAATGACCAAAATACCCCTGGGACCAAATCTGAAGTCTTGGAAGTCCATTTAGCCTGATTAAAGTCAGAACCCTAGTTTTGGATGCACTGCTTAGGAGGTGCATTGTCTGAGGGAATTGTCAACTCTTCTGACCAATTGTGAACTTTGTGAACCTTGTGAATCTTCATAAGATATCTTGTGATACTCATGGGAGGTATTGTGAAGCTTGTGAACCTTGTGAACATCATGAAGTGGCTTTGTAGGCCCCATGACCCTTAGGAAAGCTTTGTAAACATTGTGAATCTTGTGAACCTTCTTAGAACACAAAGTCTTGTATGGTGAGGGCAAATTTTGGGGTGCAACAGCTGCCCCTGTTCAATTTTCTGAAACCTGAGGGGTTAGATTGGTATATTTGCCAGTCGTAACCTGGAAGGTTGAAGGGGATTGAACACAAAAGCCCAAAAATTTGCACTCACCAGCGCATGGAGTGATATTGATGGTTGGTTGAACATGATTGAGTGGGCTTAAAGATACCACTAGGGGAAAGTTCTTCAGTAGTATAATGAGAACTGTCAGGAGTCTGGAGTAATACTGATGTAACAGCATGTCTTCATGAGGATAGAGCAATCAATAATGATAACCCTAAAGCAGTCTTGAAGTGATAAATCTGACCTCAGGAGGATAGAGCAATCAATAGCTCTAAAGCAGTCTTGAAGTAATAATGGCTTCAGGAGGATAGAGCAATCAATAGCTCTAAAGCAGTCTTGAAGTAATAGAATGGCTTCAGTAGGATAGAGCAATCAACAGCTCTAAAGCAGTCTTGAAATAATAATGTGATATGTCTTCAGGAGGATAGAGCAATCAATAGCTCTAAAGCAGTCTTGAAATAATAATGTGATATGTCTTCAGGAGGATAGAGCAATCAATAGCTCTAAAGCAGTCTTGAAGTAATGATTTCAGGAGGATAGAGCAATGGATAGCTCTAAAGCAGTCTTGAAATAATAATGTAATTTCAGGAGGATAGAGCAATGGATAACTCTAAAGCAGTCTTGAAATAATTAGATAGCTTCAGGAGGATAGAGCAATGAATAGCTCTAAAGCAGTCTTGAAGTAGTAATATGACCTCATGAGGATAGAGCAATGAATAGCTCTAAAGCAGTCTTGAAATAATAATGTGATATGTCTTCAGGAGGATAGAGCAATCAATAGCTCTAAAGCAGTCTTGAAGTAATGATTTCAGGAGGATAGAGCAATGGATAGCTCTAAAGCAGTCTTGAAATAATAATGTAATTTCAGGAGGATAGAGCAATGGATAACTCTAAAGCAGTCTTGAAATAATTAGATGGCTTCAGGAGGATAGAGCAATGAATAGCTCTAAAGCAGTCTTGAAGTAGTAATATGACCTCATGAGGATAGAGCAATGAATAGCTCTAAAGCAGTCTTGAAGTAATAGGATGATTTCAGGAGGATAGAGCAATCAGTAGCTCTAAAGCAGTCTTGAAGTCATGAGAGGCTATCAGGAGGATAAAATAACCCTGAGGTTACAATAAAGCAGTCCCAAAGTAATAAGAAGCTCATCAGGAGGATAAAGTAACCCTGAGGTTACAATAAAGCAGTCCCAAAGATCATAAGATTGTTTGTTGGATAATTAACCTGAAAACAAGGTAGCATTCTGTATAACAACATTAGTTTATGCTTTATGTATGCATGTATGACATGATGCACTTAGGTAATGTACTATAGACATATATGTTATGGTATGATATAAATGATGTATGTATGCTATGACACTGCTGGAAGTGTCTGGATATCCTTGTATAACAACTGCTGGCCAACGAAAATAAATCCCGATTCGTTGTTGAAGAATATATAACCCTCCGTCTGCTGGGGATAACAAGGTATAGATAACCTCCCGTTGTTGGGGATAACAAGGTATAGATAACCTCCCGTCGTTGGGGATAGTAGGGTATAGATAACCTTCGTTTTCGTTTGATAGTAGGATAAGTATAACATCCCGTCTTCGTTCATCGTGCCCTTATTGGAAAGTAATTTCCCGTATATCCGTATGAGGATAAAAGAGATGGATATAAATTCCAGGGGAGATTAGACTTTGTGAAAATGGATTAGTCCTACTGATGGTTTGTAACTGTCTTGTAAAGATGAACCGGCGAAGCTTCGTTGAAATCCTTCCTTCGTTCGTCCTTAGTAAATACTATTACTGCATTTTCATGCATTTCTGGTAAACATCAATCATATCAAAAGCATACATGCGTTTCTGGTAAACATCAATCATATTCAAAGGCATACATACATTCAAACACAACCAATGGACGTTTTGCTTATGTAAATAGGGTAAAAGTGAATCTGGATTCAAAAGATGGAATTTATTTATATCAAAAGTGACCCATACACGGGTAAGTTTGTACAAGGATACATAAACCCTAGTAAGAGAATTTTGTCATGAAGTTTTACAAAAAGAATCAGCTATGTGGGAAATAATCCTATTGAGTTTCAATTCTACTATTGCCACTCAAGTATCTCATCTTCTTGCTGTTGAGACGGAAACGATTGGATTGAGCTTTATCTGTTTGAGCTTGAGTAAGTAGTACAACTGGTTGCAGTTTCATGAGTGATCCAAACGAGACATAGTCATACGCTTTAATCCCTAACTTTTGCCTGGATTGCCCTTTCAGGTTTTCAATCCACCGGGATACCCTTTTTTGCCCAAGCCGCCTTTTCAGGTTTTCGACTTGCCGGGTGTACATCTTTTTATATATATATCCCTAATTTTTGCCCAAACCCTTTTGGTTTGCCGGGATGCCCTTATTTTTGCCTAGGCCTGTCAACCTAGCGGGTCTCTTTTTATGCGTAGTATTTTTTAACTATGTCTGCGTTTACAGGTTGTGGGAAGTCTTCACCATCCATTGTAGTCAGTATCATGGCACCTCCTGAGAACACTGTCTTGACTACAAATGGTCCCTCATATGTTGGAGTCCACTTGCCCCTAGGATCACCCTGTGGTAATATGATACGCTTGATTACCAAGTCACCAGCCTGATATACCTTTGGCTTAACCTTCTTGTTAAAAGCTTTGATCATCCGTTTCTGGTACATCTGGCCATGACAAACTGCTGCTAACCTTTTCTCATCAATCAAATTTATCTGGTCAAGTCGAGTCTGAATCCACTCATCTTCATCCAAGCCTGCATCCTTCATAATTCTCAAGGAGGGGATCTGAACTTCAATAGGCAGAACTGCTTCCATACCATAGACTAAGGAGAATGGGGTTGCCCCTGTTGAAGTACGTATTGTAGTACGATAACCATGCAGAGCAAATGGTAACATCTCGTGCCAATCCTTGTAAGTAACAGTCATCTTCTGTACAATCTTCTTAATGTTCTTATTAGCAGCTTCAACTGCCCCATTCATCTTCGGACGATACGGAGAAGAGTTGTGATGCTTAATCTTGAACTGCGTACAGAGATCAGTAATCATAGTGTTGTTCAGATTAGAGCCATTGTCAGTGATAATCCTTTCAGGGATACCATACCTACATATGAGATTATTCTTAATGAACCGAGCCACAACATTCTTAGTCACAGATGCAAATGAAGCTGCCTCTACCCACTTCGTGAAGTAATCAATAGCAACCAGGATGAAACGATGCCCATTAGAAGCAGTAGGCTTGATCTCACCAATCATATCAATGCCCCACATGGCAAAGGGCCAAGGAGCAGTCAACACATTCAATGGAGATGGAGGTACATGTACTTTATCAGCATAGATTTGACATTTGTGACATGTTCTGGAGTGTTGATAGCAATCAGCTTCCATGGTAGACCAATAGTAACCTGCTCTCAAAATCTTCTTTGCCATGGTATGACCACTAGAATGAGTGCCAAAGGTCCCATCATGCATCTCTTCCATAATTTCCGTAGCTTCCTTCTTATCCACACAACGAAGCATAGTTGAATCATGATTACGCTTATACAGAATGCCATTACTCAGAAAGAACTTAGCAGAAAACCTTCTCAGGAACTTCCTATCTTTGACAGATGCCCCTTCAGGGAACTCCTGAGCTTCAAGATAGTTTTTCACTTCATAGAACCAAGGCTTCTCCTCTGCCCCTTTAGTGTCAATCTCATTGCAGTATGCAGGCTTCTCAAATCTATCAATGGTAATCTTGGGAGCTTCATCATCCCAGCTGATCTCAAACATAGATGCCATGGTGGCCAATGCGTCTGCCAACTGATTCTCTCTTTGTGGAATATGTCCAAAAGTAATCTCTTTGAAATGTGGGATCAAAGACAACACATGTTCTCTGTAAGGAATGAGATTATCATGCTTTGTATCCCAATCTCCTTTAATCTGACTTACTACCAGAGCTGAATCTCCATACACCTCAAGGAACTGAATCTTCATATCAATAGCAACTTGCATACCCATGATACATGCCTCATACTCAGCCATGTTATTGGTACAATAGAAACAGAGTCTGGCAGTAATCGGGGTATGACAACCTTCAGGGGAACTAATCACAACACCAACACCATTACCATGTGCATTGGAGGCACCATCAAAAACCATAGTCCATCGGGATCCTTGTTCAGGTCCGTCATATTGTCCAGGTTCTTTGGTAACAGACATAATGTCTTCATCAGGGAACTCAAAATTCATTGACTGGTAATCATCTACTGCTTGATGAGCCAAATGATCAGCAACAACACTCCCCTTAATGGCCTTCTGAGTAGTATACTGTATATCATATTCCGTCAAGATCATTTGCCATCTTGCAATTCTTCCGGAGAGAGCAGGTTTCTCAAATATGTACTTGATTGGATCCATCTTCGAAATCAACAAGGTAGTATGGGTCAACATATACTGTCTTAGTCGGCGAGCAGCCCATGCCAAAGCGCAGCAAGTTTTCTCGAGCAGTGAGTATCTTGTTTCACAGTCGGTAAACTTTTTGCTAAGGTAGTATATTGCCTGCTCTTTTCGACCAGACTCGTCATGTTGCCCCAATACACACCCCATTGAGTTGTCTAATACTGTTAAATACATAATCAAGGGTCTTCCATCAACTGGTGGCATAAAAATTGGAGGTTCTAGCAAATATCTCTTGATTTCATCAAAGGCAGTCTGGCACTCATCATTCCATTCCATCATCTGATCTTTCTTCAACAACTTGAAGATTGGCTCACAGATGGTAGTTAATTGGGAAATAAATCTTGCAATGTAGTTCAATCGTCCCAAGAAACCTCTAACCTCCTTCTCAGTACGGGGAGCTGGCATCTCTCGTATAGCTTTCACTTTTGCAGGATCCACTTCAATACCTTTTCCACTGACAATGAAACCCAGGAGCTTTCCAGATCTAACTCCAAAAGTACACTTGTTTGGATTTAATCTCAACCTGTATTTCTTCACCCTCTCAAACAACTTTTGCAGATGATCAAGATGTTGTTCTTCATTCTGAGACCTGGCTATCATATCATCCACATATACCTCTATCTCATGATGAATCATATCATGAAACAAAGCCACCATAGCACGCTGATATGTTGCCCCTGCATTCTTCAAACCAAATGGCATTACCTTATAGCAAAAGGTGCCCCACTGTGTCACAAATGTAGTCTTCTCCATATCTTCAGGTGCCATCTTGATTTGATTGTAACCAGAGAAACCATCCATAAAAGAGAATATCTTATGCTGAGCAGTGTTGTCTACCAGAATATCAATATGAGGAAGTGGAAAGTCATCTTTAGGGCTAGCCTTGTTCAGATCTCTGTAGTCTACACACATACGTACCTTACCATCTTTCTTAGGAACTGGTACCACATTTGCAACCCACTGAGGATAAGAAGTTACGGCCAAGAACCCTGCATTGAACTGTTTCATTACTTCTGCTTTGATCTTTTCTGACATTTCAGGACGCATGCGACGAACCTTCTGCTTCTTTGGACGACAATCTTCTTTCACTGGCAAACGGTGAACCACAATGTCTGTATCCAACCCTGGCATATCTTCATAAGACCAAGCAAAGATCTCCACATAGTCACGTAGCCTCTGAATCAACCTGCTCTTGGCACTGTCCTCTAAATCAGCCCCTATTTTGACCTCTTTTCTGTTTTCTTCAGTTCCCAGATTCACAACTTCGACTGGCTCTTCATGTGGCTGTATAGCTTTCTCTTCTTGTTGTAACAACCTAGCAAGCTCTACAGGTATTTCACAATCGTCCTCGTTTCCGTCTTCAGTTTGATAGATCGGATTCTCGAAATTGTAATTGGCAATAGTAGAACTGTTATCAACTGGATCCAGAGTGGATGAGGATCTGTATTTTAGTGACGTGGGTGTGTGTAAGAACACATAGCTGATAAAGCAAAAATAAAAGAAAAAGAAAGACAAGGAACACAATATTTACGAAAACGAAACGTCCACTGATTTTATTGAATGAAGTATGCAAATGAAATGACAACCCGCAACAAGCACACCATTGTGCCCCGGGTAAGGCACATGGCTTGAAAGTTTTAATTGTTCCAGAAATCACAAATTTAAAAACATAACACAGTAATAGTATTTACTCCTGACTAAAGGAGATAGGGATAACATCTTCAGCTTTCCAATTATTGAGTCCAGCACCCACAGTAGGAAAAATCCATGCCTCCAAGTTGTAGTCTTCATCTTGATCTCCCACAGCATTGATAACCCCTTGATTGGTGATACGAACAGCACGAGCACGACGAACAGCCTTCTGGGACTCTGCAGTGAAACCCAAACCAAACTTGTCAGACTTGTATGGAATATCAGGAAGCTGACCCCAAATAGTACAACCACCTTCTTCCACCACAGCTTTTGCATCATTGAGGGAGGCCATTGCCATTGTTGGAGGGTTTCTGATGACCACAGGAACCTTCTTCACAGCAGGAGGAGTCACACAATCCTTAACAGCCCAGGGAACCACTTCAAATGACTGACATGGAGTTTCAATGTATTCACCTTCTACTTCCAGATACTTGAAAGTGTTTACATGGCTGACAAAGTATTCTTCCTCTCCAAAGACAGTAACAACTTTTCCATTCACCGGATATCTCAACTTTTGATGTAATGTGGAGGTCACAGCACCTGCCCCATGGATCCAGGGACGACCAAGCAGACATGAGTACGAAGGACGAATATCCATCACATAGAATGTAGCAGTAAACACCTGAGAGCCAACCTTGATTGGAAGATCAATTTCCCCATGCACTACTCTTCTAGAACCATCAAAAGCCTTTACCACAATATTACTGGGCTTCAATATCGTATCTTCAGGACTCAGCTTGTTCAGGACTTCCTTAGGCAACACATTCAGAGAGGAACCATTGTCTATCAGCACATGAGACAGGGTAGTGCCCCTGCATTCAATTGAAATATGCAAGGCCCTGTTATGATCCCTCTTGGCAGGGGTCAAGTCAGCATCAGAAAATCCTAACCCGTTGTCATAGGTCAGGTGAGCAACACAATTCTCAAACTGGTCCACGGAAATTGCACTGGGTACATGAGCCATCTTTAGAAACTTGATCAATGACTTGGCATGAGCCTCAGAACATAATAACAGGGAGAGCATAGAAATCTTTGAGGGAGTATGCCCCAGCTGATCAACAATATCATAATCACTCTTGTGAATGATTTTCAATACTTCTTCCATCTGCTTAGAGAGGTCATCAGCAGCTGGCACATCAGTAGATACAGGCTCAATAACAGGACCCTTGCCCCGAGCATCAGTGGTGGAAGTAACAGCAGGAGTAACTGCACTCTTAGAAGCAACTGGAGGAGAGAAGACTCTTCCACTACGAGTGATCTTGCTAGATCCAGCAATATTATCAATGTCAACAGGCATATCAGGTAAAGGCTCCTGCTTGACACCATGGATGTAAACATCAGACCCATAGTGCCAAGGCACAGCTTTGTCAGATGTATAAGGAATAGGACCAGGAGTGGTAATGATCAGAGGAGCTACTCTGGCTTCAGCAACAACTTTCACAGGACCTTCAGCAGTAATCTTGATTGGGCCCTGATGAGTGATTTTAATGGGACCCTTTGAAGTGATTCTTAGTGGTACTTTGTCAACCATGTCAACCTCTTCAATCTTCTTACCCTGAGTCAGATGATCCACCATACTTTCTACAGATGCTGGTCTTCTTTCAAACACTATAGTATTTATCCATGAGACGTTGAATCCCATCTCTCAAAATGAAGCAACTATCCGGCTTATAGGTACAATATAGACAATCTTCATGACAACCTGGAAAGATCCCAGCTTGTACTAATCTCTTTTTGATAACAGACAATGGTGTGCTCAACTCCATAACTGAATAGACATGCAGATCTTCATCAATATCTTCATCAATGGCGTTGACAGTCTTCTCGTGATTTGGCATTGGAGCTGTAATCACATTTGGAGTACCTGGTGGATCAAACTCAATTTCTCCAGCATCAATCATATCCTGAATTTTGTTCTTCAAGACCCAGCAGTTATTAGTATCATGTCCTGGACAGTTTGAATGATATGCACATCGTGCATTGGGATTGTACTTGGGAGAGGTAACATTGGGATTCTGAGGAGCCTCCCTCAGGGTAATAAGTTCAGCCTTCAACAAGTGTTGCAATGCCTGAGCCATTGACATGTTGATCTTCGTGAACTGTCTTCTAGCCCTCTGTTGGTTGCCTTGGGGCTGCTCTGTTGTTGCAGGAGTTGGATTTGAAATATGAACTGCACTAACAGACTGATGCCTTCTGTTACGATCAGGCTGACCATACACAGCATTAGATTCTTTCTTCCCAGTGGGAGGCTTCTTTGCAGCACCTAATGAAGAAGTGCCCACTTGGATCTTACCACTCTTGATACCATTCTCTACTCGCTCTCCTGTCATGATCAACTCAGTGAAGCCAGATGATGAGCTTCCAATGAGATGACTGTAAAACGGACCATTCAGCGTACACATGAACATATCAACCAACTCCCTATCAGTCAAAGGGGGTTGAACTCTTCCAGCTAAGTCTCTCCACTTCTGAGCATACTCCTTAAAGCTTTCTTTGGCACCCATAGACATGCTCTGAAGCTGCATGCGAGTGGGGGCTAAGTCAGCATTGTATTGATACTGCTTGTAGAAAGCTTCAGCAAGGTCATTCCAATCTCTGATGTTGACACTCTCCAACTGATAATACCACTCTAGCTGAGCTCCAGATAAACTCTCTTGAAAGAAATGGATCCACAACTTTTTATCAGCAGTGTGGGGTTGAATTCTTCTGACATAAGACCTCAGATGCAATTTGGGACAAGAGACCCCATCATAGACAACAAATGTAGGAACTTTGAACCCAATGGGTATGACCACCCCAGATATCAAGCTCAAATCCTCAAAATCCAGCCCAGATGATTTCTGTAATTCCATAGCATCCATTCTATCCACCAGCATCTTGAATTTGTCTTCGTTAGGCTCATGGTAGTAGTTAGCCTCAGAATCAGAGTCCCCCATAGTGTTGTGGAGACTGCCTCTCTCCTGCTCAGATTCTTCAGATTCATAGTTTTCAACCTGTTCCTTGGTCTTGGCAGGACCTTTGAACCTTCTTCCCATGTTGAGCAACCCAGCAGACCTTCTAGCCTTCTTAGTCTTCTTGGCCAGCAGTGTCTTCAATTCATCCTGCCCCTTGGATAGGTTCAGGATCAGCTCTTGGAACTGTGCATTCTGTGCCTGGAGATCCTTAACTGATTGTTCAAGAGCCATTGCTGAAATAAACAGCGAGAAGATGAGAAACCTGTGCACAATTATAAACCTGTGATGCAATGATATGGGAATGCATATGCAATGTTTTCAAGGACCGCAGGATTTAAATTTGCTTAAACAAACAAGAAAGTAACTTTTTATTAGTAATAACTTGTTTTGCCTTTTAGGCTTACAAAAAATGAAAACGAAATAAGTACAAAAGATGGGGTTTTAAGTCTCCCATGGACGTTTCCTCTTTGTGTTGAGGTATGAGTTGAGGTTTCGTTCCTCATGAAGTAGCTTTGTTAGCTCTAGGATCCTTGCTTGGCTTGCTTTGTAATGAGCCTCGAAAGTATCCCTTTGCTCTTTCAGTTGGATCCATGATCTCTGCAAGTCTTCCATATCAGTAGGCATGTCTGGGTGAAGGATGGTATAAGCTGTGTCTCCTTCAGCAACAGGTTCCATGGTAACTGGTAGGACGGCAGGATATGGCATCATGAGTGTCTGAGCACGAGATCGTACCCATCTGAGATAAGCCTCCATAGGAATAGTGTACTTAGGCTCCAGTGTCTTGCTGTCAATCCTGTTTACCTTTCCCCAAGCTCGTATGAATCTCTGACGGTAACCCTGAAGATCGTTGTCGTAGTCAAACACAATGCCCTGAATCAACATGTCATGTGGACCATCGCTCCGGGCGTAACCAAACTGTCGTAAAGCTAGAGATGGGTTGTAGGTGATGCCTCCTCTTATGCCTAGAAGTGGCACATTAGGAAACTCCCCACAACGGTCAATGATGGTGACATTCTCCATAGATCTGGAGCACCAATGGATGTCTGAGTGAGAAAGTGACATGATCCTCTTGGACCATCTGAACCCTTGCTCATTCTTCATTACTGAGCGAGGAAGGTGAGAAATAAACCACCTAGAAAGTAAAGGTATGCAGCACATCAAAGTTCCTCTTGCCCTTGTAGTACGGGTGTGAAGAGAATGTAGGATGTCTCCAAGTAAGGTAGGCACTGGATTGTGACTCAGGAATATGTTGATGGCATGAACGCCTATGAACTGATCAGGATTGGGGAACAACACTAAGCCATAAATCAATAAGGCTAAGATCTCCTCAACAGCATCGTAGCTCATAACCTTCAAGAACATTTGAGCTTTATCCACTAATACCTTGGCAAGAATACCTTTAACTCCACTTCTCGTCTCTAGAACAATGTCAGACTTCTTCAGATGTAGAGCTGCAGCAATAACTTCTGGTTTAAGCTCCTTCTCTAAGCCTGTGAATGGCTTCTGATCAAGAACAGGTATGCCCAGAAGTTTAGAGAACTCCTCCATGGTTGGAACCAGCTGATAATCAGGAAATGTAAAGCAATGGTGCTTAGGGTCAAAGAACTGAAACAGCACACTCATCATGTCTTCACTGAACCCTGAAGTAACTAGATCCAATAAGTGACCATGTCTCTTGTTGAACTGGGAATGATCAGGCACTAGGGAAACCAACTCCTTGAGCTTAGCAGGTATCCCTACAAAGTTGATCCTGATGGTGTTTCTACGAGCAGAAGCCATGACCTGCAACAAAGAACAAAGATAAATCCTTTGGTCCTTGAAATGGTTAGGGAAAATGATATGCTTATGATGCATGATGATGTCATGATGTTATGCTCAATCACAAACATGTGGCACACACAAACAAGTCACACCATAGCCCTAGGTTTAAAGGCTTGCATGAGGTTCAAAGGCAAGTACCCTCCCCTGAAGTTAGATGGTTCATCCTGTCCTACAAAAGTAACCAGGTTCTAAGGGATCTCAATATCATTGATCCTTCACAAGGGTGGTTGTTCAGAAGGCAACTTACTTGCCAACCAAAACCCTCCAAGTTTAAGATCTCAATGAGCGTAGTATCGAGTGTCAACCAACTTCAGTCTGCACCAAAGCCGGTTACCTCACTACTTTCTAAAGGCCAAGATGAGTTAACTAGGGTTCTAAAAGTCAGTTAGTGCATTGACAACATATGGCAGCCTCAATATTATCCTCAACTTGACTTAAGGAATATAAGCACCAACCAAGAAGTCGCACTAACTATGGCCACCAGATCAACCGTATCGATATACGTCATACAGTTTCCTTGGTCTATTGCCATTTACCTAAGGTACACTAGATCCGGGTTAGGATCTTTCACACATAAGAGCACCCCAACAATATAATAATATAGCAAACAAGGCAAACAATTTAAAGTGATCTTAATTCCTAAGGGTACCCCTCTTAAATAAATCCCCAGCAGAGTCGCCAGTTCTGTAACACGGTGGGAGAACTGACTTTAAACAATGTTGCGGATAGCAAGAGTCGCCACCGACTTTTATTTTATCCATAAGGAAAGGTTATAAAAGAACAGGAAAGACCTTAGAGAATATTTTGGGTCCGGGGGGTAGGTTATGAAAAGGGAAGGTGTTAGCACCCTTTTCATCCATGGTTATCCATGGGCTCTTAGGTACTTAAGCTCACTTTTGAATTGTTTTGAAAGTGTAGTATGTGAATAGCAAAAAATTTCAGAATAGTTTAATAATAATCCGTGTATGGATGTGAAAAAAACTTGTTTGAAAATTTTGTTGGAAATTTGTTTAAGTGTGAAAAAGTTTTGAAGTAAGCAAGTATCTAGGAGTAGCCTACCCTAATGTTTTAAGGTCTTTCTTATTCTTTATCCTTTCCTTAGTAAGACTATCCCTACTATAATGGAGTAGGTAGTCCTTACTTTGGATGTTAAGGGGTATGTGAGGGACAATTTGACTTTGAAGGCCATTGTGGGATGTAATAAGCACATATAAGGGACCATCATCATTTTTTGAAAGGGACTCGATTCGTAAAGGCAACCATAAGGGACTTTGATGATTTTTTTTATTTGAGGGACTTGCTTTATACACCCCACTTAACCATTATTCGTAGGCAACTTGAGGGATATCCTTAGGAAGTGAGACGACGATTAAAATCGACTTACGTGTGTGACGTGTTTATTTTAATTATCTTTATTTAAAAGTGATCTAAATTTATTTTAATATTACATACATGTTGTTACACTCCCTAATTACTAACCATAATAATAATTAAATAATTAAACAACTTTACATCCAAGAAACAATTACAAAATAATAAGCAAAATAATTAAATAGCAAAGATAAATAAAATATAAATAAGCAATAATAAATAATAAAGGAGGTTAATTCTAAGTTTACTCGGCAAGACATCGCATCTTGTGCCTACGTATCCTTACGGGAGTGGAATCAGAGTAATCGTAGTTCCCCTCAATAGGGAGGTTAGAAACTTCTTGACTGTGGTCAAGGTCTCACGGGGAATAAACGCATCTTAAGGACACGCTTACGTGGAGTGTAGGAACTCCAAATCTCTACGTTGAAATGTTAAGTTGTAATTAGGGTTAGGTTAGGGATTTCGCGGCGGGAAACCCTAAAATGAGCGCAGCGGCTCTTTGACCTAATGCTAGGGGTAAAATTGTAATTTTGCCTGCGGCGAGGCATTTGTGAAAATTAGGGTTTGTAAAAGTTGTAAGGGTTGAAGGTGAGGACTATTGACGCGGCGGTCATATGCTAGACCTAATTCCTTCGGAGAATGACAGAGATAATGATAAGTGTAAAATGTGAGGGTAGATGAATAAATGCACAGTTATGAAATATAAAGTACTGGAAAAAAAGGTAATGCGACAATTGTCTCGAAAAATTACAACCGGGAAACAGATACATATATAATAATGAATTGGAATTTAATCTGCAGAGAGAAACTAAAAAAAAATCGTTAGTGAAAGGTTAGACTAAGATATAATCAATACTGAAAACAAATAATATTAAAGGGGAATACAAAAATGCAAAAAGAGATTTTAGTGTAAATTTTAAAGAGAAATTAATATTAGTTTAAAAAAAGAGATTTAAATTTAAAAAAAAAGGTTTAATTTTTATCTTAAAAAAGTTTTAAAGAAAGAGTTTTAATATTATATTAAAAAAAACTTTTAAATTTGATTTTGAAAAAAAGAAGTTTTTAATTATTAAAAAGAAGGTTTTAGTTATTATTTATTAAAAAGTGTTTTAGTTTTATATTGAAGAAAATTTTCTAGCTTATATTGTAAAAAAAGAAAAAAGGTTAGTTTACACGTAAAACAAATTAGTTTATATATTGAAATATTTTTCATTTAAAAACATAAAACAGAAATAATATAATAACATAAATTGGGCCGGATGGGTCATCACTTCCCAATCCGACCCGGTAACCAACAGATAAAACATATGCAATTAGGGTTTGGAAACCCTTGTGAGCAAGCCGCGGCGGCTTCATCCTCATCTTTCCCTCGCCTCTTTCGTATCTTTCTCATAGCTTCCGTCTCTCACCTTTTCTCCTACAATCAAAACAAGAACAGTAAACGCGCTTTCTATCTACCTTTTTCCGCCTGATGCTAGGCTTGAACTATGGACGATGAAGAAGAGTTTCAGCTCTCTGAGTCCGCGAGCTGATACGGGTTCGAGGAAGGCTTGACCGATTTGCTTTAAAAACCGATGATGAATATTTCTGAGGTTAAACGGTTGATTGCCCGCTGAAAGGCGACGGCGGTCTTCGATTAGTCCGTATTCGCGGTCGTTAGGGTTTGGCTTGCGGTTGTGGTTCGTCTATCTCTCGCGGCTACCCCCCGTTTCAATGAGGTGATGTTGTTCTTATATACTCTCTTTGATTTTCGAATGGGCCTTGGATTAATGAGATACGATTTCTGATTGAGAAACTTTCCTTTTTCGAAATTGATTTGATTTCATCTCAAAATTATTTAATTGAATCCGTTTTGGATTGATTTGGGATTCTTTCCCTTTTGGATTTCACACGGCTGTATTTTGACTTCAATTGGATCTTGTTTGGATTTTCTTCACAGATATGGGCATCTGGTTTTTTTTTTAATTCCAAATGGATTTGATTTGTTTCTCTTTTGACCCTTTCGCAGATGTGGTTTCGAACAGACTGGTGCGGATATCCAGTTGATTTGGACTCAAATTGCTTTGGATGAACCGTACTTATTTCGGATTTGGATACTTGTTTTTTTCGTTCAGATACAGTTTGTGAACTTGTTCTGCTTTCTTCTGATGTGAACTTGTTTTGTTTTCTTCTGATATGGTTTTGGGAACTTGTTTTGTCTTGATCTGTTCTTAGAAACGAATTGGTTGTTCCTTGTTTTTAAGGCAAATGTGATTTGTTTTGATGTTCTGGATTTCATGAATTGGATTATGGAATGCTACTAACTTTTTCCTCTGATCCATCTGATGTAGACGTTCTATGGACTCACTTTTGGTTATCCAATTTGATGTTGCCATGAGCCATTCGGTCCCTTGATGCTGATACGGATTTTTACTGATAGGACTCTGGGTTTTTCAGAACAGATAACTGGTTCTTCTTGAACTAATATTCGATTCCTCTTGAACTGATATCTGGTTTTCTGATGCAGCTTGGTTCTTGTCATTGTTTCAGGGCTGGGATATTTGGATTTGAGAACTGATTTTTCTGATGGATGTTGTCGTCAGCTGCGAATTTCATTTCCTGATGATGACATTGGGCCGTGATGTTTCTAAACTGAGCCTACCTAATGGCTGTCTCTGATTGTTTCTGTTGTGCACTTTCAGTTTGTATTTCCAATTACCTTTGGCTGCGAAACCGTTTCGTGAAAGGCCACATATTTACTTGATAGGCTGCTATATTTACTTGATGGTCCCTTTTTGAATCCACATCTGCGCAAGTCGTTTCGGCTCGAAAAGCTTCCTTTATCTCTCTTCATCTTTCTCGGCTGTCCTGTATTGATAAGAACAGAAATTTCTTGATCTGACGTCGATGGCGCGGATCGGTAACAGGGGTAGGATGCGGCTTCGGTTGTGCCACTCCCGGCACTCGATGATGACAATGTTCTGAGAGTGTCAAATTCATCTTTCTAACATCTTCCTACTCTGTTCTGTTTTGTTTCTCTTATTTTTTGCAGGTGATCGGGAACTTCGAGGAACACCCAAGGGAAGGATACCATGAAGAAGCCTTAGGAGTTTTTAGGATTTAGGATTTTTTAGAGTAGATGTAACATTTGTAAATGTAATCTCACAGCAATTCAAATGTGAAATGATTCACTTCCTTTTGTAAAATGATATTCTTATGAAATAAAAATTCCATGATCATTTAACTTTGAATCTATTTATATTTATTTCTAGTTATAAATTATAAACATTTGTGAATAAATCCACAAATATTTAAATTCATTATTCTAGTCATAAACCATAAATACTCACGAATGATATTCTTGCTCATGTACTTGTCTCGTTGGTAGTCCTAATCTCATCACCTGACTTCATTCATTTGGATTCTAGCCAACAATATTCTCCTCATTTTCTAACCAAACGCGAATGTGCGCCGTAATCACAACAGATTTAGTATCAATGATGATATTGCCCGTAATTGAATTCCACTGACCAAATGATATAAGCAACAATCCAATAATACCCAATTAAACTGCGCCTTATTAACAGCAACGGAAATGCTCTGGAAATAAACCATGAGCGATAAAATGGACCTTAAATCCAGTTATGCCCGACAAATTTCGATACCGAACACATCGAATTGGCACCTTGATATAATCAAAACAGGTGATAAATAAATGCCTCAGAAATAGTGACTCAAGTGTCTCACAGCTCAGTAACAGCCCGTCTTCAAAGAATTAGCGGGATCCACGTAAAAATGACCAAAATACCCCTGGGACCAAATCTGAAGTCTTGGAAGTCCATTTAGCCTGATTAAAGTCAAAACCCTAGTTTTGGATGCACTGCTTAGGAGGTGCATTGTCTGAGGGAATTGTCAACTCTTCTGACCAATTGTGAACTTTGTGAACCTTGTGAATCTTCATAAGATATCTTGTGATACTCATGGGAGGTATTGTGAAGCTTGTGAACCTTGTGAACATCATGAAGTGGCTTTGTAGGCCCCATGACCCTTAGGAAAGCTTTGTAAACATTGTGAATCTTGTGAACCTTCTTAGAACACAAAGTCTTGTATGGTGAGGGCAAATTTTGGGGTGCAACAACCTCGTCTTTTCCGTTTTTCGTCAGGTTTTTCCGATCGTTTCCTTTCCCTCTCTTTGGAATAAATAACGAAAGGTGGCGACTCTTCTGTTTTCCGCCGGGTGTTTTTCGCAGTTGCGACAGCTGGCGACTCTGCTGGGGAATATGTGATGGTTCCCTATGTGAGTCAATCCTAGCGCTTGTCTATTGCGTCTTTGGGTGTTTACTTTTGTGTAGTTTTTGCTTTATGTACATTATTTGTTATATATTATTGCATTTGCATATTGTTGTTGCTGCTGTGTTGTGGGTTGGGTTGTTCCATTGAGAGATAAGTTGGACCTGGGCTTGAGTATACACATAGGATTAGAATGGAGATTAGCGGGAGCTTATGTGGCGTTTGGATATGCAATAGATCGCATGAAATTCACGTTCAGATGAGGTTTTTCTTTGGAAATGTTCTATCCTGCGCGTCTGGTGCAATTGAGGGAATATTGACATAGAGAGACTGTCGACTCTGGAGACCGTTCATTTGGGGGGTCGGCTAAGTGAGGTCGCTTCGTTATACTATGATGGCAAACCAGAAATGGTGAACGTATCATCGTTTCTCGAAAGTTTGTGACGCTGACAACCCGTATAGGATGTCGTACCTTTCAAGACTAGAACCCACATGTGAGAAGGATGGGGTTTTGCAGGGAACCTGGCCTTCAACCAACCCTAGTTTTCTTGTCAGTGCAGAATTTTGATCCTGAGTGTTCCATCCAGTGTGTTATCTCAGTGTTCTGATTAGAGCGGAGCTCTGGTTGAATTCAGTCAACGGCACAACAACGAATTTGAGCATTAGATACCTTAATCTCATGTGTGCATTTGCATAATCATTCTGCATTTAACATTGCATGTTTATGTGTGTTACCGGTTCTCGTCTTTCCATTGATTCCGGTACTGGTCTTCTTTAGAGATGGAAGTTAGCAGAAAGAGGATTGTTGTGTACAAATTTCCGGCACCTGAGTTGGGACCTTTATTTAGTCTGGTTTCCATGGCTGGTCCTGGTGTTCTTTCAGCTTTCAGGGAATAGTATGGTGGAATTCTAAAGTTTGTCCGTAAGCTTACGACTTATGAGCATGGAGCTATTCATACGCTGTTGCAGTTTTATGATCCTCTACTGAGATGCTTCACGTTTCCGGATTATGTGTTGGTTCTGACTTTGGAGGAATTCGCTTACATCTTAGGGGTTCCGGTTCTGAACAAAGTGCCTTTCTTCAGCTTAGAAGAAGAACCTAATCTCGAAAAGTTATTCGCCGCTCTTTATTTGAGCGCCTCTGACTTGGTAGATCATGTTATCAGCATAAACGGAGTTTCCAGATTTACTTTACCCTTCCTGGTTGACAAAGCCCGAGAGTATGCTGACAAGGGTTGTTGGGTAGTTTTCAGTGCTATCTTGGCTCTATGTGTCTATGGCATTGTGTTGTTTCCCAATGTACCGAACTTTGTGGATTTCAATGCTTTTCATATCTTCGCTTCCAAGAACCCCGTACCTACTCTTCTAAGAGACTTGTATCATTCAGTGCATTACAAGAATGAAAAAAGAAGAGGAAAGATGGTTTCTTGTTGCGCACCGCTGTTGCATAAGTGGTTTGTTGATCACCTTCCTCGCTCTGGAGCTTTTGTGGAATCCGCGAACGCATTTGAATGGTCGAAGAGGCTTATGGGTTTAACGGAGAAGAATATTGTTTGGTTCAACCGAGACTTGCTGGGTCGTGAGCTTATCTTCAGTTGTGGTAGCTTTCCTAATGAGCCCTTGATGGGGAGAAAGGAGGTATCAATTATAATCCTTCTCTTGCTGTGAGACAATTCGGTTATACTTTGAAAGGACCTCCGAAGAAAGAGGAAGTGCAGGAATCTCTGTACTTCATAGGTGTAGCGGATCCTTGTATCTCGGCCCGATTCGCGGACGCTTGGGGTAAGATTCACAAGAAGGGAAAGCTTTCTTTAGGCAAAGGAGATTGTAGAGCCTATGATCCCTACTCGGATTGGATTCAGAAGAGGGTTGAAGAGGTACTATTGTCGTTTCCTGTTGAAGCACCACTGTATCCTTTAGTCATTGAGCCGCCTACAACTGTCGATATCCTGAGGTACACCAAGCTTTGGCCAGAGAAGGAAGAGCTGCACAAAGAGAATGAAGAGTTGAAGCAGGAAATCAGTCAGCTGAAGCATGATAAAGGTGAAGCTGTGTATTTGGCCAAGACAAAGGCAGAATTATTGACTAAGTTGAAGGAAGAACTTGCTGATCAGGTACAGGTAAGGAAGCAAGTCAGTCTTGATCTGAAAAGCACTTGTAGCATTCTAAAGAGTAAGAAGGAGGATTTAGACAGAGCTTATCTGAAGATATCCAAATTCAATGAGAAATGGAATGCTATTGTGACCGCCAAAAAGAATAGGGAGGACCAGCTTCGTGTTCAGGTCAATAAGCTGAAGGCGCAATTTAAGGCTAAGGAGAGAGAGGTATTACTAGAAACGTTCCGCAGAAGTACGATCGAGCAGAAATACCAAGAGACTTTGTCAGCACTTGAAGAGTTCAAGATTCGGGCAGAGGTGAAAAAACCCAGGCTTGAGGATGCCTTCGGTGAAGATGCTTGGGAGGACCATTGTCATTATCTATGGGATGTGATATGAAAAAGGGATGTTCTTATCCGAGAGTTGATGGAGAGGCCAGACCATCCAGATACAAAGGAGATGCTTTAGGAGTCTCAGGAGTGGCGTAGAGATCATGGCTACTAGGGGTTTTATCTTTTGTAGTTTCCTTTGTTTTTGTACCTTGATCATCACCAGGGATGTTGGATGAGATCAATACCTCTTTGTATGCGGATATTTCTCATTTTTGGTTGTATTGTTTCAGCTTTACGTGATATATGAGAAGATTTATTGTGGTGTTTTACCCATCTCTTCTACTCTTGTTTATTTAAACCGGAATCAAGGGGGAGATCTCCCAGTGCATACATAGACATGTTTGCATTTTGCATCTTGCATTCTCATTTGCATCGCAGGTTGTTCTTGGTGGCCTTGTGTTCTTATCTCTGTTTGGTTTTCTTCAGTTCAGGATTGAGGAGTTCAGTTTCCACAGGTATTCTACTCGAGGGAATCAACAAAAGGTGATGGATCAGGTTAAAGCAGAATTGCAGGAGGTCAGGACTCGTATGGCCCAATTCATGGAACTGATGCAGACTGTTGCTAGTGGGCAGGAACAGTTGAGAACTTTGGTCCATTCGTTGATAGCACGGGTTGATGAAGATGGTGTTTTGCACAGAGGAGCTGGTGTTGTTCCTCCACCGATTGGTGGGTCTATTCCTCAGGGTATTCCTACTAGTATTGTACCTCCGGGTGGAGGAGCTGCGGGTGAGAACGATAATATTGCTGGTAATGGAAGTGTGTGCGTTGTGCACGGGGTTGTTGGTCCTCATTGGGAGGATAATCAGGATGATATATTTTCTGTGAAAGATCTGGAAGGTGGTTTACCGACCGAAGCTGACCGAAGGTTCAAACTGATTGAGGAAAAGATGAAATTATTTGAGAATCAGAACTCTTTGGCCCTGGATATGTCTGATCTTGGTTTGGTTCCTGGGGTCAGGGTTCCCCTCAAGTTTAAGGTGCCCGATTTTGATAAGTATAAAGGGACAACTTGCCCCAGAGTACACATTCGAGCATATTTCAGAAAGATGTATGCTTATTCCAGTGATGAAAAGCTGCTAATGCATTTTTTCCAGGATAGTCTGGCAGCGGCTTCTTTGGAATGGTATATGGGGCTTGAGAGAACCCATATCTGCAGCTGGAAAGAATTGGTCAAGGATTTTGTGCGTCATTATCAATATAATAGTGATCAGGCACCAAATCGGATACAATTGCAGAGTCTGTCGCAGAAGAATTCTGAGAGTTTCAAGGAATACACCCAAAGGTGGCGGGATCTGGCCGCAAGGGTGCAACCCCCTTTGGTTGAAAGGGAGTTGATCGACTTGTTCATGGCTTCGTTACCTGGCGTGTATTTTGAGAAGTTGATAGGCTGCATGTCTGCAGGGTTTTCTGATCTGGTAATCTCTGGCGAAAGATTGGAGAGTGGAATCAAGTCTGGTAAGATTTCAAATGGTGGTGGATCCTCATCGGGAGGAACGAAGAAGCCATATTCTGCAAACCCCAAGAGGAGGGAGGGGAATGCAAATGATGTCTCGTACAAGGGTAAGGGTAGAGCTCAGTCCCGTTATCCTCAACAAGTCGCTACAGTAGATATCCCGGTTGCCGTTCATCAGCAAGGCAATGTTAAACGATCTTATGCTTCCAGGAAAAGAACGACTAATAGGAAGTTTGCGAATACTCCTATGTCGTATTCTCAGTTGTTACAACGGTTGCTGCAATTACAGTTGGTTCAAAAGAGGACCTTGACTCCTCTCACTGGTCCACCACCTGCTGGGTACGATGTGAACGCTCATTGCGAGTTTCATTCGGGTGCTCCAGGGCACGATATTGAACATTGCAAAGCTTTCAAGCATAAAGTACAGGACTTTCTTGATTCCAAAGCTATTAATTTCACTAACGAGGGGCCTAATGTGACTCAGAACCCGATGCCGAATCATGGTGTGGCCGGAGCCAATGCCATTGTTGAGGGTGAGAAGTTGAATCTTATAACTGATGTTGAAGATTTGAAGACTCCAGTGGGTTTTGTGAAGGCTTATTTGTTGAAAAAGGGGGTGTTTCCTGGTTGTTCTGCTGACTGCTCAGAATGTGAGGCGCAGCCTGAGGGTTGTGATCTTTTGAAGAGGGGTATTCAGAGAATGATTGATGAAGGTTGTTTGCAATTCGATAAATTCGTGAAAGAGGTGAGTAATGACAGAAGTGAAGTTGCTATGATTTCCATTCCATACCGAACTATTAATATTTCAGCGCCTGCTAGGCCAGCTCCGATTACCATTACTGTACCGGGACCCATGCCGTACGAGAGCACTAGAGCTATCCCATGGAATTATGGGGGAGAGGTGTTTTGTAACGGGCAGAAGCAAGAATGGACAGGGTCTGCAAGCGGAAGTTCGTTGGTGGAGAACATAGTCGGTGCCGGAGGTATCACCAGAAGTGGTAGGGTCTTCTCTCCACCGGAGGTTAATGCTGATAAGAATGACAAGGGGAAGCATAAGGTTGTGACTGAAGAGAATGTTCAACCATCGGTTGGTGCTGATGATCTTTCAAAAGATGCGGAGGAATTTATGAGGCTAATTCGTAAGAGTGACTACAAAATTGTAGATCACTTGAATCAAACTCCGTCGAAAATTTCTATCCTGTCATTGTTGATGTGTTTGGAGACGCATCGCAACGCTCTACTGAAAGTTTTGAATGCAGCATACGTACCTCCGGAGATTTCTGTTAATCAGTTGGAGGGGGTAGTCGCTCATGTGAATATCGGTAATGGTCTCGGCTTTACTGATTTGGATCTGACTCCTGCTCGGAGAAATCATAACTGTGCTCTGCATATATCTTTTAAGTGTAGAGGATCTCTGATTTCACATGTCTTGGTTGATACAGGATCATCCCTCAATGTGCTTCCGAAGAAGGCATTGATGAAGTTGGACATTCAGGGTTTGATGTGCATGCCCAGTGATCTGGTGGTAAGGGCTTTCGATGGATCTAAAAGATCAGTGTTTAGAGAGATCATGAAGGTGAGATATTACATAGAAGGGGGGGGGGGGGGGGGGGTTGAATAAGTATGGAAAATTAATACTTGAAAATAATCACACAATTATTTTTATCCTGGTTCGTTAAACAACTACTCCAGTCCACCCTTCCAGAGTGATTTGCCTTTCTCAACAAGGACTTAATCCACTATTAAATCAAACTGATTACAATAGTATCACCTAAGAACTACAGTTCTTAGTCTTCTCAAGAGCTACTGATTCACACTGAATCCTCTTAAGGAATATCCTTTACAAACAATGTAAATTAAATACAAGAGTTTTTAATGCTTCTATAAAGCTATAATCACAACAGTGATTTTTCTCTTAAGTTTTAAGTACAATAAGATTCTATGAAGAATAAGAATGAGAGCTTATAGAATATTGTGATTTCTTTTCAGCAAGTGTGTAGCACTGAAGAATGAAGTGAGGAACTCCTTTTATAGGCAACTGAATCATGCACGTTGAAAAGAGAGTCCAAAAGGTCTGAGCTTTTTTTTTGTCTTCACATGCACTGACCTTTCCTTGAAATAGATGGCACAGATAAATCCTTTTGGTCTGTGTAAGTGTGTCTAGCACAAATAAGGAAAGAGACGTTGAATGGTTCCAACGGATACATTCTTGAAAACACTTCTTCAGTTTCAGCAAGTTCTTCAGAGTTTGAATGGATCAGAGTCTTCTGATAAGATTCAGAACTATGCTGTATCAGAGTCTTCTGCAGCGTGTGAGCTTCTAGCGTGTTGATCATCAGAGCATCTTGACACAGAACTTCAGTACATGGCAGCGTAGGTACTTTCAGAAACTTCTGTAGATCAATGCTTTGAGAAACTCTTCAATCAATATTCTTCTATGCTTCTGATGCTTCAGCTTCAGATGCTTCTGATAATCTTCAGATGCTTCTGACTATCTTCAGATGTTTCTGACTCAGAATGTTCTGGAGCTTCTTGCTTCAGATCCTTCTGGAGGCTGCGCTCAGGATCTTCTGTAAGGAGCAAACAAATTCTTC
Organism: Lathyrus sativus; assembly: GCA_963859935.3. Lineage (NCBI taxonomy): Eukaryota > Viridiplantae > Streptophyta > Magnoliopsida > Fabales > Fabaceae > Lathyrus > Lathyrus sativus. Next base: position 120,189,240 of record OZ012740.1, read on the forward strand.
TGTAGGTTGCATCTGGCGCTTCAGAGTCAGGATAGCTTCTTGTATTCAAGGCAGATTTGCTTCTAGAGAGTTAATATAATTTTAATCTGCAGCAAAACTCTCAAACAAATTTTAGAGTATATAATTCTTAAATATATTTCCCAACAGTTATCATCAAAACAAAGAGTAATTATTAAGAACCAATCTGTGTTCTAACAATCTCCCCCTTTTTGATGATGACAAAAAGTATCAGAAATTTTATTTAATTGAACATAAAGAATTATAACTCCCCCTGAGATGATGAATCTCCCCCTGAGTTAAATATGAAAAAGGAATAGAAACTTCCCTTTTTATCTTGAGTAATCTTCAGAGTCAGATCTTGTTTGTCTTGTAATAATCAAGGGTCAGACTATCTTGCAGATATAAGATTCAGAGTTTGATAAAGGATAAATGATCTGAGAAACTCAGAGGTTCTTTTATAGAGTATTTTTATCAAATGTTCTGAAATAGTCAATTTAGATATTAGAAAGAATAGATATGTCTGAAGATTCATTCTAGTGAAATTATATTAAATAGTTCATATCTTTATTTTCTCCCCCTTTTTTGTCATAAGCAAAAAGTAAAAAACTTTTAATAAAGACAAATAAAAGGAATAATAGCAGATAATTCAATGGAGAATAACAAACTGTTTCATTCAATCATAACAGAGCAAAAGCACATCAGAAGATAGAACAAAACATTCAGATGCAAAAACAACAAATGCATAAACATGAGAAAAAATCTAAGTGTGTTTAGACAAAAGCATCTTCAATAGGTCTGTGATCTCAGATTGTGATTGCTCTTGCTTTGACATGAACTTAGTTATTGTCTCATTCTTCTCATCTTGTTTAGTCATCCATTCTGACATGTCCTCAGATTTCTTGTCTTGCTTCGCCATCCAAGATCTGATTTCAGATTGACCAGCTTCCAGAGCAACAATCTTGTTTGCCAAATCTGGATTTTCTGTCTTGATCTCTGATGATGGAGGTTCTGTATCCTGAACAGAGTCAATTGCCATATGTTCTGGAGATCCTGAAGAGGGTTCTACCAGAGTCATAGTTAATGCAGTGGCAGTTGGTTCTGGTGGAGGAGGAGGTGGAGGAGCGTCCAAACACAGCAGAGGTTCAGTCTTGTTGACAATCCATAATTGAGTTCTTTCAGCTCTGAGCTTTGCATCATCAGAACAGATGTTCTTCAGATTGGAAGCCTCAGTGTTGAATCTATTTAGAAATCCTTTCCAGATGATGTCAGTCTCATTTGCATCCATAGTTTCAGAACATCTTTTCTGAACAGTACCTAAAGACATCTGTATTTCTTGCAAAAACGTTTGAAATAAATGTTCAATATTAAGTCTGGGTGGTGGTTTAAGCAAGGTTTCCAAAGTCATCTGTTTAGGTTTTGGAGTTGGTGGTATCAATGATTTTGGAATGGAAATCAGAGGAGGGGGAACATATGGAAAGAATGGAATTTCTGATTTCTGAGGAAGGGATCTGTTTAAAGCATTAAGCAGATTTGGTTGAGGTCTGGTGCGTGGGTAAACATCATCAAAGACTGCATTAGAGTATGGTACGAAAGCAGAGTTTGATGGTTTATCAGATGCAACTGTGTTGTCAGATGCAGGATGCAGAGCTGAAACAACAGCTTTACCAGATGTAGCAGAAATGGGGGCTAAGGATCCTTCATTTTCCATAGATTTAATATATGAAAGGATTACAGATGGAAGGGTTGGTTTGAGTTTAGGTCTCAGAGGTTTCAAGGGTTCAGAGGGCTCAACTCTATCATAAAAATCTTTAAGTTTGAAACCATAAGATAAATTATGATACAGAGAAGACACTTGAGCACAAGAAATTCCAGATGATGATGGATTAGATGTAGGAACAATCATCTCAGATGAAGGTACAGGTGGAGGAATAGGTTCTGGAATGGTAGTTTTGGTAGGTACAGATGATTCAGGTTCAGGGTCATGAACAGGGTATTTGTCAGATGGATTAATCAGAAAGTCAGGATGAATTTCTGATTCAGATGAATTTGAAGATGTTTCAGGTGTACAAGAGGTAGAAGAAACTTGAAACACTGTTTTTAATGGAGTGATATCAAGAACTTCTGTCTCAGGGATATGAGATGGTTCTGAAGGAATATCAGGTTGTTGAGATGGTGGTGCAGATGAAACAGGAGCAGGAGTTACTTTAGTGGGTTCAGAAGCAACAGTTGCTACAGGTTCAGAAGATTGAATTGGTGATGGTGGAATGACAGATTCTTTTTGTGGTTGATCTTCTGTGGTTTGTTTTTCTGGATGATTTTCTGTTTGTGGTTGTGCAGAGTTTTGTTTGTCAGAATTTTGTGGTAGTTCTGATGGTTGTGGTTCTGTTTGTTGTGGTTCTGTGGGTTGTGGAACAGTTGGTTGTGGTTCTGTAGGTTGTGGACGTGGAGTGAAGTGTTTGATGTGTAATTTAGGTTGAGGTGGTTTTGATACAGAAGCAGTGGGTTGTTTCTGAGGTGATACAGAACTGGGGGCAGCAACAAATGTTGTTTGAGTGACAGTGGGTTTGGGAACAGACTTAATAGATGAATCATTTATAACAACAATTTTAGAAGTAACAGAAGCTTTAGTACCTTTGAGTTTAATCCTCTTTGCAGAGACAGCTTCTCCAGAATCTTTTCTCTTCAGAAGATCCTTGGGTTTCTCAGCAATCTTAGCCTTCTTCTGGACAGGTTCAGATTCTGCTGCAGGTTGAGGTCTTTTCCTCTGAAGTGGAACTTCTGCTTCTTCTTCTTCTTCTCCTGCATCTGGCAGGGGTTGCTTGACAAGTTGAAATACATTTGCAGGTACAGGCACTCCTTCCCTTTTGCATTCCTCTATATACATCAGAACAATGTGTCTAGGTTCTTCAGCAAAGAATAGAGGAAAATCTGATACTGGAATCCTTTTATTCAGATCAGACATGTTTAACTTCTTTGGAGCAGTGGTAAGTTCATCTACAATCTTGAGTCTCAGAAGGCTCTTAGCGTTCATAGGCTTTCCCATAATGAACTCTAGTTCCTCTGTTACACCAGCATCATACAGAGCAGCCACTAAACCATTTTCAGTGAGAAGATCTGAGAGCAGCCTTCCAAAAGGTATCCAATTCCTGATCTTCTGGTTTTTTTCTTTCACAGATTCTCTGGATGCATTTATGTGATTCCACAGATGCATGAACAATAAGTAAGGAAGATCTACCTTATTACTCTGACTGAGGCAGTACATAAAATAGATCTGTTCATTGTTGACATAATCTGGGGAATTTGTTGACTTTCTGTGATGTATACATCCCATGAATATCTTGGCCCAGATCTTGTAATCTGGCTTCAGATCTTTGAATCTGTTAGAGGCTTGTCCAGCAGTCATAACCTCTTCATAGACTTCATCCATATCAACACGCCCAACTGGCAGATGTGAAACACCATCTGTTTCTTCATAACCAATCAGTTTTCTAATTAGATCCTCTGTGATTATGATTTCCTTTCCCAGCACAGATGATAGAATAAACTTGGGATACACAGATGCATGAATCCAGAATTCCTTAACAAGAAGAGGATAAACTGGTCCAAACAGTCTATCAAAGTATTTCACCCAACCTTGAGCTCTAACAATGGAGCGAAAATCAAACCCATTTTCAGCCAGTGAATCAAATTCAACCATGGATTCACACAACACTTCTAACTTTTCAACAGGTGTGAGAAGAGTTCTTTGTGGAGGAATGTATGGATTAGCACCTAGATTATCTGAAGTCACAGCAGCAATTGTTGATTGAAACTGAGCAGTTGTTGATGAAGAAGACACCATTGAAGAATGCTTTTTAGAACACTTAGGTTTTGAGTTTTTGTGAAGAGAGAACAAGAGATGAAAATGCATATAAATTCTGAGAGTGAAAAGTGTGAAAGTGAATACACTTCAAGTATTTATACTAAACACATAGGCACACCAAAAGACAGAAATAAAGCACGTTTGAGCAGCATTAAATGAAAAGAATAAAATCATTTCAAATAATAAATGCTTCTGACAGATTTGGGGGGAAAACCAAGAATTTTACTATTCAAATTTCACCTCAAATGTCTTTTCAGTTGTCCACACGCCACCTCATCAGATTTTGTGGGACACGTGTTTGCTTGCATGTTGTTCTGAATTCTCTCAAGAAATGAAACGTTAGCCACATTCAGATCTTCTAAAGATGGTCAGTTCAGATTTTCACATCAGAAATAATAATCATAATAGAATAACTGAACAGAAGAAATACTTCAGATCATTAAACATTTTGCATCTGAGAGGTTGCCTCTGATAAATATTACTCTGGACAAAAATCCATACAAATATTTTTCAGAATGAACTTAAATCTATCTTCAGCAAGGGGTTTTGTGAAAATATCAGCCCATTGATGATCTGTATCAACAAAGGCTAAATTAATTACACCCTTCTGAACATAGTCTCTGATGAAGTGATGTTTAATTTCTATATGTTTTGCCTTAGAATGCAAGATTGTATTTTTTGACAAACATATAGCAGAAGTATTATCACAAAAGATAGAAAGATTACTCTCATAGATTTGATAATCTTCTAATTGACTCTTCATCCAGAGCATCTGAGTACAACATCCAGCAGCAGCAATGTATTCTGCCTCTATAGTTGATAGTGCTATGGTAGGTTGCTTCTTGCTGTACCATGAGATCAGATGACTTCCAAGAAACTGACAGCTTCCAGAAGTGCTTTTACATTCAACTCTGTCTCCAGCATAGTCAGCATCACAGAATCCAACTAATGAAAATTCATCAGATCTTCTGTAACACAAACCCATGTTAGCAGTACCTTTCAGATACCTTAGAATCCTCTTAACAGCTGTTAAGTGTGACTCTCTAGGATCTGATTGGAATCTAGCACATAAGCAGACACTAAACAGAATATCTGGTCTAGAAGCAGTCAAGTATAGAAGAGATCCTATCATACCTCTGTAGAGTTTTTGATCTACCTTCTTACTTACCTCTTCCTTACCTAGAGTGCTTGTAGGATGCATTGGAGTCTTTGCCATTTTACTATCAACCATGTTGAACTTCTTCAGAAGCTCTTTAACATATTTGGTTTGATGTATGTAGGTGCACTCTGGAGTCTGATTGACTTGGATTCCCAAGAAGAATCTCAATTCTCCCATCATGCTCATTTCAAATTCTTCCTGCATACATTTAGCAAACTCCTTTCCAAGCGTAATATTTGTTGATCCAAAAATAATGTCATCTACATAAATTTGACAAATCAACAGATCTTTCTTAACAGTCTTACAGAATAAAGTTGTATCCACTTTTCCTCTGATAAAATTTTTCTTCAGAAGGAAGTTGCTCAACCTCTCATACCAAGCTCTGGGAGCTTGTTTTAATCCATAAAGGGATTTCTTTAATTTGAAAACATGATCTGGAAAGTTTTCACTTTCAAAACTAGGAGGTTGGTGGACATATACTTCTTCTTCTATAATACCATTAAGAAAAGCACTTTTAACATCCATCTGATACAGAGTGATGTTATTCTGTGCAGCAAAAGAAATCAGAAGGCGTATAGATTCTAACCTTGCCACTGGAGCATATGTCTCAGTGTAATCAATACCTTCTTTTTGACTGTATCCTTGAGCAACCAGCCTTGCCTTATTCCTTTCTACTTCTCCCTTTTCATTCAGCTTATTTCTGAAGACCCATTTTGTTCCAATAATATTGAATCCTTTAGGTCTAGGAACCAGATCCCAAACTTCATTTCTGGTGAATTGATTCAGCTCTTCTTGCATAGCTATAATCCATTCATTATCTTCCAGAGCCTCATCTACAGATGTTGGTTCTATTATTGACACTAAGCCAAATAAAGAAGATTCAGAAGTTCTGAGAAATGATCTTTTCCTTATTGGATCATCTTTCTTTCCAATTATCACATCTTCTGGATGAGAAGATTTGATTCTGGAAGAAGATCCTCTGACAGTTGGTCTTTCAGAAATTTGCAAGTTGTTTAGTTGGGAAGTCAAAGGTGTAGCATCTGGAGTTGCTTCAGATTCTTTGATTTTTGCCTTTTCTGCCTCTGAGCCTTCAGAGTTTGTGAGAATCACTTCTCTATCTGCAGAACTTTCAAACTGCTTTGGCTTTTCAGAGCCAAGCTTATCATCAAATCTAACATGAATAGATTCTTCAACAATCTGTGTTTCAGTATTGAATACTCTGTAGCCTTTAGAGCGTTCAGAATAACCAAGCATGAAACACTTCTGTGCTTTGGAATCAAACTTGTTCAGATTATCTTTAGTATTAAGCATATAACAAATACATCCAAAGGGATGAAAATAAGAAATGTTAGGCTTTCTGTTTCTCCACAATTCATAGGGAGTCTTTTCCAGAAGAGGTCTTACAGACACTCTGTTCTGAATATAACAAGCTGTGTTAATTGCTTCTGCCCAAAAATGTTTTGCCAGATTTGTCTCATTGATCATGGTTTTGGCCATCTCTTGCAATGTTCTATTTTTCCTCTCTACAACTCCATTTTGTTGTGGAGTTCTAGGGCAGGAGAAGTCATGTGCAATGCCTTTTTCAGAAAAATATTTTTCAAAATGTTTATTTTCAAATTCTCCACCATGATCACTTCTGACTTTAATAATTTTGGAATCTTTATCAGTCTGGACTTGATTGCAGAAGTCAAAGAACACAGAATGAGTCTCATCCTTGTGTTTTAGAAACTTTACCCATGTCCATCTACTGTAGTCATCTACAATGACTAACCCATACTTCTTGCCTCTGATGGATGCAGTTTTCACTGGTCCAAACAGATCAATGTGAAGTAATTCCAATGGTCTGGAGGTAGACACAACATTTTTTGATTTAAAATGAGATTTTGAAAATTTACCTCTTTGACATGCTTCACACAGAGCATCTGAGTTGAACTTCAATTTAGGAAGTCCTCTGACCAGATTGAGTTTATTAATCTGAGATATACGTCTCATATTAATATGCCCCAATCTTCTATGCCAGACCCATTGCTCATCATTCACAGATAAGAGGCTTTTTACATTTTGAACTTTAAGTTCTGAAAGATTAATTTTATAAATGTTGTGTTTCCTCTTTCCACTGAATAGGATAGAGCCATCCTTTTGACATACAGCTTTGCAACATTTTTGATTGAAGATTATATCATAACCATTGTCACTTAATTGACTTATGGACAATAGATTATGTTTCAATCCTTCAACTAACAGAACATTAGTAATAGAGGGAAGCTTACCATTTCCAATAGTGCCAGATCCAATGATCTTGCCCTTCTGGTTCCCTCCAAACTTCACGTCCCCTCCAGATCTAAGTTCCAGGCTTTGGAACATAGACCTTTCTCCTGTCATGTGTCCTGAGCATCCAGAGTCCAGGTACCATGATTGGTGTCCTGACTTTGCTGCTAAGAACATCTGCAACAGGAATTATTTTGTCTTTAGGTACCCAGATCTTCTTGGGTCCTTTGGGGTTAGTTGGTTTGCAGGTTTGTCTAAACTTCTGTTTTGCAACATAATGTTTATTCTGACTTGCCTTTGGTTTAAACACATAAGTACTCTTCTCCGAGCTTGTGTGTTTAATGTCATTCAGATGACCAAATTTGAATTGAGAGTACAGAGGTGTCTTCCTGATGAAAAGTTTATCAACAGGTTTTGGATTGCTTCTAGATGAAGACTCATATCCAATGCCTCTTCTGTTGTTTCCACTAACACCATAGATCATGGAAGCCATCTTGCTTCTGTCTATGCTCTTAGTGAGAAACCTCTGAAAACTAGAGTCATATTTTTCTAAAATATTTTCACAAGACTTAGTTTCAGAATCAGATTCTTGTTCAGTTTTATCAAAGTCATTTTTGATTTTTAAATTTATTTCCTTCTGCTCAACAAGTTCTGTTTTCAGAAGATCAATCTCAGATTCAAGATTGCTTTTCAGCTTCTTGTATTTGAGTTTGATGTTGTTGTAACTTTTAAGAACTTCTGTTAAAACTTTAATGAGTTCTTCTTTGGTAAGTTTGGCCATTACCTCTTCTGCATCATCATCAGATTCTGATTCTGATTCATATCCAGAGGTACCTTCTTCTTGATCCTCTGTCCTGGCCATCAGTGCAACGTTTGCACATTCTTCTTCTGATTCAGAAGATGACTCACACTCATCTGAGTCATCCCATGTTGCCATCAGAACCTTTTTCTTCTTGTTGAACTTCTTCTTAGGTTTTTCTTTCAGAAGTTTAGGGCAGTCATTCTTGTAGTGCCCAGGTTCTTTGCACTCATAGCACACCACTTCTTTCTTGGCAGATCTTCTGTGACTAGAAGATTCTTTTCTGTTGTCAGATCTTCTGAAGTTGTTAAACTTCTTTCCCTTGTGCTTCCAGAGTTTGTTAATCCTTCTGGACAGCATGGACAACTCATCTTCTTCTTCAGAAGAAGATTCTTCAGAGCTTTCTTGAATAACCTGCAAAGCTTTAGCAGTTTTGTTAGATTTTAAAGCTATGGATTTACCTTTATCTTTCTTCTGGGGTTCATCTTCCTCCAGCTCAATTTCATGGCTTCTCAAAGAACTGATAAGTTCTTCTAAGGAGATCTTGTTCAGATCTTTTGCCATCTTCAATGCAGTCACCATTGGCCTCCATCTGGTGGGAAGACTTCTGATGATTTTCTTGACATGATCTGACGTTGAGTAGCCCTTGTCCAGAACTTTCAGACCAGCTGTAAGAATCTGAAATCTAGAAAACATAGTTTCTACATTTTCAGAATCTTCCATTTTAAATGCCTCATACTTCTGTATGAGCGCCAGAGCCTTTGTCTCTTTAACCTGAGAGTTTCCCTCATGAGTCATTTTGAGTGATTCAAACATGTCATGAGCAGTATCTCTGTTAGTAATCTTCTCATACTCAGTATGAGAGATTGCATTAAGCAATATAGTTCTGGCTTTGTGGTGATTCTTGAAGTCTCTTTTCTGTACTTCAGTCATTGATTTTCTATCAATCTTTTTGCCATCCTCTCCAGTAGGATGTTCATATCCATCAATGAACAAATCCCAAAGATCAGCATCATACCCAAGAAAAAAACTTTCTATTCTATCTTTCCAATAGTCAAATTTTTCTCCATCAAACATTGGAGGTTTGGTACTGATCTTATCCCTCTCTTCATATTTATTGTTGATATTTGACATTGAATTATCAGCCATGATAACAAATAAATATATAGATCAAAGTATATCTCCTCTGGATCTTTACTGTCACTGTTAAGTGATAGCACACTTAGAACCGGAGCTCTGATGCCAACTGAAGGTGAGATATTACTTAGAAGGGGGGGTTGAATAAGTATGGAAAATTAATACTTGAAAATAATCACACAATTATTTTTATCCTGGTTCGTTAAACAACTACTCCAGTCCACCCTTCCAGAGTGATTTGCCTTTCTCAACAAGGACTTAATCCACTATTAAATCAAACTGATTACAATAGTATCACCTAAGAACTATAGTTCTTAGTCTTCTCAAGAGCTACTGATTCACACTGAATCCTCTTAAGGAATATCCTTTACAAACAATGTAAATTAAATACAAGAGTTTTTAATGCTTCTATAAAGCTATAATCACAACAGTGATTTTTCTCTTAAGTTTTAAGTACAATAAGATTCTATGAAGAATAAGAATGAGAGCTTATAGAATATTGTGATTTCTTTTCAGCAAGTGTGTAGCACTGAAGAATGAAGTGAGGAACTCCTTTTATAGGCAACTGAATCATGCACGTTGAAAAGAGAGTCCAAAAGGTCTGAGCTTTTTTTTGTCTTCACATGCACTGACCTTTCCTTGAAATAGATGGCACAGATAAATCCTTTTTGCCTGTGTAAGTGTGTCTAGCACAAATAAGGAAAGAGACGTTGAATGGTTCCAACGGATACATTCTTGAAAACACTTCTTCAGTTTCAGCAAGTTCTTCAGAGTTTGAATGGATCAGAGTCTTCTGGTGAGATTCAGAACTATGTTGTATCAGAGTCTTCTGCAGCGTGTGTGCTTCTAGCGTGTTGATCATCAGAGCATCTTGACACAGAACTTCAGTACATGGCAGCGTAGGTACTTTCAGAAACTTCTGTAGATCAATGCTTTGAGAAACTCTTCAATCAATATTCTTCTATGCTTCTGATGCTTCAGCTTCAGATGCTTCTGATAATCTTCAGATGCTTCTGACTATCTTCAGATGTTTCTGACTAAGAATGTTCTGGAGCTTCTTGCTTCAGATCCTTCTGGAGGCTACGCTCAGGATCTTCTGTAAGGAGCAAACAGATTCTTCTGTAGGTTGCATCTGGCGCTTCAGAGTCAGGATAGCTTCTTGTATTCAAGGCAGATTTGCTTCTAGAGAGTTAATATAATTTTAATTTGCAGCAAAACTCTCAAACAAATTTTAGAGTATATAATTCTTAAATATAAATTTCCCAACAGTTATCATCAAAACAAAGAGTAATTATTAAGAACCAATCTGTGTTCTAACAGATCACATTGCCTATTTAGATAGGACCAGAGATCTTTGATACAACTTTCTTTTATATGGATATCCAGCCGACATACAATTGTCTGCTTGGCCGACCTTGGATACATGATGTTGGGGCAGTTACCTCAACATTGCATCAAAAGCTGAAATACATGGTGGAAGGGAAGATAGTCACCGTGTGCGGTGAAGAGGACATTATGGTTAGCCATATGTCATCCTTCAAGTACGTAGAAGTGGATGGTGAGATCCATGAAACACTCTGCCAGGCATTCGAAACAGTTCAGATTCAGGGGAAGTCTCTTGTAGAAGCCAAAGGCCCAGAGGTTTCAATGTCGTCGCTCAGGGAAGCCCATGCTATCGTAGAATTCGGCTCATCTCAAAAGTGGGGCCAAGTTCTTGATGTTCCTATCAAGCGGGACAAGTTCGGCCTGGGATACAAACCCTCCAGTTCTTCTCAGATTCTGAGATACAGGGGACATGTACAGTTCACCAACAGTGGTGTGATATTTGACAGGATTAATGTCATTGAAGATGATGAAGGGGATAGTGATTGCGACATGGATGCATGGATTCATCCATGTACTCCCGGCCAAAAGCTGTGCAACTGGACTACCGAAGAAGTCATTCACGTTACTGCTGCAGAGTAATGTTCATTATTTTGATTATGTTCAGTCCTGCATTCTGCCCAAGACGTAGTGATCCATTTGTGGGGCCTTCTTGTTATTTGCAATTTATCATTAAATAAAAGACGTTTCACATTCAAATATTGTGATCCCTGTTTTCTTGTTTTTGTTTTGCATTTATACTTAACAGAAAAATGGCAATGTGTTTTGTTTGTTGCATCGCATACTAAACATAACATCCTCATGCAGGTCTTTTCTATCAGATGCCATTGATTCAGGTTCGTCCATGACTTCGTATGATTTTGATAATCCCATTTATCAAGCTGAAGATGAGACTGAGGAAGACTGTTAACTACCCGAAGAGTTACCCAGACTTCTCAAGCAAGTGGAAAGGATCATTGTGCCTCATCAGGAGGATATTGAGATTATCAATCTGGGTACCGAGGATGACAAGAAAGAGGTTAAAGTGGGGGCTGCATTGGAAGATAGTGTCAAGAGAAGATTGGTTGAAATGCTCCGTGAGTATAAGGATATCTTCGCTTGGTCTTACCAAGACATGCCTGGGCTGGATACAGATATTGTGGTACACCGGTTACCTCTAAGAGAAGAATGCTCGCCAGTCAAGCAGAATTTGAGACGGACAAGGCCTGACATGGCAGTCAAGATCAAAGAAGAAGTTCAAAAGCAGTTGAATGCTAGGTTTCTTGCTGTCACGAATTACCCTCCGTGGGTCGCTAATATTGTTCATGTGCCTAAGAAGAATGGAAAGGTCAGGATGTGCGTAGATTATCGATATCTGAATAAAGCGAGTCCGAAAGACGATTTCCCTCTCCCCCATATCGATGTGTTGGTTGATAACACCGCTCAGTATTCTGTATTTTCATTCATGGATGGCTTCTCTGGGCATAACCAAATCAAGATGGCCCCAGAGGACATGGAGAAAACTACTTACATCACACCATGGGGGACTTTTTGCTATAAGGTGATGCCCTTTGGATTGAAAAATGCAGGGGCAACTTATCAGCGGGCGATGGCCACTTTGTTTTATGATATGATTCGCCATGATGTGGAAGTCTATGTTGATGACATGATAGCAAAGTCACAGATGGAGGAGGGACATCTGGTCGATCTTCTGAAATTGTTTGAAAGGCTGAGGAAGTTCAAGCTGAGGCTGAATCCTAACAAGTGCACCTTCGGGGTAAGATCTGGAAATTTATTGGGTTTCATTGTCAGTGAAAGAGGTATTGAGGTAGATCCTGCCAAAATAAAAGTTATACAAGAAATGCCTGAGCCAAGAACGGAAAAAGAGGTTTGTGGTTTCTTGGGGAGATTAAACTACATTGCAAGGTTTATATCTCATCTTACAGCCACTTGTGAACCAATATTCAAATTGCTAAGAAAAGATCAAATAGTCAGGTGGATGAAAATTTCCAGAAGGCATTCGAAAGAATAAAAGAATATCTAAAGGAACCTCCAATACTCATGCCTCCGGTTGCAGGGAGACCACTAATCATGTATCTCACGGTTCATGAGAATTCAATGGGATGTGTGCTCGGTCAACAAGACAGTCGGGTAGGAAAGAGCATGCTATCTACTACCTAAGTAAGAAATTCACCGATTGCGAGTCGAGGTACTCGATGCTGGAAAAAACATGTTGTGCACTCGCCTGGGCCGCTAAGCGTTTGAGACAGTACATGTTAAACCACACAACCCTATTGATTTCGAAGATGGACCCGATCAAGTATGTCTTTGAAAAACAAGCACTCTCCGGGAGGATTGCCCATTGGTAAATGGTGTTAACAGAGTATGATATTCAGTACGTTTCCCAAAAATCCATTAAGGGAAGCGTTCTGTCGGAATATCTCGTGGAACAGCCGATTGAGGATTATCAGCCGATGAAGTTTTACTTCCCAGATGAAGACGTCATGTTTTTGAGGATGAAAGACTGTGATGAGCCTTTACCTAACGAGGGTCCTGAGAGAGAATCTCAGTGGAAATTGGTTTTCGACGGAGCGGTTAATTCATATGGTAATGGAATCGGCGCAATCATTACTACTCCTCACGGTTCTCATATACCGTTTACCGCCCGATTGACATTCGCCTGCACCAATAATGAAGCCGAGTATGAAGCTTGCATTATGGGTTTAGAAGAGGCCGTTGATACGAGGATTAAGAATCTGGATGTATACGGTGACTCAGCGTTAGTCGTTAACCAAATCAAAGGAGAATGGGAAACTCGTCAGGCCAACATGGTGCCTTATAGAAATTATGCAAGGAGACTGCTGCCTTTCTTCGATAGAGTTGATTTCCATCATATGCCGAGGGCTGAGAATCAGATGGCGGATGCCTTGGCCACGCTAGCTTCGATGTACAAAGTGATTTTCTGGAATGAAACTCCTGGTATCACCATCACGCGTCTTGATAGACCTGCTTTTGTGTTTGTCATTGAGAAAGCATCTGATGGAAAGCCTTGGTATTTCGATATCAAGAATTTTCTTAAGATTCAGGAGTACCCATCTGGGGCATCTAGCAAGGATAAGAAGACTCTGAGGAGGCTAGCTGGAAATTTTTATCTGAACAAGGACGATGTGCTATACAGGAGAAACTTTGACATGGTCTTGCTGCATTGTATTGATGAACTTGAAGAAAACCTGTTGATGGAAGAAGTCCGTGAGGGTTTTTTTGGCACCCATGCCAATGGACATGCAATGGCTAGAAAATTATTGAGAGCTGGGTATTATTGGATGACTATGGAATCCGATTGTTTCAAATACGCTAGAAAATGTCATAAATGCCAGATTTATGCTGATAAGGTGCATGTGCCACCAACTCCTCTAAATGTGTTGACATCTCCTTGGCCTTTTTCCATGTGGGGCATCGATATGATTGGAAAGATTGAGCCGACTGCTTCTAATGGACATCGCTTCATTCTGGTCGTGATTGATTACTTTACGAAGTGGGTAGAAGCAGCGTCCTTTGCCAATGTCACGAGACAGGTGGTCTCCCAATTCATAAAGAAGGACATCATTTGTCGTTATGGAATTCCGGAGAGAATCATTACTGATAGTGGTTCAAATTTGAATAACAAAATGATGAAGGAACTGTGTCAGAGTTTCAAGGTTGAACATCACAACTCTTCTCCATATCGTCCGAAGATGAATGGCGATGTTGAGGCAGCTAATAAGAATATCAAGAAGATTGTGCAGAAGATGGTTGTGACCTACAAAGACTGGCACGAGATGTTGTTGTTTTCTCTTCAAGATTATCGTACTTCGGTGCGTACGTCAACCGGGGCAACTCCTTTCTCACTGGTGTATGGTGCGGAAGCAGTCCTGCCATTAGAAGTTGAGATTCCTTCTTTAAGGGTATTGTCGGATGTAAAGCTTGACGAAGCTGAATGAGTGCGAACCAGGTTGAATCAGTTGAGTTTGATTGACGAGAAGAGATTGGAAGCCATTGCTCATGGCCGGGTGTACCAGAGTAGGATGAAGAAGGCCTTTGATCATAAAGTGCGTCCTCGGTACTTCCAGACGGGTAATTTGGTGTTGAAAAGGATCCTTCCTCCTCAGACAGATCACAGGGGAAATGGACTCCTAACTATGAAGGTCCGTATGTGGTAAGAAAGGTTTTCTCTGGCGGAGCCTTATTACTATCTATAATGGATGGTGAAGATTTTTCGTCTCATGTGAATGCGAACGTGGTTAAAAAATACTTTGCTTAAAAGAGACCCGCTGGACACAAAAAGAAAAGTCCAGGCAAAAATGGGGCATCCCGACGAACCATAAAAAGAATGGGTTAGGGAAAAAATTAGGGATAAAAGAAAAAGAATGAACCCGCAAAGTTGAAAACCTGAAAAGGCAACTTTGGCAAATATGGGTATCCCGGTGGATTGAAAACCCGAAATGGCGGTCCAGGCAAAATTTAGGGATTTAAAAAGCAAATGATCACGGTCTGCGTTCGATTTGTAAGCTTGTGTGCAGTTATCCTGAAGGAAAGGAATCAGTCCAGTCAGTCTTTTCAGAAGACGAAACATGGGGAACATCGAAGACATACAGGTCATAGCCGAATCGACACATGGTGGTTGTCTGTTTCCATATTGTCGACATTTGTATTTTATTTGTTTTCTTGTTTTTGAGCAATTACCTCTTTTTAGGAATTGCATCTGAATTGTAATTTGCCTATTTACATACCTTTCATCAATAAAGTATTCACTTCAGTCAAAGAGCTTTCTTTTTCTTGTCCGTTTTACTATTTTGTTTGCGAAATGTCTGTTATTTTGATAAACATTGCAGGTAAAAGCAAGAGGCTGTATAGAGCATAACGAAAGTAATGACTTTGCTGGAGCGGAAAACATCATGGATGGTAACTGAGGTAACCATTTCACATATAAAGCATTTCTGGTGTCTTTCTTTGTTGCAGGTCAGCAGGGTTATCCTCGGCTGAGCGAGATTTCCTTATCCTCGACAGTTCAAAGTCGCAATTTAAATGGTAGTTATTGTCAGCCGGGTATTCTCAACAGTTTAAATGCAGTCAGGCATGAGCAACGAGAATGTTTGCTTTCCCCATAGCAGAGATTTTGCTTCCCCAGTGAAGTGGTCGTCTCCTCTCCCCGGCAGAGTTGTTTCCTCTCCCCGGCAGAGTCCGATTGTCAAGTTTGAAATGTTGTATCTCCAGCAGAACGAATCTTTGTCTTCGTGAGAAAGTGAGTCCCCAGCAGGGTGGAGTTTGTTCCTAGCAGAGCAAGATAGAAGTGATTCCCTCAGCGGTAGGGTGGTTTGCAAACCCGTTTTCTTCTCCAGCGGAGGCAACATCGGTGACGCCCTTTCCCAACGAAGTCGGTATTCAGGATTTTCTCTAGCAGTGTGCAATGCTGATTCCCTCGACGGAGTAAGTGGTAGAACAGGAGTGTGGGATTTCCCCAGTATAATGGAGTTCCTAATAGGAGTATCTGATATTCTTCAACAAGACAAGTTGATACTTGATATAATCCCAAGCAGAGTGGATTTTCTTCCCGAGCAAGACGGAGTTTGCTGGAATGCCAGTCAGGGTTGATTTCCCGAGCGGAGTAAAGTTCATCTCGGCAGGTGGTCGTATCTCTTCCGCAGGGTCGGTTTCCTCAACAGCAGGGGTTTTATTTAAACAGAAGGTTGCTTGTGTTCTAGCTGAGTTTTCCCGATTCCCCAGAAGAGTTGTATTCTGGAAGGCCATCCAGGGCGTTTTCTCAACAGGATATGATTTGATCCCCAGCGGAGCGGATTTTTGTTCTCGAAAGAGCAATACACCGGGTTGTGTTCCAGGAGGCCGTCCAAGGCTTGTTTTCCCTGTAAGTCCAGTTTACTGGCATGTGCCAATTATCCCCGGTAGGGTTGTTTTCTCTCCCCGGTAGAGTGGGTATCTTTTCTCCCTAGCATTTATTTTACCGGGTTGGTTCTTTTGCATTTGCGTGTTGTATTAGCATCCTCCCAAATGCGTAGCATTTCCATTTCTTATGGAGCATTACGCCATTTTCAAACATACGCATGTGGAACATAAGCCAGGTTGTTATCTCTTTGTTTCAGGTGTTTTCCCCAGAGAATTAATCTTTTTGCCCTTGGTGTCCAGACCATGATAGCTTTTGGTTAGCCCGCGTGGTATCCAGACCCCGGCTTACGGTATTCCCCAGTAGTATCGTCAGATTTCAGCTGGTTATGTTGTTTTGGGATTCATTTGGTAGTCAGATCATGATGAGTGTTTGTGATGTATGCCTATGTCCGTCGAGTACCCAGACTCCGTTCAGTCTCCAATTGTTGATATTTTTCTCTTTCTGTCGAGTACCCAGACTCCAGTAAGGACAATGGTGGTATTCAGACCATGGTAATGTCAGATATGTGTTCTTTGTCCATTGAGTGTTCAGATTCCGGTCAATGTCGTTGAGTATCCAGATTCCGGCGAACCTTCAGTTGCGGAAGTGTGTTCCTGTGTCGTCGAGTATCCAGGCTCCGACAGACTTCATTGATTCATTTTGTCCGTGTAGTATTCAGACTCTGGCAGTTTGAAATGGTATTCTTAAATTCACATGGTATCCAAACCATGGCAGTTCCGCTTAGCCCGCGTGGTATCCAGACCCCGGCTTGTGTTATTTCCCCCCAGCAGTGTCGTCAGACGTTGATGGGTGATATCTTGGCAAACTCAGGTGGTATTCAGGCCATAATGAATGTTTCTTCGTCAGTCGAGTATCCAAACTTTGTTCAATCTTCATTGAGCAATCAGGCTCCGGTTATTTTGTTGAGCATTCAGGCTCCGGTCAATCTTCGTTGAGCGTCCCGTCTCCGGCAATTTCGTTGAGCATTTAGGCTCCGGCTTCTCCGTCGAGTATTCAGACTCCGATGAATTTCCAATTCGGGTTGCATTGCTTTCTCCGTCGAGTAATCAGGCTCCGATCAACTTCCATCGAGTATCCAGACTCCGGTAAATCCCCAGTTAAGTTGCCATTTCCGTTCAGTATCCAGGCTCCGGTTGTCGCGTTGAGCATCCAGGCTCCGTTTTTTTTTTCGTTGAGCGTTCAGACTCCGGTAAATATTGTTGGTTATTCCGTCCGTTGAGTATCCAGACTCTGGTCATTACGTCGAACTTCTAGACTCTGGTTCCTTTATTCGTCGAGTATTCAGACTCTGGTCATTATGTTGAGTATTCAGACTCCGAAAAATTTCGTTGATTCATTATGTTCGTTGAATATCCAGATTCCGACAACTTGAAGTGTTACATTTCAGCCGATATGGTATCCAGACCATGTCATGACTTTTTGATGAACGTGTTCATCTTGTTATGAATATCCCTACAGAGTTACTTGGTTAAGTTTCTCTTTGTCCCCGAGCAGAGTTATTTGTTTAAGTTTCTCTTTTGTAACAAATGAAATTCTTGTAATGTCATGAAATTCCCTTTGTAAAATTCTATCCTTGAATTCATGAATCTTGAACTTTGAATGATGGATTTCCTTTATACCATTGAATTTGAAATGAATGGAGTCTTGAATTATGCACTTGTGATCTTGACTCATGATTTACAAATTTGAACTCCACTTGACCATAGAAACAAACATGGATGAAAAATTCTTGAATTTGGCCTTGCATTTCATGTTCATTAAGAATATTTATCTTGAATATCCCAATATTTTTCAAAAAACTTCTTCTTGAAGGAATCTTCATGAGTAGACCTTCCAATTTAGGTCAAACCTTAGATAATGAAACGTTTCTTCCATGTAGCCCATGATAGGCAAATTTTCTTATTTGAAATGGAAAACAAATGAACCGATCCAATCCTTATCTTATGAATCCACATGCTCGGTATGCAATAGAACAATGTATGATATGGCGAATGTAAGGCATGAAAGGCTAAAGGTGAAAATGAGGGTGTGACAACTCCCTTTACATTTAGAATTTAATAAAATTTTGCATGTAATAATTTCATCTAAACTTGAATATGAATAGGAACAAAAGTTGTTACAGTTATTGTAGGAATATAAAAAGGGAATTGGATGGATCATGGTTGACATTCTTGATATTAGGTTGTCCATATGTATGCATAGGATCTTACTTAAAGATGGAACAAAAGTAGTGAGGTAGCCCTAAAGGCGGGTCTAACCCCTTGATTTTTGATGTTATTAAAAATAAGATCTATATTTCACTAGAGGACAAGGAGATACCATTTTCACTTGCACATTTGACACTTTTACTTATGGAAGAATGTTCTTTGATCCAGGTATAAAAACTGAAGGTACTGATAAAAAAACTCGAAGACAATAGACACCGCCTTAAGCTATTCCATGAGAGCTCCAAATTGGAAGAAGAAACTGTAGAAGAGCTCACATTGGGAAAGACTACTTATGTAATCATCTATCCACCTTAACTACTCAATGTAGCACCCCAAAATTTGCCCTTTCGTTTTAACCTTGATTGGATTTTGTTTCTTTGCATTTGCCACTTTTGCATATCATAGCATTTGTTCTCGAGGCATGGGATCGAGGTATTCATGTGGCTCAGTTTCATTTCGGTGCAAAAGACTAAACAACGAACAACAAGCATCAGAGGCTCGGGCATTTATTTTGCCCAGCGGTCGGGCGGCCGATTTTATTTTATTTTTACAAGAGAACAACAGTTCAGAAAGCAGCACTCAGGCTCATGTCAAGCATTTTTACAGTGATAATGTTCAAGAATGAGATTCAGAAGCTTAACAGGGCTCCTAATAGTCAAAACAGGGCAAATGGACAGATTTACCTCCAAAAGGCGCCAAATTCAAATTTTTGAAGGTGTTAATTGGTTAACCTATATGGTTAATCGATTAACCTAAGGAAAATCAGACCAGATTTGAAGTTTTAAAGGTGTTAATCGGTTAACGCATATGGTTAACCGATTAATCAGTGTAATTTTTGCCTCTGTACGTGAATTTTCAATGCAAAGTCATTTGGGGTCCAATTTTGATCACTTAAATTCAAATTTGTCACTTGGGAAGGATCTAGAATCATTTCATAATTTCATTTCCCTCCAAAATCCCATTCATAGTGCCAAACTACAATTCACAAGCCAATTTCCAAACCTTGCTTTGGGATCCAAACCTAGATGGTATTTAAGTGATTCACTCCAAACCAAATGGAGCCAATTTTCATTTCTCACATTCATTTTTCAGAATTCATCTCAATTCTCTCAAACTCTCTCTCAACATTACAATTCCAAAACCCTCACTCAAAGCTCTTTTTCAATTGAATTCTTGATTCTTCATTGGAATCAATGAATTCTTAAGCTCAAACCTCCATCCATCATCTCCATTGAAGTGATTTCTCCATCCAATTTTCATGCACAATTGGATCAAGATCTAGAAGTGATTATTTGGCTTATTTTGGATTAATCTTGAAGGATCTCCATTGCTACAACAAGGATTGGTGTGGATCTTGAAGTATTCCGGACTTCTAGCATCAGATCTGTTCAATTCCAGTTAATTCAACATTAACCGAAGCAAATCCCCGCTTCGAAGGTTGGAATCCTAGATCCATAGCATTTTTGAGCTTATTTGCATGTTCATGATGATTTTCATATTCGATTGAATTTTGGTTGATATGATTTGTGTTGTTGCTGTTTGGATCTGTATACATGCTATTGGAATCATGTTTTTCTGATTTAATTTCATGATTAAGTGATTATGTTATCATTGGCATGTTTGGAGAAGTGATAAGCTGTTGAAAAGTGATTATGTTTTGCTATTTTCTGCTGTCAGCACAATGTTAATCGATTAACGCATATGGTTAACCGATTAACCATCACACATTTTCAAAATTTTCAAAGTTTTCAAAGCATTAATCGGTTAATGCATATGGTTAATCGATTAACCAGTTCAAATTTTCAATTTTTTTAAATGTTAACAGTGTGTTAACCGATTAACCCTGGGGGTTAACCGATTAACATTGTGCTGGCAGGCCTGTTTTGCTACTTTGTTTGATTGTTTGCATACCATTTCATCTCGAATCATCATAGATCAATGTGATGCATTAGGGATGAAATATTTCTGGATATATGTCGCTATTTTGGTTATTTAATCGAGATTTCGCCGACATTCGTGTTTTTCCACTTGAATGCATACTTATGCATGTGGTTCAAAGTGACGATCTCTTGCATGTTCGTTTTCTTTCATCCCTTTTACGCACCTTCATGTTTGCATCGCTGTTGAGGTCGAGACGAGCTTGTGGCGGCTGCCCCACACATTTTTCCTCCCTCCCACCATTCTAAGGGTTGCATTTTCATGTATGCATCTTTTATTTGTGATTGAATTTACTTGGTGCTTTCTTGTGCTTTTTGCCATGATCCCCATAGGGTTCCTAGTCCCTCTGTTTAGGATGGGAGTAGGAGAGACATTAGGTGTTCAATCCGAGCATGCTAACATTAGGGTAGATGTTCCCCCTTTTTATCCAAACTTTAGGACCACTTTGCATGACAATGTTAGGGCCGAGTTTCCCTTAGACCTTTCGTGCGTCTCTCTTTCTCATCTCAACACAATTCTAACTTATCTAATAAATGCGATGAACGTTGCACGCTACGAGCCTTAAGCTACATGGGGAATGATAAATGTGATTTGACTCTTTTTGAAACTGTTTGATTACTTGTGCATATTGATATGATAAAGACAAGTTATTTCTGTTTTATTTTTAGCCAGTTAGCTGAAAAGCCAACCTTAAAAATATCATCCCTTGTTTGAAACCTTTTCTAGACTGGGCCCAGTCTCAACCGGGCAGGCCCAGCCCAACGATATTTGGGGAAGGCCCAAACAGGCCCAAATTGCAATGTCGAGTACAGGTGCTGCCGCCGACCAGAACACTCCCTCCGTCAGGCAGAACAATGTGTCCTCCACACGTTCTCCACGTTCCCCCTCTGTGGGGACACGTCATCAGCCAACTACGCACCTCCGAAAGAGCTAGTCAACCCACCTTTCGGAGATCACGGGACGGTTGAACTAGGGCGAAGAACACGTGTTGGTCTTCACTACGCCACGTAAGCCCTAGCAGTCACCTGGGTTGGGTCTGACAATCCATCCCAAAATAAGTGAATGTTGGCCCTGCGTTGGGGTATCTCTATAAATACCCTCTTTTGTAACAGGGTCAGGTATCCACTTCTTAACATCTCTTCTGTATTTGCTCCCCCTCTGATCCATTGCTTACTTTGGCATCGGAGTGTCTTGCAGGTACACCCCCCTCTTCCTCCATACCTTTGGTGAACATCTAGTTGTCGCATCGCTGCGAAGAGGGCCGGCGGAAGACATAAGAGTTGCCACCGTTTTTTATTTATCCCAAAGAGAGGGAAAGGAAACGATCATAGAAAACCTACGAAAAAGGGAAAAGACAGGTCATCGCAACCATATCTCGGGTTCGGGAGTCGGTTACGCAAGGGGAAGGTATGAGCACCCCTCATGTCCGTTGTACTCAACGGGATCCACGCTTGTTATCTATCTAAAAGGGTGTTAAACTATCTAAGCTAAAGGCCATGAGACAAAAGAAAATAAAAGAGATTCGATAGAGCATCGCTGCTCTATGCCTACGTACTCCCTCGTGCATTGGGAAAGTCATAGTCAACGTAGTTCGGAAAACTACGGGTGAAGGTGGGGAAGGTTGCTCGCCAAGACATCGCTATCTTGTGCCTATATATCCTCGTCTGGTACGAGTAATCAGAGCAAACGTAGTTCGGGCTATCACGGCCACGGGTTGGTTCAAGTGTTTTAACCGAGTATGGTTAAACCTTAGTTCTAGCAGTTAGGTGTATTGCTGCTCGACCATTGGAGACTTAGCCGTTATCTGTTTACGGTAGAACCAAGAGTTAACAACACTCTCTTTATGAAAATGGTTTTCTATTAATCCCTAAGGATAAAAAAAGTTTGATGTTTGTTTTTGAGTCTTTTAAGAGAAGAAGTGAATTGAATTGTGTTTGTAATTCATGTTACACTAAAGACTATTACTTAGGAGCGAATGCGTCGCATATCGCCCAAAGGGCATACGCTAAACACTCTAGACAATTGAGAGGAGGACCCCCAATCATCATTTCCCAAATGCTTAAGGCTTGTAGCGTACAACACTCATTATCCTTTATTACATGTTTTGAAGAAGTTTTGAGATGAGAAGAGAGAAGACACAACTAAGGGGAAACTAACTCAACCCTAATGTTATCATGTAATGTGCTCCTATGATTGAGGTTAAGAGGGAAATTCTATCCTAATGTTATCATGCTCGGATTGAACACTTAATGTCTCTCCTACTCCCAAAGGGACTAGGAATCCTAAAGGATCATGGCAAAGAAAACCAAGTAAACATAAGATAAATCCATCACAAGTGAGGAGGAAGAAAAGGGATGCAAATATGGAATGCAACACAAAGAAAAGAGGGAGGAAAAAAAAGTCTGGGGCAGCAACCGCCACAAGCACATCTCAACCTCTTAAATGCAAACAAAGAGATACAAAACAAAAGAAGAATGCAAGCAAAGAGACTTAAACAAGTCCAAGCAAAAGTGAGATGCAATGGGAGAAGTCACAACTCCTACAACCATTCAAGCATTAATCACTAAACTCAAAAGAAAATAAAAGCAAAGGAGAAAGAGAAGAAGGCATGATCAAGATGAGGATGGGAGAATAGGCTTGGGCAGCAAGCAACATAAGGAGAAATCTCAACCAAGAGCATCAAAGTGATCATGCAAAAAGAAAGCACAAAAGGTTCTCAAAGTGGCATCTCATTCAAGTCAAACACCAAGTGCAAACAAAAGAGCACCAAACCAACTTGAATGAGTTCCAAAGTCCAATGGACAGAAGTGAGAACAAGAGAAGAATGTTCACATACCAAAGAAGAAATCAACCCAAGACAAGTTACAAAGTAGGGCAAGGTAAAGAACCAAAGTTCAAAACACTTTCAACATTCAAATGCAAATGGAAAGCCCTAATTAAAAGTAACTTGCAACACAAAACAAGCAAATGTGTGACCTATAAAATTGAAACCAACTCCTAAACATGTCAAGAATTTGAATCAAGAGGCATAAGATGCATATGGGATCCACAAAGGTCATCTCCCAAAATAACTAGGTCAACTAGTTTATATGAACCTCAACTTGGGTGACTTGACTTGAAAGGTTCACCAAAAATAGGAGAATGGTTCAATAAATGTCAAATAAAATTCACAAAGCTCATAAACAAGTTGGAAACCAGAGGCCAAGACATCAAAACCAAAATCCAATCGAAGCATCACCAAATGAATTAATCAACTAGGGTGCTCCACTTTGAAGGATATTCATCGAGGGTCAAACAAATGCAAACCAAAGTCAAACAAAAATAGGTCAAACCTTGACCAAAATCATCCTCAAAGGCACCTCAATCCATCATGAAAATGGAGAGTAAGCCTTACTCATAGGTGATTGCAAATGGTCCAAAAATCAAGCAAGAACAAATGGAAACCACATTAAAAACACCTTCAATCATTAAATTCAAATTAAATTGAAAAATAAAAGGAAATTCAAAATAAAAATTATGAAAAATTAGTTAACATTTCAAAGTGTTAGAAAAAAAATTATTTGAATTTTATGACATCAGGAGGTATTTTTAACAATTAAAAATTAAAACAGAGATTAAAAGATATAAAATAAAACAAATAAAGGCAAGGAGGTGCAACAAGTAAGAGATCCACGTTCAATTTCTTTGCGCTCACAAACAGAGGGGTGCGTATAGCAACAAAATCCCAATCCATCTCAGCAAAATCAAAACGCAGCGCTTCATTTATTGACGTGGAAGACAACAATCCACGCAGGCCAGTCAAGCAGATCTGAGCCATTCAACTTATCTGGTCAATGATTCAAACCCAAACACGTCAGCACTGAGGGTTTAAGACCAGACACAAGAGCCCTAGCTCCGGCCGTCTTCTCCGGCAAGCTGGATGGAGCTCAAGCAACCAAAATCTCACCAAACCTGGCAAACTTTATATCAAAAAGAAGTTGAGCTCATGTACATTCAAATCCATGATCCATTGGTCTTAAACATGACTAAATAAAGATAATCGAACAGATCAAAGTTGAGATGAACATCTGAAAACTTCATCAAACATGACAATTAAGCAATCAAACATGGATTATATGAGGTAGGGCTTCAGATGCAGCCAATATAGACCTAGGTCATGCTCTAGAATGAGAGAAAAGTGAAGGAGAAACTTACTGAACGGAGACACTCCGTTGGTGCTTCAGCTGCTTGCTAGCTTGCTTCAAACCGTCCAAATCTACTCCAATTTGCTCAAGGAAGAAGAATCACATCTCAATTAAAGTTGAATTGCTATGAAATTGAAAACACGATTTGGAATTTTCTTAGAGAATTTGAAAATGGAAGTTGCTCTCTCTTGCTCCAAAATGCACTTCTGAGCTCTCCAAATGAATTATGAACTTTTATATGATGGATTTGGAATGAAATGGAAGGCCCGTGAAGCCTTGATTTGTTGAATTGGAAAAAAATGCCCAAAATGGCAATTGATTCATGCACACGTGAAAAGCTTACCTACACACACCAAAACCCCCTCATTCTGCAGCTTGCAAGTTAAATTTTACATGAGGATTGGATTGGGCTTTGTATGTGATCCAATTTTGAAGTTTGAATGTGAATCTTCTTTGTGAAGTAATTGAAAAATGCACGTGTTTCTTTCCATTTTGTGCCAAACCAATTTGTGCATTCTTGCCTTGAGTGTATTGTGAAGAGAATTGAACAAAAATAAGGCATAAAAATGACCCATAATGTATCCAATTCAAACTATGATTTAAAGTTCATTTTCACTTGAAATTTCTCACCCAATGTCTATAAACAAGCCTGATTCACAAAATCCTTGAGTTTTATGGTGTAAAAGAGGTCCTTAGGAGCAACTTTCATGTTGGTTGGAGTTTCATTTGAAGTGCACAAGTGCATGAAAATGGCCTATAATCAAAGTTTCCCAAAATACCCTTGCCTTTCCAAAGCCATAACTTGAGTTCCACAAATGATATCAAGGACTTCTACGACTTTTTGGAATGCTAAGATCATGAGGAAAAACTTTCATGTTCACCAAAAGTTGAGGAGAAACATGATTCTAGGTCAAAAGTGTCTTGGAAGTGAGTTGACTTTTGTTGACCAAATAATATGTTCATTTGAGACCTATAACTTGTTGGCATCATAACTTGAGTTCCATAAACCCAATGGATGAGTTCTAGTACTTAAAAGAAAGATTAGAACACGCCCTACAAGTTTCATGTTCGCAAGAGAATGATATTGAACTTGTATCCTGAGGTAAAGTATCCTTGAAGTTAGGCACTAAAGAAGGGGATTTTACACTGAGATCCTCTCAAACCCTAATTTAGTAACTCCTTGAACTCTTGATTCTTCTTAATTTGAACTTGAAATGACATCCTAGATGTCTCAACATAACTTTCCGTGACTCCAATGACTTAGAACTAAGTCTCAAACTCCCTCAAGTCCTCAGTTGACCTTGAGTTAACCAGATGAAACCCTAGGTGCACAACCCTTGACTGTGATCTCTTGCAGATGAAATAAATGATTAGACAAGCTCCACAATGGCTTCCAAAGCGCTCCATGAGCTTCTCAAACATCTCTTATCCATAACTATGAACTTGTGAACCCCTGACGATCTTCTGTTGACCTCCAAGATAGGAGATAAGCAACAACCATCAACCTTCTATTTCAAAGACCTTTGGCCATTTCCTGATGATTGTAATCACTTAATAGCTTGAATAAACACTCTTACTTGAGCTTAAAACCCTTGGAAATCTTCTCTTGAATGAAACGCCTCCCTTGATCCCCTATAAAGGACAATGCTATGCAAATGCAAATGCTAAAGAATGAAATGAAACATAAGCCAAGCAAAGAAAAAGGTTGGTCAAATTTTGGGGTACAACACTAGCAGATCGGCGATGCGTGGCAAGTCATTGATTTCCTTCTGGTCAGGTCAGATCAGTGGCGCCGTCTGTGGGAACCTAAGATTCCCCGTTCCTCCGAGCAAAGAACCAAAGCTTCCTTTTTTCAAACTTCAACGTCATGACTAGCCCATGCCACGATGATGCTGTTCATACTTCCGCCTTCACCCCGATCACCAACAGCGACAATCCTCCGGGGACATCTCAACCCCGAGAGACCGACGGAAGGGACGGCCAAACTACCTCCCCTTTTTCTGAGGATGCCGCTCATCAAGACGTTCCTCAGGCAAGGAGTCCGGCGGTATTCCAGCCCATTCTCATACTGGCTGAAGCGGACCCGACGATGGTTGCCCTCTTTGCAACCATCAACCAGAAAAACCAGATGTTTTTCCAACAGAACGAGTGCATCGGCACGCTTGAACACGACACCTCATCCTACTCCCCTCTGCATGGAAATCAGTGCGGGAGCTCTCGGAGCCCCTCTCCCCAACCACGGGGGGGCCGACCACAGCTGAAGAGGCCCTAGCCTGTGGCCTCCAAGAAACGATCAAGGTCACCACCACGGAAGGAGAGGCACTCTCCCGATCCAATGTCGAGCAGGCCTGAAGTCCCGCCCAGAAGACCAAGGGGCATAACCCTCCTCCTCGACATGAGTCATCGCCCGCGCAATCCCCGGTTCGCAGCGACGAGGACTATTATAGGACCCCTATGTCGCGGGAGATCATGGCAACCCCATTCCCCACGGGATGGAGAAACCACCCGTGCTCTCGACGTACGACGGTACCTCGGATCCAGATGATCACCTGGAAGACATCGAGGCTATGCTCGACTACAGGAATGTCCGAGGAGCCATCAAGTGCAGGCTCTTCCCGATAACACTGAGGAAAGGCGCCATGGCGTGGTACAAGAGCTTGGAGCCTGAGTTCGTCACATCGTGGAGGGTCCTGAAGGACCTATTTTCACGGTATTTGACGGCGTCAAGGCGGCATCCGAAGACAGAGGCCGCGTTGTGCGCGATCATCCAAGCCCCGGATGAGTCTCTTAGAAACTACATTGAGAGGTTCACGAGGGAGGCGGTCCAGGTAACGACTTCGGATGAGATAAAACGTTACCTGATGGAGCAGGGCTTACGCCGAGACTCAAAATTCTACGAGGTTGTGGCCATCCACCGGCCAGACTCCCTCCAGGACTTCCTCAAAAGAGCCCTTCACTACATCCAGTTCGAGGAGACGGAAGCCGCCAACACCGTCCATGACACTAGAAACCGAGAAACACCCCGCCGGTCCCAAGATGAAGCATCGGCTCCCTGGGGATGAGGAGACCGGCGGCGAGAGGATCTCTCGTGAGAACCCCAGGAGCACCGTGTCCCCGTTGGCCATTTTACCGAATACACGACATTAGTCGCTTCCCACGAGCGAATATTGGCTGAGTGCACCAATTCAGAATTTGTCCGGGGAGGTGTCTGTTTTCCAAAACCGGCACCTACCAAAGCCAACATGGACAAATCTAACTACTGCCTCTTCCACCGAAGCCACGAGCACGTAATGGAGGATTGCATCCACCTGAAGGATGCAATCGAAATACTGATCAAAGACGAGCACCTAAAAAGGTACACCAGGGGAGGACAAGCCCCACGATAGGATGTCCCCGAGACTAAGAGGGTCGAGGACCTTCCCCCTCCCGACAACGACTCCGGCCTGTAAGCCGCCCTCAGCGTTGGGCGGCCGGAGGACTGGTTCGCACTGCGGGAGTTCGGTCTCCCTGCCGAGCTTCAGTTTCCCGAGGAGCCAATACGACCTATTAGCCGGTGGGAATACTTCCCCAGGGCAATGGTTATTTCGGGTGGGACCCGGAGCAAGCTCTCGATTGGATCGGTTAAAAGGAAGTTCGACAAGCTAATGAGCAACAACTCCA
This sequence comes from Lathyrus sativus, assembly GCA_963859935.3. Lineage (NCBI taxonomy): Eukaryota > Viridiplantae > Streptophyta > Magnoliopsida > Fabales > Fabaceae > Lathyrus > Lathyrus sativus. The sequence continues at coordinate 120,217,757 of OZ012740.1, forward strand.
GCAAGATGAGCACGCTCGACAAGTTCCGAGGCCGATCCAACCCAATCACCTTCTACCTTAAGGAGCTCCCCGGGGGTGCCCCCAACTCGGCCATCCCCCTGCTGATACGGGCACAGATGACCAACTGCGACATATGTCAACAACACGGGGATATGCACCTCGCCCCTCTGGAACCAATAGGACTCGCACGAGGGCAAACTCGCCGCAAATTGGGAAGTCCCCTATCGTGTCCGGGACAAGACGGAGCACGGGGCCTACTACCTCGAAAACTTACACGGGGACCAGATAGCTCGACCATGGAAAGCTGAGAAGCTAACAAAGTACTACAGTTTAACACTGCCTGCAATGACATACATAGTGACCACAAGAGCGCGACACAGTACGGTCGCGTCTCCTCGAGATCAAGAAGATAGCAAGCCTCATCCTTTATGCGCACGGCAGAATGCTCTGCTCGATGGAAGACCCCTCGATCGAGAGTCTTCGCCACAGTACCATGACTGGCAGAACACCCAGCTCGCGATGGGACGTTCACGCCACGGGGATGACACCCTACCGTAGTCCACCCCCTTTATCCGACCAGGTAACCACACCAGTCAACCGGCCAGTTCCCTACACTGCCGGGCACAAACATTATCGAGCTAGCACTCCCAAACATACAAAACGAAGTGCAGTAGACGTACATTGTGAGCACACAAACATGCAGAAACATAAACGAGCTTGCACTTAATGAAAATATGATATTATATAAATGGGCACCAACCTAGTATTCAAGTACACCGCAAAAGGGCACGCAGGCCCGACAAAAGTACTTAGCAAAAAACAACAAAATATTGGCGCGCAGGCCAAAAAACTACGAACACATCTTCGAGTTCGTCTGCCTTGTGCTCGTCGGCAGGAACGACGTCTTCACAATCTTCATGACTACGGGAGACCACCCGTCCATCGACGACCTGGTGGAAGGGCCCGATCCCATCAGTAACCAAGCTAACCTCGGGGTTCACCACCCTGAGTTGGTCCACTGCGCCGAAGAACCCGACCTCGACCGCCTCCAGAAAATCTTGCTCTAACTCGCGGATCCTCCCTAGTAGGGTAGCACGGGTAACCAAATTCCTCTCCTCGTCCGTCTCACCTTCGACGGTACGAAGTGACTCCTCCAGCTCCCTCACGCGGGCTCTCAGCTTCTGTAGCTCCTCCTCAGCAGCTTTCAGTTTCTCCTCGGCGTCGACCCCCCTCTTCCACTGTGAGGCCGCTTCCTCCCGACTCTTATTCAGCTCCACGACCAGCTTATTTAGCCACGATTGGGTGAAGGAAAGGTCACCCTACATCTTGGCTAACTCGACAGAGGAGCAACCCTCATCACTTAAGACTAGGGTCGTCGAGAAGACCTGCATCATAGCGGTCAGATCCTCGGTCAGCACTTGTCTTCAAGAATCTTGACCTGACCCGAGGGTCGTTTTCGCCTCTGTGACCGGCACAACTGGAGACCTTGCGCTGTGAAAAAACCCAGGTTTCTGGTGGCACGGGGGAATAAGAAATCCCTCCTCCTCCGTCAGGTCAACGACGGCCCCCGACAACTGGACCTTAGCCCACTTAGCAGCTCCTTGAGACGTCGGGGAATGACTGCTCTGTAGCGATGACGAAGACCCCCTTCCCCCTGGTCCGCCATGGCCTGCTCGACCACCTGGATAACCCTGCTCTTCCCAGTTTTGGTCGCGGTTCTCGAGGCTGCCAGTTTCCTCACTCTCTCCTCAATGGACGACATGTTCTCTGCAAAAACAAAAGAAAGAAGTCAGTAAACGAACAAAGACGACAGTAAGGTCGGGCAGAAGAAGTCGACCCCCACCTAGAAAACGGAGGGCCTCCTCGTCGGACGAGTACTCGAGCAGAGCCTTGGTGCTAATCAACCTCTTCTGCTGGCTAACACGCCACTGGTCATCAAGGATATAGTTGCCATCGGGTGTCACCAATCGAGATGAGGGCAAATTGGTCACGAAAGATACTATATTTTGATAACTTGCCAAGTCCTCGTCGTCCATGATTCTCGCCCGCACTATGTACTTGTCCGTACCCTTCGTAAAGTGCTCCTTCGTCCACTCCAGGGGCACCTTCGGCACCATAACGGCTTCTTGCTGCCCATCCACTATCTGATAATCTCGCCGAAACAACGAAGCACACGCCTCATGAGATACTGGTCGGACGACGAAGAAACGCGCCTTAAAGTCCAGGACTGAATCCATGTAGGTCTAGAAGAGCTTCCTCGGCTGCTTCAGCAGATGGAAGAGGCGGAAGAAAAGCGATAAGGTAGCCCCGATCTCTAGATACTGGCAGACGAGCTCGAATGCCCGGATGAAAGCTATCACGTTGGGATGCAGTTGTGAGGGAGCTAACCTCAACCAGTCGAAGACCCCCAACTAGAAGTCCGTGAAGGGCAGCCTGAGACCGGCCTCCCGAAAACAGAACTCATACATAGTGTTGTACCCCAAAATTTGCCTAACCTTTTCTTAGCTTGGTTTATGTTTCATTTCATTTTTCTTCTAGCATTTGAATTGCATAGCATTGTTCATTTAGCAGGGGATCAGGAGAGGTGTGCATAACAAGAGAAGGTTACCAAGAATTCTGAGCCTAAGCAAGGGGTTTTACTCAAGCATGAGTGCTCATCAAGTCGCTAAGAAGTGGTCAATACTCTCTGAAAGAGTTGATGGATGTATATGGATTATCTCCTAGCTTGGAGGCCAATTGGGATTATCAAAGGTTTGTGAATTCATGATTATGGATATGGAATGTTGAGGAAGCTCATTGAGTGCTTTGAGGGACATTTTGGAGCTTATCCAAGTCATTGTATCATGTGTAAGAAGCCGCAGTCAAGAGTGGTGCATCTAGGGTTTCCATCTGGTCAATCCTAAGTCAACTGTGTTTTTGAAGGAGATTAAGACTCAGTCCTAAGTCATGGTGATCATGGAATGTTGTGTTGAGCCATTTGAGATGTTATTCCAAGATCCATTCAAGAAGAATCAAGAGTGTGAGAAGTTACTAAATTAGGGTTCTCAGTGTAAAATCCCTTGTTTATGCCTAACTTCAAGACCATATATCTCAAGATGTAAGTGGAATCTCACTTTGATGAAAACATGAAACTTGTAGAGAATGTTTCTAGATTCTTTTGAGTACTAGAACTCATCCATTGGATTTCTAGAACTCAAGTTATGATGCTGACAAGTTATGGGTCCTCAGATGAATGTGATTTTGGTCAACAAAAGTCAACCAACTTTCAAGGAATTTTTGACCTAGAATCATGTTTCATCTCACTTTGACCCAAACATGAAAGTTGTTCCTCATGATCTTAGCTTTCCAAAAAGTACTAGAAGTCCTTCATCTTATTTGTAGAACTCAAGTTATGAAGCTTGCAAGGTAGGGGTATTTTGGGAAAGTAAGATTACAGGTCATTTTCATTATAGGTCCATTTCATGACTTTGCACACTTCAAATGCAACTTTTCCCAACATGAAACTTTCTCCAAATAGTCCCAATTTCATCAAAGAACACTCAATTGTCATGGATTTGGCTAGGGTTTGAGAATTGGTGACAGAATTTTCATGAAAGAGCTTTAAAAGTGGAAAATTCAATTAATTTGATTTTGAACCATTACAAGACATGTTTATGCATATTTTGAGTCACAAGAATATAACAAACAAGATGCACAAATTGGATTTGAGTTTTGGTGTTGTTTTCACGTGTATTTCAATGGCTATTTCAAGTGCAAATTTCATAATCCAATATCAACCATTTGATCAAATCAAGGGATGAATCCTATCCACATGATCAAAGTGAAATCCCAGCAGTGAATTTGAGTGAAAAATAAGGCAATTGGATAGATTTTTAACGTGTGCTTGAAGCTCCAAAATTCAAATTGGGCAATTTTGCAATTCTCACAATTCAGCCACAATTGGGCATCCATTAGTTGCTATATCCATCATATATAAGGTGCAAATAATTTTTGAATCAGAGGAGAGGCATTTTCGTGAAGAGTTGGGCAGAGCATAGTTGGAGCAAGCAAGTGGAAATTCGAAATCGTGAATCTTGATTTGAGCCATTTCAAGCATAATTAAAGCATCATTCTTCTTCCTAAAGTGAATTGGAGTGTTTCTAGATCATTTTCATCAAGTTTAAGCAATTGTGAAGCTCCAACGGAGAGACTCTGTTAAGTAAACTCTAGATCCAAATTTCTCTTTTAATACACGTCTATTTCACTCCATTTTTGTTGCATTCTGAAGTCCTACTTATGTAGGCAAATGTTGGGTCATAGTTGTTCATGTTTATTGCAATTTCGGATTTGAGCTTGATTTTTGTTTCCTTCTATTTGGCTTATTATTGCTTGATTATTGAAAACTAAGCTTGGATTTGTGTTCTACATAACACGAGGATGAGTTTAGACTCAAATTTTACAAGATCTGGTTGAGTTTTGGATCTGATCCACCGGAGTATGGTCGGAGAAGATGACCGGAACAGTGGTTCCAGCATCTGGTTCTTTCTCTGTTCTGATGATGTGGCTTGCTTATGTGTCTGTTTGAAAAGATGACTGAAGGAGATCTATGGTTGAGATCTCGTTTGGCTTGCCAATGTGTCTGTTTGACCTGCCAATGCATTAAGTGATGCGCTGCATTTTGATCTTGGATCAGACTGAGCTGGATTTGCTTTTGATACCCCCTTTCATGCGCAGCCCAATCTTTTGCCTATCTTTGTTGCTATTCACACCGTTCATTGTTTTATTTTTTATTTTTTGTTTGTTTTATATCTGTTTTGATTTAATTCTTTTTAAAATACTTCCAAAGGTGATAAAATCCTACAGAAATATTTTTAAGACATTTTAGGATTTCCTTTAATTTTATAGATTTTTTATTTTATTTTTTGGTTTATTTTTCAATTAAAAAAAGGATTAATCATATGGAAGTGTTTTAATTGAATTATTTCTTGATATGTTCTAGTTCTTGTTTTGTTTTTGACTTTTCCTTTTGATCCAATGACTGAAAATCAATCTTCATATCATTGATGAGTTGAGTGATTTTTGAGGAACATTTTGCCCCTGTTTCATTGAGTTTTTGTTTTGACTTTGATAGCATTTTATTTGACCCTCGACAATCATCCCTCACAATGGAGCACCCTTGTGAATCAAATTTTATGGTGATGTTGTGAAGTGACTTTGATTTTATTTTCTTGGACTCTGGTTGCCAACACTTTAATGTGCTTCTTGGATTTTATTTGGTCCCTTTTGAATCATTTTCCTAATTTTGGGGTAATTTACAAATTAGTCACCCCAAAGGGATGTTCACACATACACATTGACCTAGTTTGCTTTGGAGATGACATTTGTGGATCCTTTGAGCCTTCAATCACTTTTGATTCATGTTTCTAACATGTTAAGGTTGTTGCTTGCTCAATTTTAGGTCATAACATTGTGTCTTACTGGTTCAAGTTGATGCATCTTTTAGAGTTTTTAATTAGGGTTTTCATATGTGGTTTGTTTTGCACTCTTTTGTGTATGTGCTTGCATTTCCTTTTGGTGTGAATCCTTTTGCTTTTGTACACTATCCTCTCATCCCCACTTCTGTCCCATGACTTAAGGATAACATTTGAGATAGCTTAGTCCCTCCTTAGGAGGTACTTGAAGCATGTTTTAAATGATGAACCTTTTAGGACATTTTGGTGCATCTTTTGCACAAATCATGATGATGCTTTGGTTGAATGATATTTGGGGATACCTTGCTGTTTTATTTTCATGTTCTAACCCCTCTTTGAGTTGGGGTTCTTTTCTTTTCTCTTTTCATGTTGTTTGCTTTGTGGTTTTGTGGTTGATGTTTGAAAGGTTTAGGCCATTTCATCCTACTTTTGGTGCAGTTGTGTGATTTCATTTATGTGCATTTATCTTCCTTTCTTCTTTGCATTTATCATATGCATGCTTGAGGTTGAGATCGGCTTGTGGAGGATACTTCCCCACACTATTTTCCTCCCTCACTTTCATCCTATTTGTGCATTCTATGTTTGCATAATTGCATTTTCATGTTCCTTTCTTCTTCTTTTTCTTTTGTCTTTCTTCCCTTAGGATCTCTAACTTCTCTTACTCAAGAGAGGTTATGATAGACATTAGGTGCTACACCATGCATGATAATATTAGGTAGTTCCCTTTTGTATCCCAATTCTCCACTTTGCATGACAACTTTTAGGTTTGAGTTGGTTTCCCTTTAGTGTGTCCTTTCTCTTCTCATCTTCAAACATTTTCAAAACACATAATAAAGGCTAATGAATGTTGTACGCTACGAGCCTTAAGCTACTTGGGAAATGGTGATTGAGTGGATTCCTCTCAATTGCCTAGAGTGTTTAATGTACACCCTTAGGGTGATATGCGACACATTCGCTCCTACGTCATAGTCTCTAGTGCAACATGAGTTACAAATCAAACTCAAAACACTTCTTCTCTAAAAAACACAAAAACACTTCAAATCTTTTTATCCTTCGGGATCTTATTGATGGAACCCCTTTTTCATAAAAGAGTGTTGTTAAGCTTTGGTTCTACTCCAAACAGGCATCGCCCCTAACTGCTAGAACGAAGGTTTAACCCTACTCGGGTAAAACATTTTGAACCAACCGGTGTTCTTGTTAGCCCGAAATAGGTTTGCTCTGATCTCTCATACCTGTTAAGAGTATGTAGGCACGAGACAGAGATGTCTCAGCAAGCAACCTTCCCCCCTTTCACCCGTAGTTAGCCGAACTACATTGACTCTGACTTTCCCATTGTACGAGGGAGTACAGAGGCACAGAGCGGCGATGCTTTGTCGAGTCTCTTTCCTTTTCTTTTGTCCCTAAGACCTCTAGCTATATAGATAAACACCCTGTAGATAGGTAACAAGCATGGATACCGTCAAGTACGAAGGATGTGAGGTACCTTCCCCTTGTGTAACTGACTCCCGAACCTAGGACTTGGTTGCGATGACCTCGTCTTTTACCTTTTTCGTTAGGTTTTCTCTAATCGTTTCATTTCTCTCTTTTGGGATAAATAACGAACGGTGGCGACTCTTCTGTCATTTCCAGCCTTCCTTTTTCGCAGTAGCGACACATAGGGAACCGCGTCTTTCCATATGTCGAGTAGACGCGGTGATGCTCGCGGGGGCGATATACCTGCCAGCTTATAGGCGTACCCACGCACCTGTCCTCGACAGTCGCGAAAGCATTGGTCTCTTCATCGACAAAGTACGAGGGCGTGCTCAACGGCTCCTCGGCTACCCATTCCTCAACCGGTCGGACTCGTACTTCGGCGGCCAGGGCTTCGAGCTCTACATCGACGTCCATGGTCCCTGGGACCCACAAAGTCATATTCACCTGAAAAGCAGAAGGAAATGGTGAACTCGACGTCCAAGATCAAATTCACCCTTCCACCGCAGGCCAAGTGAAAAGGCAACGGGGACAGCAACAAAGACCACCCGGGAATCCCTCCTCGAGGGATCCATCCAACACCCCTCATTGTCCCTGGGACATGCATCTAATCCTATCATGCGTCCACGGGGAATTCATCTAAAGCTAAATACCTGTCCCCGGGGGGTTCAAACTAATCCCTAACACGTCCTCAGGATCCTCATCCTAAACCTAGAAAAGCCACCGCCGAATGCGGTGGAGAGCCATCTCCTTCCTCGGGACATTCATCACGGCCCGGCGCCAGCGTTAAAGTATAAAACAAAGAAAAGACAGGGAAAAAGGGACTTACTAAATTAAAGGTAACGGCGGAGTACGCGGCGGCGGTTGCGGCGGTGCTGGCGAACAAATGCAAGCTTTCGGTCGTCACATATGGAAGATAGTGGGAGCGAAAAATGGTAAATGAGCAGGGGCCTGCCTACTTATACCCGAGGCACGGGACTCGAAGCGCCCCTAGGCACTCGAGTACCCTAGGGTAGCCGCCCCGCGCGACCCACTAGATGTTTGACACGTGGCGTTGAAAATGATCACGTCCCTTCGTTCTCCCCGCAAGCACAGACGGGCGAGGGCGTGCCAATCTTTCATCTCCTCGACATGGTGACCCGACAATACTGAGACTCCCACGCTCCCGCGTCCTCGATATAGTCAGACCGATAAAACGGACCCGCGAAGAGCCTTCCTCGTGCACCATCCTTCCTCGGCGCAGCATCATCAAGTCCTCGCTCCTTTACTTTGGAGCTTCGACTTGGGGGCTCCTGTTCTAGACTGGGTCCAGGCTCAATTGGGAAGGCCCAGCCCAATGATATTTAGGGAAGGCCCAAACAGGCCCAAATTGCAATGTCGAGCACAGGTGCTCCCGCCGACCAGAACACTCCCTCCGTCGGGCAGAACAACTTGTCCTTCACACGTTCTCTACGTGCCCCTTCCACGGGGACACGTCATCAGCCAACTACTCACCTCCAAAAGAGTTGGTCAACCCACCTTCCGGAGATCACAGGACGGTTGAATTAGGGCGAAGACCACGTGCTGGTCTTCACTACGCTACGTAAGTCCTAGCAGTCACCTGGGTTGGGTATGACAATCCAGCCCAACACAAGTGACCGTTGGCCCTGTGCTGGGGTCTCTCTATAAATACCCTATTTCGCAAGAGGGTCAGGTATCCACTTCTTAACCTCTCTTCTGTATTTGCTCCCCCTTTGATCCATTGCTTACTTTGGCATCAGAGTGTCTTGCAGGTGCACCTCCTCCTCCTCCAAACCTTCGGTGAACAGCTAGCAGATCGACGACGCGTGGCAGGTCGCTGATTCCCTTCTGGTCAGGTCAGATCAAAACCCTTTTGAGCCAATTTGTCCCATTCTTTGCTTGAAACTCATTACAAGCCTAAAAGTGAAAAACAATGTTATTACCCTATTAAAAGGGTTGAAAGAGTCTTGTTTGGAGTTGTGTGGGATTTAATTAATATAGTTGTGATATATTTTGAAAGTTGGTAGAGAAAATAGAAAAAGAAAAGAAAGAAGGAAGAAAATTCATATTCGTATCATATTCCTTCTAAAAAAAGAGAAAAAATAAAAAGCAAAGAGAAAAGAAAATAGATGCAAAGAAGTTGTTGTAAAAGTGAATGAATTATTATTTAGTTCAACTCTCATAGTCTCCTTCAATTCTCTTTTGCCCCTTTAGATTTTAGCCTAGTACCCCTTAGGATTTATCTCACCCTTACTTTGGCCATATTACAACCCAAATGAAGTTATTTTGATCTTTGTGTGCATGTATTTTAAGTGTGGATGTTAGAGTCTTTTCAAGCTTATGACAGTGCTAATTTTCATGACGTGCTTTTAGTTTGAACAATTAATCTATACACTTGAGAGTTGAGAGATATTTATCTTGTGAGGATCTTGTGGATTATGATGTACTCTTCGGTAAACTGTCCTCTTATTTGTTTTAATTGTCACAAGAACTTACTCACTAACGTCATATTCCTTGAAGCTTAGAATGAAAATTTTGCCTACCCCTATATGATCTTGAAAATATTTGAAAATGCATGTTCTATTTTTGTTATTATTTTTCGTTTTTATTATGTTTTAAATCTTGAAGTTAGATTTTGGCTCGAAGTGCAAAAGTTCAGGTGTGAGAGAATTTGATCAGTGTATTTTATTACACCATCTTTTACTTTGTACTACAATTTTTTTAACTTCTCGCATTATTTTCATTGCTTTTAATTTGTTTTCGAAGTTAAATTTAATTTTTCTTTTCTTTTATTTTATTTATTTATTTTGGAATAAGGTGTATTGTATTCTCACTATGCAGATCATAACTTGAACTAAGAGATTTCATCTGATGAGTTATAATATGTGTTGGAAAGCTAAGAGAAAGAGCTAAAAGTTTAATGTTGATGTCAGAAGACAATTCGGATTGAAGAGGATTCAAATTACCAGTTTTAGTTTCAGACTTGATAAAAATAAAATAGTTAGTTTTTTGTCAACTTATGTTTTTCGGGCCGGTGCTTTTAAAACCCAATTTTCTTTATTATTTAAGCTAAACTCATCATTAGAGAAAGTGAAATTTTTTTTAGGAATTAGAGAGCATTAGGATTACATGGTCGATTAAACTCCAAAGTTAATCTACTATTTTGAAATTTCATCAAGTCTTTGAGGTTATTATATTATTAGTTTTTAATCATAATTGTAATCATTTTAATTCGGGTAAGGGTAAGCATTTTAATTCTGATCAAAGGTTCAGTGTACAGATAGATTACTTAAGGAAAAGTAATAGTTCAAGTTTGGTGTTGTGATGAGAATCGTCATTGTGTGATTTTTAGGAATAAATTCGGGTAAATTAGAAAGCATGATGGTCAAAAACCATATAAAAATGTGAAGAATTGTGTAAAAAGGAAATACAATAAATATATAAAGACTTGGAGAAAATTGTGAAGAAAAAAGAGAAAAATGTGTGATTCGCCACCAAAACTACCGTGCACGTGATGCATCTAATCGCCGAGAAATAAGGCTTTTATCGCGGTGCGAAAATAACTGTCGTGGACGCGATGTTTCTTTTTCAGTTGACAATTTTTTTAATTTAAAACATCTTTTAGCCACTTTTTAAAGGGTTTCGAATTCCAAGAGTGATAGTGACAACAAGAGCGATTTTTGGTGCTTTGGAGGCTATTTGAGCCATTATAGAGAATTTTCTAAAATTATGGTATATTTAATTTACACTTTGAGTAGCTACATTTCCCCTAGGTTAGGTCATTTTGTATGATGAACCTACTTTTATTTTATTGGGACATATGAATGGATGATTATAATGTTATTTCTTTGACATATTGTTATTATTCAATTATCGCTTATATTCATTTCCTATTGTATGTTACAACACGCAGTTTGATTTAGGTAAGTAGTGACATATTGACCATAAGGATGCTTATCAGAAATAAAATAATTGTTCGATTCTTTAATTAACCATGGACATTCTAATTAGGAATTGTGACTTAGGGATTAACGTGCTCTAATGCCTATTTTGACATTTCAATTAACCTGAGGGATCGGGTAATTAAGGCTTAGACTAGTGAGTTGCACACTAAGGGTTTAAGTGCAGTGGTAGAGTTAATTTGTTGTGTAACTCTTATATGTTTGCATGTGTGTTAATGCGTATTTCATCACTAGAATAGAAGTAGGGGATTCTAACGAAAAGACCTAATCACCTTAATCATCGTATCTTTTTCAAAGTTAATTTTATCTTGTTTATGGACCAAACAAACAATTCTAAAAAAAACCTTGTGTTACGTTAACTCTCACTCGTATTTCTTGTTAAAATCTAATCCTCGTGGAGACGGAACTTTTATTATTACTTTGATACATACTGGTACACTTGCTAGTTTTGTCATCAGGCAGCTACCATCCAAACCAGAGTTGTGGCCTAGAACATGGTACGAGAAACACTTGCAAATAGAACTCACTTGTAAGGTACAAATAGACTTCATAAAAAAGCTTTGTCCTCAGTGGCCATAATGGTAGCAAATTCCTCTAGGGTGTTGGGTACCCAAGAAGGAAGAATTGAAGGAAGTCATAAGAATTATGTAAGAGCCCTCAACTCAAGATCCTTTAACAAATGAGATCTTTTTGAAGAGCCTTCTTTAATAGAAGTAGACAGACAGTCACCCTGGTATCTTTTGGCAGGGGAAGGAGATAATGGAGGCTCATAACCAGAAATTTCAATTGTTGCAATGGTAAGTTGTTCAACTCATAAGTTATACCCTATATAGTAGTCGCAACTATCATGGGAGTACTAACTATAGTCGGTGTTTGGACCACCAAAGCAGGAATGGACGAAGCAGCATAAATAGTCATCACTCGGCCTAATGAATTGGTCATAAGGCTTTGAACCTTGGCGAGCGCGAGAAGCTTCTACAATTGGTCCATGTTATATGCAATATAAAAGTTACACTTGTCAAGACATAATAATAATAATAATAATAATAATAATAATAATAATAATAATAATAATAATAATAATAATAATAATAATAAAAGGGGGCTCCCATGCTCCCCATCCTCACCAAAGAGTTTTTGCCTCTCGACATGGCCGAATGCACGGATAATCACATAGGAATTAATCTGCTTCTTTTTTCACTGAGAATGAGTACTTTGCCAGGATCAAGTTCTTCTTCATAACTGAACCCCTGATACCAAGCACACATGTTCTTTTTCATTTTCACCTCTATATAGAATACTAGATTGACCCACCATGAGAATGTTACATAGTATGTTATGCAAGTGTCATAAGTTATTCTCATAGTGATTGTGGTGTATACCATCCTTCAATCGAAAACAACTATTGACCTTAGATGTAGAGTCGAGTGCTATCTTATACTCCACAAATCATGTTGAGGGACATGAGTGACCTAGATAGGATTTGCCTTTTCTACATATACAAAAGTAATATCTATGGGCACCTTGATCGAGTATGACTGTGAAATGCATGTTCATGCTCAAATAAGTCAATATGAGATATCTTGCTTACTTTTTATTATCAAGTACACTCAGAGATCAAGGAATATAATATTGGACTATACAAGGGTGACACATTCAATGTCTTATGTTCAATATAGATATAAGGGTAAAAGAATAATTGTACACATATGTCAAACCACATGACATTCTCGTTACTTGGGTAGCAGTGATGTGTTGCTAGATACCGCTTATTATTTATAATATTAAATATGTAATTCAAAATTATTGTCAACGTAACGAGAACTTACACGGTCACACGTATAGAGTACTGACAATGGAACGAATGAATCATTTAAATAATATTTAATTTGGGTAGATGTTAATTGTATTATTTAATAAATTAACATAAATATAATTTATTTTATTAAATATGATTTAATTAAATAAATGAGAATTGACTATTAGATAAATTAAAAATAATTTTATATAATTAATATTTTATTTTCTTTAATTAAAATTGTTTATTTAAATATAATAGTATTTTACTTAATTAAAATAGTTTACTTAAATATAATAGTAGTTTACTTAATTAAATAATTTAATTAAAAGAGATTGGACTTATTTTAGAAAAGTTCAAAATAAGAGCATTAGGATTTTAGTACCTCTCTATAAATATAGCAATTTTTTTCCTAGCAATCCAATTTTGTTAGAAGACGACTAACATTGTGTTTCATTTTGTGCTTGTGTAAACTACGTAGAGACGCCGATATATTATGTCGTTTGTGATCAAAGTTATAGCGCACTTCAAGAGGTATTTCGATAATCCTTTGATATTTTTTTTATGATTAATGCACTACTACGGAAAACACTTATCACAACGGTTGAAAAATGGATACCACCACGATGAACCAACCATTGGTTATGTGAGATATCTTAACTATCTCACTTCATTATATAAGGAAACTCTATGTTTTATTTGAAAACACACCAAAAACTCATTTTGTTTAGTTTTTCCTTCCTCACTCTCATAAATTTGCGTCTTTTGAATTGTTGAAGCGCCAACTTCTCCCCCTTTCTTTCTAATCATTGAATTTTTCGAGTATTTTCTTAAATTATCTTTAGATAATTATGTTAATTTCTCCTCATTTAAGTTGAGAAATTATCAAGTATAATTTTTGGATTCTCTCTAGAGAATTATTTGAATTTCTTTGTTTGTGAAATCATTTTGAGTGGTCAAATGACCATTATTGAAATCTCTTTGGAGTTGTCTAAAAGAGTTGTAAGAGTGGATCATGTACACACTGATGAAAATTTAGGAGTTGTCAAAGAATATGATAAATTTTTATCAGTGTGTACATGATCCACTCTTACAACTCCGTCAGAAGAAAATGGATGATCTTGAGGAAGAAAACAGAGAATTGAGAAAGGAGGTCACTACTCTAAAAGAAATTAAGTAAATACTCAACGTCATGATAGAGACAACAACAACAACTAAGGATCAACCGTCTCAAAGAACTGTGATCTCGGAAATTGTCTATGCGCCAACATTTGAGTAACCCGTTAGTCTTCCTCAGTACAACATGCCTAAAGGTTTTCCCTGGGGCATGCCTTTCAATTTTGTGCCTGAGGAATATATACCTCCGGTCACTGAAGACCTAGGAGCTAAAGTTGGAATCTCTAAGCCTGAAGGTTACAAACTTCAGGTAAATGAAGATGCAAGAGCTACGACAAAGACTCTTATACCTGAAGGTTACAGACTTCAGGTCATCGAAGCGCCAAGAGCTGCAGCAATAATGTCTATACCACAACCTGTGATACCTACTACTCCAGAAGAACAGATTTTTCACACTACTCCAAGCAAGGATATAGAATTATATGAAAGAATGGATAAATTTCAAGAACAGTTCTTAGAAATGCAGAAAGAACTTCATGTCATTTGCGGACAGGACTTGTTTAAGAAAGATGTTGTCGATCTCTGCTTAGTCCCAAATGTTAAAATACTACACAAATTCAAGGTTCTTCACTTTGAAAAGTATAATGGCAACTCCTGCCCTCAAAGTTACTTGGTGATGTATGCTCGAAAAATCTCTACCCAGATAGAAAATCAACAGTTACTTATCCACTACTTTCAAAACAGTTTAATTGGTTTCGCGCTCAAATGGTACATGGGGTTAAACCGTACAAAGATCAGTAACTTCAGAGATCTTGGAGTAGCTTTTGTTCAGCAATACAAGTACAATTTGGATATGGCGCCTGACAGGGATCAACTTAGGGCTAAGTCTGAAAGGGATAAGGAAAGTTTCAAAGAATACGCTCAAAGATGGCTTGAATTTTCTGCCCAAATTTGTCCTCCTCTCAAGAATAAAGAAATGACAAAAATCTTCTTGAAAACTTTGAGCTTGTTCTATTATGATCGAATGGTTGCAAGTGCACCAAGTGAATTCACCGAGATGGTGAACATGGTAGTACGCCTTTAGGAAGCAGTCCGAGAAGGTCGATTGGTCAAAGATGCAGAACCATCCAGTAGTAGCAAGAGGTATTTTTCAGAATTTCATCAAGACTTTGAGGTTATTATATTATTAGTTTTTATTCAGTTCCTTTCAATCATGTTTTATGTCTTTGTGTTTAATTAATTCGAGTTGCATACAATATTGCTAATTAAATTTGATCGATGCATGTTCCTTAATTTTGTGTGTTAACTTAACTTATTCGTTAACTTTTCCCAATCTTCAGTCGTCATGCTTAATGCGGAAAATAGGAATATAATTCACATAGTGTTGATCACGTTTGTTAATCAATACTATAATCAAATAGGAATTAAATCTTCTTAGGGAATTGGTGATATAATAACTGATGGTAAGTCTAAAATTACCGAACTAGTTGATTAACCTGTTAATCATAATTGTAATCATTTTCTTTATTTTCAATTGTTTGAAAAGTTAAAACCCCAATTTTTGTTTCTTTACTTTGGTTAAATTAGCTTATAGTCCTTGTGATACGTCTCGAGTGTCTCTTCCCTATTATACACTTTATTTACTCTTTTTTGACCCGTGTGCGAGAGCGGATCAATTCCCATACCATTGCTAAATTTTTTGAAATATTATATTTTGGCTAGGTTTGGGGTCCCTCGAATGTCCACACCACATCATCCTCAAACATGCAGACAAGTGGAAGTTTCGAACATACAGCTTAAGCAAATTTTAGAAACGACAGTATCTACATCAAGAAAGGATTGGTCAAAAGAGCTAGACGATACTTTATGGGCTTTTAGGATAGCATTCAAGAATCATCCCGAATTATCACCATATATGTTGGTTTATGGGAAGGTTTGTCATATACCTGTGGAGTTTGAACATAAAGCATATTGAATAGTCAAGTTCGTGGATTTTGAAGAAATAGTAGTAGGGTGAAATAGATCATTAAAGATGAATGAGTTAGAAGAGATTATACTGGGAGCATATGAGAATGTTGTGAGAAAGAACTAAAAGGCATCATGATACGAAATTTGTGAGAAGAGAGTTTCAGGTAGGACAACAGGTTTTATTATACAACTCTTAACTAAAACTGTTTCTAGGAAAGTTAAAATAAATATGGTGTGCACCATTTATTGGTAATATGGTGTTTGCGAATGGAGTTGTATAAATAAAAGATCTGTGAGATTTGTACATTTACACTGTAAATGGACAAAGGTTAAAGATTTATGTAGGAGGTGAAATAGCACTAAAAACCTTTCTCTGGTTCTTGGAAAACCTTAGACGAGAGAGTCAAGCTAGTGACCTTAAACAAGTTCTTAATGGGAGTAAACTCATCAGCGCTAGGATTTCAATTTGCAATTTTTATTCAGCTTTTTTAATAATAAAGAAAAGTACTATTCGGAACTGATGAAGCTTCTCCCTTTAAAATTTTCTTTGCTTGAAATTAATAATCTTGTTTGCTACTGTTTTTATTTTAATTTTTAATTTGCTACCCTACCGGTGTCATCGTGAAAAAGAAAAGAAAGTCACCAAAAAAAGAAAAAAAAAAAAGGAAAGATCTGCAAATAAGTTCCCTTGCAAAGTGAAGACTGATAAAGAAAATGTAGTCTGACTACTTATACTAAATCTCCATATACATTAGCCAGTAAGGTTTGAGCCAAAAATTCCCATTGCTTACTTTTCCTTCTAATGAAGTTTAGTCATTTTCTGGAACTCGCAATTTATCTAATTTTACGTCTATTGGTTTGATAAATACTCATTGAGGCAGTTGTTTGTGAAAACTCTGAGCCTTTTTAAGCTACCCTATTTTAATATGATAATATTACTTGTTTAACCCCTTCGAGCCTAAGACCTTTCTTTCAGTGACATGACCATATTATTTAGCTAATTAACTTGAAAGATTAAATCTTTTCACCCTCTTTGGAGTTAGGTAGAAATTTTTAGTTTTCTAGTTTATGGAAAAAGAATAAGTTTGGGGTTACTCTTGAAAGTTTGAAACAAATAAGTTTGGGGTTGGGGTACTAGAGAAATTGGTCAAAAGGAGATAAAAAAAGAAAGAAAAATAAGAAGTTAAAATAGATTTTTCAAAAAAAAAATTGAAAAATAAAGCCAACAAGATGGAGTTCTCTAATACCAAGTAAATTATAAAAGAGTGAGATGGAAGGAATTCGATAACATCGGGAAAACTAGGTACCTAACTCCAAAAATTTAATCCTATTATCCTACCTTGACATAAGCCATGTTGCAACTAGAAAAAACCTCAAAAGTGTGTGTTAAAATATGACTTTGATTTATTCTATTATAAAATTTTCAAATTTACGGTTAAAATGCTTTTTTAGGTTGATTGAGTGATTAACCTATCAATTTTAGTGCATAATTATGAGATCAGACACAGGTTGAGTATTTGTATGTCAGAAAAAAATTTCGAGTTAATTGGATTGAAGCAGGGTAATGAAAAGTGTTGATAATTAAAACATTTAAGTGACAAGAATTGGTAAGGGTAAACATTTTAATTTTGATCAAATGTTCAGTGTGCAGATAAATTACTTGAGAAAAAGTAACAGTTCAAGTTTGGTGTTGTGATGACAATCATCATTGCGTGATTTTTAGGAAGAAATTCCTGTAAATTTAAAAGCAGGATGGTCAAAAACCATATAAAAGTGTAAAGAATTGGTAAAAAGCCAATACAATGAATATATAAATACTTGGAAAAAATTGTGAACAAAAAGGAGAAAAATGTGTGTTTCACCACTAGAATTCTCACGTGCGTGATGCATTTCATTGCCGAGCAATAAGGCTTGTATTGTGGTGTGAAAATAACTGTCACGGACGCGATGTTGCTTTTTCAGCTGACAGTTTTTTATAATTTAAAACATCTTTTAGCCACTTTTTAAAGGGTTCCGAATTCCAAGAGTGATAGTGACAACAAGAGCAATTTTTGGTACTTTGGAGACCATTGGAGCCATTGTAGAGAGTTTTCTAAAATCACAGTATATTTACTTTACACTTTGAGTAGCTAGATTTCCCCTAGGTTAGGTCATTTTGTATGATGAACCTATTTTTATTATGTTAATGTTATTTCTTTGACATATTTTTATTATTCAATTATCGCTTATGTTCATTTCCTATTGTATGTTACAACACGTTGTTTGCTCTAGGTAAGTAGTGACATATTGACCATAAGGATGCTTATCATAAATAAAATAAGTGTTTGATTCTTTAATTAACCATGGACATTCTAATTAGGAATTGTAACTTAGGGATTAACGTGATCTAGTGCCTATTTTGACGTTTCAATTAACCCAAGGGATCGGGGAATTAAGGCTTAGACTAGTGAGTTGTTCACTAAGGGTTTAGGTGCAGTGTTAAGGATTAATTTGTTGTGTAACTCTTATATGTTTTCATGTGTGTTAATGCACATTTCATCACTAGAATAAAAGTAGGGAATTCTAACGAAAAGACCAAATCGCCTTAATCATTGTATCTTTTTCAAAGTTAATTTTATCTTGTTTTTGGACCAAACAAACCATTCTAAAAAACCCTTATGTTACATTAACTCTCACTCATTTTTCTTGTTAAAATTTAATCCTCTTGGAAACGGAACTTTTTTTATTACTTTGATACATACTAGTATACTTGCTAGTTTTGTCATCAAGCAGCTACCATCAAAACCAAAGACGTGGCCTAGAACATGGTACGAGAAACACATCCAAATAAAACTCGCATGTCAGGTACAAATAGACTCTAGAAAAAAGCTTAGTCGTCAGTGGCCATAATGGTAGCAAATTCCTCTAGAGTGTGGGGTACCCAAGAAGAAAGAATGGAAGGAAGTCATAAGAATTATGTAAGAGCCCTCAACTCAAGATCCTCTGAAAATAAGATCTTTTGGAAGAGCCTCCTTTAATAAAAGTAGACTGACAATCACCGTGATACCTCTTGGCAGAGGAAGGATATAGTGAAGGCTCAAAATTAGAAAGTTCAACTACTATAGTGGTCAACTGTTCCAACTCATGAGTTATACCCTAGATATTAGTCGCAACTACCGTGGAAGCACTAACTATAGTCGGTATTTAGACAACCAAAGCAGGAATGGACGGAGCAGCATAAATAGTCATCACTCGGCCTGATGTGCTGGTCATAAGGTTTTGATCCTTAGCGAGCGCGAGAAGCTTCTACAATTGGTCCATGTTATATGTAATATACAAGTTACACTTGTCAAGACAAAATAATAATAATAATAATAATAATAATAATAATAATAATAATAATAATAATAATAATAATAATAATAATAATAATAATAATAATAATAATAATAAAAGGGGGCTCCCATGATCCGCATCCTCAACAAATAGTTTTTGCCTCTCGACATGGCTGAATGCACTAATAATCACATAGGAATTAATCTGCTTCTTTTTTCACTAAGAATGAGTACTTTGCCAGGATCAAGTTCTTCTTCATAATTGAATCCCTGATACCAAGCACACATGTCCTTTTTCATTTTCACCTATATATAGAATACTAGATTGACCCACCATGAGAATGTTACATAGTATGTTATGCAAGTGTCATAAGTTATTCTCATAGTGATTGTGGTGTATACCATCCTTCAATCGGAAACAACTATGGACCTTAGATGTAGAGTTGAGTTCTATATTGCCAATCAAGCGTTATCCGTAATAGGTTGACCACGAAGATGTCTGATGAGTACTCCACAAATCATACTGAGGGACATGAGTGACCTACATGGGATTTGTCTTTCCTACATATACAAAAGTGATATCTATGGGCACCTTGATCGAGTATGATTGTAAAATGCATGGTCGTGCTCAAATAAGTCAATATGAGATATTATGCTTACTTTTTGTTATCAAGTATACTCAGAGATCAAGGAATATAATATTAGACTATACAATGGTGGAACATTCAATGTCTTATGTTCAATATAGATATAAGGGTAAAAGGATAGTTGTACACATATGTCAAATCACATGACATTCTCTTTACTTGGGTAACAGTGATGTGTTGCTAGATACCGTTCATTGTTTATAATATTAAATATGTGATTCAAAATTATTGCCAATGTAACGAGAACGTGAAACGTCTTAAATAATCTGACATAATCCATGATTCGACCATTAATTTTTTATGTAATTTATTTTCAAAACCGTAAAACAACAATGACATGTTGAAAGACGTTGTGTCTTGAGATCAAATTATATAAAGACTTTAGCGTAAATCCATTAAATATGTCTAGAACACAAACCCAAATGTCGTACACCATTGGGTTTAAACTTAATCTAGATAATAGATTTTCCAATTCCTTGGAAAAGTTTCCAATCATTTAGATAGTTCTTCACTCCACTTAGAGCTCCATTTACATGTCACTCGTTCCCAAGACCCCATGCTAGCATAAACTCCATCCATATTTACATTTATTGGGATAAAGGGCCACACTTGAATGATAATAACTCATACCACAAAGTGCCTTCGGCATTAATGCACTGCCACTTCCATTTGTTCAACTGAGCTTCATTGAATTCCTCCACATCTTTTACCCATAATCCTCCTTCTTCCTTCTTCAAAGCAAACAAAGTTGGAGTTTTGTATACGGATAGTGGTATAGTGGTATGTTATTGAGTATTGTATTTATAAGTGTCACACGTCCACCCACATATAAATTCCGAACTTGTTGTGCTTAAAGTTTTTCTTTTTCATATTCTCTATCACCAGAATCCATTTATCACATCTCTTTGGATTTACAGCAATTGATACTCCTAGGAACTTGAATGAGGTTGAGTTGGTACAACAATGTAGGAAGGATCATGTTGCCCATATAAATCTCTCCTTTACGATTCCAAATAACCTCTTTAATTATCTTTGAGTAAGTGAATCATAACTAACTGGGTTCTACTGGAACTAGAGATGTTTTCTTTAGAATTAAAAACTAGTAAAGATCTCATGCAAAGTTACACACATACAAGTAAAATAACAGAAAATAAAATTGTAATATTTTTTTATATACCTGTGAAAATTATAGTGAATGAGTTTTATTATTGGATGAACTAGACAGTTGCTATTTTGTACTATAAAATGAAGATTATGTGTGACAATTCAAGGAATAAAAAGTTTAGGCTAGAAAAGCAAGAACACCAACTAAAGGAGCAACAGAAGTAGTAGTTGGTTCTCCTAGTTGATAATTATTCCTATTATCACTAAAACCATCATTTTGATCTGGACTCACAACAGCACCTTCCAATACATTAGGGTTTGGTGCATTTTTATTTAACCATTTGTCAAGCCCGTCTTTGCATCCAACTGGTGAACTATCGTTTTTAATAGACACAATTGATGCTCCTCTATGATGAATTTGTTGTGGATAATTTGAACCATAACCCACCATGTAGCTCAGTTTTTGTGGATTAGAACCCAATATGTAGTCCACTTGAGATTTAACAAAAGACGCGAGATCAGAAGGAGAAACAGCACCGCCACTACATTGGAGGGATGCTTTATTTGAAGATAAATATTGAGAGTAAGTGGATATTGCAAATGTAGCTGAAGTAACATATTGATTATTAGCCCATGGTAAAAACCATAATAAACCTCCTGGTGTTTTCTGTATGTTTTGGTTTGATTTTTGTGCACATGAACATATGAATTGTTCTGCATTTGCTTTGTATTCAGCCCAAATTCCTGAAGATTCCGCTTTTCCCTCTAGAACAAGCTGCATGCATACATATATGTTCCATTATATATATTAGAATATTTAAGTAGCAATATTGATGAGTGATATTGAATGATATTGTTTACCTTTGCAATAAGAATTTGAGCACCAACATACTTGTCATCCCAACTAAACATTGATCTCACACCACCATTGTCACCAGAATTTCCAATGTAATCAAGGTATTGTTTCATGTTTGTGGCGCGGTGAAGCCATGCTGCTGCCCAAAGTAATTCATCCTGTTTGTACAAAATAAATTCTAAATCTCATCATGTGCCCTAGTTTCTTCTTCTTTTAAAAAAAAATTGTACTATAGTCTGTAATAAACATAATTTCACCTTGTAACCACTGCTGGAATATATTTTTCCTGCGGTTGGGATGCTATTTTGGTATACTCCTTGGTGACTGTTTGCAAAATTAAACAACTGCAAGAAAATAGTAAATAACAGCCATATAAAAAGTAAATAATTTTCACAAAAGAGATACATGACACAAAAGAAAAACATACTTGTTTTGCATGAGTAAGCAATGTGAATGCATATTTTGAGTCGACAGATCGAAAAGCAATGGAAGCAGAAGCCAAAGCAGCAGCAGTTTCAGCAGCAAGATCAGAACCAGGATGTTGTTCATCAATCTTATAAGAAGTCCTTGGTGTTCCCATATCCTCGGGTCTTTCCCAACATTCATGATCTGAATCAGGATCACCATTCTCTCCATACAGAACATTTGGTTGTGGATGCGCTTTTATCAAATAATTTGTTCCCCATTTTATGGCATATAATGCATTATTAAGCTCTTTCTTCCTTGCAAGTTTGTCCTTAAATTCTATTGCACTCCATGATAACATTGTGATGGTATATGCCATTGGAAATCCAAGTTTCAAGTTGTCTCCGGCATCATAGTAACCTCCCACCAGGTCCATCTGCATATATACACAAACATAACTGTTATGACGGTTATGATTCACTAAAAGTATACAATATCTAAAATATATCTTACCCCAACATCTTGACCATCTTTAAGTGCAGAATCTCCTCTCCAATTCAGTCTTTGTTTCTTAGGCAACACACCTGAACGTTGACCCTCAAAAAACAATAAACTTTTTGTAAGTGCTGTTCCATAATCAGCAGAAGCAACATTTTCAATCATGTAAGAACAACAAACAAGAATGAAAATGAAGACATTGCTTAGAGACATCAACACATTCTTTGGTGACATCTTTAGAGACAATATCAAAAACAAAAGAGACTATATGTTTTAGTACAACATCGTAACAATATATAAAGGCAATAGTTAGTTTTGGTGTAGCTTTTTATTTTTCAATTTTGTCCAATAATTCACACTATTATTCCATTAACACCCTTTACAAAAATCAACTACATTGACGGTTAAAAAACTTCTACCACCTCACATTTTAATTTTTTTATATTAAAATTACTTTAAAAACTATTTTATGGTTATATCCTCCTCATTTTTAGTAACAAATAATTTACTAATTAAATAAGAAATAATAATAAAAAAGTAATAACTTTTAAAAATAATTAACTGCTTTATAACCCACTAATCCCAAGAATCATGTAACAACTTCCGTACTTAATTAAATTAATTAAATAAGAAATAATAATAAAAAAAGTAATAATTTTTAAAAATAATTAACTGCTTTATAACCCACTAATCCCAAGAATCATGTAACAACTTCTATACTTAATTAAATTAATTAAATAAGAAATAATAATTAAAAAAAAAATAATAGTAACTTCTAAAAATGATTAACTGTTTTATAGCCCACTAATCCTATTATTGAATGAAATAGAAGCATATAACAACTTGAAATAGAAGCATATAACAACTTTCGTACTCAACTAATATTATTATATTTAATTATATATTTAATTGTTTTAATTTTGAAGATTTATAATGTATTTTATTTATGACTAAATTTATCCAAAGTTTTTTCTTAATAAAACTGAATGATAATCTATAATCTATAACAATATATAAAGGCAATAGTTAGTTTTGGTGTAGCTTTTTATTTTCCAATTTTGTCCAATAATTCACACTATTATTCCATTAACACCCTTTACAAAAATCAACTACATTGACGGTTAAAAAACTTCTACCACCTCACATTTTAATTTTTTTATATTAAAATTACTTTAAAAACTATTTTATGGTTATATCCTCATCTTTAGTAACAAATAATTTACTAATTAAATAAGAAATAATAATAAAAAAGTAATAACTTTTAAAAATAATTAACTGCTTTATAACCCACTAATCCCAAGAATCATGTAACAACTTCCGTACTTAATTAAATTAATTAAATAAGAAATAATAATAAAAAAGTAATAACTTTTAAAAATAATTAACTGCTTTATAACCCACTAATCCCAAGAATCATGTAACAACTTTTGTACTTAATTAAATTAATTAAATAAGAGATAATAATTAAAAAAAATAATAGTAACTTCTAAAAATGATTAACTGTTTTATAGCCCACTAATCCTATTATTGAATGAAATAGAAGCATATAACAACTTTCGTACTCAACTAATATTATTATATTTAATTATATATTTAATTGTTTTAATTTTGAAGATTTATAATGTATTTTATTTATGACTAAATTTATCCAAAGCTTTTTCTTAATAAAACTGAATGATAATCTATAACAATATATAAAGACAATAGATGGTTTTGGTGTAACTTTTTTTTCTTCCAAATTTACCCTTTTTAATTTTTATTTTAATTTTTAATTTTTTTCTCACAACGGCGGTTACACAAAGGTTTATTAACTGCCAACAGTTTATTATTTTTTATATTATTATCTTTAATTATTTTATAAATGGTTTATAATTGAATTAAAATTAAATAATTTATCTAGAGAACATGAAATTTTAGACTGACCTATTTTTATTTCTCTTCTATCCTTTTAAATTTAATCTATAACAATATATAAAGGCAAAACACAATTTTGGTGTAGCATTTTTTACTTTCAATTTTGCCCTTAATAAATTAGTTCTTTTACACAATTTTTTTTTACTGTTAATAGATTAGTAAGTTAATATTCTTCATCTTTAATAACAAATAATTTATTAATTAAATAAGAAATAATAATAAAAAAGTAGTAGTAACTTCTAAAAATAGTTAACTGCTTTATGACCCACTAATCCCATTACTGAAAGAAATAGAAGCATATAACAACTTTCCACTTAATTAAATTAATTAAATAAGAAATGATAATAAAAAAGTAGTAGTAACTTCTAAAATTATTAACTGCTTTATAACCCACTAATCCCATTATTGAATGAAATAGAAGTATATAACAACTTCCGTACTCAACTAATATTACTATATTTAATTATATATTTAATTGTTTTAATTTTGAAGATTTATAATGTATTTTATTTATGATTAAATTTATCCAAAACTTTTTCTTAATAAAACTGAATGATAATCTATAACAATATATAAAGGCAATAGTTAGTTTTTGTGTAGCATTTTATTTTCCAATTTTGTCCAATAATTCACACTATTATTCCATTAACACCCTTTACAAAAATCAACTACATAGACGGTTAAAAAACTTCTACCACCTCTCATTTTAATTTTTTTATATTAAAATTACTTTAAAAACTATTTTATGGTTATATCCTCATCTTTAGTAACAAATAATTTATTAATTAAATTAATTAAATAAGAAATAATAATAAAAAAAGTAATAACTTTTAAAAATAATTAATTGTTTTATAACCCACTAATTCCAAGAATTATGTAACAACTTCCGTACTTAATTAAATTAATTAAATAAGAAATAATAATAAAAAAGTAATAACTTTTAAAAATAATTAACTGCTTTATAACCCACTAATCCCAAGAATCATGTAACAACTTCCGTACTTAATTAAATTAATTAAATAAGAAATAATTATAAAAAAAATAATAGTAACTTCTAAAAATGATTAACTGCTTTATAGCCCACTAATCCTATTATTAAATGAAATAGAAGCATATAACAACTTTCGTACTCAACTAATATTACTATATTTAATTATATATTTAATTGTTTTAATTTTGAAGATTTATAATGTATTTTATTTATGACTAAATTTATCCAAAGCTTTTTCTTAATAAAACTGAATCATAATGATTATAAAGTCCGTATACTCTAAGTTTTGATAAATTACATACTTAAAATAATCACAATTACATATTATCTTTTAAAAAGTTAAATAATTATTGATTATTATCACCAATAATTTTTATCATACAATTTAATGAATTGTACGGATAAGTGGATTATAATTGCCTAAAAAAATTAGTTGTAGTTCTTAAAACACAGTTTTTGAAAATATGATTAACCAATATTTTATTTTATTTTAAAAACAATTTTTAAAAATTTTGAAAAATCTCAGTCAAATGTAAACCTTCTATTACTTTAAATCCAACAATAGAGGATAAACAATTTCTTCATTTCCCGCTCAGAATGATATATAAATACCCCTTTCATCTTCTACTTTTTCACATTCAAAATTCAAAAGAATAAACAGTTTCTCAAAATTTCTTACAAAAATGACAAGTCGTGAAAGGGTATTAAGGGGCCCGGAAAGGGAGGAGCAAAGAGGCACATGAGGATTTTGCGCGGCAACATTTGGGGAATTACAAAGCCAACGATTCGTAGATTGCGAGGAGAGGAGGTGTCAAGAGGATAAGTGGTTTGATCTATGAAAAAACTAGGTTATTTCTCAAGGTTTTCTTGATAAAAATCATTCATGATGTTGCTTCATATATTGATCATGCAAGAAGGAAGGTTGTGACTGCCATGGATGTTGTGTATACTCTTAAAAGACTAGGAAGAACTTTATACGGTTTCGGAGGTTGAAGAAGATACTCTCTTTTATTTATTATTATGTTATCTTTTTATCGTCTAAGTTGTGTAATTTGTATTCTAAGTAATAGTCGATGATTATACAATGATCACCATCTAAGTTATCTAATTTGTATTTGTATTTTCAAAAATGTTTATTTTCAAGTATTAGTTGGTGATTATGCAATGATAATCTATAACAATATATAAAGGCAATAGATTGTTTTGGTGTAGCTTTTTTTTTCTTTTCCAAATTTACCCTTTTCAATTTTTTTTAATAATTTTTTATTTTTTCTCACAACGGCGGTTACACAAAGGTTTATTAACCGCCAACCGTTTATTATTTTTCATATCATTATCTTTAATTATTTTATAAATAGTTTATAATTAAATTAAAATTAAATAATTTATCTAGGGAACATGGAATTTTAGACTGACCTATTTTTATTTCTATTTTATCATTTAAATTTTAATTTTAGTTAATTTTAAAAACAAAAATACAAATAAAAAAATGAAGTTTTTATTAAATGATAGTAGTTATTTTGAATCTATAACAATATATAAAGACAAAACATCTTTTTGGTGTAGCCTATTTTCTTTCCTTTTTTACCCTTTAAAACTAATTAGAAGTTACACAAATGAAAGTTAACTACTCCCTCCATTTTATATTTGAATATTGTACAAAGTAATTAGTTATTTGAAAAGAAAACTCACTTTAACTTCTAATTAAATATTATATTTAAATAGCTTCTTCTTATATTTTATGTCTTTCATTTCTAACTCATTAGGTCCATAGAAATCAAAAATAGAGAAGACGGAAGATTGCATGAGAAAAATTGGAGTCCAAATAATGTTCATGATGATGGTAGAAAAGAGAAATCTACAAGTTGCAGATGACATAATATGAATTGCGAATCAGACAATGATTTCTGTTACCGTTGATTATTAGGGTATTTAGATTCTTCAATCTAATTTTTTAATTTGATTATTTATTTATTTTTATTTATTATTCTGTTCTTTTTACAGAAACAAATCCATATGTGAAATTGGGGTTTGAAAGTTGAGATTATTGGATTTTTTAAATGTCTAATACTTTAACTTTTCTCTCCATTGTAGAAGAAAAATGAATCATTATCTCTTAGGAAAGAAACAAAAGACGCGTCTTAATTTATATGATTAAATAAGAATGACTATTTTTATTAATTTTTTAAAATTTGGTTTCCTTTATCTATTATTGTTCCAATTTTACCGGTGTAATTTGCAAAAATTTTAAAATATAAACAATATCTTAATTTTTAAATTGTATAATTTCTATAATGTGATGTAAACATTAATTTATATCTATCTCGATAGACATTCATGATGGCATTAACTTCTTGTCTCACGCATCATTCTCATCCATCAAGTCACTTACTATCACACCGTTCAACTCCTCAGGAATACAAACTTGAATTATATATTTTTAATTTATTTCCTTTTTAATCAATGCATCAGAAAATAATTATATATATGATACTTAATTATATTATGTAGGTTGTTATTAAGAATAATCTCTAATTTTGTCATCTATAAGACTCACATTCACAAACAAAATTACAGTTTGTATCAGATAATGTTAAATACAGGCTTTACAGTTTTTTTTTTGTATAATGTCATTGATACAAAACTACAGTTTGTATAAGATAATGTTAATGATATTAAGGGTTGAATATTGTTTAAAGATTGAAGGTATTTGTGTTTATATTTTCATCATAATTTTTTGTTGAATGATAATCGGTCATTAACTACTTAACAAAACAAAGAAATAGGAACAAATGAATGTCATGTGCAAAGGAGATTGGGATATATAGAGAGATAGAGAGACTGATAAATTATATAAAAAAAGAGTTAGAGAGAGACGTAGAGGAAGTGACAAAAAGAGAGAGAGGAAACACGTATTAGTGCCAACATTCATAAATAAGTTATAAGAAACGAGTAAGTTACAAAAACAAATAACAACTACCACATTATTTTATTTTCTATATATGTTTTTTTTTATTGAACACAAACATCGAGTCTAAAAAGTAATAGTAACATTATTAATGTCTTTTATGGTAAAATATGTGAATATTAATTTTTTGTTATTTTATATCCATTTATAATTTGTATGATTTCTACATTGTGATATTATTAAAAATTTAAGACATTAAACAACATACATGGGTTATTTTCTTACTTTTATTTTTTTAAATTGTGTAAATAATATTATTTTATATAACATTTAATGTATTGATAAGTTTTAATTTTCACATTCTACTCTTTAGATTATTAAATTAATTTTAAATTTACATTTGCATTGTTAAATTGGTTTGGAGATTTTTTTTTATTGCTAAATTGGCCTAAAGACATTACTAAAACATATTGAAAGTTAATATGTATCTTTGTATTTTGATCCGAAGACATTACTAAAACATATTGAAAGTTAATATGTATCTTTATATTTTTATTTTTATTTTTATAATTGTTCTTAAATAATATTATTTTTAATGGAATATATGTCAAAAACACCTTAAGAAATTGCACGCGTTAGCGCAATAAAAAAAGCGGACAAATGGGCACCGTGCTCGTTTGAACGCTAGTTTTTATAATATTTTTATGTTCAATGAATAACTAGGAAAATTGAAACTTTTAGCTTTATTCACAATAACTGTTGTATCTAGACTGGACTAGTAATTAAACGAAGCTATGCTACAATAAAAGAAACTTTAAAAAATTTAGTTTTAATTTATTTCTTGAATTTTGGAGTTATATTTGAAAATTTTTTAATTATTTAATTTTGGTCAAAAAGCTTAAATAAAAAAGATTGGTTTAATCCATTTATTATATCCATCTTCACTTTTCAAAATACACAATCACACTTCAAATCCCAACAAGTACAAAAAATATATTAATTTAAAAATTGTTTATTAACTTTAATACACATTATATTCGTAAATCGTAAAGAATATTATTTTTGTTTTTCTTGCTATTATTTTTAATTATAAAAATTAAAGAAAATAAATTTTTATATATAATTTTAATATAGTTTTCTATTCTATATTCTTCATATGTCAAACAAATAAATTAAAGACAACTAACAATATTCTTGATTTCTAATATATAAATATATAGAGTTTGTCAAAATTGATTTATAGCTTGTTCATGCTTTTTTTTTGTCATGGTCATTGGAAGTATAATAAAAAAATAGATGTAGTAATATCTAAAATAAAAACTATAATATTTTAACTGATATTAACAATAAAATCATATAAAACTTTTATAATATCATTAATAATAATTAAGATAATTATATTTAGAAATATAACATAAAAATATTTGTTATTTGTATAATTTATAAAACAATATTTATTTTTCCTGCAATTATTTTTAAGTTATAAAAATGAAAGAAAATAATTTTTGATGTATGATGTAAATAAAATATCTCTAAGATAGTTTGAGATTCTTTCTATTCTATATTATTCCTATTATGTTGAACAAATAAACTAAAGATAAACAATAAAAATTAAGGATATATAGTTTATAGTATGCTCAACTTTTTTATAATCTATTATCTACCTATCTATTATAATATGTTAAATCAATATTGCACACTCTAAGGATGACATTTTAAAATAATTTGTACCACATCATCCATATTCTTATGTGATATTTTCTAAATTTCATCTTCACTTTTCAAAAACACAAGAACACAATGGTAGAGTTCACATATTCAAATCCTGACAAATATAAACAATATATAATGTGTGTATAGGTTTAAATGCCGACAAATACAAACAATAGATAAATACAAAAAATATATTAACTTAACATTTACATATTTTATACATAGTATTTTCATAAACCTTATAAATTATCATTTTTTTTTCTTTTGATAACTATTTTGTATAAAAATTGAAAAAATAAATTTTGATATATATTTTCATTATAATTTATTATTATATGTTCTTCATATCATGTCAAACAAATAAAGTAAACGCAACTAATAATATTCTTGATTTCTCATATATAAAAATATATATTTTGTGAATTGATTTATAGTTTGGTCATATTTTTTTCTTACAGTGACTATAAAGGGTATAATAAAAAAATAGTAATGTTTAAAATAAGATCTATAATATTATAACTAATATTAACAATAAAATCAATTTTTTTTTATAATATCATTAATAAAAAATAAGATAGTTATTTTTAGAAAAATAACATAAAAATATTTATTATTCATATAATTTATTTTCATAAACTTATAAAATAATATTTATATTTTCTTGTAACTCTTTTTAAATTATAAAAATGAAAGAAAAGAAAGTTTGGTGTATCATATAAATAAAATTTCTCTAAAATATTTTTAGATTCTTTCTATTCTATGTTTTCATATTATGTCAAATAAAAATTAAAGATAAATATAAATTTTTTTATTTTTCACATAATAAAAATAATGATGTTTAAAGTTTGCTCAATTTTTTTATAGTAATAATCATAACGAGTATAATAAAAATAATGATACTATTTTCTAAATAACTTTTATATTTCAAGTAATATCAATAAAAAAAACATAAATATTTTACAGTACCATTTATAATAAATTAAAATAATTTTTTTTTTAAAATATTACATTAATCAAGTAACAAGCATTTGAAATGTTTTTGTTCATCATATAATTAATGATTGACAATGTAGATCATAATTTGAAAAAAAAATTAAAAAATTTATTTGATAATAATTGCAAATAAAACTTATACTTTTCGAGACTACACAAAATATATATCATTAACAACTTAAAATTAGATGAGATAAGTACCAAAAAGCCATGTGAATTAAAATAATAACTTATTAAATTTAATTAATTTTTAAAATTAAATAATTTAATAAGTCTCGTTTATAGAATTTTTTTTACCCAAATAACCTAATTTTTCAAAAAAAGATCTCAGAATACCCCACTTTTCAAAAATATTCGCAAAGTATTCCAGTTAGGATTTGGGCTTACACAAGGGCGTCATTCCAATTGACGACCCTTTGTTAAGGGAATAAGAATTGGAGACACCTCATGGAGTCTTCAATCCAATTGGCGACTTGGATATGGACTTAAAAGGGTGTCGCCAATTCATCTGGAGACTCCTTAAAATTTGAATTTTTTTCTATAAATAGAGGTGTTTTGATCATTTACTTCAACATCTCATCTGATATCTTTGTTCTACTGATAACATGTATCGTCGTCGGTGGGGAAAAGTCGTCTATTCGAGAGAGAAGCCTCCGACGGACATGTTGTTTTGGAACATACAAAGTTTCAATCAACTTAAGAGGGAGCTGAATCGGTGGTTGGAAGGAGACATTGGTGAAGGGAAAAAAAAATTGTAGTATTAAGAGACTTGATCGACTGCGTGGACAGGTTTATGTTAAGACCGACAAAGATGCGAAGGAAGTCATGTTTGGACCGAATGAAATTAGTTTGATTGTTGTAATCAATTAGGAATGTTGTAATCACCTAGTTAATGTGTTGTTTGTTGTTAACATTGTTGTAACAAAGACTCATCAATATATAAAAATATTTGGTTACAACAAATGAAACGATAAGCTAAATCATGATGCAGATGTTTCTCCGACATTGGGACAATTTTTCGGTTGTGTTCGGGTTGTCGGCATATACTGCATAATCTTATCATTTTATCAATGGTATCCATTTCGGTTCTTATAAACTTGTTGTTTAGGCGTCCCTTTTTCTTTCTTCTCATTTCATTGTTGTGCCAAACTATGTCACCTTGGTATGGAGGCCAATAATCCTCCATTGGTAGCACTGCGAAGCCTTCGTTGTATATGTTCATAACATCAATCGCCTTGTAAATATCATATAGATAGCCATAAGCATCCTGACAAGCATGTGCGCATGCCGCAATAACATGTAAGCAAGGTACACGGAAGGCCTGATACTTATCACAGCCACACCAACATCTATTTAGTCTGACAGTATAGGATAAATGGGCTCTCCTTTCATTATGGTCCATTATTTCTTGTACACTGAATGTTTGCCATGATGGTCGAAGACTGTAACTGTATGTGTGTTGGCTCTGATAGTATCCTCTTTCATCAATTTCATTATGCTTTCACTGAATACTTGACCCGACGTTAACACTGCACTCCATCTTTTGCCTCTTGTTGCAAAAAGTGATGCCAACCTATAATATGTTGATCTCACCCAAGCGGTGATTGGAAGGTTTCTAATTCCTTTTAATACCCCGTTCATGGACTCCACTAGGTTTGTCGTCATGTGGACCCAGCGACATCCACCATCAAAAGCCCTTGTCCACTTTTCGAGTGGAATGTTATCCAACCAGCTTCCTGCATCTGCATTTGACATCCTAATTTCGTTAAGGTAGTATTGAAATGTTGGTTGAGTTAGAGCATACCCGACATTCACAACTTTTTTGTGAAGGTTCTTGTCTTTGATTGCACGCATGAAGTTTTGTGCAATATGTCTAATGCAATATACATGGGTAGAAGGAGGGTTATGCCACCTGTTATCATGGTAATTGTAGGCACTCTCTATAGCAACATGTCTGTCTGAAATTAAACAGTGATTGGCTTGTGGAGTGACATGTGTTCTGAGATTCTTAAGGAAGAAAATCCAAGAAGAAGCGGTCTCACCCTCAACTAGAGAAAAGGCTATGGAAAAGACATTATTGTTACCGTCTTGTGCAACAGCCATAAGCAAGGTGCCCTTGTATTTTCCATAGAGCCATGTTCCATCAATTTGAATAACAGGTTTGCAGAATACAAAATTTATTATGCATGGTTGAAACGACCAAAATAGATGGTGAAAGATGACATTTCCATCAATAATAGTTCCATTTGGCCTACATGCAGGCACTGCCTACATGATTGCAACAGTTTCCGGTGTGTATGTCTATAGAGCTACCAAAAATCGCGGTAATTCCTTGTACGAATCCTCCTTGTTAGTTCCATGGTTCTATGATATAGAATTGTCCATGGTTCTATGATTGGCTAAATTTTGGTAAAAACACGATCCTGCACTAATGTTAAGCAGGATGTTATGACATCTCCATCTGCTGTGGTGAAAGAACTGATGTGGAGTGTTTTAATGTGATTGTCATGCTGAATGTCGTGACATCCATCATGACCTCCATCTGCTGTCATGACAAAACTACTGTCATGTGTGAGAAACAGCAGGAGTAGTGGTGCAGCAGGAGCTGATAACAGAACTGTTGTCATGTGTTGTAAACAGGATGTCATCTGGTGCAGCAGGAGCTATGTGTAGCAGGAGCTATCAAGAGCAGATGACAGAACTGATGTCATGGATGCAGAAGGAGTTGATGACAGAACTGATGTCATGAATGTCGTACTGAATGTCATGACATCATGTCTGGTACAGCAGGGGCTGCTATGTAATATCTCGTGACAGAAGTGTTTTGGTCCTGTTGGATATTCCACATCAGTATGTATAGGCCAAAGAGATTTGTTAGAAACAAAGTGCAGATTTAATGGGTGTTCACAAAAAGGATAGTTGTTACTTTTTAGGGAACTATAAAACATTTGTTTCTACTGTCATGAAGAAGATTCAGCAGAAGTGTTCCGCAGGGCAAGCTGGTCAGCTAAGAGGAAGTAAAACTGAATGTCATACTGAATGTCATGACATTGATCGTATGACATCAGACATGCAGGGTTTGTTTTTCTGTTATGATAGTTGATATATCTCAGGCTAAATTTCAGGAAACCTGTTAGGGTTCCTTGGTCATCTCAGACGAGATTCTAGATAGTATCATGACCTAATTTGACAGCACCTTGATCAGTGGAAATTAGGTTTACTTTGTTAAACCTAATGTTTGTTACTTTGGAGCAGCCCAAGCCCAGTCTGCATTGCTATAAAAGGAGGAGCAGAAGCAGAAGAAATAAATCACTCACATCAAGAACAACTTGAGTGTAAAATAAAGGTCTAGGGTTTGAGAGTCCCTTGTGTATGTAAGTCACCCTTTGTATCTTTGGATGCATTGTGGTAAACATGTTTAGACTGTTAGGTCTTACTTGTGAGTGATGAACTTGGTTCTTCACGTGTGTCTAGGGATCTTAGATTTCCTTGTGTGCCAAGCAGTTGTAGGTTGTATGATTGCTCTGGTTTATTGTGAACAGGTGTGTTCATTATGTCACTCAAAGCTTTTAAGCAAGAGTGTGTCTCACTTGATCAAAGCTGTGAAGCAAGATCATGGTGTGTGTTTGGAGTGTATCTCCATAACTGTTGTGTAATTGTGTATTGAAATCATTGTTGTGTGATTGAGGGGGAGTGAGTGGGTATACTCAGGTACTAGAGTGTCTCTAGGCTGAAATTGCATTGGGTAGAGATTAAGTGAGAAGTGCAAACTGGTTGTTTGACTTTGAATTGATTCTGCTAATAGTGAATTTCCTCCCTGGCTTGGTAGCCCCCAGATGTAGGTGATGTTGCACCGAACTGGGTAAACAATTACTGTGTTATTTATCTTTCAGCATTTACAATTCTGCACAATTTAAATGTTTAGATAAATAGTCTGTCATCATGCAGATGTCACAACAGAGGTCATGACGTTGGTCATGACATTGGGACAATTTAAAGAAATTTAAATTGGTCATGGTCTGTCCACGTCCTTGTTAAGCAGAGATCAATGTTCTTGGGACATATGAGATCTGCATACCAGAATTTCAATTGGTATCAGAGCAGGCATCCTGTCTGTTCTGGATGAGATCTTGGGAGATACTTTCTGGTGATTTGGAACAAGGAGAAGTTGTAGCTGAGTTGCTGATCTTGTTGAATGTTTGAGCTACTGATTATGGAGCTAAGGAGAAGCTTGTATCTGCTGTTGTACCCTCTGATATAGGAGCTTCTCTGACCTGTTGTCTGTTCTGCCAAAGGAGGAGTGTCTACTTCTCTCTTATGACCTGTTGAATGATCAGACATCCTGTTTAGGGCATGTTCTTTTGGTGGTTCCGCTGCATATTTCTCTGATAAAAGAACTCCGATGCCCTTGGGAGAAGACTAGCTCATATACAGTTTGATGTATGGTTGTGGCAGATTGCTGGAAGTTGTGCTTGAGTTGTTGCTTGGGTTGTTCTGTTGTGTGGGAGGTGATTTATTTTCACCACTCATGACTTGCAAGGAGTCTATCAGCAGAGGAAGTCATAGAGAGGTTGAGTTAAGGGTGGCAGCCTTGTTGTTTCAACATTAAAAATAGTTGTACTAAAGAATACTTCTAGTATTGCTGAAGTGTAATCATCTGGCTTTCTCAACAAGTTGTATGGATTTAAGATCAATCTCTATTTTTGGAATGCAGAAGTATTTAATTGATTATCCATAATGATCAACATTGTCAAAATCCAAGTCTGTCTTCTGGAAGAAGGATCTGCTCTGATGTTTAACCAGATGTTAAGACATTCCATCAGTAGAGATTATGCAGAAGTCTGTACCATACGCTTGTGTGGTAGGATCTGACCTTATTCTAGTAAGTTTCCTGGTAAGAAACTAAGATTAGAATGTAGTTTTGGTGGAAGTAAAGATGAAGACATTCGTCTTGGATCAGGTTATGATCTTTAAAGGTTCCTGGCAAGAAACTGGTCTAGAAGATGGTGCTGGTAGCTCTGCTTGGGTCAGTTTATTTATGATCTAAGTGCATGGGAGCATGAGATCTTGCTCAGCTTGGAGGTAAAGGATAAGTGGCAGTTATCTTTGATTTTCTGAAGAAGTCTATACTTAAGGAAAGCGGGAATCCTTTTGTAAAGACTTGTGTGTTCCTTCCTCCCTAAAAGAATCAAGCCTTAGCGCACTTGGTTTCTCTAAAGAGGAGTTGTCAGGAGCAAATGCATCTCAAAGGTAGTTATTACAGAATACAGGTTGTCTACTCAAACTTGTTGTCAGTAATAATGAGGCTCTTCTAAATGGCATAATGAAGGACTGAATTCATCAGCAGAATGTCTTATCAGATGTTGTGACACCCAGGAGTAACTTCAGGGCCTCAATGGATGTTGTGGTACATCAATTGAAGATAAGTTGATCTGCTCAGGTATGAGTGGAATTGATACTATCTCATGCAGTTTGCAGGAGCTGTGTGAAGAAGGAGGTGTTACAGGTCCAAGTCTTGGTGTATCTAAGCTGCCTTGGAGCTTGTAGGATGTGAAGATCAAGCTTGCTTAGATTTTCTAGAGCTCTGAAAGATGCTGAGTAACCAAACAGTGGCATTTGTTTATTGATAAGTGCTAAAATTTACTGATTTTGAGTGTAAATAATTGGCACTTATTGGCTTGATTCAACCAATAAACCTCAACTTTTGTGCATATGTTGTATAGTTTAAATTATAGTGTATATATTGAGTGTCGCATAAATTTCATTGAGTTTAATTGATTTTTTATCATTTTTTGTAGGTATATAAGCAATGATATTTTTTCATTATCTTATAGAGCATTGAATAAGCTTTCCAACGCTTCCGACCGCGCGTAAAACGGAGTTACGGTTCAAGAGTTATGGTCGAAACAAGAAATGGTTTGCTGTCATGTTCGCTAAGCGAACAGCAGTTCGCTAGGCTACTCGCTAAGTGAGTACTGGGACCCATTTTTGTCTATTTAAGTGATTTTTCAGCATTTTTTAGGATATGTTATTTGGGAACTTTTTACCCCAACTTCATCAAACACATTCTTGAGTAGATTTAGCTTAGAAACAACATTGGAGGGTGCATCTTGACAATCCGGAGTCGAATCCACTTCAATCGGAGTTGACAGACCGTGAGATTTGTGTTCTTCTTCCTTCCTCTCTATGTATTTTTCATTTGTTGGGGTCTTGTATGTAAGTTTACTTTGATTGTATGTATATTTGTGGATCTTTGTATAAAATCTCTTTTACAACTCTTTATCGATACTTATCTTGATTTTTTACTAAGCGGGTTTGGATTGCTATAGACATATACTGTTCGAACTCGATCTAAGATGAACATCTATTAGATTCTAAATGCTAGAGATAGATTTAGGACTAATATTCACGTGGGTATCGATTCTTAATGCTCCGTGTTGTCGAGCTGTGTGAGAGATCAACAATGAGACGATACGGTTGATCTCTCGACTTTGCGTTAGAGATAAGCTCTGTTATGAGCGATACGTGATGATATTGACGAGCAAATTAGGTTGCGTGCAGGGTTTTTTTTTCTATTATGATACCTGATATATCTCAGGCTAAATTTCAGGAAACCTGTTAGGGTTCCTTGGTCATCTCAGACGAGATTCTAGACAGTAGCATGACCTAATTTGACAGCACCTTGATCAGTGGAAATTAGGTTTACTTTGTTAAACCTAATGTTTGTTACTTTGGAGCAGCCCAAGCCCAGTCTGCATTGCTATAAAAGGAGGAGCAGAAGCAGAAGAAATAAAGCACTCACATCAAGAACAACTTGAGTGTAAAATAAAGGTCTAGGGTTTGAGAGTCCCTTGTGTATGTAAGTCACCCTTTGTATCTTTGGATGCATTGTGGTAGACATGTTTAAACTGTTAGGTCTTACTTGTGAGTGATGAACTTGGTTCTTCACGTGTGTATAGGGATCTTAGATTTCCTTGTGTGCCAAGCAGTTGTAGGTTGTTTGATTGCTCTGGTTTATTGTGAATAGGTGTGTTCATTATGTCACTCAAAGCTTTTAAGCAAGAGTGTGTCTCACTTGATCAAAGCTGTGAAGCAAGATCATGGTGTGTGTTTGGAGTGTATCTCCACAACTGTGGTGTAATTTTGTATTGAAATCACTGTTGTGTAATTGAGGGGGAGTGAGTGGGTATACTCAGGTACTAGAGTGTCTCTATGCTGAAATTGCATTGGGTAAAGATTAAGTGAGAAGTGCAAACTGGTTGTTTGACTTTGAATTGATTATGCTAATAGTAAATTTCCTCCCTGGCTTGGTATCCCCCAGATGTAGGTGATGTTGCACCGAACTGGGTAAACAATTACTGGGTTATTTATCTTTCAGCATTTACAATTCTGCACAATTTAAATGTTTAGATAAATAGTCTGTCATCATGCAGATGTCACAACAGAGGTAATGACGTTGGTCATGACATTGGGACAATTTAAAGAAATTTAAATTGGTCATGGTCTGTCCTCGTCCTTGTTAAGTAGAGATCAATGTTCTTGTGACATATGAGATCTGCATACCAGAATTTCACTCCCAGTTGCCAAATACTTGTTCAGCAGCCTTTGTCCTTGCAATCCATGCCTTTTTGTACGAAGGAGTATAATTATACCAAGTCACAATATGAGAGATTATTATACTCAACTTGACTGAAGGATCCTTGTTAACAAGCGGAAAAATATCTTGATATATCAATTATGCGCTTAGCTTTCAGTGATCCTAAACAATATTTGTGGCAGTGCAACTGTGAGGTGGCTCTATGGAAGCTATCTTCCAAAAATCGCTTCTCTTTTTGTAAGATGCAGCAAGCTGAAACTTGCAAAGTGGATTACGAAAAATAATGACATACCTTCTCGAATCAGTTCGTTGTACATTGAAATCAACAGAGTTATCCATGTGATATGTTTTAATGGCCCGTACACAATCCTCCTTGGTACGAAACTGGTCTCCAACTTTTATTTCATTCTCGGGCTGTATATACGAGTTGTGAAACATATCTGTTGATCTCTCATCGTCTTGTAAGTCCAAGTCTGTCATATGTTGAGGCGGACAGTATGCATGACCTGGAGGTATTGGCACTTTTTCGTCATCTTCAATATTTTCGTTCAACAGTTGATCTACCAGCGTCTTGCTTCCTTCTTCTTCTTCATCAACGACGTTGACCTCCGGTTCAATTTCATCTGAGTATTCTGATTCAATTTCATCTGAGTCTACAACTGTTGATTGATCGATGATTTGAGACTGTTGAGATGGAATATTTTGTTGGAGGAACGTATATAACTCAATATAGTTGAAATCAGAATGTTCTTGACTAACGAACATATTTTCAACATCTTCGTCATCTCGCACTTTAAGTGGATAAAATTTAATATGGTTGGTTTCGAAAAAACTGGGTTTTGAAATATTATTTGTGTTATAGAACCAAGCCCTAGTTTCGATTCTAATCTTTCTTTGAAATGAAAGAAACTTGTGTTTCTATTGATTGTGAATCAGACAACGTAGGTGTTTTGAAAACCAAACCCAGATACATCGGAGACATATGTCTCTCTGTTTTAGTGGGCGTTAATAATATATCTTGGTGCATATAACATATTAAAAGAACTAGTTAGAGACTTAGTAAAATTGCTTGTTTTAGTTTCTATCAATGTCTTCATGCATGGGAACATATTTATGTGCATGGGACACGTATTACTTCACCTTATTAATTGGCGACATAGTCAAACAGAATTAATGAGGGCACCACGTGCATTGGCGACACAGTCAAGAATAATAAATGAAGTTGCCACTTGATCTGGCGACATGGTACAGGCTTTAAGACACTATGTCGCCATGTGGATGACAGCATGATATGCATGCATACAATAACATTTAGTCTACGTGCACAGCTACTGAATCTACCAGGGGTCACCAATTGGACTGGTGCCCCTTTTTTAATGGTAAAGGCAGTCGCCAATTCGTCTGGTGACATGGTTCAGATGAATTTCTCACATGTGACTCTGAGTTCCCTATATAAGAATGATAGAGGCATGGGTAAATACATCATCTAATTCATACTTGTTGGAGAGAGGAAATATCAAGTCTATTTGTGTCAATATACCAATTATCTGATTCACATTTAATCAGTTATAATGGCTTTGTTGACAATGGGTGAAACGCATAAAGGCACTGCCGCAAATATCACGACTTATGTAAGTGTTCATTTTTATTGTATATGTTAATTTTTATTGTCTCTTATAATTTTTAATGACTCTTTTAATTTTTTTTTATTATTTGAAAATTATGTAGGAAGTCTTTAAGTTTCGGTGTCGTGCCCATGAATATGTTGCACCCGACGAATTAATTCAACCATATATTGAGCTTGCCGGTTTCGGACATGTAGGAAAAATCATATCTTACTCGGTTGATGCAAAGTTTACATTAGCTTTGCAAGAGAGATGGCACCCAGAGACACACACCTTCTTTTTTTCAAACGGTGAATGTATCGTGACCTTAGAGGACGCGTACATGTTACTTGGTTTGCGTATTGATGGTAAGGCGGTCAATGGAACAACAAACTTTCATGGTTCAATTTGTGAGGAACGTTTGGGTTCCGAATTGCTAGATGAGAACTCAAGAGGCCAAGGTATCTTACTTTCGCGCCTAAAATCAGGTGTTATCTTATGCTTTTAATTGGTTTATTTTTATTTCCCGAGGGCA
Organism: Lathyrus sativus; assembly: GCA_963859935.3. Taxonomy (NCBI): domain Eukaryota; kingdom Viridiplantae; phylum Streptophyta; class Magnoliopsida; order Fabales; family Fabaceae; genus Lathyrus; species Lathyrus sativus. Next base: position 120,258,600 of record OZ012740.1, read on the forward strand.
CTGGTGTCACACCCTAATTTTTGACCTCAAGATTCCACCTACTTGTGTTTTCCTTGCTCGTTTCTTTTACTTTTGTGTACATGTTTATTACAGCTAACCAGTTTGTGCAGGTGTGATATTTTCTCTTACAGGAAAGCATTTTATGATGCATTCTAGGATTTTCTATTGGTCATCTTCTCAAAGTCCCTCAAGAGCTCCAATGTGCGCCCCAAAGATTTAGGGTTTTCTCATTATCAGTATTAAGCATGAGCATTTGAGGACCGCTATGGTCTTCATAGCAATTTGCGTTTTACAAAGGATAACCTTATTATACAAGGCTATGGTGTCAAAATTATCATCATTTAAAGGATCATTCAATTTCTCATCGAGTTAAAAGGTTTACTGGACTAAGACCTTATCATAATAAGTATGATTACTTTGTGGTTTAAATTAAGAATCATAGTGGTCCACGTTCATTCAAGGATTCAATGTCACAAGAGGACTTTGCATACTGCTTCGAAAGAGAATAAGGCCAACCGAGGATAATTCAAGGAGTCAAAGGGGTACTAATCTATTTCAAGGTTTAAAGGCCAGTTTTGATTTCATTCTAGCTCATTAAAATCCATTCACAAATTATGAAGTCAGGTGTCTAAGTCTCAATTCGGTCATTGATTGGATTCAATTTCATAATTGTTATGAAAGTGCCCAAATTCAACTCATTACACAAAAAGTGAAAAAAGGGTGCATAAGTACATAAAATCTGATCCCTATTAATTCCTCTTTGGGCTCGCGGAACGCATGTCTTCTAAGACCACCCTCCTTGTTGGATGCTGGAAATCACCAAAATCGTCTAATCTGAACTTCAGCCACGACTTCCATAACTCGTCTTTCGCCACGTTTCGTTCGTGATATTACCTGAATATGACAGAAAAGCAGTTAACATTCGGAATAATAAAAATGAATTCAAATCAAGAAGAAGCACATCAGAAGTATGCGGCGGATCTTCCGCGCGAAAGAATTGGAATAAGTAACATTCATACATATTAATTCACTACAAGATTTTTTTTCTACAACACATGCCAAGCTGCTTCTTCTACCTGACAAGCTACGAAACCATTACAAGCAAGAACCGTTACGGGAATCCAAATACCTCCATAAGGATAGTACACGTGCTAACAATCTGAGCTTCCTGCAGAAACTCCTAACAGCCCAAGGCAACACAACAAGCAAATTGGTGTCAGTATTTGGTTTTGATATAAGCCTACACAATCTTTCTTTCCTAGCCTAATAAACAAATGACAACATTAGTAACTCAATTCTCGGGAATGTCCTCTCCAAATTTGCTCCCATATTCGTCACTTTAGTAGGAATGGATCTCGATTATTCCATACTGTACGTAGTACTTCCCAACCAAGAACCGCGGCTGCACAAATTTCACCTTCAGAGGCAAGACCAGCTTTTAACTCCGCAGTTTATCTTCCGCATCAAGTTCACCTACATCACTAATACATTATGGAGTCAAAGCAAGATTGGAAATGAAGAAAGGAATCAAAAAGAGAAAGGTTCCAGGCTTACGAGATTGTCGATTTGTCCTTGAGGCTGATACAAGAGAAGTGTTGTCGTGATTAAGCTCCACCAACCTTAGTAAACACATTCATATATCTTTATTGCTCACCAACATGACAAAAGAGAATCAGAAAGTTAAATATCCTATTTATATACATTCATATTTTCATACTAATAGTTTTGTCATTCTAAGATGAGAATCCTTCAAGCCCCAACCTTGAACTAAGCCAGTTGGAAACCTCATCCATCTCTCTTGGAACTGTGTAATGACCAAGCCTGCATTCATTACAACAAACTTTGAAAATCTATTCTACTAATTACCAATTGCTTCATTAATATGATGATTGATTTCATCTTACCCTTCATAGGATTTGAATGCTATACGTCGAAACCCGGCCGAGCTCAAGGATTGTGCAGATTTCTCTCCATACTTACAGTGTACTACATCATCACCTGCACAATGATTTTTCAGTCATTATTTTAAAATCAGACGGTTGAATCGAAAACTTCGCGAATTAGTTACACCAGCATATAGAATTTTAGATACGTACTGACTCCATGGTGTTGCACCCCAAAATTTGCCCAACCTTTTCTTTATTCGGTTTATGTTTCATTTCATTGTTTCTAGCATATTGCATTGCATAATATTTTGCATTTACAGGGGATCAAGAGATGTGTGTTTGACAAGAGGAGTTTGACAAGGGTTCTAAGCCTAATCAAGAGGTCTTGTTCAAATTATCAAGTGGTTATCATCATCTGAAGAGGGACAAAGCCCTTTGAGAACAAATAAGTGAATGTGGTTCACCTCCTATCTAGGAGGCCATTTGAAGGTCATCTGAAGACCACAAGTCCATGTTTATGGATGTAGTTTGTCATTGAAGCTCATTAGAGGCCTTGAGGGTTACTATGGAGCTCATATAAGTGTTTATGCCAAGTGCTAATGGCCACGGTGGAAGCGGGTGCAATTAGGATTTTCATCTGGTCAACCTTAAGTCAACTATGAAACTGAAGGAGATTAAGACTCAATTCCAAGTCTTTATGATCATGGAATGTTGTGTTGAAACATATGATATGACATTTCAAGATTAATTCATCAAGAATCAAGAGTGTGAGAAGTTACTGAGCTAGGGTTTCTAAGCTTCTTTAGTGTAAAATCCCCTATTCAGTGCCTAACTTCAAGACCACCTATCTCAAGACACAAGTCTCATCTCAAACTTTTGCCAACATGGAACTTGTAGATCATGTTATTAGCTTTAATTTGATTACTATAATTCCTTGGTTGGACCTATAAAACTCCAGTTATGATCCAGACAAGTTACAGGTCATCAGAGGGATGTGATTTTGGTCAACAAAAGTCAACCAACTTCCAAGCCATTTTTAACCTAGAAAGATGTTTCTCCTCAACTTTTGGCCAACATGAAAGTTATAGGGAATGGTCTTAGATTTCCAAAAAGTACTAGAAGTCTTTCATCTGATTTGTAGAACTCAAGTTATGAGGCTTGCAAGACAGGGGTATTTTGGGAAAGTAAGATTGTAGGCCATTTTCATCATAGGTCTATTTCACCACTTTGCACACTTCAAATGGAAAACTTTCCAACATCAAAGTTGCTCCAAATGGGGTCATTTTCATTGTAAAACATCAAGGTATCAAAGATTTGGCTTGGATTGAAGAATGCCTAGAGAAATTTTCATGGAAAAAGGCTTTAAAAATGGAAATTCAGAATTAATTCATTTGGAAACTTTTTGAATCAACTTTGTGCATTTTTTGAGTGCCAATAACATTTCAAACACAATGCCATTTTTTGATTTGGAATTTGAACTCAAATTAATGGCCATTTTCAAGCTTTCTCAATGATAAGTAACATTTCAAAAAACCACCATAAAGCAAAATTAAGGAGCAAATCTCATTTGGTGGATCAATATGAACATAGTACAAGTGAACCATGCCTCTTTGACAGTCTAGAGTATGCATTTTCGTGTACCTTCATAACCAAAAAAGTGGGAAAAATTCAAAATTTGTTTTGGGCTTTATGAGCTTCCATTGGGCCTCCTTTTGACCTAAATCCATCATACATAAACAAAATAACATTCCCAAGCTTCAGAACTCAGATTTTGGTGAGAAAAAGTGAGAGAAAACTTGAGAAAAAGTGAGAAAAAAGTGATTTTCGTTTTTTTATTTTCCTTGAGTTTCAACCACTTTTAAACATCCAAACACCTTCCTTGAGTGATTTAGAATGTTTCTGGATAGTTTATTTTCAGCTTTGGTTGCACATTGAACCATTGTTAAAGCTTTTTTGAGGTTACCAACTTTTCAAAATATCTCATGTTTTAAGCTTCTATTTCATGCCATTTTTGCATATTATTACTCCTTGTATATCTTAGATCATTATTATTATCATTTGGTTTCTATTTGTGAACTTTTTTCATTTTGCACGTTTTCTTTTAGCCTTCATTTCTCTTTATTTAAGCACTTTTTTGACAAACTAATGGTATATTATTGATCCTCATGATGAGTAGATCAATTTCCATATAAAGTTTGTCAAAAACGGTGATGTTTTGAGAAGGCTATGTTGTTGTTTGGAACCCGCGGCGGACCGGCCGGTGAGGGAGGGGCGGCCGGATTTTTTCCGGCGAGTGTGAGATTGAAGATGACCTCGTGGCCATCCGATCGCGCCACCAGCCCATCGTGCGGCTGTCTTTTTTTGTTTTATTTCTTTTTTTCTGATTTTGTTTTATTTATATTTTCTGGGCTTAAGTGAGTTGATATTTGCACCCATCCCTTGGCCCATTTGCATTTTTACACTAATATTTCATGCTATTGGCACCAAGCTTTTTTCATTTAATATTCAGAATTTTTTTAGTCGCTGTTGGGCTTAGGAGGCGCGCTTTCTGCACCCCTAGGGAGGCCCAATCCATGCTTTTGCCTTGCTTTTACTGCTATTTGCACCTTTTATTTTTCCTTTGTTTACTATTTTTATTTTTAAATTCTGTTTTGGTTGCCGTTCTAATTTAATTCAAATAAAATAGTTCCAATATCCAAAAAATTCCCCAAAAATGTTTTTCATGAACTTTGAGATGTCTAGTTTTTTCTGGATATTTTTATTTTATTTGTTTATTTTATTTTCGAATTTAAAATGATTTAAATATTGGAACTGTTTTATTTGAGTTAAATTGTGACATATTTTGTTCTTGAATTTATTTCTCTCATTTCCTTTGGCTCCAATAAATAAGGTTCAATCCTCATATCAATAATGAGTTGAAGAATTTTTGAAGACCATTTTGCCCTTGACTTGTTGACTTTTGAGTTGACTTTGAGCTCCTTTCTTTTGACCCTCGATTATCCCATTTCGAAGTGGTACATCTCAAAGAACTTTTTCTTTTGATGGTGCTTTGAGGGAATATGGACTTGTTCCTTTGGCTACTGTTTTCTAACACATTTATGAGTCTTGTGTATTTTATTTGTTAATTTTTGAATCATTTTCCTATTTTTAGAGTAACTTGCAAGTCGAGTTACTCAAAGGGAGGTTCACACATACATCTTGACCTAGTTTGACTTGGATATGAAAATTTTGGATCCTTTGAGCTCTCAATGCCTATTGTTTCATGTTTCTAACATGTTAAGGATGATGCTTGCTCATTGTTAGGTCATTATATTGTGTTTATCTTGTTCTTTTATGGGTTTACTTTCGAGTTGCCGATTAGGGTTTCATATTGAAACATGCTTGCAATCCTTTGAGAACTTGCTTGCATTTCCTTGTGGTTTACTTTGCTTTTGCTTTTGATACATTTTAATTCATGTCCCTTTCTGTCCAATGACATAGGAGTGTCATTTAAGGTGGTTTGGTCCCTCCTTTGGAGGTATTTGAAGCATACCTAGAATGATGGAATCCTTGAGGACAATTCTTATTGTTTTCTTTATGTTTCTTTGTTTTGGTTAGTGATTATGGTTGAGTGAATTTTATGAGGTCCTTGCTGCCCTCATATTAGCCTCCCATTATCAATTTGTCTTGAGATTTATTTACCTTTCATTTGTGCTTGATTTTGCGCCTTACGGTCGATGTTGTTTGGTTTAGGCCATTTCATCCCATTTTAGCGCACGTGCTTGTTTTCATTGGTGCATTTCCTTACCCATTCTTTTCTTGCATATTTAATATTGTTGTTTGAGGTTGAGATGAGCATGTGGAGGCTACTTCCCCATACTAATTTCCTCCCTCATTCCATGTTTGCATTCCCGCATGTCTATGATGTTTTTGTATCCTCTTTTGTCTCTTTTCCCTTACGACCTCTAATCTTTCTTGTTCAAGATTGATTATGATAGACATTAGGCTCTTAACCATGTATGTTAATATTAGGTAGCTTCCCTTTATCTCAACTTTAGGTGCACTTTGCATGATAACTTTAGGTTTGAGTTAGTCCCCCTTTAGCACGTCTTTCTCTTCTCATCTCCTAAACAATCCAAAAACATCTAATAAAGGTTAATGAGTATTGTACGTTACGAGTCTTAAGCTATTTGGGAAATGGTTATTGAAGGGTCTCCCTTTAATGTCTTGAGTGTTTAGTGTAGCACCCCTTGGGTGATATGCGACGCATTCACTCCTAAGTCATAGTCTCTAGTGCAATACGAATTGCAAACCAATTCAAAAACACTTCTTCTCTAAAAAACACAAAAAAAATCATTCAAACTTCTCTTTGCCCTTAGGGCCTTTAATCCTTGAGAAATCATTTTCATAACAAGAGTGTTGTTAACCCTTAGTTCTACCGCAAACGGTAACGCCTAAGTCTCCAAAGGTCGAGCTGCATACACCAAACTGCTAGAACTGACTGTTAACCTTACTCGTTTAAAACTGTTGAACAAACTTGTGTTCCTCGTTACCCCGAACTATGTTCGCTCTGATCTCTCATACCTGTTGAGAGTACGTAGGCACAAGACGCGATGTCTTGGCGAGCAACCTTCCCCCCTTTTACCCGTAGTTAGGCGAACTACGTTGACTCTGACTTCTCATTTCAAATGAGATACGTAGGCACAATGCGTCGTTGCTTTGCCGAGTCACTTATTTTCCTTTTTATCCTTAAGCCTGTATTTAGATAGTTTAAAACACCCTTTTAGATAGACAACAAGCGTGGATCCCGTCGAGTACGACGAACGTGAGGGGTGCTAACACCTTCCCCTTGCGTAACCGACTCCCGAACCCGAGATTTGGTTGCGATGACCATTCTTATCCCTCTTTTCGTTAGGTTTTCTCTGAGCGTTTCCTTTCCCTCTCTTGGGATAAATAACGCACGGTGGCGACTCTTCTGTCACAGCCGACCCTCGATTTTCGCGGTAGCGACAGCTGGCGACTCTGCTGGGGAAATGAACAACCCCTATGCGAGTCAATCCTAGCGCTTGTTTGTTTTTCTTTTTTTGGGGTGTTGTACATATGTGCTTTATCTTTCTGCATTTACTTTCCCGCATTTATTTCCCGCATGATATCATTCATTATTGTGTTGTGGGGAGGGACTTGATTCATTGAGAGATAAGCCAGACCTAGGCTTGAGTATAGACTTAGAATTAGAAGTGGAGATTAGTGGTGAGCCTGTACGCTTTGCATGCACCAGCTAGCCATGAAATTCGCGCTCAGACGAGATTCTCTTTGACGATTTTCTTTCTGGCCCTTTGGGCTCGAAGGAATTTTGAATCTGAGGATTGTTGACTCTGGGAACCGATCATTTGGGATTCAGCTAAGTGAGGCCGCTTCAAGAGATGATGATGCCACACCTTCCCTGGTACCCGTATCATCATTTCTTGAAAGTATGTGACGCTGATGAATGCATAGGATGCCAAACCTTGTCAGTGGATAGGTCCTTACCTGTGAGAGGGATGGGGTGCAGGAAAACTCTAGCTTTCAGACTACCCAGTTCTTTACAGTTTGGATTTGTGTTCTTGATATCGAGAGGGTCCCAATGACAGTGTTCGGTTATGTCTAAAGCGAAGCTTCGTTTGTCTCAAACTATAGCACAACAATCTTGATCTCCTATTGCATATGCATTTTGCATTTTCATTTGCATTTCATTAACGTGTATCTATGTTGCAGGTGTATTTTTTTCCTCCCCGGTTCTAGTTATCTTATTCCTTCCTTGACATGGAACATCTAAAGAAGACAGTTGCATACAAATTCCCTTCTCCTGATATCAGTTCCCTGTTGAGATTGGTTGCGTCAACAAGTCAGAAAGTGAGAGCATAATTCAAAGAATCTTATGGGAAGTTACTCAGTGTGGTATGCAGACCTTTGGTGTTCGAGTTGAATGGTTTATACGCTCTTCTACAGTTTTACGACCCTCAGTTGAGATGTTTTATTTCCCTGATTATGTTCTAGCGCTAACTTTGGAAGAGTATTTTGTATTGCTAGAAGTTCCCATATTGGATCAGATGCCCTTTTACCATGACGATGATGAGCCTGATCTAGCTAGACTTGCTGCAATTCTAAATCTTGACGTCTCAGAGTTATCAGGAAGATTGACTAAGCTAAATGGAGTATATGGGTTTCCTCTACCATTTCTAGTTGACAAAGCTCTGCAGTTCGCAAAAGACGATTGTTGGATTGTGTTCAACGCCATTCTGGCCCTATGCATTTATGGTATTATCTTGTTTCCAAATTTGCCAGACTTTGTGGATTCAGATGCTTTCTTTATCCTTGCTTCGGAGAATCCAGTGCCTACTTTATTGGGAGATATTTATCACTCTATCCATTACAAGAACGAGAAGCGGAGGGGTAAGAACGTGTCTTGTTGTGTACCCCTGTTGTATATGTGGTTCCTCGGTCACCTTCCGAAAACAGGTCCCTTTGTTACTACTGCAAGAACCTCAGAATGGTCTGTGAGGTTGATGGGTTTATCTGCGAAGAATATTGTATGGTTTGATCATGATATACTTGGCACTGAGATCATCTATAGCTGCAGAGGTTTTTCAAACGTCCCGTTGGTTGGAAGGAAGGGCTGTATTAACTATAACCCTTCTTTGTTGATTAGACAGCTTGCATACGCCTTGAAGAGTCCTCCTGAAGAAGAAGAGATACATGAATCTCTGTATCTCACAGGCTTGCTGGAAGCTGACATGTTGGTTAGGTTGGAGTATGCATGGTGTAACGTTCACAGGCGGGGTAAGATATTGTTAGGAAAGAACAACAATCAAGCTTATGACCCTTACGTGGTATGGATCAAAGATAAAGCTGCTAATTTTCTAATGCCATTTCCTTCAGTGGTACCTTTGCATGCTATTGAAGAGCCCACTACTGTGGATATTCAGAAGTACAACCGACTGTTGTGTGAGAAAGAAGAGTTGAAGAGAGTCAAAGAAGAATTAGAGAAAGAAATCTTTCAAGTCCGAAGCGAGAGGATTGAGGTTGTTCATTCTTTCAAAAGGAAAACTGCACTTGTCAACAAACTGGGTACAGACTTGACGAAACAGACCAAGGACCGGGAACACACAGACCAGGATTTGAACTCCGTCTATAAAGTGCTTGCTACCAAGAAGGAGAATTTGAAAAAAGCTTACTTAGAGCTCTCTAGGGCTGACTCATTGTGGAATGATACGCTCACTAAAAACAAAGAGCGCGAGGACAAGCTTAGACAACAGATCGGTCAGTTGAAGAAACAGCTCAATACCAAGGACGAGAAGATTGCAATGGAGGGATCCCTCAGGCGTGATGTGCAAAACAGGTTGAACGAAGTCATTTCAGAATTAAAGCAGTGCAAGTTGAAAGCTGATTCCAAGAGGTGCAAGTTTGATGCATGCTTTGGAAGAGGATCTTGTGAGAAGCATGCTGAGGGTTTACAGTCTGTCATCAGTCAGAGGGAGCAACTCATACATGGCTTACTCGCGAGGCCTGGTCATCCTGAGACAGTGAAGTTGCTTGTGGACTTCCGGACTCGTCGTCCAGCTTAACTGTCCTTCTTTGTATCTTGTTTGTTTTGTATATGTATTGACCATTGCCAGGCTTGTTGGTTGAGGTCATTCCTACTTCGTACTCAGTTGATGTGTATGCACACTGCCTGTTGGCTTGTTATTATATGAAGAGTTATCATTTTATTCGCTTGTCTAGAGGGCTTTTCTGTATCATTGATGTTTCTTCTAGAAACTAGAATTGAGGGGGAAAATCTCCCTGCCGCATATTTACATGTCTGCATTTTAGCATTTTTCGCATTGCAGGTGCATCGGAACTGTTTTCTTATCTCCCGTTTATTTTTAGTGTGCTCTAGGATTGCTGATAGAACAACTCACTGATACGCGACTAGAGCAAATCAGAGGAGGATCATGGAACAAATGCAAGAGCAAATGTAGATTGAGATGTAAGAGATGAAGGACACGATGACTCAATTTATGGAAGTCATGCAAAACGTCGCCAAGGGGCAGGATTAGCTTCAGACTTTGGTGCAGCCTTTGATTGCGCGAGTTGACAATGATGAAGTTTTACATGGTGGGGTAGCCACCAATCCACCTTATGTTGAGAATCTGAATGCTAATAATGGTATACCAGTGGTCATCCCCAATGCTGGCGGGAATGGCACTGGTAATGGTACTGGGAATGGGAACGTGATGGGAAACGGTAATGGAAACGTCGAAACCAACGGAAATGTTGGTGGAGGCAATGGAAATACAGGGATTGGAAAGACTGGTTTCGGCAATGTCGCCGCGAACGTTGGATTGGGTAACAATGGTTTCGGTAACGCTAGCAATAATGGCGTTGGTATTGGTGCCTACAACGTGGGATTTGGTCCAGGTAATATCAACAACGGTCTTGGAAACAATGGGTATGGCCCTATAATTAATCGGAATGCTTATTATGCTGATTGTAACGATGGAGACCATCGCTGGAATGAAGATCATCAAGACGATGTATTCTCTATGCAGGGTATGGGTGTCGAGATGCCCGCAGAAGCTGATCGAAGGTTTAAATTGTTGGAGGAACAGATGAAGAACTTTACCAATCAAAACTCTATGGGGTTAGATATGGCTAATCTAGGGTTGGTGCCTGACTTGAGAGTGCCACACAAATTCAAGGCTCCCACTTTTGACAAATATAAAGGGGACACCTGCCCAAGGGTTCACGTGCGGTCATACTATCGGAGAATGTTGACGTATTCAAGTGATGAGAAGATGCTAATGCATTTCTTTCAGGACAGTTTGTGTGGACCGTCACTCGAATGGTACATGGGGTTGGAACCTGCTCAGGTCAATAGTTGGAAAAGCTTGGCAGAGGCTTTTGTGAAGCACTACCAATATAATAGTGACCTTGCTCCCAACAGGGTCCAGCTTCAAAATCTTTCCCAGAAAAGTAGCGAATGCTTTAAAGAGTATGCCCAAAGGTGGCAGGAGCTTGCAGCTAGAGTGCAGCCACTGATGGTGGAACGTGAGCTGATGGATCTTTTTGTGGGCACTTTCTCTGGTATGTATTACGAGAAGTTGCTCAACTGTATGACCGGAAGTTTCTCCGACATAATACTTATGGGAGAACGCATTGAGAACGACATTAAAATTGGGAAGATTCAGGCGGGCGAAGGATCCTCAACTGGAGGAGGAGGAAAGAAGGTCTTTGGCAATAGAAGGCGTGAAGGAGAAACTAACTCAGTGTCGGGCTTCCAAGGAAGATGGAGGAATCAGCTTCACAACCAATATCAACAACAGGTCGCAAGTGTTACGATCCCCATACCACGACAACCACAACAACTACCACAACAACAACAACTACCACAACAACAACAACAACAACAAAGGCAGCAACAGCCACCTCAACAAAATCAACAAGGGTATAGAAGGTACCCAGCACGGCCCAGTGTAACAGCCCGAATTTCATTAAATAATTAATTATAGTAATTAATTGATTTAGTGGGATTTTTATTAATGTTGGAAATTAATTTTTATTAATTGGAATTAATAGAGAATTGAGAAGGAAATTGGAAGGAAGGAAAATAAAGGAAATATATAATAGAGAAGGAAAAGAAAAGAAAGTTAGAGAGAAACATTTGGAAAGAAAGAAGAAGAGAAAGAGAGGAGAAGAAGAGGAAAGTGGAAAATCATCAAGAACCAACATCAAAGCTCCGATTAATCGAGGTAAGGGTGAGAAATGTTTCTATTTGATCATTGCATGATGTTATATATGTTGGGTTGAGGTTTTGGTGTAGTTTCCATCCTTTCCCATTTAGGGCAAAAGTTGGAATAATCGGTAGAACTCAATTTAATCGGCTAAAATATGAAATAGATGATGTAGACTAGTCTAGAAATGTTAGACTAAGAGTATTGGAATTGGATTGGTGAGATTGGAGTTTTTGGAGTTGGTTGAGTTGGATAACAGTAAGTGAAAAACAAAATACGCAGACACTCGCTAGCAGCTCGCTAGACGAGCAGGTCGCGAATGCTCGCTAGGAGCTCGCTCAGCGAACAAGTAGCGAATGGTCCCAGACTTGGACATAATGGATTTTGGTGTGTTCGCTGGTAGCGAAAGTGTAGCGAAGAGATAGCGAATGATTCGCTGGGAAGCTCGCTGTAGCGAGCAGGTAGCGAATGAAGTCAGTAACTTCTCTTGAGATTCGCTAGCATGTTCGCTAGGCGAACAAGTAGCGAATACTCGCTAGGAGTTCGCTTAGCGAAGGAGTAGCGAGTATGACAGGTTGATGTTTTATTTGAGATTTATCCATAGGTTGATTGTGTGGTTCGACTATGGTTTATTGCTTGATTAATCGCATAGTTTATGTACTATTGTGATATGCTGTGGGTAGCCTTCGGGAGTGAATCCTAGGTTTTGAGATGTGTATATTGTTTGTATTGATTGGAAATGCATGAGAACATAATAGAGGTTATGTGTGCATTGTCTGATAAATTGTGAATGCCTAATGTTGTATGCAATTGTGTGATAAGTATGCATGAGAACATTGTGGATATGTGTGCATGACTTGTGAATTACGTTACTGGTATTAATGTGAATACCTTGAATTGTTATGAATATGTTGTGTGTGCAATCATGTTGTAATTCTTGAAGAGATGAATTATTGGAATGCATGAGATTAAGATGTCGGTCTTAAGTGCATTTGATTTTCGATTGCATATGCATCATTTAGTCAAGAGGCAATGCTTGCTAGTTTCGTGGAGACTAGTGACTTGTCCCAAACCTAGAAGAGTGGGTTTGAAGGCTTAGAGGACGGGCCTTTGTTGTTATCGGTCTAGAAGAGTGGACCCGGTTTAATGTAAAAACCGAAAAATGATAACGGGTTATCGGTCTAGAAGAGTGGACCCGGTTTAATGTAAAAACTGAAAAATGATAAAGAGAGTCGGTACCGCATTGCATGAGTTGCATTGAGTTGTTGAGTCACATTGATATATGACATATGCATGAAGAGATGCTTATGTGTGAATGATAAGATTGTGGAACTGTGAGTGTATGCATGATGTGGGAATGCTTTGTGAATATTCATGTTGTTTATATATGTGTGGTAAATATATATGACTAAGAGGGTGAATTGTGGTGAAAAATATGGAGTTGAATTATATGATTACCTATATATATATATATATATATATATATATATATATATATATATATATATATATATATATATATATATATATATATATATATATATATATATATATATATATATATATATATATATATATATATATATATATATATATATATATATATATATATATATATATAATCTTATGCATTGATTATTATGGTTATATTTCTCACCCTTCTACTATTTTATAATGCTCTATGAGGCATTGCAGATTAGAATGCTAGAGTTTTTTTTGTGAAGTTATCTTCATTCTTTTGAGTCGGCTGCTCTGATATATAACACCGGGTAGTTAGACTAGTATAGTTATTCTTTTGTGATACATTGCGATGTATCAGCTGATGTGGTTTTGTAATTATCTGACATGATGTATCAATCTGGATATCTTATCTGTATGTGAATTAATATTTTGGAAATGATTAAATGATTTTATCTTCCGCTTAAATTTAAATGTTGAAATGTGATTTCTAAACCATGAAAATGTTACATATTTTATGGAGCAAATGTTAAAGTGTTTCATTGGTGAAATTGTGACATTCTTCCTTTATACCTTATTCTAAAATTTTCACTCTGATAAATTTGTATATGCATTTATTTGGGGACAAAAGGTGCAGTTTGGGACTCACATGCTCGAAGAGGAAGCCGAAGACTGGTGGGGTAATACTCGCCAAAGATTTGAAGAGGATGATATTGTGATCACCTGGGATCTTTTTAGAGAGACATTTCTGGAGAAGTATTTTCCAGAAGATGTGCGCGGAAAGAAAGAGATTGAATTCCTTGAGCTGAAGCAAGGTAATTCAACGGTAGCTGAGTATGCGGCAAAATTTGAGGAGTTGATCAAGTTTTGTCCTCACTACAACACTGCTAATGCCGAGAGATCTAAGTGTCTCAAATTTGTGAATGGCTTGAGACCTGAGATCGAGCAAGCTATTGGTTACCAGGAAATCCAGCGATTTTCGGAATTGGTAAACAAGAGTAGGATTTACGATGAGGATAGTCGGGCTCGATCTAGCCACTACAAGAGCCTAAGTGATAAGAAAGGAAAGGGCCACTTCCTAGGGAAACCTTACGTGACTCCTGCTGATAAGGGGAAACAAAGGGTTGGTTTCGGTAAGAAGCCAAGTGGGGGAGTTTCTGCTCCAGTGAGATGTTACAATTGTGGTGAAGCGGGGCATCGTGCTCCTGAGTGCAAGAGTGTGGAACAGAAGTGTTTTAAGTGTGGTAAGCCAGGCCACAAAGCTCTTGAATGCAGAAGCGGTGCAAATGTGACTTGCTACAACTGTGGCGAGCAAGGACACATTAGTACCAAATGCGATAAGCCGAAGAAGAAACAAGGGAGCGGAAAAGTGTTCGCTCTATCTGGATCTGAGACTGCTAGTGACAATCGCTTGATCAGAGGTACGTGCTTCATTAATGGTACACCTTTGATCGCTATAATTGATACCGGAGCTACGCATTCTTTTATTTCTTTGGATTGTGTTAGAAGGTTGAATCTTGAGTTGTCTGTGATTGGTGGCGGTATGGTTATTGATACTCCTGCTATGGGTTCGGTAACTACACCGTATGTTTGTTTGAATTGTCCGTTGAGTATCTTCGGTAAATATTTTGGAATTGATTTAGTGTGTCTTCACCTAGACCAACTCGATGTCATCCTTGGGATGAATTGGTTGGAATTCAACCGGGTATATATTAACTGTTTTGACAAGATGGTTATTTTTCCAGAATCGGACGTTGCAAGAGATTTGTTTATGACAACGAGACAAGTGAAAGAATCAGTGCAAGATGGAGCTAAGGTATTTATGCTTATGGCAACTTTGAGAATTGGTGGAAGTTAAGAGATTGGTGCTTTACCAATTGTTAGAGATTTTCCGGAAGTTTTCCCTAAAGAGATAAGGGATTTACCACCGGAGCGAGAAGTGGAGTTTTCAATAGATTTGATTCCTGGAACTAGTTCGATATCGATGGCTCCTTATCGTATGTCGGCATCAGAATTGAAAGAGTTGAAGAGTCAACTTGAGGATTTGCTTGAAAAGAGGTTTATTCGTCCGAGTGTGTCGCCGTGGGGTGCACCGGTGTTGTTGGTTAAGAAGAAAGAGGGTTCTATGAGGCTCTGTGTGGATTACAGACAGTTGAACAAGGTGACTATTAAGAACAAGTATCCACTCCCGAGGATTGATGATCTGATGGATCAGTTGGTTGGTGCAAGTGTGTTCAGCAAGATTGATTTGAGATCTGGGTATCATCAGATTCGCGTGAAAGCTGAGGATATTCAGAAGACTGCTTTTAGAACGAGGTATAGACAGTATGAGTATTCTGTAATGCCATTTGGTGTGACTAATGCACCAGGTGTATTTATGGAGTACATGAATATGATTTTCCATCCTTATTTGGATAAGTTTGTGGTTGTGTTTATCGACGACATCTTGGTTTATTCGAAGAGCGAAGAAGAGCATGCCGAGCATCTGAAGATTGTGTTATCTGTGTTGAGAGAGAAGCAGTTGTTTGCAAATCTTTCTAAGTGTGAGTTTTGGTTGAAGGAAGTTAGTTTCCTTGGTCATGTAATTTCGAGTAATGGTATTGTGGTTGATCCGTCGAAGGTTGAAGCGGTATCGCAATGGGAGACTCCGAAGTCAGTTTTTGAGATTAGAAGTTTCCTTGGTTTAGCCGGTTATTATCGGAATTTATTGAAGGATTCACTAAGTTATCGTTGCCGTTGACGCAGTTGACTAGGAAGGGTCAAGCTTTTGTTTGGGATGCCAAGTGTGAAGCGAGTTTCCAAGAACTTAAGCGGAGGTTGACGACAGCCCCTGTTTTGATTTTGCCAAATTCGGAAGAACCGTTCGTTGTGTATTATGATGCTTCTTTAATGGGCTTGGGAGGTGTGTTGATGCAGAATAATCAAGTTATGGCTTATGCTTCGAGGCAACTCAAAGTGCATGAGAAGAATTATCCGGCGCATGACTTAGAGTTGGCCGCCGTTGTGTTCGTGTTGAAACTTTGGAGGCATTATCTGTTTGGTGCAAGATTTGAAGTGTTTAGTGACCACAAGAGTTTGAAATATCTTTTTGATCAAAAAGAATTGAATGCAAGACAAAGAAGATGGCTTGAACTTTTGAAGGATTATGATTTTGGTTTGAATTACCATCCGGGTAAAGCGAATGTAGTTGCGGATGCATTGAGTCGGAAATCATTGCATATGTCGGCGTTGATGGTGAAAGAGTTGGAATTGGTCGAGCAATTTCGGGATTTGAGTTTAGTATGTGAGAGAACTTCTTTTGGATTTAAGTTGGGTATGTTAAAGCTTACAAGTGGTATTTTGGATGAAATTCGAGAAGGACAGAAATCGGATTTGAGTTTAGTTGATCGGTTGACTTTAATCAACCAAGGCCAAGGTGGTGATTTTCGGATTGATGAGAATAGGATTATGAGATGTCGGGATCGAGTTTGTGTTCCGAATGTTGTGGAGCTTAAAAAGAGTATCCTTGAGGAAGGACATCGTAGCGGATTGAGTATTCATCCGGGTGCTACTAAGATGTATCAGGATTTGAGGAAAGTGTGTGGGTGGCCTAGTATGAAGAAGGATATTACAGAATTTGTGTATTCTTGTTTGACTTGCCAGAAGTCAAAGATTGAGCATCAGAAGCCATCGGGTTTGATGAAGCCGTTGTTTATTCCTGAGTGGAAATAGGATAGTATCTCCATGGATTTTGTATCAGGTTTGCCGAGGACGCCGAGTAATTTTGAGGCTATTTGGGTTATTGTGGATAGATTGACTAAATCTGCTCACTTTATCCCTATGCGTGTGGATTACCCGTTGGAGAAGTTGGCTAAATTGTATATTGAGAGGATTGTGTGTTTGCATGGTATTTTGTCGAGTATTGTTTCAGATAGAGATCTGAGGTTCACTTCGAGATTTTGGGAGAGCTTGCAGAGTGCTTTGGGTACTAAGTTGCGTTTGAGTTCAGCTTATCATCCTCAGACAGATGGTCAGACGGAGAGGACGATTCAGTCGCTTGAAGATCTTTTGAGAGCTTGTGTATTGGAAAAAGGAGGAGCTTGGGATAGCTACTTGCCTTTGATTGAGTTTACCTACAACAACAGTTTTCATTCGAGTATCGGTATGGCACCATTTGAGGCGTTGTATGGTAGGCAGTGTAGGACACCATTGTGTTGGTTTGAGTCCGGAGAGAGTTCTGTTGTTGGACCCGAGTTAGTTCAACAGACTACTGATAAGATCAAGATGATTCAAGAGAAGATGAGAGTTGCTCAGAGTCGTCAGAAGAGTTATTATGACAAGAGGAGGAAGGCACTTGAATTTCAAGAGGGAGATCATGTATTTCTTCGAGTCACTCCGATGACAGGTGTTGGTAGGGCATTGAAGTCGCACAAGTTGTCGCCGCGTTTCATTGGTCCTTATCAGATTTTGCAGAGGATAAGAGAAGTGGCCTATCGTGTGGCTTTACCACCATCGCTTGCTAATCTTCATGACGTATTCCATGTATCTCAGTAGAGGAAATACATTGCGGATCCGTCGCATG
Organism: Lathyrus sativus; assembly: GCA_963859935.3. Taxonomy (NCBI): domain Eukaryota; kingdom Viridiplantae; phylum Streptophyta; class Magnoliopsida; order Fabales; family Fabaceae; genus Lathyrus; species Lathyrus sativus. The sequence goes on from OZ012740.1 coordinate 120,276,236, forward strand.
TAGTCCAATTAGATGATGTGCAGGTGAGAGATAACCTGACTGTTGAGACATCACCTATGCGGATAGAGGATCGGAAATTGAAGCAACTTCGAGGCAAGGAGATTTCTTTGGTGAAGGTCGCTTAGGGAGGACCGGCTGGTGGAAATGTGACTTGGGAACTAGAGAGCCAAATGAGGGAGTCTTATCCATAGCTGTTTGAACCAGGTAACATTTTCGAGGACGAAAATTCCTAAAGTGGGGAAGGGTTGTAACAGCCCGAATTTCATTAAATAATTAATTATAGTAATTAATTGATTTAGTGGGATTTTTATTAATGTTGGAAATTAATTTTTATTAATTGGAATTAATAGAGAATTGAGAAGGAAATTGGGAGGAAGGAAAATAAAGGAAATATATAATAGAGAAGGAAAAGAAAAGAAAGTTAGAGAGAAACATTTGGAAAGAAAGAAGAAGAGAAAGAGAGGAGAAGAAGAGGAAAGTGGAAAATCATCAAGAACCAACATCAAAGCTTCGATTAATCGAGGTAAGGGTGAGAAATGTTTCTATTTGATCATTGCATGATGTTATATATGTTGGGTTGAGGTTTTGGTGTAGTTTCCATCCTTTTCCATTTAGGGCAAAAGTTGGAATAATCGGTAGAACTCAATTTAATCGGTTAAAATCTGAAATAGATGATGTAGAATAGTCTAGAAATGTTAGACTAAGAGTATTGGAATTGGATTGGTGAGATTGGAGTTTTTGGAGTTGGTTGAGTTGGATAACAGTAAGTGAAAAACAAAATACGCAGACACTCGCTAGCAGCTCGCTAGGCGAGCAGGTCGCGAATGCTCGCTAGGAGCTCGCTCAGCGAACAAGTAGCGAATGGTCCCAGACTTGGACAAAATGGATTTTGGTGTGTTCGCTGGTAGCGAAAGTGTAGCGAAGAGATAGCGAATGATTCACTGGGAAGCTCGCTGTAGCGAGCAGGTAGCGAATGAAGTCAGTAACTTCTGTTGAGATTCGCTAGCACGTTCGCTAGGCGAACAAGTAGCGAATACTCGCTAGGAGTTCGCTTAGCGAAGGAGTAGCGAGTATGACAGGTTGATATTTTATTTGAGATTTATCCATAGGTTGATTGTGTGGTTCGACTATGGTTTATTGCTTGATTAATCACATAGTTTATGTACTATTGTGATATACTGTGGGTAGCCTTCGGGCGTGAATCCTAGGTTTTGAGATGTGTATATTGTTTGTATTGATTGGAAATGCACGAGAACATAATAGAGGTTATGTGTGCATTGTCTGATAAATTGTGAATGCCTAATGTTGTATGCAATTGTGTGATAAGTATGCATGAGAACATTGTGGATATGTGTGCATGACTTGTGAATTACGTTACTGGTATTAATGTGAATACCTTGAATTGTTATGAATATGTTGTGTGTGCAATCATGTTGTAATTATTGAAGAGATGAATTATTGGAATGCATGACATTAAGATGTCGGTCTTAAGTGCATTTGATTTTCGATTGCATATGCATCATTTAGTCAAGAGGCAATGCTTGCTAGTTTCGTGGAGACTAGTGACTTGTCCCAAACCTAGAAGAGTGGGTTTGAAGGCTTAGAGGACGGGCCTTTGTTGTTATCGGTCTAGAAGAGTGGACCCGGTTTAATGTAAAAACTGAAAAATGATAACGGGTTATCGGTCTAGAAGAGTGGACCCGGTTTAATGTAAAAACCGAAAAATGATAACGAGAGTCGGTACCGCATTGCATGAGTTGCATTGAGTTGTTGAGTCACATTGATATATGGCATATGCATGAAGAGATGCTTATGTGTGAATGATAAGATTGTGGAAATGTGAGTGTATGCATGATGTGGGAATGCTTTGTGAATATTCATGTTGTTTATATATGTGTGGTAAATATATATGACTAAGAGGGTGAATTGTGGTGAGAAATATGGAGTTGAATTATATGATTACCTATATATATATATATATATATATATATATATATATATATATATATATATATATATATATATATATATATATATATATATATATATATATATATATATATATATATATATATATATATATATATATATATATATATATATATATATATATATATATATATATATATATATATATATATATATATATATATATATATATATATATATATATATATATATATATATATATATATATATATATATATATATATATATATATATATATATATATATATATATATATATATATATATATATATATATATATATATATATATATATATATATATATATATATATATATATATATATATATATATATATATATATATATATATATATAATCTTATGCTTTGATTATTATGGTTATATTTCTCACCCTTCTGCTGTTTTATAATGCTCTACGAGGCATTGCAGATTAGGATGCTGGAGTTTTTTTGTGAAGTTATCTTCATTCTTTTGAGTCGGCTGCTCTGATATGTAACAGCGGGTAGTTAGACTAGTATAGTTATTCTTTTGTGATACATTGCGATGTATCAGCTGATGTGGTTTTTTAATTATCTGACATGATGTATCAATCTGGATATCTTATCTGTATGTGAATTAATATTTTGGAAATGATTAAATGATTTTATCTTCCGCTTAAATTTAAATGTTGAAATGTGATTTCTAAACCATGAAAATGTTACATATTTTATGGAGCAAATGTTAAAGTGTTTCATTGGTGAAATTGTGACATTCTTCCTTTATACCTTATTCTAAAATTTTCACTCTGATAAATTTGTATATGCATTTATTTGGGGGTATAGAAGGGGGTGTTACACCCAGGATGACCGAGAGAGTGTTTGACCCAATGCCATATTCTCAAGTACTTCAAGCATTGTTGCAATTGCAGTTGGTTCAAAAAAGGACTATGGCCTCTTTAATAGGCACACCGCCGCCCGACTTTGATATAAATGCACGATGTGAGTTCCACTCTGGGGCACCTGGCCATACCATTGACAACTGCAAAGCTTTCAAAAATAAGCTACAAGATTTGATCGATAGTAAAGCAGTAGACTTTTCACATGATGCCCCAAATGTGGAGAAAAACCCTACGCCAAATCACGGGCCGGCTCGGGTTGGTGCTGTTCTGATTGAGGAAGGGTTGGATCTGGTAGCTGACGTGGATGAGCTAAAAACACCTTTAAGCTTCGTGAAGGAGAAATTATTGAAGGGGGGAGTGTTCCCAGGATGCAATGAAGGATGTGACAATTGTTTAAGCCATCCCGAAGGGTGTGAAGATTTGAGAAGATGTATCCAAAGCATGATGGATGAAGGAACCTTGCAATTTGACTGAACTGCAGAGAAGAAGCCTGTTGAGGTAACTGTTGAAGAGCAAGATGAAGTCGCAACAATTTCAATCCCATACAAAACAATTATTATTCCAGTGCCTCCAAGGCCACCTACCATCACCATCACTAAGGCAGGCCCTGTTCCATATGAAAGTACTAAGGCTATCCCATGGAATTATGGAGCCGAGGTATACTGTAACGAGCAGAAGGTAGAACTGAAAAGTCCACCTGATGATTCAGTTGATAATCTTGTTGGATCTGGAAGGATTACGAGAAGTGGTAGAATCTTTGCACCGCCCGAGGTGGTGGCGGAGAAAGCTGATAAAGGAAAAGGCAAGTTGGTAGAAGAAACTCCTCAGGTGGTGGGGAAGGAATCTCTAGCAAAGGATATGGAAGAGTTCATGAAGTTGATTAGAAAAAGCGACTACAAGATAGTCAATCATCTGCAACAAAATCCTTCTAAGATCTCCATACTCTCATTGCTAATGTGTTCAGAAGCGCATCGAAATGCGTTATTGAAGGTTTTAAGCACTGCTTACATGCCACATGAAATATCGGTTAATCAACTCGAAGGAGTTGTGGCACATGTAAACACAGGAAACGGTCTGGGATTCACCGATTTGGACTTAACGCCAAAGGGCAGGAAGCACAACCTGGCGTTACATATTTCATTGGAGTGCCGAGGAACTGTAATGTCGCATGTCCTTGTTGACACAGGTTCGTCCTTGAATGTGCTTCCCAAGAAAGCTTTAATGAAGATAGATCATCAGGGTCTTTACTGTACACCAAGTGACTTGGTTGTGCGAGCCTTTGATGGAACCCGAAGATCTATTTTTGGAGAAATAATGCTGCCTATCTAAGTGGGCCCAGAGGTGTTTGAGGCGGTATTTTACATCATGGACATTCAGCCTGCCTACAGCTGTCTGCTAGGTCGTCCATGGATACATTCTACTGGCGCCGTTACTTCCACATTGCATCAAAAGCTGAAGTATATGGTTGGGGGCAGTATTGTGACCGTCTGTGGGGAGGAGGACATAATGATCAGTCACTTGTCATCTTTCAAGTATGTTAAAGTGGATGGCGAGATTCATGAGACTTTGTGTCAGGCTTTCGAAGGGGTTCAGATTAAAGATAAGTCTCCCGCCATAATCAAAGAACCAGTAGTGGCCATGTCTTCATTCAAAGGAGCTCAGGTGGCAGTTCAAGCAGGGGCAACCCAAGGTTGGGGTCAAGTGCTGGATATTCCCAACAAGCAAGACAAGTTCGGCTTAGGATATCGTCTGTCTTCTTTGTTCTCGCAAAGTGCGCCAAGGTTCAAGGGGTCAGTTGTGTTTACTCCGGGAGGAGTCAATTTTGAGAGGATCAATGTTGTATCTGACAATGAAGACGGAGATAGTGATTGTGACATGGACGCATGGATCAAGTCGAGCATTCAGGGACAGAAGCTATGCAATTGGTCCATCGAGGAATTTGTCCAAGTGACACGTGAACAGTAATGACTTGTTTTTATCAGTTTTTTGTGTAACCCTATGTTCTACCCGGAGCATAAGGATATTCTATTCAGGGCCTATTTGCTTATGTTTGGACACTTTTGTCATTAATCAAAGGGCGTTTTCGCATTCAAATTTTTGTGATCCTTGTTTTTCTTCTTTTTTTGTTTTCTAACAATAAAATGGCAATGTGGTTTGTGTTTGTTTTGTTTTCATATCATTTAAGCATAAAATCATCATCATTGCAGGTTACACATTTCAGATGCCATCGACTCAGACTCGTCTATGACTTGTTATGACTTTGACAATCCGATCTTTCAAGCAGAGGGAGAGATTGACGAAGACGAAGACCTACCCGAGGAGCTTGCTAGGTTGTTGAGACAAGAAGATAAGGTCATTCTACCTCATCAGGAGGAAGTTGAGGTCATCAATCTAGGAACTGAGGAGGATAAGAAGGAAGTCAGAATAGGGGCTGCGCTACAAAATGATGTCAAGCAGAGGCTGGTTGAGTTACTCCAAGAGTATAAAGATGTTTTTGCTTGGTCATATGAAGATATGCCCGGACTCGACACAGATATCGTGGTCCACCACCTGCCTCTTCGAGAAGGTTCTCATCCTGTTAAACAAAAATTGAGAAGAACCATGCCTGATATGGCAGTGAAAATCAAGGAGGAAGTTCAAAAGCAATTAGACGCCGGATTTCTTGCCGTAACAAACTATCCTCCGTGGGTCGCCAACATCATACCTGTGCCTAAGAAGGACCACAAGGTCAGGATGTGTGTTGATTATAGGGACCTGAATAGAGCAAGCCCAAAAGATGATTTTCCGCTCCTCCATATTGACGTGCTCGTTGATAACACCGCGCAATACTCAGTGTTTTCTTTTATGGATGGTTTTTCCGGGTACAATCAAATTAAGATGGCGCCAAAGGATATGGAGAAAACGACTTTTATCACACCTTGGGGGACGTTTTGCTATAAGGTAATGCCTTTTGGTTTGAAGAACGCAGGGGCAACTTATCAACGAGAAATGGTGACCCTCTTTCACGACATGATTCATCATGAGATTGAGGTCTATGTCGACGATATGATTGCAAAGTCCCAGACAGAAGAGGAGCATCTGGTGAATCTTCTAAAGTTGTTTGAGAGATTGAGAAAGTTCAAACTGAGGCTGAATCCAAACAAGTGTACGTTCAGCGTACGATCAGGAAAGTTATTGGGGTTTATTGTCAGTGAGAAAGGTATAGAGGTTGATCCCGCGAAGATCAAGGCAATTTAAGAAATGCCAGCACCGAAGACCGAGAAACAAGTTTGTGGTTTCTTAGGTAGATTGAACTACATTGCTCGGTTCATATCTCACCTCACAACCACTTGTGAACCATTGTTTAAATTATTAAAGAAAGATCATGCGGTCGTTTGGAATGAGAATTGTCAGAACGCGTTTGAGAAAATAAAAGAGTATTTGCAAGAACCTCCAATACTGATACCTCCATTGGCTGGAAGACCTTTGATTATGTACTTAACGGTTCTTGAGAACACTATGGGTTATGTCCTCGGTCAACACGACGAGAGTGGAAGAAAAGAGCATGCTATCTATTATCTGAGTAAAAAGTTCACAGATTGTGAGTCCAGTTACTCAATGCTTGAGAGAACGTGTTGTGCACTCGCTTGGGCCGCCAAACATTTAAGACAGTACATGCTTAACCATACAACTATGCTGATTTCGAAGATGGATCCGATCAAGTATGTCTTTGAAAAGCAAGCGCTCTCAGGAAGAATTGCCAGATGGCAAATGGTACTGACAGAGTATGACATTCAATATGTTTCTTAGAAGGCCATCAAAGAAAGTGTTCTATCGGAGTACCTTGCCGAACAGCCTATCGAAGACTATCAGCCGATGAAGTTTGATTTTCCTGACGAAGACATTATGTTCCTCAAGATGAAAGATTGTAATGAACCGTTACCAGACGAAGGTCCTGAACTTGGCTCCCAATGGAAGTTGATATTTGACGGTGCAGTCAATTCATATGGAAGTGGGATTGGGGCAACCATTACAACACCCCATGGGTCTCACATCCCATTCACTACCAGATTGATGTTTCCGGTCACCAATAATGAGGCTGAGTATGAAGCGTGTATTATGGGTCTCGAAGAAGCTATTGATTTGAGGATCAAGAATCTCGATGTATATGGCGATTCAGCGCTAGTTGTGAATCAAATCGAAGGAGAGTGGGAAACTCGTCAACCTAATTTGATTCCTTACATGAATTATGCAAGGAGGTTGTTACCTTTCTTCGACAAGGTGAAGTTTCATCATGTGCTGCGAGCAGAAAATCAGATGGCAGACGCTCTGGCAACGTTGTCTTCGATGTACAAAGTTAATTTTTGGAATGAAGCTCCCAGAATAGTTATCTCCCGACTTGATAGACCCGCTTTCATATTCGCCATTGAGGAAGCCTCCGATGGCAAAGCGTGGTATTTTGACATCCAGAATTTCCTTAAGAACCAGGAGTATCCGAGTGGGGCATCTAGTCGCGATAAGAAGACTCTAAGGAGATTGTCTGGCAATTTTTATCTGAATCAGGATGGTGTGCTTTATAGAAGAAATCATGATTTAGTGCTGATGAGGTGTGTGGATGAAAAAGAAGTAAACTTGCTTATGGAGGAAGTCCACGAGGGTACTTTTGGTACGCATGCAGGCGGACATCCCATGTCTCGAAAGATATTGCGAGCTGGGTATTATTGGCTCACGATGGAGTCAGACTGTTTCAAATTCGCGAAGAAATGCCATAAGTGTCAAATTTATGCCGACAAGATTCATGTGCCACCTTGCCCTCTGAATGTCATGTCTTCTCCATGGCCCTTTTCCATGTGGGGGCATTGATATGATTGGAAAGATTGAGCCTACTGTGTCCAATGGACATCATTTCATCCTAGTGGCCATCGACTATTTCACCAAATGGGTCGAAGCAACTTCTTATGCCAATGTCACCAAGCAAGTTGTAGCCCGATTCATCAAGAGGGACATCATCTGCCGATATGGGATACCTGAAAGGATCATTACTGATAATGGATCTAACCTGAATAACAAGATGATGAAAGAGCTATGCCAGAATTTCAAGATTGAGCATCATAACTCTTCTCCCTATCATCTGAAGATGAATGGCGCGGTCGAGGCGACCAACAAAAATATCAAGAAGATAGTACAGAAGATGGTCGTGACCTATAAAGATTGTCATGAGATGTTGCCCTTTGCTTTACATGGATATCGCACCTCGGTGCATACTTCAACTGGGGAAACTCCCTTCTCATTGGTATATGGTATGGAAGTTGTCCTGCCACTGGAAGTTGAGATACCTTCTTTGAGAGTTTTGGCTGACGTCAAACTAGATGAAGCAGAATGGGTGAAGAACAGGTTGAATCAACTCAGTTTGATGGATGAGAAAAGGTTGGTGTCCATCGCATACGGTCGTCTATACCAAAGCAGAATGAAGAAAGCCTTCGATAACAAGATACGTCCTCGAAGCTTTCAGGCGGGTGATTTAGTATTGAAAAGGACCCTCCCGCCACAAAATGATCACAGGGGCAAATGGACTCCCAATTACGAAGGTCCGTACGTTGTAAGAAAAGATTTCTCTGGAGGGGCTTTATTACTTTCAACTATGGACGGTGAAGACTTCACGTCCCCTGTGAATGCAGACGCAGTTAAAAAATACTTTGCTTGAAGAGACCTGCTGGAAAGAAAAAGAAAGTCCAGGCAAAAAATGGGGCACCCCGGCGAACCATAAAAGGATAGGTTCGGGAAAAAGTTAGGGATAAAAATAAAAAGATGTAAACCCGCAAAGTTGAAAACCTGAAAAGGCGACTTCGGCAAAAATGGGTATCCCGGTGAATCGAAAACCCGAAAGGGCGATTCAGGAAAAAGTTAGGGATTTGAAAAGCAAACAACTGCGATCTGCGCACGACATCACGATCATAATGGATTATGGGAGGACCCGAGAGTCCTAGTCAAGTCAATCTCTTCCGAAGACGAAGCATTGGAAAAGCATCGAAGTCATACGAGTCATAGATGAGTTGTCCCATGATGGTTGTCTGCACCATATTGCCGACATTTTGTAAATCTTTCTGCATTTCTTATTTTGTCTTTGCGCAACTTTCTCATTTCAGGAGTTGCATCCTTTGTAAATTTACTTATTTTCAGGCCGTTTATCAATAAAAACATACTATTCAGAAAATCTTTGTGTACTTTGTTTCATCTTTTGCATTTGTTTGTGAAAAACGCCCGATGTTTTTGATGATTTTGCACCTACATAAACTTGCAGGCCTCGGCCAATAACTGTTAAAACTTTGATTTAACTGAACAATGTCACGGATGATGACCAAGATAACTTTTGTTGTGTAGTATCTTGTTTGCTCTTGCAGGTTTGTTACCCTTGGGGCATCTCTCTAAAAAGGTACGGATGAAGCTGTTCTCCCCAGCCAGAGTTTGTTCTCCATCAATTAAAAGTGGTTTCTTCGCCCCAACATGGTGGTGCGCGCGTAGGTGTACGGTTATCCCCAGCAGTTGGTCGACACACATTTCTAATCCCCGTGGAGTACATGTGCATGCTTACTCCCCATACAAATCAAGATGACAGACTGAGGTCTCTAGTCGAGTCGATCCCCCCAACAGGTCAAAATGTTGAGTACATATGAAAGTTTATCTCCAGCAGAGTAGGGTCATTCCTAAGGAGTGGATGTGGAATTATTCCCCAGCAGTGGAGTGAATCCAGGGTTTGCATCCACAGCACGAGTCTGTTTGCACTAGACATCTCTAGTCCTTTCCCCCAGCGGAGTGGGCTCCCTTTCTTTAGCATGTATTTTGCTAGAGCGGTTCCGTTGCATCTGCATGCATACATAGCATCTACCCAAATGCGTAGCATTTCCATTTCGTATGGAGCATTACGCCATTTTCAAACATATGCATTCTGAAACATAAACTAGGTTGTTACCTCTTTGCTTTCGGGTATATTCTGCAGGTGATTGTCATCCCTGCCCATGCGAACTGCGGTTTGTGAAGCTCTTTCCTCCAGATGTTTGGTTTTCTGATGGCGAGATCAGATGTTGGTTTTCTGATAGCGAGATCAGATGTTGGTTTTCTGATGGCGAGGTCAGATGTTTTGTTCTCTAACAGCGAAGTTAGATATTGTTCTTCTGATGGCGAGATCAGATTGTTTGTTCTCTGAAGGCGAAGTTAGATATTGTTTCTCTGACAACGAAGTTAGATATTGTTTCTCTGACGACGAAGTTAGATGTTTGTTCTCTAACGGCGAAGTTAGATATTGTTTTTCTGGCGGTGAAGTTAGAATTGTTGTTTTATGACGGTGAAGTTAGATGTCTATTGTTCTGATGGCGAAATCAGATGTTTGGTTTTCTGATGGCGAGATCAGATGTTCGTTTTCTGATGGCGAGATCAGATTGTTTGTTCTCTGACGGCGAAGTTAGATATTGTTTCTCTGACGAAGAAGTTAGATATTGTTTCTCTGACGGCGAAGTTAGATATTATTTCTCTAACGACGAAGTTAGATATTGTTTCTCTGACGACGAAGTTAGATATTGTTTCTCTGACGACGAAGTTAGATGTTTGTTCTCTAACGACGAAGTTAGATATTATTCTCTGACGGCGAAGTTAGATTGTTGTTTTCTGACGATGAAGTTAGATGTCTATTGTTCTGATGGCGAAATCAGATGTTTGGTTTTATGATGGCGAGATCAGATGTTTGTTTTCTGATGGTGAGATCAGATTGTTTGTTCTCTGACGGCGAAGTTAGATATTGTTTCTCTGATGACGAAGTTAGATATTGTTTCTCTGACGACGAAGTTAGATGTTTGTTCTCTAATGGCGAAGTTAGATATTGTTTTTCTGGCGGTGAAGTTAGAATTGTTGTTTTATGACGGTGAAGTTAGATGTCTATTGTTCTGATGGCGAAATCAGATGTTTGGTTTTCTGATGGCGAGATCAGATGTTCGTTTTCTGATGGCGAGATCAGATTGTTTGTTCTCTGACGGCGAAGTTAGATATTGTTTCTCTGACGAAGAAGTTAGATATTGTTTCTATGACGGCGAAGTTAGATATTATTTCTCTAACGACGAAGTTAGATATTGTTTCTCTGACGACGAAGTTAGATATTGTTTCTCTGACGACGAAGTTAGATGTTTGTTCTCTAACGACGAAGTTAGATATTATTCTCTGACGGCGAAGTTAGATTGTTGTTTTCTGACGATGAAGTTAGATGTCTATTGTTCTGATGGCGAAATCAGATGTTTGGTTTTATGATGGCGAGATCAGATGTTCGTTTTCTGATGGTGAGATCAGATTGTTTGTTCTCTGACGGCGAAGTTAGATATTGTTTCTCTGATGACGAAGTTAGATATTATTTTTCTGATGGCGAGATCAGATATTTGTTCTCTAACAACGAAGTTAGATGTTTGTTCTCCGACGACGAAGTCAGACCTTTGGTTTTCTGGCGGTGATGTTAGACTTGTGTCATCTTTGATTTCCTGGCGGTGATGTCGGATTTGTTATTCAACTAATTCTAGTGCCTGACGGCGTAGTCAGGGTTTTCTTCAATTCAGTTATCTCCGGAGATTTTTGTTTGCAGTATGGTTGGAAACTTTCCGGGTTCTTCGGGTATTCGACCGTCTTTTACCTTGATTGTTTGAAAGTCGTTCGCTTTTCATCCATTCAGGTCTAAGTCATTTGAATAGGGGCAGCTGTTGCACCCCAAAATTTTCCCAACCTTTTTCTTTATTCGGTTTATGTTTCATTTCATTGTTTCTAGCATATTGCATTGCATAATATTTTGCATTTATAGGGGATCAAGAGATGTGTGTTTGACAAGAGGAGTTTGACAAGGGTTCTAAGCCTAATAAATAGGTCTTGTTCAAATTATCAAGTGGTTATCATCATCTGAAGAGGGACAAAGCCCTTTGAGAACAAATAAGTGAATGTGGTTCACCTTCTGTCTAGGAGGCCATTTGAAGGTCATCTGAAGACCACAAGTCCATGTTTATGGATGGAGTTTGTCATTGAAGCTCATTAGAGGCCTTGAGGGTTACTATGGAGCTCATCTAAGTGTTTATGCCAAGTGCTAATGGCCACGGTGGAAGCGGGTGCAATTAGGATTTTCATCTGGTCAACCTTAAGTCAACTATGAAACTGAAGGAGATTAAGACTCAATTCCAAGTCTTTATGATCATGGAATGTTGTGTTGAAACATATGATATTACATTTCAAGATTAATTCATCAAGAATCAAGAGTGTGAGAAGTTACTGAGCTAGGGTTTCTAAGCTTCCTCAGTGTAAAATCCTCTATTCAGTGCCTAACTTCAAGACCACCTATCTCAAGACACAAGTCTCATCTCAAACTTTGGCCAACACAGAACTTGTAGAGCATGTTCTTAACTTTAATTTGAGTACTATAAGTCCTTGGTTGGACCTATAGAACTCCAGTTATGATCCAGACAAGTTACAGGTCATCAGAGGGATGTGATTTTGGTCAACAAAAGTCAACCAACTTCCAAGCCATTTTTGACCTAGAAAGATGTATCTCCTCAACTTTTGGCCAACATGAAAGTTGTAGGTCATGATCTTAGCTTTCCAAAAAGTACTAGAAGTATTTCATCTGATTTGTAGAACTCAAGTTATGAGGCTTGCAAGACAGGGGTATTTTAGGAAAGTAAGATTATAGGCCATTTTCATCATAGGTCCATTTCACCACTTTGCACACTTCAAATGGAAAACTTTCCAACATCAAGTTGCTCCAAATGGGGTCATTTGCATTGTCAAACATCAAGGTATCAAAGATTTGGCTTGGATTAAAGAATTCCTAGAGAAATTTTCATGGAAAAAGGATTTAAAAATGGAAATTCACAATTAATTCATTTGGAATTTTTTTGAATCAACTTTGTGCATTTTTTGAGTGCCAATAACATTTCAAACACAATGCCATTTTTTGATTTGGAATTTGAACTCAAATTAATGGCCATTTTCAAGCTTTCTTCAATGATAAGTAACATTTCAAAAAACCATCATAAAGCAAAATTAAGGAGCAAATCTCATTTGGTGGATCAATATGAACATAGTACAAGTGAACCATGCCTCTTTGACAGCCTAGAGTATGCATTTTCGTGTACCTTCAAAACCAAAAAAGTGGGAAAAATTCAAAATTTGTTTTGGGCTTTATGAGCTTCCATTGGGTCTCCTTTTGACCTAAATCCATCATAGATAAACAAAATAACATTCCCAAGCTTCAGAACTCAGATTTTGGTGAGAAAAAATGAGAGAAAACTTGAGAAAAAGTGAGAAAAAAGGGATTTTCATTTTTTTATTTTCCTTGAGTTTCAACCACTTTTAAACATCCAAACACCTTCCTTGAGTGATTTAGAACGTTTCTGGATAGTTTATTTTAAGCTTTGGTTGCACATTGAACCATTGTTGAAGCTTTTTTAAGGTTACTAACTTTTCAAAATATCTCATGTTTTAAGCTTCTATTTCATGCCATTTTTGCATATTATTACTCCTTGTATATCATAGATCATTATTATTATCATTTGGTTTCCATTTGTGAACTTTTTTCATTTTGCACGTTTTCTTTTTGCCTTCATTTCTCTTTATTTAAGCACTTTTTTGACAAACTAATGGTATATTATTGATCCTCATGATGAGTCGATCAATTTCCATATAAAGTTTGTCAAAAACGGTGAAGTTTTGAGAAGGTTATGTTGTTGTTTGGAACCCGCGGCGGACCGGCCGGTGAGGGAGGGGCGGCCGGATTTTTTCCGGCGAGTGTGAGGTTGAAGATGACCTCGTGGCCATCCGATCGCGCCACCAGCCCATCGTGCGGCTGTCTTTTTTTGTTTTATTTCTTCTTTTTCTGATTTTGTTTTATTTATATTTTCTGGGCTTAAATGAGTTGATATTTGCACCCCTCCCTTGGCCCATTTGCATTTTTACACTAATATTTCATGCTATTGGCACCAAGCTTTTTTCATTTAATATTCAGAATTTTTTTAGTGGCTTTTGGGCTTAGGAGGCACGCTTTCTGCACCCCCAGGGAGGCCCAATCCATGCTTTTGCCTTGCTTTTACTGCTATTTGCACCTTTTATTTTTCCTTTGTTACTATTTTTATTTTTAAATTCTGTTTTGGTTGCTGTTCTAATTTAATTCAAATAAAATAGTTCCAATATCCAAAAAAATTCCCCAAAAATGTTTTTCATGAACCTTGAGATGTCTAGTTTTTTCTGGATATTTTTATTTTATTTGTTTATTTTATTTTCGAAATTTAAAATGATTTAAATATTGGAACTGTTTTATTTGAGTTAAATTGTGACATATTTTGTTCTTGAATTTATTTCTCTCATTTCCTTTGGCTCCAATGAATAAGGTTCAATCCTCATATCAATAATGAGTTGAAGAATTTTTTAGGACCATTTTTCCCTTGACTTGTTAACTTTGAGCTCCTTTCTTTTGACCCTCGATTATCCCATTTCGAAGTGGTACATCTCAAAGAACTTTTTCTTTTGATGGTGCTTTGTGGGAATATGGACTTGTTCCTTTGGCTACTGTTTTCTAACACATTTATGAGTCTTGTGTATTTTATTTGTTAATTTTTGAATCATTTTCCTATTTTTAGAGTAACTTGCAAGTCGAGTTACTCAAAGGGAGGTTCACACATACATCTTGACCTAGTTTGACTTGGATATGACAATTTTGGATCCTTTGAGCTCTCAATGCCTATTGTTTCATGTTGCTAACATGTTAAGGATGATGCTTGCTCATTGTTAGGTCATTATATTGTGTTTAGCTTGTTCTTTTGTGGGTTTACTTTCGAGTTGCCGATTAGGGTTTCATATTGAAACATGCTTGCAATCCTTTGAGAACTTGCTTGCATTTCCTTGTGGTTTACTTTGCTTTTGCTTTTGATACATTTTAATTCATGTCCCTTTTTGTCCAACGACATAGGAGTGTCATTTAAGGTGGTTTGGTCCCTCCTTTGGAGGTATTTGAAGCATACCTAGAATGATGGAATCCTTGAGGACAATTCTTGTTGTTTTCTTTATGTTTCTTTGTTTTGGTTAGTGATGCTCATGGTTGAGTGAATTTTATGAGGTCCTTGCTGCCCTCATATTATCCTCCCATTATCACTTTGTCTTGAGATTTATTTACCTTTCATCTGTGCTTGATTTTGCGCCTTACGGTCGATGTTGTTTGGTTTAGGCCATTTCATCCCATTTTAGCGCACGTGCTTGTTTTCATTGGTGCATTTCCTTACCCATTCTTTTCTTGCATATTTCATATTGTTGTTTGAGGTTGAGATGAGCATGTGGAGGCTACTGCCCCACACTAATTTCCTCCCTCATTCCATGTTTGCATTCCCGCATGTCTATGACGTTTTTGTTTCCTCTTTTGTCTCTTTTCCCTTAGGACCTCTAATCTTTCTTGTTCAAGATTGATTATGATAGACATTAGGATCTTAACCATGTATGTTAACATTAGGTAGCTTCCCTTTATCTCAACTTTAGGTGCACTTTGCATGATAACTTTAGGTTTGAGTTAGTCCCCCTTTAGCACGTCTTTCTCTTCTCATCTCCTAAACAATCCAAAAACATCTAATAAAGGTTAATGAGTATTGTACGTTATGAGCCTTAAGCTATTTGGGAAATGTTTGTTGAAGGGTCTCCCTTTAATGGCTTGAGTGTTTAGTGTAGCACCCCTTGGGTGATATGCGACGCATTCACTCCTAAGTCATAGTCTCTAGTGCAATACGAATTGCAAACCAATTCAAGAACACTTCTTCTCTAAAAAACACAAAAACAATCATTCAAACTTCTCTTTGCCCTTGGGGCCTTTAATCCTTGAGAAATCATTTTCATAACAAGAGTGTTGTTAACCCTTAGTTCTACCGCAAACGGTAACGCCTAAGTCTCCAAAGGTCGAGCTGCATACACCAAACTGCTAGAACTGACTGTTAACCTTACTCGTTTAAAACTGTTGAACAAACCTGTGTTCCTCGTTACCCCGAACTACGTTCGCTCTGATCTCTCATACCTATTGAGAGTACGTAGGCACAAGACGCGATGTCTTGGCGAGCAACCTTCCCCCCTTTTACCCGTAGTTAGGCGAACTACGTTGAGTCTGACTTCTCATTTCAAATGAGATACGTAGGCACAAAGCATCGTTGCTTTGCCGAGTCACTTATTTTCCTTTTTATCCTTAAGCCTGTATTTAGATAGTTTAAAACACCCTTTTAGATAGACAACAAGCATGGATCCCGTCGAGTACGACGGACGTGAGGGGTGCTAACACCTTCCCCTTCCGTAACCGACTCCCGAACCCGAGATTTGGTTGCGATGACCATTCTTATCCCTCTTTTCGTTAGGTTTTCTCTGAGCGTTTCCTTTCCCTCTCTTGGGATAAATAACGCACGGTGGCGACTCTTCTGTCACATCCGGCCCTCGAATTTCACGGTAGCGACACATGGCATAGTAAAGTCGGTAACGAAGCAGCTCGCCTTCGTGACTCATGTGACACTTCTATCTTGTTCCCTAAGCTCCTGCAAGGTAGCAGGTTCCGACACAACAAATGATTCGTGAAACTGATGAGAAAATAATACACGCTTTTAAAGCTATTATCAGTATATTATACCTTGATCCTGGAAGCCAACCACCGAGAGCCAACAAACACCGATATCCCTACACTTTAAACCAATGCAAATCATCAAACAAATTCATAGTACAAGTCAATTCATGTTATCACAAAATGGACAAGGTTATTACAACAACACTGTGACCAACAAAATTCATTTAAACCGGCATTACTCTTGCAGGTTGGACGGATGCTCAAAGGCTTTGAGGCGATCTCCGCAACATTTATTCGTTTCTCACAACCAAGCGAGGTTTAACACTCCATGCGTCTGCTTCCTGCAATCTCCGCTTGTTACTAGCAAGATCTTGGGCATCGGCTGCACAGGAAAGAAAACATGACTCAGTTGACATCAAAGCGTGCTAAAGACGAAGCTGAAATGAAAGGAGCGAACACGGTGATCTTGTCTTAAGTTTTTTCGTCATCACCACTTGTGTGGTACAACGCCAGTTCTGGGCACTTTACGGATGAGGCAGACACTACAACCCATAAAATGTTTTTCAGTTAGTTCAAACTTGTGCGTTGCGGCTCGACAGGTCCACTCGATCTGCATTTCAACAACAGGACTTGATTTAGAACATATTCCTGAATATTGTTAAATAGAAAGGAATTTTAAGTATACCCAGCAGACATCACGTTCTAATAGGATTTCTTCTTCAGATTAATTTGGGAAACCCTTCGCACTTATGCACTTCCTTGATGCTGGAGATTTTGGGTACGGGTACCGGGCATACACAGCGTCAGCACTTTAAACCTTCATTTATCTCATAATGTCGTCGGCCTCAATAAGGTTATGGTAGTGGTTGTTCCTGTATAAAGTTTGAAGTTAAATCAGAATTCAATGCAGCTAAGGCTCAAGATCGCATGTTAAATTCCATGGTTTTGTTTTGAAATACAATCAACAAAATGCACAACATAAGTATCACAAACTGTGTTAAACTCTTGCTCTTGCGTTTGACAACCACACAACATACACTTCATTTCCATTTCACATAACAACACTGTTACATCACCACCATTGAACCCAAACACACCAATGAGCTCCCTCTGTTTCATCGCAACATAGCCTTCCACACCACGTCGTGCATAATACCACATCAGACCTGCAACGACAACAACAAAACATCATTTCCATCACCACCCTCTAAATTGCCATCAGGTGGTAGATGCCATATAACTGCCGCAATCAAGAGATATTCTTGTATGATTATTGATAACAAAGGAGGTGATGATTTAGAACTGAAAGGGCTTGGACTCTTGTCGCATTGATTGTACCAATAGCCGAATGTGTAGTTTTTCAACCTGTTCAAATCCAATGAGTTTATTAGAGGACAAGTCATCCATTGAAGAGGATTTTCATCACAACAAACCAATTTCGTCTAATGTGTATGCTTTTAAAATAAGAAAAAGGAAATTGAGAACAAACAACAACATCACCAAGAAGTTTCTGAAATAAAGCATGATATGTGGTGCAGGGGAGAGCATTTGTTCAAGTTTCGAAAACCTTTCCAAAGATGAGAGCGAGTAGATGTTGACTGCACCAAGAGAAACACAACTCAACCGACAACACAGCATTTAAAAAAAATAGAAGTTGAATTGAGAAGATGAAATAACATTACAACTAAGGTTGGCAAATTACAGTTAACGCATACGGTCTTCCTCTTTTCTCGACCTTTCATTTTTTCAGCCCTGTCAAAACAAGAACAAAGTTTTTTTTAGAAGGAATTGAATTGAACGTTTGCTTTGAGTACCTGCAGCGATACAAATATCACGAGAAATGAATCAGTTCCAACATTTAGCACACAATTCACAAAAAGGAAAGATTTGGAAATCCCAATCAATAGGATATCATCACATAAGGCAAGTACACAAACATATTTGAGACAACATTAACTTGTTTTTCCAAAACCGTATAAGCATGTTCGTACGAAATTGGTAATGATTTTAACAGGAAATCATGAAAGTTAATCAGAGGAGAAATTGTACAACTATAAAAGGAGGAGATTCAGAAATTCGAAAGAAAAAAGAAAAAAACATCACAATCCCCAATCACAAATTCACAACAATCCTCAGAAACTTCACAAAAATCCCCAAACAGAACCCTGAATATCTAAATCGAGGAGTGAGAGCTTACCCTGTTAAAAATTCCGCCGCGAGGTCATCTGCGAACCCTCACACCATTACCGTAAATCCCCTTTCCATCCACGCCCTTTTCAACAGACACACAGTTGCAGAACAAAATCTACAACATAACAGTTTAGTTCAGAAGATCACACGAAGGACAACATGTTCAAATCGCCAAAAACGCAACAATCACATACACAATAACGACTGAGAAAAACGAACACGCATGAAAGCCATAAACAGGAGGATACAGTTACCTGCACATCAGAACTGGGAGCGAATCAGAGTCGTTTAACACCCGTCCTCGATCCAACACTGCGAACCGCTGTAAGTTGTCTTGTTCGCCTTGATTGTACCTGATAGTAACGAATATTTGGTGTTTTTTTTCTTCTTCTTTTGTTGTTTAGGTTTCGAGTTATTTGGCGAGAACGATGCGGCAGCTGTTGCGTGAACGAAATCGGAATGGTTAGGGACAATCACGAATGAAACGGAAGAATAGAGGGTGTGGTTTTGTGAATAATTGAAGAATATGAAAGTAGAAGAAGGAGGAGGCGAGGTAGAAGAATGAGGATCGACGGAAGGGAGAACGATTTGGGAATAGGGTTTTTGATTTGTTTTATTTGTTGTATAGTGTGCGTGTGTGTCTATAATAACTGCCGTACACCCTCACACACCACCGTGGATCTCCAATGAATCCTATCATACGCTCCTCACCCGCGTCTACACCATAAACTGCAGGCTAGCGTGCCGCACTGAACCATACACCCACCCTAATTAACCACTTAATCTGCATCTTAATCCACCTAATCACCCCGTTTAATTAATAAACCAAATTAATCTTTTTTTTTAAACTGATAAACCGTTTTTAATTAATGTAATGATATCGTTTTATCTAATTAACTTTTTATTTAAACAACTTCTTTAATTTATTTGCTATTTAATTCAATTTGTGGGTTAAACATCATCTTATCAACTTAATACTTTAATATAATAAAATTGTTTTAAATAAAACTTATTATCTTTTATCTATGTATAATAACAAGAAACAAAACTATTTAGTAATTTAACTCATTTTATTCAATATCTCCCACCACTTAATAATTTGCTCTTTTAAAATTATTTGTAATTTAAATTAGCTTTTAATAATAACCATAACTTTTAATTATAATAAACCAGTTCATATTTAATTAATTTTTTAATAAAATAAATAATAAAACCTTTTAATCTAAAATCAACCTCTAGCTTTTATAATAATTAAGAACTTTCTTTTAATAACTTTTATATAATAAAAGTCATTTCATAATTAATTAGACCAATTATTTTATTTTAGAAATTTACTTCATGATCTATTTATTTTATCAATAAAAATAATCTTTTATAATAACTTTAAAACCTTCATAACGAGAAACTTTCTTTATAATATAACTTAAATAACATTTGGTAATGGCAATAACCGAACCCTTTTACTTAAAGAACATTCCCCTTAAAATCAATTCGACAAAAAAAAACAGTCAAAATCAACTCGTCTTAAAAACAACCTCTCGCTTAAAATCGACCAATTAAAATCAACTCACAGCGTAAAACTTAATCGACCGTGCACACTTGCGCCCCACTTTGCACTCACAATTCACATTCACACACTTAGCGCTTTCATGCGTTGTGTATGCTTTTACATTTTCGCAATTTACCTTCATCGCAATTTATCTTTATCGCATCACATTGCATCCCGTCCAAAGGAAAAACCTATACATGATTCAACAATTGTGTGTAGTGCATCTCATTTTGCATCATTCTCCCCCATGATCCTTGATCCCATTCAAGTTGATCTTTTAGGATAAATCCTACCCCATAAGGAGGACCTTTATCTTTACAACATAGAAACAAACAACCAACAAAACAATATACAATATTCAAACACAATAGAGAAACAGATGTTAATCATCTTAAGCGAGATAGAATCTCCACCCCACAACAATACAATCAATACCGTAGGGACTTTGCCTTAAGAGAGATAGAGGCGTACATCGTCGATCCATATCCGAGTACTTGAGCCCTTATCTTAAGACGATGCAAAGACTACTTTCCTACAACTCGTGGCGGTTAAATCTCCCTTAAAATGATAACGTATCTCTTCTCCTAAAATCAATCAATCAACTACCCTAAACCCGTAGGAACTTTGACCACAATCAAAGAACTCCTCAAACCCTTTAGGGGAACTACAGATACTCTGATTCCATTCTCGTAAGGATATGTAGGCATAAGATGCGATACCTTATCGAGTATACTTAGATATAAACCACTAGATCTTTCAACCTTAAGCAGATAAACACTTAGCAATAAACAAACATAAAACAAGAGGTTCCTGTAGAGTACTACAGAAACTTAGGATGCTAGTACCTTCCCTAAGTTTAACCGACCCCCGAACCTATAACTCTCTAAACCTTGCATTTGTATTGCATTGTGGTAATTTTGATCTTTATCCCTTCCTTTGGACAAATCAAAGTTCGGTTGCAAATGAATTAAAGATTCAAGCTAATCAATAGTTTGGAATCCAAATTTCACCGCGACAACTGGTTCTTTTATGCACATAATGTATTTATCTTTATTGAGAGACCTAACTAAAACAAGAGAGTATAGTTGGGACTCCGCTTGTCTGTCTTATTTGTATAGCTCTTTGCGTAAATGCGCAAAAAAAAAACACATCTACTTTTTCTAAGTGCGCAGTTTTGCTCCAAGCATGGGGTTGATCTAGATTTCCATCCCTAGCGCCCGTCAACCACAACAACTTTTCCTTCCCGTATGCACAAAAGTAAGTTACTAACTTAATCTTTGTTTATTTCACCTTACTAATTATTGTTTCTAACTAATTGAATTTTAACTTTTTGTGGTTTAGATGGTCGGTTAAGGGTATGACTTACAATAGATGTCTTGGACACTATATCATTCAATACCGCAATCTGTTGGACCACCTAACACCTGCAAATGTAAGGCCTCTAAACAAATCAATTTATATTTTATATCAACTATTTTATGATCTAATATGTTTCTCTTCTTCGGTTCATATGGCGTCTATATCTAAACATGGACCATCTACATGAAGTCAGAGAGGAAGATGCTACCGTTTGGACTGCATGCATCTCGATCATCAGATTCACAACTATGGAGATGCACAACAGTTACCGTGTCAAACTACAATTTGGAATGCATCAAAACATCCCAGATCCTCCTGTTGACATCAGTAAATGGCATCTAAAAAGAGTTAATGATCAATGGGACTTTCCCGACTGGAAGAATTTTACAAAACCTGAGCTTCGTAAATGGATGAACCGCACCTCCCATGTCTTACGTGACCTGGTGATGGCAACCCCGTCTATACCAACTATTAATTATATGGCTTGGTACAAATAGGTTGCAACTGGGTTTGTCTCCGAAGACAGGTATTGATACGACCCACACCAAACCACCTACACACAAGAAGCTTCAACGTCTAACCCACCAGAAAGGCCATGTTACACACAACCCTCTATCCAATGGAATTACCAACCCATTAACCATCCAAACATGTCAAACACCCAACCACACTACCAAAAGCGTCCCCTATACCATCTCCAACACACTGATTACTACCCAGAAATCCAATATGACTATGGCCCCAACACAACATCAAGATATAGCCATAACGAGGGTACATCATACTATAGCCGTAGCGCCCAAACAGTTTTCCATAGCCAAAATGCTCTGACATCATACTCTGTCCTACACACTCAACCATCTCAACAATTGGTGACACCCTTATGCCCTTAACAAAGGGTCGCTAATTGAAATGGTGCCCTTGGGTAGACTCAAACCTTAACTGGGATACTTTGAAAATATTCTTGAAAAGTGGGGTATTTTAGGATTTTTTTTTTTGAAAAATTAAATTATTTGAATAAAAAATTCTCATTTATAATTCTTAATAAATTATTAATAATATAAAATTATTAATCATACTTATTAAAAAATTTCATAACATAATTAAAATTCAATAAATAAATAAACAAAAATTAATGTACAAGGTCTTAATTTAAATTATATATGGAGGAATTCTAATTGTTTTGCATAAAAAAATTATGAAATATCTAAAATAAGGTTTCTAAAGTTAAGGGATGGCAATGAGTATGGTTTAGGTAAGAAATTATAATATGCATTCTCATATTCGTATTTTTAAAAAATATATGTACCCGTCTCTATATACCGGCAATTTTCTTAATTAAAATATATAATTTTCACTATTTTTATAAATAAGAAATTAAAATAAAATTGCTATTATAAAATAAAAATATATTAGTTAAAAATACAAAATATCATCAAAATACTTAAAAATTAAAATTAATAGATATATGACATGTGCATTGCATAGGTTTAATGAGAATGTTTACCTTAAATATTATTTTTATTTGAAAAAATATATTTTAGTAAGTATGAGTATATACAATTTAATCATTAAATATGATTTAAAATTATATTAAATATAGAGAAATTGTTTAGAAATATGAGAATTCATATTAATTTATATTATAGTATTATTTAGATATTTGTTTTAGTTATATTCTTTAAATTTGAAAAATACTGCATATTTACCTATATAATATGATATTATTAAAAAAATTATATTAAATCACTTTTATATATTAGTTTTCATTAATAATTGAACTCATGATAAATATAAAGGTAGATAAATTTATATTTTAATTATTTATTTAGGGTTTAGTGTGTAATTTACTAAACTTAAGATTCAAGCACACAAAAATTTTAAAAACAGATGTTTACATGCTTGAAAAAATATCTATATATAATTTTTTTTAAATTTTAGTTATATATTATAGTTGAACAATAAATGTTGCGACTTGTTTATTTTATGATACATAGAATAATGCATTTTTTTTTTTCAAATTATATCTTTGAATATCTACGTTTATTAAGATTATCTACAAAGGAACTCATCCATTTAGTTGCGAACACCAAATTTTTATATAAAGCCTAGTGTTTTATAATTTTTTTAAGTTAAAAAAACTCAATATTTTAAGTCATTTCATGTGTGGCAATAAGAAACTTACAAATAAAAAAAAGTCTATATAATTATATATCCTTTATTATTTTAATTATAGCAAGGAGAAAGTAAATCTAAAAAATACATCTCTAAGAAGAAAGAAGAATATTATAAGTCATTGTATTAGATGAAAAAACAATTAATTTACCAATTAAATTTTGTAGGCAAATTATAATTATATTGATAAAATTTATCAAATAATAATATTTAGATTCTTAAATATATTTTTATAAAACAAAATTTTTAAAACAATTATCATACTTCTCATTCATTTAATAATAAAATAAATCAATTGTTTATAATACATATTATTTAGATACTACATAAAAGTTAAAATACTATATCATCACTTAACTCTTAAATAATATACAGAATATTGGCCATTATGCTCCAATCATTCATATTATTATTTTAACTTCCAAATAAAATGTTGTTTTGCGGTTTTATTTGCATTAAATTTAAAAGATAAATATGACAGTTATATTTATAAATAGTTCTTGATTTAAAAGGATATAGAGATATTATAATAATAATAATAAATGACATTATTTTTACTACTATTATCATTTAATTATATTGTAGAGTTAATATCCTTCTTGTCAAACCCATCAATCTTTTAGACCACTCAGAAGAATTTTTAGAATAAAAAAAAACTCCAGAATGAGGAAGGTGATCCACAAACCACTTATGAAGAAGCGGTGCATAATAAGAAACCATCCTTCCTCTCCTTCTCTCCTTCTTATAATGCACAAAATGATATAAGTCTCCCAAGAGAGTAGGCATAAGATTCTTCATAGTAAAGAGGCGAACAATACTCATATCCACAAAATCCGCCACATTGGGGAACAAAACAATACCATAGACACACAGAGCCAATATGGAGTTGAAAACCATCCAACAACCTTTATCAGCATATTTCTGATCTTTACTCACTAAGAAATCCAGAGTAAATCTAGAAACTCCTCTCTTGCTAGAAATGTTATCCACCAATACATATTTGCTCAAATAAAGAGCGGCGAAAAGCTTGTCGAGATCGGGGTTCTCCTCAGAATAATAGAAAGGTGCCTTATCCTAGACTGGAACTCCCAAGGTGAATGCATACTTTTCTAACGTCAGAACCAACAGATAATCCGGAAAAGTGAAACGCCGCATCGGAGGGTCATAAAACTGTAGAAGAGTGTGGATAGCCCTATACTCATAATCAGTAACGTTGCAGACAAAATTCAGAATTCTCCCATAATCTTTCTTAAAGTCTCCGAGAACACCGGGATCATCCAAAGCAATCAAATCACGAAGAGGGCCTAATTCAAGAGACGAAAACGTGTACACAATAATCTTCTTTATGTCAATATCCATCTCTATAAACCTCATACAACTAGAATCAAGGGTAAGACGAGAACCTGAAATTACATGAACATGCATGTTAGGATGCAAAATGATTATGCAGATGCAAACATGGGATCAAGGTATCATATGCTCAAAATAACTGTTGCGTTGCTGACTGAATAAGACCAGAATTCCGCTCTGATAAGAAATCCAGAATACCAGAACATTGAGATAATAAGAATACCAGAATACCCAAGATCAAAGGTCCATATTGACAAGAAAACTAGAAAACCGGGTAGGTTGAAAGTCAAAGTTTCCTACAAAACCCATCCCCTCTCACATGTGGGTTCTAGTTTTGGACATACAGCAATCCTAGCAGGTCATCAGTATCATGGACTCTCAGGTTGAGAAACGACGATACGTTCACCACTTCTGGTTTGGCATCATCATCAATCAAGGAGGCCTCAACCGATTTCCAATGAACGATCTCCAGAGTCACAAGCTCTCTAAGTCAACACCCTATCATATGTACCATAGTACATGATAGGGTATCTCCAAAGAAAACCTCGCCTGGACGTGAATTTCATGCTAACTATACGTAGCCAGATGCCACGCAAGTCCCACTACTCTTTACTCTAAACCTACCCAACAACACAATAGCAGCAAAACAATATGATAACAACAATCAAATTCAACAATAAAAATACAAATGCATTAATATACAACAGATAATGTACATAAAGCATAAAATAACTGCACAAAAGTAAACACCCAATGAAACAGAAACAGACAAGCGCTAGGATTGACTCGCATAGGGAACCAGAGACTCTGGGTTCATTCCCCAGCAGAGTCACCAGCTGTCGCAACTGCGAAAAAACACCTGGCGGAAAAAAAACAGAAGAGTCACCACCGAACGTTATTTATCCTGACACAGGGAAAGGAAACGGTTGAAGAAAACCTGAAGAAAGGGAGAAGATAAGGTCATCGCAACCAAATCTTGGGTTCGAGATTCGGTTATACGAGAGGAAGGTATTAGCACCCTCTCGCATCCGTTGTACTCAACGGAATCCACGCTTGTTGTCTAATCAAAGGGTGTGTTATCTAAAGCCTACTGCTAAACGGAAACGAGAAAGGAAAAAGGAAAAGGAGACTCGATATGATGTCGTCACTCTATGCCTACGTATTCCCTCGTGCAATGGGAAAGTCAGAGTCAACGTAGTTCGGAAAACTACGGGTGAAAGGAGGGAGGTTGCTCTCCAAGACATCATCTTCTTGTGCCTACGTATCCTCATCTGGTATAAGAAATTAGAGCATCCATAGTTTAGCTTACAAAACCACAAATTGGTTAAATGTTTTTTATGAGCGACGTTAAGTTCCCATTTCAGCAGTTAAGGTCGATGCATGTTTGTGGTAGAACAGAAAGGTATCACACTCATTCTAAAAATGAGTTTGAAAAACAATCCCGAAGGATAAAAAATTTTGAATTTGTTTGTGACTTTTAGAGAAATGAATTGATTTGATTTGAAATTCAAGTCGCACTAAAGTCTATGATATAGGAGCGAATGCGTCACATATCGCCCCCAGACGGGACATACACTAAACACTCTAGACAAGTAAGGAGAGAACCCTCACTCATCATTTCCCACATACTTAAGACTCGTGGCGCACAATGTTCATCGTATTTATTAAGTTTGTTAATGATGTTTTGAGACGAGAAGAAAGAGGACTCAAAGGTTGAAAAGAAAACAACTAAGGGAAACTAACTCCTAATGTTGTCATGCCCAATGGTCCTAAAGTTGGAATAGAAAGGGAATTCTACCTAATGTTAGCATTCAAATGATGGACCTAAAGTTAAGGTTTGAAAATGACTACCCTAATTTTTATCATGCAAAGGATTAAAAGCATAATGTCTCTCCTACCCCCAACTTAATCAAAAATTAAGTGGAACTAGGAATCCTAAGGGATCATGTGAACAAACACAAGTAAACATTATACTAACCAATCACAAGAAACAAAAGCAAACTCAAGACTCAAAGAAGAAAGAAAGAGATGAAGAGTAAGAAAGTGTCAAAGAAACACAAGATGAAAAGAATTCAACATCAATGCACAAGTGTCACAACAATATTAGAGCATGTTTATCAAATGAATCAAGACATCAAAGATGGATAAAACACATAATCAATCACATACACTCAAACATCACATCATCATGAGAAAAAAATTTACACTTTCAAATTCAAGAAAGAAAATGAAAACATTCAAAGAAATACACAACCAAACTTGTTTCAGAATCACAATTGAACACCATAAAGCAACATACCAACTCAAAATGAATTCAACAAGATGAAAATAAAGTTAGGGTAGTAGCAACATGATAACACGAAATCGTATATATATATATATATATATATATATATATATATATATATATATATATATATATATATATATATATATATATATATATATATATATATATATATATATATATATATATATATATATATATATATATATATATATATATATATATATATATATATATATATATATATATATATATATATATATATATATATATATATATCGATGCATAATTCAACTGATGTTTAACTGTTTTCGATCCGATTTCGGGTTGTTTCCGTGTTATTTGTCTGAGATTTTGCAGGTATTTGATAATCACGTCTAAACAAAGCAATATGAAGAAAAGAAGCAATCACAGATGAAATATGGACGAAAACCGGATGAAAACAACATGAAAAACGCAGAATGCATATTTTGCTGCTGTGACGATCGTCAGAGCTCCATGGCGACCGTCACACGGGTGACGACCGTCACACACCGTGACGACCTTCATGCAGGCAAAAATGCCCCACTTCCGTTTCACGTAAAATAAGCAGTTCCAAGTCCTAAATAGTGGACCACTACTCCCTGATAATTCTGCCTCAAAGTCCACCTTCTTCAAGTTATAACCGTTAGAATTCCATTTCTATAAAAGGGGGAGAAGGGGGACTCAGAAGGGGAGCCGCATTCATACAACGAAGTGCTTCCCAATTTCATTTCCAGAGCAAAAGTTCAGTTTTTATTTCTTTCTATTTTTTTGTTGCCTTTCATTTCTTCTGTAATTCTTATTTCCCTTGTACGATTAATTGGCACAAAGACCAAAATCCTGCCAACATTTGTGGAGGATCTGCCCAAAGGTCAATTGGAATATTTACAGGTTTTAAATTTTAATCGTAATTTTAGTTTTCATTATGATGCATGTTATTACTTATTGTTTTTATTTATGTTTTACCTTACCCAAATCCATGTCTAGCTAAATCAAGGTAATCGATATATAATAATAATTCAGAAGGGATTTGATAATAACCGGTTGAAACTTTCTTTTTCAAAAGTTGTTTATGGTCTGAGTGTTTAAATTAATTTACTGAATAAACTTCGTCGCGAAAGCGAGAACTTATTTAAAAGTAGTTTTGCCACGAAAGTGGGAAATTAATTAAGGTACGAACTAACAAGCAAAAGCTGCGGCAAGACCAGATAGTAAACACTAGTCACTTGTTTTAATAACAGCGAAAGTACTTTAAAATGAATTAGAACTTAGAGATTTCCAAAAAATAGTTTTAACCCCGAATGGGACACGAAAGCGTACATTTGGCCCTTAGAATTATGATTAGCGTCAACAACCATCGTGACACGAGAGTCTTCAGATCACTATTTTCTGCTTAAATAAACTCTGAAAAATATTTCCTATACCGGTAACTTGTCAAATCCCCGAAGAACATAATTACTGCATATCGATTCACTTAATTATAATTTAAGTAACATTCTTAGTTCCCTTTAGTGACAATCTTATTCCCTTAAACATTATCTACCTAGCTAAACATAGTAACTCCCGAGAACACTAGTTTGATTACGAGTCCCTGTGGGATCGATATCTATTATTACTACGCGATAGACTGTGCACTTGCAGTTAGGTTGTATTAGACATAGAAAGTCGCGATCAAGTTTTTGGCGCCGTTGCCGGGGACCCGTTTAGTCAATAGTGTAACCTTTTGTTACGCCGTATAGACTAGGTTAACTATTTTCATTTTTCCTTTACTAGTGCTGTCGATTGTATGCCAAGTAATCGCCCACAAGGCGATATCTTAAAACCTTCAGTCGCAGAACTAAAGCGCTTCTTACATTTAAGAAGTCGAATCATTGAGTACCAACTTAAACATAACATTCCCGATCCTCTCACTCCCATTCCCAAATCCGAAGAAAAATCAAAGATGGCTGAAGGACCTCCAAACAAACCGCTGAAGGCATACGCTACACCCTCTCAGATGGAGCCTAGAAGTAGCATTGCTGCCCCAGCTATTACTCGAAATGATTTTGAGCTGAAACCATCATTACTGTCAGCTGTACAACAAAACCAATTCTCAGGAAATGCAACTGAGGACCCAAACGAACATTTAACGAAGTTTGTACAATACGCAGACACAGTGAAAGCAAATGGAGTAACTCCAGACGCGATAAGACTTCGTCTTTTCCCATTCTCTCTTAGAGACAGAGCGTGGACATGGTTGTTAGAACACAGATTGGTTCTTAATAATAACTCTTTGTTTTGATGATAACTGTTAGGAAATTTATATTTAAGAATTATATACTCTAAAATTTGTTTGAGAGTTTTACTGCAGATTGAAATAATATTAACTCTCTAGAAGCAAATCTGTTCTGAATACAAGAAGTTATTCTGACTCTGAAGCGCCAGATGCTCCTTACAGAAGAATCTGATTGCTCCTTACAGAAGATCCTGAGCGTAGTCTCCAGAAGGATCTGAAGCAAGAAGCTCCAGAACATTCTGAGTCAGAAGCATCTGAAGATAATCAGAAGCATCTGAAGCTGAAGCATCTGAAGCATAGAAGAATATTGATTGAAGAGTTTCTCAAAGCATTAGTCTACAGAAGTTTCTGAAAGTACCAACGCTGCCAAGTACTGAAGTTCTGTGTCAAATATGCTCTGATGATCAACACGCTGAAAGCACACATGCTGCAGAAGACTCTGATACAGCATAGTTCTGAATCTCATTAGAAGACTCTGATCCATTCAGACTCTGAAGAACTTGCTGAAAACTGAAGAAGAAATATTCAAGAATATATCCGTTGGAGCTATTCAACGTCTCTTTCCTCATTTGTGCTAGACACACTTACACAGACAAAAAGGATTTTTCTGTGCCATCTACTTCTAGGAAAGGTCACTTGATGTGAAGACAAAAAGGCTCAGACCTTTTGGGACTCTCTTTTCAACGCTCAGCTTGCTTGGATCAACTGTCTATAAAAGGAGAACTTCACCACATTCTTCAGTTACACACTTTGCTGAAAAGAAATCATTATATTCTAAAGCTCTCATTCATTCTTATTCTTCTTAGAATTTATTGTACTTAAACTTAAGAGAAAAATCACTGTTGTGATAAAAGCTTTATAGAAGCATTAATACTCTTGTATTTAATTTACATTGATTGTAAAGGATATTCCTTAAGAGGATTCAGTTAGAATCAGTAGCTCTTGAGAAGACTAAGAACTGTTGTTCTTAGGTGATACTATTGTAATCAGTTTGATTTAATAGTGGATTAAGTCTTTGTTGAGAAAGGAAAATCACTCTAGGAAGGGTGGACTGGAGTAGTTGTTAAACAAACCAGGATAAAAATAATTGTGTGATTTTTTTTTAAGTCTTTATTTATCATACTTATTCAACCCCCCCTCCCCTCCCCTTCTAAGTATAATCTCACCTTCAATGGTTACAATCTTTACCATCCAACTCCGTTACGACGTGGGAACAGTTGAAGAACGTCTTCTTAGCGAGATATTTTCCGCCAAGCAAAACTGCTATGCTTAGAGCTCAAATCAACGGATTTCGACAAAAAGATACTGAATCTCTTTAAGAAGCATGGGAACGATTCAAAGATATGATGAGAACATGTCCTCACCACGGTCTAGAAGACTGGGTGACAATCCATACTTTCTATAATGGGCTTTTATACAATACTAGATTGACAATAGACGCTGCCGCGGGCGGTGCACTTATGGATAAGCCATACGACGAAGCTTATAAACTAATAGAAAACATGTCTCAGAACCACTGCCAATGGGGAGGTGAACGCACTCCGACAGAGAAAACCATAGCGAAAGGTGGGATGTACGAGATCAGCAGCCTTGAAAAGTTCAACGCTAAAGTAGATGCTCTAGCACAGAAGATTGACAGTCTGACCGTTAACCCCACTGCAACCGTCGCTGCCGTGACTCCAAATTGCGAGTTATGCGGAAGCACCACTCATAATGCGCCCGAATGCCCATTGCTAGCCGGAATCCCACCAGACCAAGTAAACTATGCTCAAGGAAATCCCTACGCAAATACCTATAACCCAGGTTGGCAAAATCATCCAAACTTTTCTTACAAAAGCGATAATGCATTGCAAATGCCTACTGCTCCGCCAGGATATCAGAAACCAGCTGCTGCTCAGACTGCACCTAGGAAATCAAACCTCGAGTTGATGATGGAAAAATTCATAGCTACTCAAGCTCAAACAAACAAAGAATTCCTGAATCAAAACATACACACTAGCGAGCAAATTAAACAGTTGACCGGAAAAGTAGACGCTTTAGCCACCCTGTAAACCCATAATTTCAACAAAACCATAATTTCGACAAGATTAAGATTCAGGCTTTAAGGTCATCTTTGTCGAAGGATAGCATCAGGAGAAGAATCCAAGAATTGCTGACAAGGTTTTAAAGTTTCATTGTTTCGACCAGAAATAGATATAATGTTCTGGCAGAATAGTTTGGAGAGTTTGTGACTAAGGGCTTCGACAGAAGAAGTTTGTTAATAAAAGATAAGGTTGGCAAGTGCTGAAGAGTTTTTTTTTTAAAAAAGGGTTTTGACAGTTTTGAAGAGTTACAAGGTTTCGTCACCAAGGAAGAGATTCAAATTTCAAAAGGTTGTAACCTTTGGCAGTTGGACACATGGAGGTTTCAGAGAAGAAATTTACATGCAGGCTGACACTTGTCGTTTAGTTATAGTTTTTCCGTTCTAAGCAGTTATTCTGTTTGTGTATAAATAGGATAGTTTGTGGTTAGAATGTGTGTGTGAAAATTTGTACAAAATTCCTGTAAAAACTCTAAGTACCCAGTGTGAGAGAAAATGAGTCTAGTATTTGGAACA
The DNA here is from genome assembly GCA_963859935.3 of Lathyrus sativus. Classification (NCBI taxonomy): domain Eukaryota; kingdom Viridiplantae; phylum Streptophyta; class Magnoliopsida; order Fabales; family Fabaceae; genus Lathyrus; species Lathyrus sativus. The sequence goes on from OZ012740.1 coordinate 120,308,483, forward strand.
ATGTACGTTTTAAACACCAGTTATATTTCAAAGTCATTTTAAAATTACTTGTTTATTCTTCAAGTTCATTACTTGTTTATTCTTCAAGTTCATTACTTGTTTATTTTCAAAGTCATTTTACATTTCATTTACTTTTCTGCAAGTTTTAGCCTTTCGACATTTCTTTGTTCTTGTTTAAACTTTTAACCTTATTTCACCTTTAAGTTAAAACTTTCGTTACTTGCAAAATCAAAGTCCTTAATACTTTGACAACATTGATAAAACAAACCACAAATTAGTCACCAAAAGTCTAAGAGTATTTCGACAGAACCAAATGCACATGTATCCTAGGACTTGTATGGTTGGTCCTGCAAGTAACCCAATTTTCTGAAGAAATTGGTTAACCAGAGGTTGTTCGCCAGAAAACACAGCGAACAAATTGGCACACCCGGTGGGACTAGTGTATTTGATAAAATCTAATAGAAATTTTTAGACAAATTGTTCCTTGCTACGTTGTATGATTCTTAGAAGCGGTAAATTAGCCGTAACCGACGTAGAGAGACCAAAGAGAACAAGAAGAAGAAACATGGCTAACTTGCCAAATGCTTCAAATATTTCTGACGAAACCATTCCAGTTTCCAATCCTATCCCTTCGTCAGGAACAATACCAGTGTCTGGCCCTGTTTTAGAACAGATTAGGCCTCCTTTGGGGGATTCCATACCAACGGGTTCAGGATCCCAGAATGCGCCTAGTTCTTCCACCATGGGACACGCCAGACCCTTGGGAACCCCTCCCCCTGGAGGAAATACATTCAGGCCATATCTGAATTATTCTCAGCCTTTGGTTGGGAGAGAACAACCGTACGGAATGCCAACTTCAATGATGGCAAGCCTACATAATTCGTCACCATTATTCTCTGATGCCATGGTTCAAGTGTCATCACCATTGCAGGGATCAGGATATGGTGGAAATGGAAATAGAATGAATCAAATTCCACCAGGTTTTCATATGCCCGCTATGACAAACCATTCTGCACAAGTAATCCGTCAACAGATGGATGAAAGCAATCATGATATGGTGCAGGCTTTGACACAACAAATGGGAGAAGTGTTCAATCCCTTAATACAAAACACTACCCAAACAAACCAAATATTGGCAGAACAGATGGCACGCATTGCTGATTTTTTTGGAGTCCCACAAGCACAACAAAGAATGCAATTAAACCAGAATCCTGCCAATAGGGCTGTCGAAGAGGAACTCACTATAAACCAAAGGCCCTTAGGGAACCCTCAGGAAAATCCCAGGGGGCAAGAGGTGATGGTCGAACAGCCTAATGTAGAAGAGCCTATTCGACAGGAACCAAGAAGGATAATAGTCCAGAGAAACCAAAATGCTGACGAAGTGTTACAGCAGAGAATGCGTTACAATAACATGCCTGTCGAAAATAATATTGCCACCATGGTGGAGAGAATAATGGCACAAAACGGAGTAAACGTAGGATTACAAAGGCCTAGTTATACTTCCCCCTTGTCTGAATTTATCTTACAACAAGAGTTACCACCAAGGTGGAAAGTCCCCAAATTCACAAAATTTTCAGGGGATACTAGTGAATCCACCATAGAACACGTGGCACGTTATTTGATAGAAGCGGGAGAGATTGCTAATAACGAGAACTTAAGGGTGAAGTATTTCCCAAGTTCTTTGACAAAAAACGCTTTCACTTGGTTTACGTCACTTCCTCCAACTTCAATTTTTACTTGGGCCCAGTTAGAGAGATTGTTCCATGAACAATTTTATATGGGACAAACCAAGATAAGTTTGAAAGAGTTGGCAAGTGTCAAAAGAAAATTTTCTGAACCCATAGATGACTATTTGAATAGGTTTAGATTATTAAAAGCCAGATGCTTTACGCAAGTGCCGGAACAAGAACTAGTCGAAATGGCTGCAGGAGGTCTTGATTATTCCATAAGGAAAAAACTGGATACCCAATATCTGAGAGACATGGCACAGTTGGCAGACAGAGTAAGACAGATAGAAAGACTAAAAAATGAGAAATTTAGATCAAATAAAAACAAGAAGGAAAGAGTGGCCTATGTAGGAATGGTTCAAGATGATTACGACGAAAACGAACCAGTCATTTTCGACCAGCAAGAAATTGATCTTGCAGAATTAAAGCAAGGCCCTCCATATTCTTGTAAAGTTTTAGCCCCGTCGAATGGAAAAAGTCCAGTCGAAATGGAAAAGAATGACAGGTTCCCTAAAAGAACCTATACATTCGACATCACCAAGTGTGATGAGATATTTGATTTACTAGTCAAAGATGGTCAGTTAATAAAACCAGCAGGCACTAAAGAGCCTCCTATAGACCAACAGAAAAAGAGAGGTTTTTGCAAATACCATAATTTCTTGGGTCATAAAACTTCTCAATGTTACCTTTTCAGGGATCTTGTCCAAAATGCAATCCAAAGTGGAAGGTTGAAGTTTGGAGACAAAGGCAAGCAGCAGATGAAGATTGACTCCAATCCCATGCAGATTGTGGAGGCAAATTATGCTGAGCCAGAAATGGTAAACGTAGTCGAAATGGAGATCATGGCAGAAGAAAATTCTGAAATGGTAGGAGTTACTGAAAGTTTCGACACCAACTTCACCATGATAGAAGCTGCTGAAGGTTTCGACACCCATGTCAATGTGGTGGAAGAAGGTGATAATTCTGCTGGCCAGGCTGAGGCAAAAGAAGTCAAAGTTTCTGAAGACTTCGACAGTGAGAATGCCACTGAAACTACTGAAGGTTTCAACGGAAGAAATGCAGTCAAAGTGGGAAGAAGCTTCGACAAGAAAAACCGTGAAAGAGATGCTGAGCAAGGGGTGATCTGGGACACTTTGGGAGAGTCAAATGGGAAATTCGACTTCATGGTGAAATATTCAGCACCACCAAGCTCCGAAACAGATGCCAACGAAATCAAACCCACAGGATGGGGAGATTCTTTCAAAAGGGATGACGAAGAGGAGGATAGCAAAACCCTCGCTGCCCGAACAGAGGTCACTGAAGGCCCTGACCAAGAGGAGATTAAAACACCAGGGACTGATGACAATTCCCTCACTGTCAAACAAATGAACAGTGATACCACCAAAAATGAAGAACATCCTGTCGAAAGGGTTGCACATTGCTGCAAATACATCTATAAGGGCTTACACCCAAAAGGCAATGTTAGTCAGTCAAAGGAGGACATCCCAGAGGAAATCATGCTAGTCGAAAAAATGAACAAATTGAAAATTACAACTGAACAGAGTGCTGGGATTCATATGGTGGAAATCACTCAAAAGGGAGGACCAGACATCGACAAGGGAAAGAAGCGTCAAGAGGAGCATCAGAAGCTGGTTTACCCAGAAGAGAACGAGAGTCTGGTTGAATTCATCCAGAGGTGTCAAAGGAAGAATGCAGAAGTCATGCTTTGCCCAAGATGCAGTGCTGTGTTCGACAAGAAAGCAGCTGATGACTTAGAAGCAGCAGTAAAGACCCAGAGGAAAAGAAATTGGGGAACAGTCCCACCAACCAGAAACGAAAGATTCGACCCAAGGAGAGGGGAGCATCACAGTCAAGGGGTCGGAGAAAGACGTTTCAACACTTACAAACCATCCAACAGGCCAAATGATGACAAATGGGTTCAGCCTATAAGGGATGTCCAAGGTCAGAAGAGATGGAAGAGTTTTGAAGTGAACAGGGGTCCTTCCATGGAAGTTAAAAAGGAGGCAAAGCCAAAATACGTCTCTGAAAACTACAAAGGGAAGAATCCTATGTCCAGATCCCAATGGAGAAGATTCCAAAGGCAGAAGAAAATTGAAAAGAAAACTGTAGAATACCAAAAGGTTGGGCAGAAGGAAGCTGAATCAAGCAAATGTGTGCAGATTACGAACAAGGGAATGCCCCTGGCAGAAAAAGAAATCATTCAGAAGAATAGATCTGGTGACACCACAGAGGTGCAGAAAACAAACAATAGAATGCCAGTGGACGAAGAAGTCACAGATGAATTTGGTTCAGAATCAGATGCTTCTTTCGACGTAACTTGCAATGTGGTTTCTGTACTACCCAGAGACTTCGACAGGATAATGGAAGTCGAAGACGAAGAGGATGACATGATAGATGATAGCATAAGCTTGAAGCCTGTATGCTACTACATAATGAACAATGGCTGTGTCGAAGAGCAAAATGCCTTCTTCGAAAGGCCAGATGATGCAATGAAGGCTCACTTAAAGCCTCTCTTCATAAAAGGAAAGGTAGAAGGTGTAGGTGTCAACAAAATTCTGATAGATGGCGGAGCAGCTGTAAATTTAATTCCTCATTACATGATAAGGAGAGTTGGAAAAGATGACTCCGACACTAAACCTCACAATATGGTGTTGTCCAACTATGAAGGTAAAGTGGGAACAACACTGGGAGTAATACAATTGAACTTGACTGTGGGATCCATCACCAGGCCTACAATGTTTGTGGTGATAGCATCAAAAGCAAATTACAACTTGCTGTTGGGAAGAGAATGGATCCATGGGATTGGGGCTGTGCCATCCTCCATGCATCAAAGAATAGCAATCTGGAGGCCAGATGGGATTGTCGAAAACATTGAAGCAGATCAGAGTTACTTCACAGCTGATGTGAACAATATCACTAGTCGTAACTTCGACAAGAACCTAGCTCATATAGCACCATGCAATCCTGCGGCTTTCGACCTGACAGCTTCCGACAACGCTTACTGTTCCATGTACCTCCATCCTACACATGGTTTCCAGTGGGATAAAGAAATAATTGGGGAAACAAATTACACTTGGGGAACTGCCCACGTCAACCCAACTGGATGGGGGAGTGAATTCAGTGAAAATGACTGAAATTTCAGCAATGGAAAGGATTTCGGCTTATATAGCCGAAAAACAACACAAAGCGGCCCTTGAGGCTGAAGTAGGAAATATGGCTGTCGAAGCCAGCACTCAGGTTGTCGAAGGACAACACCCTCAAGAAAATATTGAGGAGCAACATGCAAATCAGAGTTTTGAAGAAGACTCAAATGGTGAATGGCAGAACCAAAGACTTGATGCCATTTATGATGACGAACCTTTGGGGTTCGAAAAGGATCCAAACTCCACCAATATGAAAATGGTGGCACAGGATCCCTTAGAGGAGATTAATCTAGGACTGGGGGCAGAGAAAAGGCCCACTTACATCAGTGCCAAGTTGAATCCTCAACTCAGAATCGAAATAATCCAGCTGCTGAATGAGTTTAAAGACTGCTTCGCATGGGATTATGACGAAATGCCTGGTTTAGACAGAAGTTTAGTGGAATTGAAGTTGCCAATTCTGGAAGGGAAGAAGCCAATAAAACAGACCCCCAGACGCTTTGCACCTGAAATTCTGTCGAAGATCAAAGAAGAGGTCGAAAGACTTCTAAAATGCAAATTCATCCGTACAACAAGGTATGTCGAATGGATTGCTAATATTGTTCCTGTGATTAAGAAAAATGGCACGCTAAGGGTGTGTATTGATTTTAGAGATCTAAACTCAGCCACCCCTAAGGATGAGTATCCTATGCCAGTAGCAGAAATGCTAGTAGATTCTGCAGCAGGTCATGAGTATTTAAGTATGCTTGATGGCTATTCTGGTTATAACCAGATTTTTATTGCTGAAGAAGACGTTCCAAAAACAGCTTTTCGTTGTCCAGGAGCAATAGGAACATATGAATGGGTAGTAATGCCCTTTGGTTTGAAAAATGCTGGAGCTACTTACCAAAGGGCTATGAATTCTATTTTTCACGATTTCATTGAAACGTTTATGCAAATTTATATAGATGACATTGTGATTAAATCTGCTTCAGGCTTCGACCATATTAACCATCTTCGACAGTCCTTTGAAAGGATGAGGAAGTTTGGTTTGAAAATGAATCCTCTTAAATGTGCTTTTGGTGTGCAGGCTGGGGATTTCTTAGGCTTTGTGGTCCACAAAAAGGGGATTGAAATCAATGAAAACAAAGCTAAAGCAATAATGGAGGCAAAAGCGCCATCGACAAAGAAGGAATTGCAGTCTCTACTAGGGAAAATCAACTTCCTCAGAAGATTTATCTCCAACCTTAGTGGAAAGACTCAGGCCTTCTCACCCTTGCTTCGACTGAAGAAAGAGGGTTTCACTTGGGGGCAAGAGCAACAAGCTGCTTTCGACAAGATCAAGGAGTATTTGGCAAATCCCCCAGTCTTAATATCTCCTTGCCGAAAAAGAAGCATGAGGCTCTACATATCAGCATCTGACAGAACATTAGGAAGTATGCTTTGTCAAGAAGATGAACATGGCGTCGAAAGAGCCATTTACTATCTCAGCAGGGTCTTGAATGATGCTGAAACTAGGTATAGCATGATAGAAAAATTATGTTTATGTGTATATTTCTCTTGTATGAAATTAAAGCATTATATAAAACCCGTTGATGTACATATATCTTCTCATTTCGACGTAATAAAGCATATGTTGTCTAAGTCTATTTTACATAGTCGAATTGGAAAATGGGCTTTAGCCTTAACTGAATATTCTTTAAAATATATGCCTCTAAAAGCTGTTAAAGGGCAAGTAGTTGCTGACTTTATAGCTGACCACTCCATACTTGGAGAGGAGACAAATTATGTCGAAAAAGAGCCTTGGAGGTTATATTTTGATGGTTCCAGTCATAAAAATGGAACAGGTGTTGGGGTGTTAATTATTTCTCCCAATAAAGTTCCAACAAAGTTCAAGTACAAAATAGAAGGATTCTGTTCAAACAATGAGGCAGAATATGAAGCCTTAATTGTTGGACTTGAAATCTTGTTGGAACTGGGGGCAACAGAAGTCGAAATAATGGGTGACTCTGAATTGGTGATAAAACAATTGACGAAAGAGTACAAATGTGTCAAAGAAAATTTGATCATGTACTTTGTGATAGCCAACAGACTCCTCAAGAAATTCGACAGTGTAGTTTTTAGACACATCCCCAGATTAGAAAATCAGGAAGCAAATGACTTAGCCCAGCTGGCTTCAGGGTATAAAGTGTCGAAAGAAAATCTGTTGAAGTTTGTCGAAGTGAGAGGAAAAGTTTTATCTACTAAGCTGTCCCCATCTGATTTGGAGACAATAAGATTGGGATATGGTGATCAAGAAAACTTTGAGATTTTCAATGTGGGTAATCTAGAGGATGGAGATTGGAGAAAACCCATTAAAGATTATTTGCAAAATCCAAATCAAACAGTCGAAAGGAAGATAAAGTACAGAGCCTTAAGTTATGTGCTCTTTGGAAATGAACTGTTTAAAAAGACTGCAGAAGGAGTTCTACTAAAATGCCTTGGAGAGACTGAAGCGTACATAGCTTTGTCGAATGTACACAGTGGTGCATGTGGTGCCCACCAAGCAGGACATAAAATGAAATGGCTATTATTTCGACAAGGAATGTATTGGCCAACCATGTTGAAAGATTGCGTCGAATTCGCAAAGGGTTGTCAGGAATGTCAAATCCATGCAGGCATACCTCATGTGCCAGCAAGTGAGTTACATTCTATTATAAAGCCTTGGCCATTCAGAGGATGGGCTTTAGATTTGATTGGTGAGATTCGACCAGCTTCTTCAAAAGGGCAGAAGTACATTTTAGTAGGAGTAGACTATGTCACTAAATGGATTGAAGCCATACCTTTGACAAATGTAGATCAGGAAGCAGTCATAGATTTCATCCAGAAACACATAGTGTATAGATTTGGAATACCAGAGACTATAACCACTGATCAAGGATCTGTGTTTACTGGCAGAAATATGCAAGCATTTGCAAGAGAGACAGGTTTTAAGTTGTTGACTTCGACACCTTATTATGCCCAAGCAAATGGCCAGGTCGAAGCAGCCAACAAAGTGGTAATAAACTTGATAAAGAAACATGTGGGTAAAAAACCCAGAAATTGGCATAAGACTCTGGATCAAATCCTTTGGGCTTGTCGAACCTCTCCTAAGGAAGCAACTAACTCCACCCCATTTAAATTAACCTATGGACATGATGCAGTATTGCCTGTCGAAATCTGTTTACAGTCAATACGAATCCAAAGACATCATGAGATTCCATCTGAAATCTATTGGAGTATGATGATGGATGAATTGGTTGATTTAGACGAAGAAAGGTTGCGTGCTTTAGAATTAATAAGAAGGCAGAAAGAGAGAGTTGAAAAGTTTTATAACAAAAAAGTAAAACTCAAAGCCTTTTTAGTAAATGATTTAGTCTGGAAAGTGATCTTGCCCATGGAGAAGAAAGACAGAGTGATGGGAAAATGGTCCCCTAAGTGGGAAGGACCTTTCAAAATTTTAAGAGCTTTTTCCAATGGTGCATACGAAGTCGAAGAAATAGAAAAAGATAGAAGAGTGATGAAAATAAATGGGAAATACTTAAAAAAGTATAAACCAACACTGCACGAAATAAAAATTAGAACAAACTAAATTACAAAGGAAACTTGTCTTCGCCAAACAAATGGCGTAAAATAGCATTACATATAAAAGTGCTAGAAGGAAATATCCCAAAACAAGTAAAATTCCTAAAGTCCTTTTACAAAATCACTGTCGAAGGAATGTGGTTTTGAGCTCGTCGAATTTTTTCTTTTGGAGTTGAATTCGACGCTCACAAAGGCTTTTGCTGACAGTCATTTCGTCAAGCTCCCTGTGAAGTCGCTGGGCTGTTTCTGCATGTTGTAGCCCCTTCTGGAGTTCACTGTCTATTGCTTCCTGATTTGGTTTTTGAAGAGAGGCCTGGCGTTCTTTTTCTTGGAGGATTTTTCTTTGGAGATCAGCAATTTGGGCTTGGTAGGCTTGAATATTGCTTTCACAATCAGCAGCAGCTTTGGTATATTCGTCAGAAAGCTTATTCAGCTCTGAAATCCTTTCTGTCGAAGAAGCCACTGTGTTCCATGCTGAAACTTGCTCCTCAGACTTGGCTGTGATCTTTCGGGAGAATTCTTTTTGTCGAATCAGATCAGCGCTGGCAGAATCAATCAAAGATATCAAATCCATCACCAGATGGCTTTCCTCAGTCGAAGCCTCCAGCAAGTTGGCACTTTTTAGGAGCTTCTTCAGATCATATTGAGCAGAAGTATTCTCAGCCAAGACCTCAAACAGGTCAACTCCAAGGATCCTTGCCTTGATCTCATCCATGATGACATTGATTGGTTGAAGGTCGGAAGTGGCCCCTGAAGCTGTCGAACCACTGGCAGAGGAATCGTGGAAGTTATGCCTGGTGTCGAGTAAAGCTTTTAAGTATTCAAAGGGTTTTCTAGCCTTCAAACTCTCAATTTCTTCATGGGATAAACTCGTCGAAGCAGTGCCCAAAGAGGTTTCGATAGGAGCCTTTGATGAAGGGGGAATGTGTTGAGAGGTTCCTCCAATGCTCAAGTTAACTTCTGGCTGGTTCGACAGAGTAACAACTTCTTCAACATCGTCTTTGTTAGCCATGATGGTGTTAGTTGGATCTGGAGTTTGTACATCCTGAGAAGTGGCATTATCATCAGTGTTTGGTATAGCAGCGGTTGTTGGAAGTGGTACATCTTGATCTGAAATAATTTTTTCGGCAGTGGGGTCTGGTCGAAAGGGAGAGTTGTTGTCGAAAGACTCAGAGTCACTAAGGTCGAATTCATCCAAGGTTTGAGGCCCATGGATCCCTGCATCTGGAGTGGCATCATCCCGGAGTCTTTCAGCCAGAGTCCTCTCAGAATTAGAGGGAGCATGCTCTTCCTGGATTGCAGAGATCTCTTCGACATCAATAACAACCTACAAGCAAAAAACACAAAAGAAGAACTGGAAGATAAAGATACATTCAGTCAAGGTTGGATTGGTGATTGTCGAAATGATTACCTGAGGAATTTCAGTATGGGCACTTGAGTCCCCACTTCTTTCGCTCCTTGAAGGAACTTTGTTGACTGGACTGGCAGGTGGGGTTCGTCTTTGGACCAGAGATCTTTGGGACGCCACTGTTTTAATTTTTAAACCTTTGTTTCTTTTCAAAGGCTGGGGTTCAGGGGATTCGTCCTCGGATTCTTCGACGCTTATTTCTTTTTCTTCTGTTTTCCTTTTCTTTGCTGGGGTACGAGTTACCTATAAGAGAAAGAGAAGAAGTGTTTAGTATAAGAAAGTATGAAGTATACAAATAAGGAGGGATGTTCTGTTTGTGTCGAAACCTTTTTTGTTGTTGAAGGGGTTTTTTCGACTGCTTTTGAAGAAGTTCCTTCGCCAGTAATCTTCCTGACAATTCTAACAGCTGAAAAAGAAAAGTTGCATGAACATTGATATAATAATAAAAGGAGTTAGAAAAAAAAAAAAAACAAAAAGAGAAATATGGTCTTTTCGACACCTTCAAGAATGGGTTCGTCTATAGTAACGTGTTCAATCCCAATATGAAGGTGCCCAGTGAAGTTGTGCAGATGATACTTCGTCGCAACCACGCGTTTGGCAAGTTTTTTGTTGCTTTCACGAAGCAGTTTTAAGTCTGATCCACATACAAACCAATCTGGAAATGGAGGACACAAGGCCACTCCAAATTCTGCAGAAGGAAGTGGAGGGAATTTTGGAGGAAAGGTTGTGAATGCAAAGTCGTAGTGTGCATGTGGTGGAAGGGATGAAGGAAACCACAATTGGTCTAACTTCTCTGTGAGTTTGAATTTTAAAGATCTTGCTGCTTCAGCTATGGTTCGACGAAGATCATCAGGCCTGTAAATAGTTTCAAAATACTTTTGAAACTTTTGAATTTCTTTTATGTGTTGGTCTGTACCTTTTTTCTTTTTGTCCTGCACAAAGGTAAAAGCATTTGTCAGAAGAGCAGTGAAAGTTGCTACGTCGAAAAAGTTGTTGATGTAGTATTCCTTCCACCAAACGTCGAACTCTGCAGTGCAGAGGAAGTTTGGTACAAAGATGGTGGGGTAGACCTCCAGAGTTGGGTCGAAATATTTGTTGTACAGTTCTAAGCTCTTGTCGAAATGGTGAAATGAGTTGTAGAAAATGATAGCACCTTTCTTGTGGTAGATGGGCTTTGTCTTCGTCTGGATTAATCCAAACTGCCTGGCTACCAGATTGGGTTGATATACAATGAGAGATACCTTTGTATTGTTGAGGCTATGATGAGAAAAGAAGTGTCTGGGCATAAGAAAAGCTTCCCAAATGGAGATGTAGGAGTCTTCATCTTTCTGGTCCTCCACTGGGAGTCTTCTGGTGAACCATCTTGGACCTACTTGTCTATTGGCGAAGGGTGCCATTGAAGGAGAAAATTTATAGCGTTTTGCGAACATCATGATGTAGCCAGTAAATGCTTGTCGAAGGCTTACATTCTCATCAGTGGGGGTCAGTTGAACCAGCCTAGGCCATTCGACACGCCTTTCTTTGACTGTTTCTTCGACAACAGGCATTTTGTTAGGGATGAAGTTTTCAAAAGTGGCATTCAGCCATAGTTGTAGAAGCCAAAAGGGGCCTGTGAGACTGATGTTACCCTTTTCTTTGAGGGATTTGAGATTGCTGACACTTTCACTTAGAGATTCATAAAGGTTTGCTAGAAGCAACTCACTCAGGCAGAATGCAACTCCATTATGAAGCTGATTAGCCATAATGATGAAACTTCTAGCCACCTGAAGGGACCTTGTACAAAAGACAAATTTGGACAACCATAGGCTGAGAAAGGCAATGTGCTCTTCATCAGAGACTTCTTCATGACTTTCGCCTTGGTGATGGGCTATAAAAACAGAATACCCAGCGTGCTTGGTGTCGAAGCCTATGGGATCCTTGTTCAGATGTTCAGGGTTAAATATTTCCCCTAAAGGACTAAGGCCAGTTATGGCTGCTATGTCGAATAGGGTGGGAGTCATCATTCCACAAGGTAAGTGGAAAGTGTTGTAAGTACTATCCCAAAAGTACAAGGAGGCCAACAGCATGTTTTGGCAATAACGGGGACCTTCTTTCGACAACTGGATTAAGTTATAAATTCCAGTTTTCTTCCAAAATTTTTCTTTGGCTTTTTCAACCCTAGTTAACCATGTCTGGTACTCAGAGGGATCCTTTGTCAGAGGGGGACTCCTAAAAATCCTATTTTGATTTAGATAAGACAGATCTATCTCTGTCGAAACCATAGGGACTTCAGGTTCTTTTGATGAGGTTTCGACAGGTTTAGGGTTTTTATTAGCAGCTATGGGTTTGGAAGCAGAATAGCAAGGGTAAAATTCTTTTAAACGCTTAGGGTCCATAGTAGGATCAAAAATGGGGCCTAACATAGCATGATGGATTCCAGAAACAGAGATAGGAATTATTACCTGTGACCTGTAAATGCTTGCCTTTTCCCTTTCATTTGGGGGTTCTGGGAAGTACTGTTGATGCTGAGTTTGGGTAGGCCCAGATAATACGTGAGCAGGAGGAAGATCCTTGGTTTTCTTTGCCTTCTTTGCACTCTGTCCAGTGGTAGTCTTGGGAGGAGCCATTGATTTGTTGAAGATGGTGAAGAAACAAGAGCTCTGAAAGACTTGGAAATGGAGTTTTCACGCTTGGGTAAGAGAAGATTAGAGAGAATGGAAAGTGTGAAATGTTATTGAAAGTGGTATTTATAGAGTTTTGAAATAAATGAATAATAAAAAAAGAAAGAAAATGAAAAGACTTTTTCAGTTGAGGGAAACATGCATGTTAATCCATTGGTGGAGATTGAAAGTGGCGGTTGGTAGTAAGCCATGATTTACCTACAATATAGGGTCATGGGAGATTGTGTGAAACGTGGGCTAGATGTGACATTTCATAAAGTGGAAATCATTGTGTTTCCTTGGGACTCAATAAAAAAAAAAAAAAGAGAGTCATTTCACAATGAATGCAACTGGAAGTCAAAGATCACTTCGACAGCAAAAGACATTTCTCCTTTGATAGTCGAAAATATCTTTGCTGGGGGGCAATTTGTAAACCCATAATTTCAACAAAACCATAATTTCGACAAGATTAAGATTCAGGCTTTAAGGTCATCTTTGTCGAAGGATAGCATCAGGAGAAGAATCCAAGAATTGCTGACAAGGTTTTAAAGTTTCATTGTTTCGACCAGAAATAGATATAATGTTCTGGCAGAATAGTTTGGAGAGTTTGTGACTAAGGGCTTCGACAGAAGAAGTTTGTTAATAAAAGATAAGGTTGGCAAGTGCTGAAGAGTTTTTTTTTTAAAAAAGGGTTTTGACAGTTTTGAAGAGTTACAAGGTTTCGTCACCAAGGAAGAGATTCAAATTTCAAAAGGTTGTAACCTTTGGCAGTTGGACACATGGAGGTTTCAGAGAAGAAATTTACATGCAGGCTGACACTTGTCGTTTAGTTATAGTTTTTCCGTTCTAAGCAGTTATTCTGTTTGTGTATAAATAGGATAGTTTGTGGTTAGAATGTGTGTGTGAAAATTTGTACAAAATTCCTGTAAAAACTCTAAGTACCCAGTGTGAGAGAAAATGAGTCTAGTATTTGGAACAATGTACGTTTTAAACACCAGTTATATTTCAAAGTCATTTTAAAATTACTTGTTTATTCTTCAAGTTCATTACTTGTTTATTCTTCAAGTTCATTACTTGTTTATTTTCAAAGTCATTTTACATTTCATTTACTTTTCTGCAAGTTTTAGCCTTTCGACATTTCTTTGTTCTTGTTTAAACTTTTAACCTTATTTCACCTTTAAGTTAAAACTTTCGTTACTTGCAAAATCAAAGTCCTTAATACTTTGACAACATTGATAAAACAAACCACAAATTAGTCACCAAAAGTCTAAGAGTATTTCGACAGAACCAAATGCACATGTATCCTAGGACTTGTATGGTTGGTCCTGCAAGTAACCCAATTTTCTGAAGAAATTGGTTAACCAGAGGTTGTTCGCCAGAAAACACAGCGAACACACCCATAACAAAATGTTAGAAACACAGATATCACAAGTGGCTCAACAACAAGCCTCTGCTGCCGCACCCGCTGGCACATTTCCTGGACAACCCGAACAGAATCCAAAAGGCCAAGCAAATGCTGTAATACTAAGAAGTGGAAAAGAATTGGACGAATCGATCGATCCAAGGACCGAAAACTCAGCCATGCAACAAAAACCAACTGAACAAGCATAAAAGGAATCCGAGTTAGAGAAGAAGGAAGACAACGAGAAGGAGAATACCGCAAGTGAAAAAAATCAAGCACCTCCAGCGCCATATAAACCACCTATCCCTTATCCTCAAAGATTAATAAACTCTAAAACTTCAGGACAGTTTAAGAAATTTGTAGAGCTCCTTAAACAATTGAATATCACTATTCCTTTTACAGAAGCGATAACTCAAATGCCGTCATACGCTAAATTTCTCAAAGAAATCCTGTCAAATAAGAGAAAGATCGAGGATAACGAGACAGTTACACTTACTGCAGAGTGTAGCGCTATAATTCAAAACCGCATGCCTCCTAAATTAAAAGACCCAGGTAGTTTTTCCATACCCTGCGTCATAGGAAAGTTCGTAATAGACAAAGCCCTATGCGATTTAGGAGCCAGTATCAGTGTTATGCCTTTATCTATATGCAAAAAGCTGAATATGGGAGACCTAAAACCAACCAAAATGTCCGTACAATTAGCTGACCGATCAGAAAAATACCCCGTCGGAATACTGGAAAACGTTCCAGTACGCATAGGACAATTCTACATCCCAACCGACTTCATAATCATTGACATAAAAGAGGACTCTGTTACCCCAATTATCCTAGGAAGACCGTTCCTAGCTACAGCCAGAGCTATTATAGACGTGAAGAAAGGAAGGCTAACATTCGAAGTAGGAGAAGAAAAGATAGAGTTCATTCTCACCAAGTTCTTACAAGCACCAACCATAGACGATACTTGCTATTTAGTAGATGAAATTGACGAATACATAAGAGAACTTGAAAATGAAGAGACCACGTATTCAGAAATAATAAAGATTCAAATACTCGATATTTCTGAAGACGATGATTGGCGTAAACCATATAAAGACGACAGCCTAAGCGAAAGCTTCGCACTGACCCCAAACCATATGCCAGGTCCGAAGAACCCATCTTTAGAACTTAAAACACTACCCAAAAACCTGAGATATGAATTCCTAGACGATGAACTAAAAAGACCAGTGATAGTCAACGCCGACTTAGGACAACCAGAAACCGAAAAGCTATTAGAAGTCCTAAAGAAGTACCCCACCGTGTTAGGCTATAACATAAGCGATCTAAAAGGTATAAGCCCTTCAATCTGTATGCATCAAATTACAATAGAGGAAGACTCTAAAACCTCTAGAGAGCATCAGAGAAGACTGAACCCCATCCTAAGCACTGTAGTTAGAGATGAAGTAAAGAAATTGCTAGATGCAGGAATCATCTATCCAATCTCCGATAGTGAATGGGTTAGCCCAGTTCATGTCGTACCGAAGAAAGGAGGAGTAACAGTAGTTAAAAACGAAAAAGGCGAATCAATAACAAAAAGAGTCGTGACTGGAAGCAGGATGTGCATTGATTATAGGAAACTTAACAAGGCCACACGAAAAGATCACTTCCTGTTACCCTTCATAGACCAAATGTTGGAAAGATTAGCCAAACATTCATATTTCTGCTATCTAGATGGTTATTCAGGATTTTTCCAAATTCCCATTCATCCTGATGACCAAGAAAAGACTACATTCACCTGTCCTTATGGTACTTTTGCTTACTACCGAATGCCGTTCGGACTTTGTAATGCTCCAGCAACCTTCCAAAGATGCATGATGGCAATCTTCGCAGATTTCATAGACGACATAATGGAAGTATTTATGGACGATTTCTCGGTATGTGGACAAAGTTTCGAAGGATGCCTACAAAACTTAGAAATGGTATTAGAACGATGTGTAAAAGTGAACCTCGTCCTAAATTGGGAAAAATGCCATTTTATGGTCCGACAAGGAATAGTTCTAGGACACGTCATATCGAATAAAGGAATTGAGGTCGACAAAGCTAAAATAGAGATTATAAAAGATCTCCAACCTCCAAAATCCATACGAGAAATACGGAGTTTTCTAGGACATGCCGGTTTCTACCGAAGATTTATAAAAGATTTTTCAAAAATCACAAAACCTTTGACCGGCCTGTTGATGAAAGATGCTGAGTTCGTCTTTGACGACGACTGTCTAAAAGCATTCGAAACATTAAAATCAGCCCTTATCACCGCACTGATTATGCAACCACCCGATTAGCGACTACCGTTTGAAATCATGTGCGATGCGAGTGATTATGCTGTAGGCGCAGTTCTAGGACAAAGGAAGGACAAGAAACTCCATGCCATCTACTATGCCAGTAGAACCTTAGATCCTGCCCAAATGAACTACGCCACAACAGAAAAGGAACTTCTAGCAGTTATATTTGCGCTTGACAAATTCCGTTCTTACTTAGTAGGAGCAAAGATTATCATATACACAGACCACGCTGCCATTAGGTACTTAATAAGCAAAAAGGATGCCAAACCAAGACTATTGAGATGGATCCTGTTATTACAAGAGTTTGACTTAGAAATCAAAGATAAGAAAGGAACCGAGAACATTGTTGCAGATCACTTATCCCGAATAGAAGGCATCAAACATGAACCAGTACCGATAAATGACAATTTTCCGTACGAACATCTGATAGCCAAATTAGAAAGTGACATGCCTAACTTAATCTCGGAAGATCCAGAACTCGAAAAGGCCGTAGAAGCCGTCTATGCCCAAGTCACATTACCTTGGTATGCTGACATCGTTAATTACCTCGCTGCAGGCGTGCTTCCACCGGATCTCACTTATCAGCAAAAGAAGAAATTCTTTCACGATCTGAAACACTATTATTGGGACGAACCTCTACTCTTCAAGAGAGGGGCCGACAACATATACCTTCGCTGTGTCCCAGAGGAAGAAATAGAAAATATCATTTCCCAATGCCATTCAACACCATATGGTGGTCATGCTAGTACATCCAAGACGTGCGCTAAGATTCTCCAAGCCGGCTTATTCTGGCCTAACCTCTGGAAAGACGTTCACATTGCTGTGCTAAAATGTGATAGATGCCAACTAACCGGCAACATCTCACGACGCGATGAAATGCCCCAGAAAGGAATCTTAGAGGTAGAAATCTTCGACGTATGGGGAATAGATTTCATGGGACCATTCCCACCTTCTTTTGGTAATAACTACATACTCGTCGCTGTAGACTATGTGTCTAAATGGATAGAAGTCATTGCTGCTCCAACAAATGACGCACGAGTAGTAATCAAACTCTTCAAAAACACAATCTTTCCTAGATTCGGTGTACCCAGACTCGTCATTAGTGACGGCGGATCACACTTCATATCGCGAATATTTGATAAACTTCTTTCTAAATATGGAGTCCGACACTGAGTAGCTACACCCTATCATCCGCAAACTAGCGGACAAGTAGAGGTCTCAAACAGGGAAATAAAACAGATATTGGAAAAGACTGTCGCTACCTCAAGGAAAGATTGGTCATCAAAGCTACATGAAGCTTTATGGGCTTATAGGACCGCTTTTAAGACACCAATAGGTACTACACCCTACAAATTAGTTTACGGTAAATCCTGTCATCTCCCTGTAGAATTAGAGCATAAGGCTTTTTGGGCCATTAAGACACTCAATTTCAACTACACTGAGGCAGGAGAGAAACGAATCTTGAACTTACACGAATTAGAAGAACTTCGATTAGACGCTTACGAAAATGCCCGTATCTACAAAGAACGAACTAAAAAGTGGCATGATAGACGTTTAGTCAAGAAACAATTCAGTGTGGGAGACATCGTGCTGCTATTTAATTCAAGATTAAAACTCTTCCCAGATAAACTAAAATCTAGGTGGTTTGGACCTTATGAAGTGACTAAAGTACTTCAGAGTGGAGCTGTTGAAATTACCGATAAGACGAATGCACCGTTTATCATAAACGGACAACGTCTAAAACATTATAATAAGAACGAAAACAGCCCTCAAGTCTGCAGTATAGTATTGCTTGAGCTTCCAGCTCAAACACCCGAATAGCTTGTCACCAAGCTATCGTCAGGCTTTAGACGTTAAAAACAACGCTTACTGGGAGGCAACCCAATTTTTCCCGCATTTTCCTCGTTATTGTATTTCATTTTCATTTTTTATTTAAAATTCTACTTTGAAACTTTAACAAAAAAATTCTAAACTAAAAATTGCCACTATTTTTACTTTCTTTTATTTTCATATTTTTATTTTATATTCTTCTTTTATCTTTTGTTTTTACCGCCTTTCGCTTTTCCTAAAATCCTGACTTTAAATTTCTGTTTTAAACTTTTCAGGATTTTAAAAGTCTTCAAACCTTCCTCTTGTTTTTCTCCGACTTACCTGCGAGTATGGCCGCGTACGACTTCACAAAGGTTCATTTTCGAGGATTAGCTCAAAAGGCAAGATTTGAAGCATTAACTGAGAGAGAACTAGCCTTAACGCTGTATTATGATAAGTCTACCATGGAGAAACTAGGAATCACTGATAGCATCCAATACCTGTTCAATCAATTAGGCTGGGAGAACACTGCTTTGAAAACCCATTTTGCTACCTATAAGGACCTCACCTATGAATTCCTTAGTTCCTTCAGATACCTACCCAACTATGGTTTTGGATCCAACACCGAGCTGATCACCTTTAGGATGTTTGGAATGGACCAAACCCATAGCCGGATGTCATTAGCTAACCTCCTAGGATTTCCTAGCGGACCGCATGTGTTCATCAGTGCAGAAGATGATGATATTGATTTTGAACTCGACCAATTCTGGGGTAGAATCACAGGCGACTATCACCCTGAACCAGACAGAATGTATAACGATGAGATTCATAACCCAACTTTCAGATTCTTTCATAAGATACTAGCTCACACCCTTTTCGGGAAAGAAGAAAATATTACTACAGTATCTAAAGAAGAGTTATTTATCATGTTTTGTGCTTCTCAGGGCCGTACAGTGAATGCAGTACCTTTCATGATGAGATCTTTCCGACGCCTCACTCAGGACCCACAATCACCTATTCTAATAGGAGGCCTTGTGACAATGATTGCCCAAGAGCTTGGCCTTAGATTCCACCTTAATGCAAGCACTAGTTTTGGCACCATCCGACCCATGAATATCCAGTTTTGCTTTAACAGGCGCATTTTAGGAACTATGGGACCTGGACCTTACAAGTACCTCATCAATGAAAAACCTGTCCAGCTATTCACATTGCCTAATCATCAGATGACAAGTATCCACAACAAGGACAACTGGCTTTATGAATTGGATGAGCCTATGGGACCTCCTTCACCTCAATCAACACCACATAACTATATGTACGACAGTGATCACATCTCTGAGGCACACGATTATATGTACTATGAGGATGCTGTATCAGAAGCTGAAGTAGACCCTACGACTCCTCCGCATTACAACACCTATCCTGAGCCCATTCTTGAGGAGACCACTGACAAAATGGATACTGTTCTGCTCCGATTGGACAATGTTGACGCAGCTCTGACTACTGTAAAAGACGACATCGCAGGCATACACATCGAACTCGTAGTCTTCATGGACTTAGTCTGTGACCAACTCAACTACTATGCACAGAAGTTCGATGAATTGAAGGCACGAAAAGACTAGATATTAGTTTTAGTTTAGTTTAGTTTAGTTTTTCTACTTTCCGTCCGTTTTCAATTATTTTGATTTTTGCATTGTTAATTTCTTTATGTATTACATTACAATCATTTTAATTACTTGTTATTTCAATTATATTCCTTATTCATTTATTCTGTTTTTACATTATTCTTTGTTTATTGACCGACATAATACATTGCTATATCATTTATAGGCCTAAAAATCATTGCAAGAACACCCCCAAAGCAAAATTCTGCGTTCTGCAGATTTTGCTGGTGTGACGATCGTCACAGGAGCCTGACGACCGTCACACGGGTGACGACCGTCACAGATACGTGACGACCGTCACAAGCCCAAAACTGTTATCTGATATAACAGGGGTTGCGTTTTCTCTCCCACTCATCTCCTTTCAACTTCCAATCATCAAGAACTCACACCCCACTCCCAATTTTCGTTTTCCCCACCTTGCACATTATATTCCAACTCCCATCTCAACTTATTACTACAGTTCTGTCACATTTTTCTCACTCACAGAACCACCTCAATCCATATTTCCTCCGTATCCTCCAACAATGGCAAGAAACAACAAAACCCCATACCTCAGCAACATTGTGTTCAGCGACGGTGACTCAGGAGAGAGACAGCGAGCCAACTATATCGCCTTCCACCAACGGTCGCTCCAGCCGACCCACTATCCACATATCCCATTGCTCACGGAGCTCGGACTCCTTGAAGGCGTCACTTGGATGCTTCAAAGAGCCGGCATCTGAAACCTCTGCACCAATCCGTTGCCGACGTACGAACAACTCACCCTCGAGTTCCTAAGTTCGTTCACCTATGTCACTTCCAGCGGCGACCTTAGCCAACACTCCGGTGTCGCATGCTTCTGGATGTTCGACACGAACTATCAAGTGAACCAGAACCAGATTGCCGCCATCTTACAATTCCCTCGTGGTGACAATGCTCACCGCCGCCTCACCGATCAGTTTCAGCACGAAGCCTTCGCGCTCTGGTACCAGTTAACCGGCATCAATACCGATGGTTGGGATTCTCTGCACGCAACGCATATCCACAACCCGACCATCCGGTACTTCCACCGAGCATTGAGCAACACCATCTTCGCCCGGGATAGCAACCATAAGGTGAACTCGAAAGAGATCTTCTTTCTCCGTTGTGTCTTCAACAATGAGCCCATCAACGACGCTCCATTCCTCCTGGCCCACATTCAGGCCAACTGTAACCGTGGCTCTAAGCCATTTTACTTTGGCGGGATTGTCACTGCCATTGCACTTGGGCTGAACCTCGGTGACCGCCTCCAGCATCTCCACGTCATTCCCTCCGTGTTCCTCGACACCGACCACTGCAGAGCCTCTCACCTCATCCGTTCCAGAGCCGATGGCAAGTACCACCCGGTAGTGCGTGGCAAAACCGTCCGAAGCATCATCCTTCCATCACGCACCCGGATGCACCCAGAGGATCGTACCAACTGGCTATTTGACCTCACTGCCCCTCCTGCTGCCGCTGCTCCAACTCAGGACCACACCCAAGGTTCTGACGACGAAATCCAAGCTGAGTTGGACAGACCAGAGCTACCGGAGGCATCACAACCACTTCCTTCCGAAGGTACATCCTATCGCCGCCGCCGCCATCGTCCAGAGCCCGACTACTTAGAAGAAGACCTCCGCCGCTCTCTCGACCAGCAGGCCCAGATACTCGCTATGCTGCAGCAACAGAATCAGCGAGCAGAGTAGTTCGAAGCTTGGCATCGGACCCAAATGCAACAACTACAAACCGGCCAAGAAACCATTACTGAGAACTTAGCGAATCTGACCTTGCAGTTCGAAGGACTCTGCGACTATGTCTATCATACTGGAGCAATGAGTTTTGAGGACCGAGTCGACCAAGTCAGAGCCAGAGGACGCGAGTGAGGACGTGACCGAGGCAGAGGCCGTGATTAGTTACCATTTTCCTTATTTGTTTACTATATTTTCAGTTTCTTTGTACTTTCATTTTCCGTTGTATCTCCCTCTCGCATTCTTTCAAATCAGTGGGGACACTGATTGAGATAGTGTGGGAGCGGAGCGTTTATTTCCCATTCCTGTGTACTTTTATTTTCGTAATTTCAATTCGAACATTTTCACGTTCTAGCAAATAAAAGCTCGTTTATATATTCTTTTTCCGTTACGCAAACATCTCCACGTTATTCGACGTAAACAAAATTTTTTTCGTTCGTTCCTCAAAAGAAAAAGCATCACGAGAATGCGCCCAAGTTCAAACCAAGTTTTGAAACTCCGAGGAGACGACAATTCTAACAAAACCAGTACCGTCCTGACACCTTAGATCTCCGGTTTATGCGAGTCGGTTTCACTACCTACGTGTACCAAAGTTTCAAGTGTCTACGCAAACTCGGCCCCAAGTAGTTTATACTAGCAGTCAGCACCATCCTAAAACACTTCTAAGCGAGCGACCGATGCAAATAAGTGTATGATCTCCAAAAAGATGAAAAATCATGAAAAGAAAGCCATATAGCCAAAAATATAAAGACACGTTTCCTTCTAAGTTAGGTGCTCCTCACCCGAGCATTTAGCCCAACGGCACGAAAACTCATTGGAAAATCAATGGTATAAGCTTATGATCAATGAAAAAGATCAAAACAGAAATGAGATCATATTCACTAACAGGTCGACTTGCCATGAAAGTGTATGGACAACGGGCTTAATGTGATTGCGCTAGAACAAACAGGGTGAACTTGACGCGAGGACCTTGACACCAAGCTATAGTAGCATGACTGGGACCGATTTGCATAAGAAAGAGACTTCCGAAGACTTGTAGTCCAGTGTCGTCACCGTACTCGTTTTGTTCTTACTAAGAATCCCGGTTTTTCCCAACTTTGCGAACGAAGAAGCTGCCTCGTGCTTGCCGACTTTTTCCTGTTTTACTTGAGGACAAGCAAAGATTCAAGCTTAGGGGAGTTTGATAACACGAAATCGTATATATATATATATATATATATATCGATGCATAATTCAACTGATGTTTAACTGTTTTCGATCCGATTTCGGGTTATTTCCATGTTATTTGTCTGAGATTTTGCAGGTATTTGATAATCACGTCTAAACAAAGCAATATGAAGAAAAGAAGCAATCACAGATGAAATATGGACGAAAACCGGATGAAAACAACATGAAAAACGCAGAATGCATATTTTGCTGCTGTGACGACCGTCACAGCTCCATGACGACCGTCACACACCGTGACGACCGTCATGCAGGCAAAAACGCCCAACTTCAAATGCACGTGCAAGAAGCAGTTCCAAGTCTCAAATAGTGGACCACTACTCCCTGATAATTCTGCCTCTAAGTCCACCTTCTTCAAGTTATAACCGTTAGAATTCTATTTCTATAAAAGGGGAAGGAGGGGAGCTGAGAAAGGGAGCCGCATTCAGACAACGAAGTGCTGCCCAATTTCATTTCCAGAGCAAAAGTTCAATTTTTATTTCTTTCTATTTTTTTGTTGCCTTTCATTTCTTCTGTAATTCTTATTTCCCTTGTACGATCAATTGGCACAAAGACCAGAATCCTGCCAACATTTGTGGAGGATCTGCCCAAAGGTCAATTGGAATATTTACAGGTTTTAAATTTTAATCGTAATTTTAGTTTTCATTATGATGCATGTTATTACTTATTGTTTTTATTTATGTTTTACCTTTCCCAAATCCATGTCTAGCTAAATCAAGGTAATCAATATGTAATAATAATTCCGAAGGGATTTGATAATAACCAGTTGAACCTTTCTTTTTCAAAAGTTGTTTATGGTCTGAGTGTTTAAATTAATTTACTGAATAAACTTCGTCGCGAAAGCGAGAACTTATTTAAAAGTAGTTTTGCCACGAAAGTGGGAAATTAATTAAGGTACGAACCAACAAGCGAAAGCTGCGACAAGACCAGATAGTAAACACTAGTCACTTGTTTTAATAACAAAGAAAGCGTACATTTGGCCCTTAGAATTATGATTAGCATCAACAACCATCGTGAGACGAGAGTCTTCAGATCACTATTTTCTGCTTAAATAAACTCTGAAAAATATTTCCTATACCGGTAACTTGTCAAATCCCCGAAGAACATAATTACTGCATATCGATTCACCTAATTATAATTTAAGTAACATTCTTAGTTCCCTTTAGTGACAATCTTAAGAAATGGGAAATGATCATACAATAGGCGCATAACATGAAGATCATAACCTTAACCAAGTTAATTGAGTCACACAAGAATCATGAACCACAAGGAAAATCTATTCAAGAAGCAAGTCCCAAAACTAGGTCAAGCATTAGGCAAGTTCATGTTCAAACATCATCACATTAAAAAATCAATTTGAAGCACTTAAATGATCATAAAAAAAATGAAACCAAAGCTTAAACTCATGTTAAAAAAATCAAGAATAAGCATAGAAAATATCTCAACAAGAGTTGCATGAATACACCATCAAAAGAAATCCACAAGTCCAAGCATGTTATGAATCGAGGAGTAAAAAAATCAAGTGAGAAACATCCAAGAAATGAACATAAAGGCACCAAAACCACATCCAAATATTCATCAATCAAGTGTCTAAACATGTGAGAAAAATTGGATCAAGAAGGCACATCAAAGGCATCAAAAGATCAAACCCTAATTCAAGGGTAAACATGGAAAACCACTTCACATTTAAATTCAAAATAAAATAGGAAAAAAATTAAAAAAAATAAAATAATTAAATTATGAAAATAAACTCAAGACATCAAAGGATCAGAAATGTATTTTTGTAGATTTTAAAAAAGGTTTTAACAATTAAAAATAAAATCAAAGTAGAAATGTAAAAAAATAAAAGAATAAAAAGAAGAACAAGGAAATGGGGTGTATGAGCAATTCCAGAAATGAACTAAATCTATTTCATAGCGCGCATATGGTCCAGACAAGAAGGGTGCAGAAAGAAAGGTGTAAGGCCCAATGATAAAAAATTCATAAATAACAAAACAAATGACCACGTGAGCATTTCATTAAATAGGTTGGCGCCATGTCACAACCACGTAATGAACACCTCAGCTAGGTTAAAAAAAATCAACGTGCACACATCAGACGCCGGAGCCCTAGCTCCGGTTGTCTTCTCCAGTGACCCTCACCGAAGTTGGCTGCAAACGTCATCAAAAATCAAAAGCAAACATATCATTCCACACGATTTTTCAAGAAGAACACAAATCCGACCTCAAAAATCAATAATAATCACTCTAAAGCTATGAAAAATGAACTTGAAAATATGTTGAACAAACTGAAACATCAATAAACTAGAACAACACCATTCCATACATGTTCTACACTAACTCATATCAAAATGAGCACTAAACAAAGAGAAACAAGTTGGAGAAATTTACTTATGTGAAACTCCTTGCAGCTTAGAAACTTGATGCAAACCTTCCATTCAACCTTCCTTTTTCTTCCTCTAAGCTTTGAAAATGATGAAAGGAATGAAATAGGGTAATGAAAGCTTGAAGGAGAGAAATTTTCGAATGGATAATTTTTTTTTAGGGGTGAGAGTTCCTAGGTTTGAGGCTGCTAAAACTGATCTCCTTCTTAGCTCTAGGATTTTTTGAGGTTAGATATGAGGTTAATGTGGTAAGAAAAAATTAATTTACTGAGGTTAAAGTGTAGTTAAAATGTTTGAGAAAATTTGGAAAAAAAATGGAGTGAGGTGATGGTGTGGTACGAGTCCCTTTTTGTAGGTGGTTTGGTGATAATATTTTGGTGGCTGCAAGATGTCAAAATAGTGGTGGAGTGAAGTAGCCCTTGTGTCTTGCAAGTTTTTTGTGTGTTTTTTTTTGTCATTTTTCAAACTTGGCAAGTTTTGTACATAAAGCATACAAATGGTACAAGGATGGTTTGGCTTATCTTGGAAAAGTTTGGAGTGGAAAAGAAGACATTACGCGCATGAAATTGAGGCCATATGGTTGCTACATGAAGTAACTTAGAGTGTGCATGAAAATATAACAAGAATACATGCATGAACACCAATCCACATAGCTCACTTTGAATGGCTCTAGCTTGATGTATTTTGCTCCAATTCATGAGGTTTTTGGTTCAAATTAAAGTATGGAGATCATGGAGAAAATATCTTGTGAAATCCATCTTGAAATAGGGCTTGGATGGTTAAGAAAAATTGGATTGAAATCATGTCTACCAACATGTCACAAAAGAAACTTAGAAAAATTCTAAGTTATGGAATTTGGCAACTTTGTGACTCCATCCTTGAAGCACCATAACTTGAGATTGCATGATCCAATGAGGGAGTTCTTGTAATGGATGTAAAGCATGAAGAAAATTCTACAAATTTTATGTTTGAAGGAAATAAAGATGAAGCCTTTATCATAATGAAAAATCTCTTGGAAGATTGGTCCATGAAGTTGCCAAAATCTTGCTAAATTTGGTAGAATGAAAACCCTATCTTGGTGACTTCATAACTTGAGTTCTATACACCCAATAGAGGAGTTCTAATGCTCAAAAGAAAGGTTGGAGAATTCTCTACAACTTTCATGTTAGAGGAAATTTGATTTTAAGCTTATATCACCATGAAAAATGGGCTTGAAAGCATGCTCCTCAAGCTGAATTTCCATACTTAGAAACAATTCTAAGTGTTAAAACCTTAATTTCCCCTTTTTCCCAACTTTAACTCTCCATAACTCTTAATATATGAATCATTTGGACTTGTTATCTTCTACAAACTTGTAGTCCATGATGTCCTCTTTAATTTGATAACAAGTTTTCCCCATTTAGATCATGGATGTAAAAGTTATGAATGTTGCAAGATGGCTAGAAATTAGGGGTTTCCACACTTCGGAAAATTCCACTAAAACCCTAATTTGTCAATTCTCCTGATTTTATGCTTCTCTTTGATTCTTCTTGCTTCAATCACATGAAAACACTTGATATGAAATAACATACCCTTAGTTGACCTTGAAATCCAAGACTTTGACTTTATGGAGCCACAATTGACTTTTCCTGATTAGATTAAACCCTTGTCCTCTTTCCACTTACTGAGGCTCATGATTTGACTTGTGATGAGACATAATACATGTAAGGAACCCTTTGGATGTACGTTAAGCCATAGGACAATGCCTTGCCCATGAAGCTAGCCACATATGCCCTTTAGCCAAAACCCTAATCCAGATGTTCCAAAGATAGGAGGATATGCCCAATGCTTGTAATCTCTATCTATATGATTGTGTGATATGCCTTTGAAATTCTGGTATGCATATCTCATATGTCCCAAGAACATTGATCTTTGCTCAACAAGGGCAATGACAGACCATGACCAATTTAAATTTCTTTAAATTGTACCAATGTCATGACCAACGTCATGGCGTCTGTTGTGACATTTGCAGGCTGACAGACTATTTATCTAAACATTTAAATTATGCAGAACTGTAAATGCTGAAAGATAAATAACACAATGAATTGTTTACCCAGTTTGGTGCAACATCACCTACATCTGGGGGCTACCAAGCCAGGAAGGAAATCCACTATTAGCATAATCAATTCCGAGTTAAACTCCCCCGTTTACAACTCCTCACTTAATCTCTACCCAATGCAATTTCTGCCTAGAGACCACTAGACAAGAGTATACCCACTCATTCCCCCTCAATCACAACAGTGATATACAATTCAATACAAAAGATAGACTTAAGAACAAACTCTTCAAAGTCACAATACTTGATTTTGATTAAAAGCTTCAATCAAGGACAATTAACACAACGGTTCATACATACTAACCAAAGCAATTATACAACATACAATTTCTTGGCACACAATAAATCCTAAGACTCCTACACACGTGAAGAATCACTGCATACCACAGAATTCTCCACTCACAAATATGTCTACCGCAATGTATCGAAAGATACAAAGGGTGACTTACAAAGACACACGCGGGACTCTCAAACCCTAGACCTTTATTTTACACTCTAGTTGTTCTTGATGTGAGTGCTTGATTTCCTCTTCTTCTGCTCCTACTTTTATAGTAATGTAGACTGAGCTTGGGATGGTCACAAGAAACAAACTTTAGGTTTAACAAAGTAAACCTAATTTCCACAATTCAAGGTGCTGTTAAATTAGGTCGCAGCAGCTTCATGTTTTGTCCATCCCTGACTAGAATCTCGCCTGAGATAACTAAGAAGCCATAACAGGTTTCTTGAAATTTAGCCTAAGATATATCAGATATCATAACAGAAAAACAAACTCTACATGCCTGATGTCATACGATCAATGTCATAACATTGGTCATGACATTCAACTTCATTTAAACTTGCTTTCCAGCTTGCCCTGCTGAACACTTCTGCAGAACTTTCTTTATGACAGTAGAAACAAATGTTTTATAGTTCCCTAAAAAGTCTCAAAGATCCTTTTTATGAACACTAATTAAATCTGCACTTTATTCCTAATGAATCTCTTTGGCTTGTACATACTGATGAGGAATATCCAACAGGACCAAAATATTTCTGTCAAGAGATATAACATAGCATCCCCTGCTGTACTAGACATTGATGTCATGACATTCAGTATAACATCCATGACAGCAGTTCTGTCATCAGCTCCTGCTAGCTCCTTCTGCATCCATGAAAGCAGTTCTGTCATCTGCTCTTGTTAGCTCCTGCTGCACGAGATGTCATGATACTGGAAATGACATCCTGTTTACAACACATGACAACAGTTCTGTTATCAGCTCCTGCTAGCTCCTGTTGCACCACTACTCCTGCTGTTTCTCATACATGACAATAGTATTATCATGACAGCAGATGGATCTCGTGATGGATGTCACGACATTCAGCATGACATTCACATTAAAACACTCCACAACAGTTCTGTCACCACAGTAGATGGAGATGTTATAACATCCTGCTTAACATCAGTGCAAGATCATGTTTTACCAAAATTTAGCAAATCATAGAACCATGGACAATTCTATAACATAGAACCATGGAACTAACAATCTCCCCCTTTGGCAAATTTTGGCTAAAACAACTTATCAGGGCAGCAACAATAGTTTTTCCAGCCTCACACACTATCATGCTCCCCCTTGATAGTTGCAACAGATAACAACATTTTACTCCCCCTTGGTTTAGTCAAAAATTGACAAAAATTGGACTAAGTGTACATTCTGCACAGGGTGTCCAAGTCTGCCATTTCTTGATCTCTAAAGGCTGCACCAACAATTATGGACAATGACTTAAACTTCTTGCTGAAATCACTCAACCAGTGAAAAATCAGCCCAGAACCATAGCTCCTTGAGAGTACACCTTGAATCAGTCTTGAATCTTGGGTTCTTGTCTTGTCTGAAGCTGCACCTTTAGGCATGACACTTTTGACATCACCAATTAAAGGATAATCAATTACCTACTTGCCACAAGTAACAATTGGTCTTAAATCCCCAATTTGAGACACACACATATTCTGTAAAGAAAAATAAATTCTCCTAGACAGTAACCCATAAACATATTGCCAAGGCACAACAATACACCAGCCAACACAATATCAAGACATCTTGTCTGACATTATAACCTCATTAGTGGTTCAAGAACACAAGCTTTCCTGAGAATCAACACCCTTTGTATACAACTCCATATTAGCACATGTACACAGCTCCCCCTGTCATGCATACTTAGTACTCCCCCTGAAAGATAGAATCCAAACATATGAAGACTTTCTTCAACATCTTCATACTGCAGCTTTACATTCTTACAAACCATACTAGAACAGATAGCAGAAAAGTTGCAGAATAACTATTTGGAAGATCTCCAAGATGTTAGGGTAAAGGTCCTTCCATTTGCACAGGATCATAGCTGATGATGTCTTGATCTTTATCTTCACCAGACACACTAGGATAGAGGCCTACAAACTTGACTGGATCCATGGACATCCTAAGGACAGAACCAAAAGGAAGACACTTGTCATGTTCACCATGAGCTTGGAGCAGTCACCCAATGTCAAAACATCTTGTCAGACATTCTATCTTCATAAAATTCCAAACTGTTTGAAACCACAAACAATCTTGGTACATAATTGCACTTTTGCAGCAACACATCCTAGATAGAAGTATAACTCCCCATATCAAGGGTAACCAGTGCACATGAATGGAAAACATAAGACGCGTCTTCATGTCTTCAAGAACTCATTCTCTGTTCAACACACATGTTGAACGCATTCACCATAAGCAAATAGTACACCCATCAACTACAAGCTCTCCCCCTATCTTTGACAAAAGATGCTCCAAGATCACCACATTATCTCTCATGACCAACTCCATGATCATACAGTGAGAGGGCATCAAACTGGTCCACCTCTTCCTAGAGTTACTTATAGCAGAAGAGACCACTTCTCCATAAGTATTCTAACCTTAGGCTGAGTACAAGATAGACACCCCATAATCCAAGACATTCTTTCCTCATCATTCTCCCATATGATAAGTTAGAACACTTCTGATTCAGCTAGGGGCTTTATCACATCAGAATGCAATCAACCAATGACCCACTCCAGTCTTGTACAATACCTTCACATCATACTCCAAGATAGTCCTTTTACCTTATCATTCTCCCGTATGACAAGATAGAGTAGTTCTTAGCCAAGATGTGAATCACAAGTTCTGTACCAGATCTTCAAGTCCTTTGCTAAGGGAAACCAAACCATAACCACTGGTTCTTTATCTGCCCACAACTGGACTTACTTCTGCCTAGTAATCCAACTGAAGATCTTCAGAGAACACAACTCCACCAGCTTGATCAAAAACATGTTCAAAAGAAGGTAATCTTCTATACACAGCTTAGGGCTTCTACCACAAGCTCCAATATATGAACAGAAACAGATCCTCCTTTGGTCTTCAACCAACTACCCTTCTGCATAAGAGTAATTAGTTCCAAGCATGAACAGTCCCAGAACCTTCTGTGGTCTTCAAATGACTACCCTTCTACAAAAGAATAGTTTTCTAAAGGCACACTGCTTAAATAACCAAATGCCACTGTTTGGTTATTCAACATCTTTAAGATCTCTAGAGAATCTGCTAATCTACCATGCCACTTTGATCTTCAAATTCTTCTTGCTCCAAAGCAAGGCATCTACTCCTTCACACAGCTCCCGCAAACTGCATGAGATGAAGCATTACTTCCATTCATACCTGAGAAGATCAACTTATCTTCATCATTTGAGGCCTTGAAGTTTCTGCTTGATGTCACAACTTTGGTTAAGACATCCAGCTGGTGAATTCAGTCCTTCATTATTCCATTTAGAAGAACCTCATCAAGAGTTCCATGTTCACACAGACTTGATTACTGATAGCAGGTTTGAGTAGGCAGCTTTTATTCTGCTTTCTTGTACCCCAACAACTCCCTTTGAAGTGCATTTGCTTCATAAAACTCCTCTTTAGAGAAACTAAACATGCCAAAGCTTGATTCTTTAGAGATGATTAGTCACAAGAGATCTTTACAGAAGGAACCCTGCTTTCCTTAAGTAGAGACTTCTTCAGAAGATCAGAGATAACTGCCACTTATCCTTGTCCTCCAAGATGAGCATGGTCACATGATCCTATGCACTTAGATCAGAAATAAACTGACCCAAGCAATGCTATTACCAACACCATCTTCTAGACTAGTTTCTTTCCAGGAAACTTTCTAGATAAAGATCAAAGGCTTCCACTAGAACACACTTGCTGCACTCCAATAAGCTGATTCAGGAGAACTGTCTTCATCTCCACTTCCATCAGCACTACATTCTAGTCTTAGTTTCTTGCCGGGAAACTTACTAGAATAAAGTCAGATCCTACCACACATGAGTATGGTAACCCGATCATCAGCTATAACAGACTTCTGTACAATCCCTGCTAATGGAATGTCTCAACATTTGGTTGAACATCAGATTCTTGAAGTAGATCAAACAAATCAGGGGCCTTCTGCTTGTGCTGCTACTGATGTGACATCTTGATCATTGACTAAGGATAATTCATTAAATATTTGTGAAGATCTCAAATAACAATGAATCTTAAATCCTTATAATCAGTCCTTCTCTGAACTTCATGGGTAACCAATTAAACACGTGTGTAGCCCACACATAGAAACTGATCTTAAATTCACACAACTTGTTGGGAAGACCATCTGACAGATACTTCACTTAATATCAAAAGTATTCTTTAGCAATAGGATCATGTGACATATACTTCACGTAAATTGGTTTGTTTTAGCTTATTATTATTTCATTTGTTCGTTTTTGGCATGGATGTAATTTATGCGAGGCCATGATCGTAGTTTTATTTCCCGCTTTTGTTTTGGGATTTGTAATTTTTGCATTTCTTTACCGCTTTCTTTACTTTCCGCCGAGTCAATAACCCTAACCCTTTGAACTAACCCTGATAGCCTAGGTGTCCCGCCGTGGACGAAAATGCCCTTTCACCCTAGCTTTAGGTCAAAGAGTCGCCGTACTCTGTTTTAGGGTTTTCCGCCGTGGAACATTTAGTCAACCCTGGTTTTAACCCTAATTTCATTCAATATTTCAACGTAGAAATAAGAGTTTCAAGACTCCACATAAGCGTGTCCTTAAGATATGCTTACTCCCCTTGAAACCTTGACCACAGTCAAGAAGTTTCTAACCTCCCTTTCAAGGGGAACTGCGATTACTCTGATTCCATTCCCTATCCAAGATACGTAGGCACAAGATGCGAATCTTGCCGAGTAAACTTAGGACTAACCCTTAGGTCTTTTAGGTTACTCCATCCCTTAGCTCAATATATATTAAAACAGATAATAAAATAAAAAAGCATACAATAAACAAAAGGTTCCTGTAGAGTACTACAGAAGTTTAGGGTGCTAGTACCTTCCCTAAATTTAACCAACCCCTTACCTAGGTCTCTCCCCGCATTGTGTTTACGATGCAAAAATAGGTTTTCCCTCTTTTGACCTTTTCCTTCGGATAAATCAAAGAGCGGTTGTGAATTAATAATTGTGATTCAAACTAATTAATAGTTTGATATCCTATTTCCACTGCAACACGTTGGAAAGTTAAGAGAAAGAGTTAAGAGTTTTATGTTGATGTCAGAAGGCAATTTAGAGTGAAGAGGATTCAAATTATTAGTTTTAGTTTCATACTTAATAAAAATAAATCAGTTAGTTTTTTGTCAACTTATATTTTTTGGGTCGGTGCTCTTAAAGCCTAATTTCTTTATTATTTAAGTAAAACTCACCATTAGGGTAAGTGAGACGGTTTTTAGAAATTAGAGAGAGCATTAGGATTACATGGCCTGATAAACTCAAACGTTAATCTATTATTTCAAAATTTCATCAAAACTTTGAGGTTATTATATTATATGTTTTTATTCAATTCCTTTCAATCATATTTTGTGTTTTCTTTTTCTTTTAATTCGAGTTGCATATAATTTTGTTGATTAAATTTGATCGATGCATATTCCTTAATTTTTCCTGTTTACTTAGCTTATTCATTAACTTCGTCCAACCTTCAGTCGTCATGCTTAATGTGGCAAATAGGAATATAATTTACATAATGTTGATCACGTTTGTTAATCGATACTATAATCAAATAAGAAATGAATCTACTTAGGAAATTGGTGATATAATATCCGATGATATGCCTGAAATTACCAAACCAGTAGATTAATCTGTAAATCATAATTGTAATCGTTTTATTTTATTTTAAATTGTCTGAAAATATAAAAAACCCCCTTTTCGTTTCTTTTCTTTGGTTTTATTTACTTAGAGTCCTTGTGATATGCCTCGAGTGTCGCTTCCCTATTCTACACTTTATTTACTCGTTTTTTACCCGTGTGCGACAACAGATCAAATTGGAGCCATTGCAAGGGACTCTCTGTTGATTTTATTCAATTTTAGAATTCTAGTTTAGAGTCTTATTAGCATATTTTTCTTTGTTTTTGATTTTAGGGTTGCAGTATAGTGGTAACTTATCTAGCTTATCAATTGACTATGTAAGCTACTATTTTGAATTGCTCCAAATTTTTTCCATAGTTAAAAAAAAATCAACAAACAGTACTCCCTTTGAAGAGTCTTCTAATGGATTTTGACCATCAAAATCCCAAATTCCTCTTTTTTCTATTTTAATTGATTTTTTTTTTCTAATTTTAGATATTAAAAAAGATCCTTTTTTTATAGATTCTTTAGTTGACTCTTAGTCATATTTTCATAATTTTTAAGATTTTATTTTAATTGCTTTTCTATTTTTCCATTCTTTTTTCTCAATAGAAACATCATTGGCATTTTCGTAATTGTTACATTGCATTCTGATTTTATTTGATTATGTATTAATTTGATTCTTATTTTGAATTTGATAATCATATCATGGCTAGTCAAAATAGATCCTTAAGAGAACTTGTTGCATCTGATTCACTTTTTGCTGATTTTCCTTCTTTATCAGATTTTGATGACACATATACTTGTGATGTTTGTACTGATAATCACTTATGTCCAATTTGTACTGAAATTAAAGATGCTTTACAGGGTGATATTTCTTCTAATATTTATTATGAGATTTCTACTGACAAAGGTGATATTACAGATGTAAATGTATCTCTTTCTGCCAAAATTTATCATCCATTAAGCAACCACCTGCCTTAGAGCTAAAGTCACTCCCTTTACATTTAGAATTTAATGAAAGTTTGCATGTAATAATTTCATCTAAACTTGAATATGAATAGGAACAAAAGTTGTTACAGTTATTGCAAGAATATAAAATGGGAATTGGATGGATCTTGATTGACATTCTTGATATTAGGTTGTCCATATGTATGCATAGGATCTTAGTTAAAGATGGAACAAAAGTAGTGAGGTAGCCCCAAAGGCGGGTCTAACCCCTTGATTTTTGATGTTATTAAAAATAAGATCTATATTGCACTAAAGGACTGTCATACCCTAAATTTGCTCACCTCTTTTTTAATCAAAGGCATTGGTACGAGCCATCAGGTGGGTGTTGTTATCACAAAGTTATCAAAGAATCATCAGAGGGAGTTCATAAGGAGCATGAAAAAAAAAGAAGCCTGTTGGGTATCTCGGAGGTCATGGTGGAGTTGGAATGATCACCCAGTTCATCTGCACAATGCCCAAGCAAAAAGGGGAAATTAGGGTTTCGCACAGTCAAAAGTCGAGGTGTCAATGGTTTGATCAGTTAATGTCTTGATTTAATCCTCCATGAAACAAGGTCAAGGATACTACATTGGGTCAAGTATGAACCCAATTGGAGGTTGACACCCAAAGATTAAAGACAGTGTCGTTCAAGATCCTCGATTAGGGTTTTCGATCGGGAAAAGTCAACTGTAGTTTGACTTTTGTTTTGAAAGGTGTTCCAATAATGAAATTCTGGTCCATAAGGTTTATATGGCTTATTGAAGTCCATTCAAGAAGATTCAAGGCCTCGGGAGTCCCAGAACATCAACAGTCTACTCGGTAGTCACCGATTGATCGTACGGTTAACCGAAACGTCAACTCTTCAACCATAAGGAATTGGACCTCATGATATGAATAAAAAATGTTCCTTATGTCATATTACACCTTCCCATAAAATTTCATGACCATTGGATCAAGGGTTAAGAAGTAATTGCAAAAATCAGGAATTAGGGTTTTGAAAGGGGCAAGACCATAACTCCTCAACCACACATCCAATTGAGGTGGTTCAAAGCTCATTGCAAAGCACTTGACAAGTAATACAAAAGTACCAAAGTGGTCCATGATCAAAAAATGCATAGATTTGGATTTATGATCAAATTCATTTCAAGAGGGGAAATAACTTAGAAAAATTCTAAGTTATTTGGCCTTTTAAGTATGATTTTTCAGCAACTTGGAGGGGTTTTTCAACCTAGTTCCATCTAGAATTTGGAAATCTCAAAAACATGAAAGTTGTAGAGCTACTTGAGGGCTTTCTAAATTATGGTAGAACTCCTCAGTAGCATTTGTGAGCAGAAAGTTATGGGTCATGGAAGTTGGGGCTGCCACACTTGAAGTCACCACTTCAACTCTTTCCAAAATTCAAAATTCAACAACTTGGGCTACCCTCATCCATCAGATCATGTTCTATTCTGATATTATGAAGCTTAGATGATGTAAAAACCAGAAGAAATGAAGAATTGGTGGGCTGTTGCAACTAGGAGCAAATGGCTTAATAAAATAATCATTAAAAGACTATGAAAGAGAAACTTTTCAAAGAGTTGGGCAGCTGCAGTCCCCTACACACCTAGCTTCACTTCAGTCATCTCATCCCTCCCATCTCACTTGATTTTTTGCTCAACATTTGCCCAAGGAACTGATGTGTAGAGCTGCCACAAGATCTTGGCAAGATTTCATTCAAAACTTCACAATTTCCCTCCAAAATGTGGAAAAGCCAAGGCTGCCCTCACCCTCATTTTCCCTATAAATAGAGACCTCCCTCTATGTTACAAACTACACCAGAGCTATCAAGAACACACAAGAAACTCATAGCTCTCTCATTCTTATCCTTGCTTGAAAATTGCTTGAGTTCACAAATTCACAAAAAACACCATTTTCCACTTTTCATGCTAGTTCTTTTTCCAAATATCAAAACACTTCAAAGACCATCTATACACCCTTAAAATGGCCATTTGAAGCTGTTCCAACCATTACTTTCACCAAAAAACTCATCAATCTAAATGTCAACCTTCATACCTTCATATGTTGACTTTCATGTACTTTGGAAGTCAAGTCTCTACTTAAGGCTTTTCCTACCACCTCAACACTCCCAACACCTCATATATATCAGATTCGAACTATCCAAAGTCTCAAAAACCAGTTGGAAAGTTCATAACTCAAACTGTCTTGAAAGATAGTTTATTGCTTCAAGAGGAAGAAAGCTCCAAATCTTTGCCAAAGAAGAAGATCTCTGGGTTTCTTAGTGTAAGAACACAGATTGTTTCTTAGTAATATCTCTATGTTTTGATGATAACAATTATGAATTTTGTATTCAAGAATTATATACTCTAAATGTGTTCTAGACTAT
Source organism: Lathyrus sativus (assembly GCA_963859935.3). Lineage (NCBI taxonomy): Eukaryota > Viridiplantae > Streptophyta > Magnoliopsida > Fabales > Fabaceae > Lathyrus > Lathyrus sativus. The sequence continues at coordinate 120,345,160 of OZ012740.1, forward strand.
TTGCTACAGGTACTAAAGAAAATATTCTTAAAGAGCAAATTTTGGATCTGAACAATGATATTATGAAAGGCTTCAAAGGTTCAAGAGCATCTTAAATGAAGATCTGAATGCTACCTCTGGAAGAATCTGAGTGCTGCCCACTGAAGATTTTGAAGCAGAAGCCTCTATAGAATAGAAGACTATGAGAGTTCAGAAGCTTAGTCATCAGAAGACTCTGAAGATACTGCGCTGCATAGTATAGTATTGAGAATCTGATATAGAAGACTCTGCTCTGACAGAACTACACGCTCAAGCACACAAGCTGCATATACTCTGATTCAGCATAATCTGAAGAACATCCCAAGACTCTGAAGATCCAGAAGATCTCTACTCTGGAGAATCTGAAGATCCAGACTCTGATGTTGATAGCTGAACTTACTTAGTGAAGAAGATTTGAATATGTCTGTTGGCATATCTCAACAGCTCTTTCCTCTTTCATGATAGACACAAGAACACAGACAAAAAGGTTTTATCTGTGCATTCCATTCTAAGGAAAGATTCTGCAACTTGAAGACAAAAGGCACCAGGCTTTTTCAACACAGTCTCCAACGTTGAGAAGACTTCATGGATCTAAGTGCCTATATAAAGAAGTCTACTTCATCTTCTTCAAAAGTAACCAAGTAACGAACCTCTTGCAAAAAATCACTCAGAAAAGCAAATCTCCCAAAAGCTCTCATATTCTATTTTGCTGTAACATTGTTCTTAAACTTAAGAGAAATATCACAGTTGTGATAATAGCTTTTTTTAGAAGCATTCTTACTCTTGTAATAGTTTTACATAGATTATAAAAGGTTTTCTTAAGAGGATCCAGTTGGGATCAGTAGCTCTTGAGAAGACTAAGAACAGTTGTTCTTAGGTGTTACTATTGTAATCTATTTGATTAAATAGTGGATTAAGTCCTTGACTGAGAAAGGCAAATCACTCTTGAGAGGGTGGACTGGAGTAGTTGAGTTCAACGAACCAGGATAAAAATATCTGTGTTGAATCTTTGATTATTTGTCATACTTATTCAACCCCCCCTTCTAAGTATTTTCTCACCTTCAGTTGGCATCAGAGCTCCGGTTCTGCGTGTGCTACCACTTAACCGTGTCAGTAAAGATCCAGTGAGAAAAGTTACTTTGATATATATTTGTTTGTCATTATGGGTGATGTTTCTACATCCAATACAGCCAATTGTAACAAATATGAAGGTGATAGAATCAGCACAAAGCCTCCCATGTTTGATGGAGAGAAGTTTGATTACTGGAAGGACAGGATAGAAAGTTTCTTCCTGGGTTATGATGCTGATTTATGGGACTTGGTCATTGATGGCTATGAGCATCCTACAAATGAGGATGGCAAGAAAATTGATAGAAAATCAATGATAGAAGCCCAGAAGAAGGATTTCAAAAATCACCATAAAGCTAGGACAATATTGCTTAATGCAATCTCTCATACTGAGTATGAAAAGATTACTAACAGAGAAACAGCTCATGGAATGTTTGAGTCACTTAAAATGACTCATGAGGGAAATTCTCAAGTGAAGGAGACCAAGGCTCTGGCGCTTATACAGAAGTATGAAGCGTTCAAAATGGAAGAAATCTGAAAATATAGAAACTATGTTTTCTAGATTTCAGATCCTCACAGCAGGTCTAAACGTTCTGGACAAGGGATACTCCACATCAGATCATGTAAAGAAAATCATCATAAGTCTACCTACCAGATGGAGACCAATGGTGACTGCCTTGAAGATGGCTAAAGATCTGAACAAGATCTCTTTAGAAGAACTCATCAGCTCACTGAGGAGTCATGAAATTGAGCTTGAGGAAGATGAACCTCAAAAGAAAGAAAAAGGTAAATCTATTGCTTTAAAATCTAATAAATCTGCTAAAGCCTTGCAGGTTATTGAAGAAAGCTCTGAAGGATCTTCTTCTGAAGAAGAAGATGAATTATCCATGTTGTCCAGAAGGATCAACAAACTCTGGAAGCACAAGGGAAAGAAGTTCAACAACTTCAGAAAATCTGATCATAGAAAGGAATCTTCTGGGCACAGAAGATCTGGCAAGAAAGAAATTGTATGCTATGAGTGCAAAGAACCTGGGCATTACAAGAATGATTGCCCCAAACTTCAAAGAGAAAAACCCAAGAAGAAGTTTGACAAAAAGAAGAAGGTTTTGATGGCAACATGGGATGACTCAGATGAATCTGAATCATCTTCTGAATCAGAAGAAGAATGTGCTAATGTTGCACTGATGACCAGCACAGATGATCAGGAAAAGGGAACATCAGGATCTGAAGCTGAATCAGACTCTGACTCTGAAGAGGTATTTTCTGAACTCTCCAAAGCTGAACTTGTTGAGAGCTTGTCTGAAATGTTGGAAAGCTACAGCAAGATCAAACTCAAATACAAGAAGCTGAAAAGCAGTATTGAATCTGAGATTGATCTTCTGAAGACAGAACTTGTTGAGCAAAAAGAAATTAATCTGAAAATCAAAAATGACTTTGAAATATCTCAACAAGAATCTGAATCTGAGACTAAGTCATGTGAAAACATTTTAGAAAAATATGACTCTAGCTTTCAAAGATTCCTTACTAAGAGCATAGACAGAAGCAAGATGGCTTCTATGATCTATGGTGTTAGTGGGAACAACAGAAGAGGTATTGGATATGAATCTTCCTCTGGAAGTAATCCAAAATCTGTTGACAAACTCTTCATCAAGAAGACACCTCTGTACTCTCAATTTAAGTTTGGTCACTTAAATGACGTTAAACACACAAGCTCTGAGAAGAAAACTTATGTGTTTAAACCCAAGGCAAGTCAGAATAAACATTATGTTGAAAAACAGAAGTTTAGACAAACCTACAAACCAACTAACCCTAAAGGACCCAAGAAGATCTGGGTACCTAAGAGCAAAATAATCCCTGTTGCAGATGTTCTTAGCAACAAGGTCAGGACGCCAGTCATGGTACCTGGACTCTGGATGCTCACGACACATGACAGGAGAAAGGTCTATGTTCCAAAGCCTGGAACTTAGATCTGGAGGTGACGTGAAGTTTGGAGGGAACCAGAAAGGCAAGATCATTGGATCTGGCACTATTGGAAATGGTAAACTTTCCTCTATAACTAATGTTTTACTTGTTGAAGGCTTAAAGCATAATCTATTGTCCATAAGTCAATTAAGTGACAATGGTTATGATATTACCTTTAATCAAAAATGTTGTAAAGCTATCAGTCAAAAGGATGGCTCAATCCTATTTAGTGGTAAGAGGAAAAACAACATCTATAAAATAAATCTTTCAGAACTTAAAGTTCAGAATGTTAAATGCCTCTTGTCTGTTAATGAAGAGCAATGGGTCTGGCACAGAAGATTGGGGCATATTAATATGAGACGTATATCTCAGATTAATAAACTTAATCTTGTCAGAGGACTTCCTAATCTAAAGTTCACCTCAGATGCTCTTTGTGAAGCATGCCAAAAAGGGAAGTTTTCAAAATCATCTTTTAAATCAAAAAATGTTGTTTCTACCTCCAAGCCACTAGAACTACTTCATATTGATCTGTTTGGACCATTGAAAACTGCATCCATCAGAGGCAAGAAGTATGGATTAGTCATTGTTGATGAATATAGCAGATGGACATGGGTAAAGTTCTTAAAACACAAGGATGAGTCACACTCTGTGTTCTTTGACTTCTGCAAACAAGTCCAGAATGAGAAAGATCTTAAAATTATTAAAGTCAGAAGTGATCATGGTGGCGAATTTGAAAATAAACATTTTGAAAAATATTTTTCTAAAAATGGCATAGCTCATGATTTCTCCTGTCCTAGAACTCCACAACAAAATGGAGTTGTAGAAAGGAAAAATAGAACTTTGCAAGAAATGGCCAGAACCATGATCAATGAGACTAATCTGGCAAAGTATTTTTGGGCAGAAGCAATTAACACAGCTTGTTACATTCAGAACAGAGTGTCTGTAAGACCTCTACTGAAAAAGACTCCCTATGAATTGTGGAGGAACAGAAAGCCCAACATTGCTTATTTTCATCCTTTTGGATGTACTTGTTATATGCTTAACACTAAAGAGAATCTTAACAAGTTTGATTCCAAAGCACATAAGTGTTTCATGCTTGGTTATTCTAAACGCTCTAAAGGCTACCGAGTATTCAATACTGAAACACAGATTGTGGAAGAATCTATTCATGTAAGATTTGATGATAAGCTTGGCTCTGAAAAGACAAAGCAGTTTGAAAGTTCTGCAGATAGAGAAGTGATTCTCACAGACTCTGAAGGCTCAGAGGCAGAAAAGGCTAAAGAGAAAGAATCTGAAGCAACTCCAGATGTTATTCCCTTATCTTCTCAATTGGACAACTTACACATTTCTTAAAGATCAAATGTCAGAGGATCTTCTTCTAGAATCAAGGCATCTCACCCAGAAGATGTGATTATTGGTAAGAAAGATGATCCAATCAGGACAAGATCCTATCTCAGAACATCTGAATCTTCATTGTTTGGCTTAGTGTCAATAATTGAACCAACATCTGTGGATGAGGCTCTGAAATATAATGAATGGATTATTGTCATGCAAGAAGAGCCAAATCAATTCACCAGAAATGAAGTTTGGGATCTGGTTCCTAGACCTAAAGGATTCAACATTATTGGAACAAAATGGGTCTTCAGGAATAAGTTGAATGAAAAGGGAGAAGTTGAAAGGAATAAGGCAAGGCTGGTTGCTCAAGGTTACAGTCAGCAAGAAGGAATTGACTATACAGAGACTTATGCTCCTGTTGCCAGGTTAGAGTCTATATGTTTACTCATTTCTTTTGCTGCACAGAATAACATCACTCTATATCAGATGGATGTTAAAAGTGTCTTTCTTAATGGTATTATAGAAGAGGAAGTATATGTCCACCAACCTCCTGGTTTTGAAAGTGAAAACTTTCCAGATCATGTTTTTAAACTAAAGAAATCTCTTTATGGTTTAAAACAAGCTCCCAGAGCTTGGTATGAGAGGTTGAGCAATTTCCTTCTGGAGAAAAATTTTATCAGAGGAAAAGTGGATACAACTTTATTCTGTAAAACTCTTAAGAATGATCTGTTGATTTGTCAAATATATGTAGATGATATTATTTTTGGATCAACAAATATTATGCTTGGAAAGGAGTTTGCTAAATGTATGCAGGCAGAGTTTGAGATGAGCATGATGGGAGAATTGAGATTCTTTTTGGGAATCCAAGTCAACCAGACTCCAGAGTGCACCTACATACATCAGACCAAATATGTTAAAGAGCTTCTGAAGAAGTTCAACATGGTTGATAGTAAGATGGCAAAGACTCCAATGCACCCTACAAGCACTCTTGGTAAGGAAGAGGTAAGTAAGAAGGTAGATCAGAAACTCTACAGAGGTATGATAGGATCTCTTCTATACTTGACTGCTTCTAGACCTGATATTCTGTTTAGTGTCTGCTTATGTGCAAGATTCCAATCAGATCCTAGAGAATCACACTTAACAGCTGTTAAGAGGATTCTAAGGTATCTGAAAGGTACTACTAACATGAGTCTGTGTTACAGAAGATCTGATGAATTTTCATTAGTTGGATTCTGTGATGCTGATTATGCTGGAGACAGAGTTGAACGTAAAAGCACTTCTGGAAGCTGTCAGTTTCTTGGAAGTCATCTGATCTCATGGTTCAGCAAGAAGCAACCCACTATTGCACTATCAACTACAGAGGCAGAATACATTGTTGCTGCTGGATGTTGTACGCAGATGCTCTGGATGAAGAGTCATCTAGAAGACTATCAGATCTATGAGAGTAATCTTTCTATCTTCTGTGATAATACTTCTGCTATATGTTTGTCAAAAAATCCAATCTTACACTCTAAGGCTAAACATATAGAAATTAAACATCACTTCATCAGAGACTATGTTCAGAAGGGTGTAATAAATCTAGCTTTTGTTGATACAGATCATCAATGGGCTGATATTTTCACAAAACCCCTTGCTGAAGATAGGTTTAAGTTCATTCTGAAAAATATTTGTATGGATTTTTGTCCAGAGTAATATTTATCAGAGGCAACTTATCAGATGCAAAATGTTTAAAGATATGAAGTATTTCATCTGATTATCTGTTCATTTATCTTTGATTGATTTATTTGTGTGAAACTCTGAACTAACAAACTCAGAAGATCTGAACGTTGGAAACGTTTCATTTCTTGAGAGACATCAGATGCACATGCAAGCAAACACGTGTTACTCAAAATCTGAAAAAGATGGAGTGCTCTACTGAATTGACGTTTGAGGTATTGCTTTGAAAATCTCATTTTTCTTGGTTTTCCCCCAATTGTCATATCTTTAAATTGAAATGATTATTTTCATTAAATGCTGTGTAAACGTGCGTATGTGTCTATTGATGTGCCCAATGTCTGATTTTTTTTTGGTTTTCTATAAATACCAACTATCACACCATTTTCACACTTTTCACATTCACTACACTTATGCGTTTCTGCTCTCTCTTCAACCTCTACCAAAACCCTAAACCCAAATCAAGATCTTCATCTTCATCAATGGCTTCTTCATCAAAAGCTGCTGAAATCTCCAACAACAATATAATGTACAAGGAACCAGTACATACTTTGTTTACTCCAGTTGTGGATCTTGAGGTTCTGTGTGAAAGTTTCATTGATCTTGAATCAATAAAAGAAAATGGGTTTGACCTAACAACTGCCATTAAAGCTTAAGGCTGGGAGAAATATTTTGATAGACTGATGGGTCCTGTGTACCCAACTCTTGTGAAGGAGTTCTAGATTCACACTAATGCTGGTCCTAAGTTCATTCACTCATCTGTCCTTGGGAAGGAGATAGTGATCACTGAGAAACTGATCAGGCAACTGTTTAGTTATAAAGAATCTGATGGTGTTACAAACCTAGCCTCTTCACGTATTGATTTGGCTAAGGTGTATGAAGAGATTATTATATCTGGAACACCAACAAGCAAGGTTAAAGATCTGAAACCTATCTATAGGATCTGGGAGAAGATATTTATGAGTACAATCTTTCACAGAAAGTCATCCAACTCACCAGACTATGTGAGTACAGAGCATCTGTACTTCATGTACTGCATCAGCAAGAATACTAAGGTGGATCTGCCCTATCTGATTTTCAGTCATCTTCTGACTCATGTCAAAGAGACTAGAGATGAGGTCAGAGCTAAAGCTGGGAAAGTTAGAACTTGGATACCTCTGGGAAGACTTATTTCAGACATCCTTACAGAGAATCAGTTGGTGAAGCATCTGACAGATGCAAAAACGACAGAGGATTTGTCCTACATCATTGGATCTGAGATAAACGGACTTACTCTGAAAAGAATAAAGATCATTTCAGGGCTGAATGGTAAACTAAGGAAGATAAACTCTGAGGAGGTCAATGGAAGAAGGATACCAGTAGCAGATTTTCCAATGTTCAATGCAGATGAACCAAAAAGTATTGTCTGGACTTACATTGCAGATTGTATGAAGAATGGAATTCCTCTACCTGCTAACCTTGTTCAGAAACAAGGAGAAGAATTACCCAATCAGATGAAGCAAAGGTGTAGTAAGAGAAAAGCTGAAGAAGGCTCTGTTCAGAAGAAAAGGAAAGAATCTGAAGTTCCAAGGAAGAAGAAGAAAGGAGTGAAGAAAGTCAGAATCAATTCTAGAGATGCTACTCTGGAAGAGATAAGAGACACTATTCATCAGGTATTAACATCTGATCCTACCCCTGCTGTTCATTCACCCCTTCCATCACCTCAACTCTCTCCAAACCTTAGACATAGAACTTCTAAACCCAGACCATATGTAAACCTTTCATCTGAACCACCTTCATCTCCCCCAGTACATTCACAACCATCTTCTGTACCAACAACCTCTAACCCCCAACCTCAAACTACATCTGAACCCCCTCAACCAGAAATTCCACAACCAGAAATTCCTCAACCAGAAATTCCACAACCAGAAATTCCACAACCAGAAATTCCACAACAAGAAATTCTGGATATCCAACCTCTGAATCAATCCATCAACATTTCTTCAACATCTGTTCACTCAGAAGATTCTTCTTCTGATTGTGAATCATCTGATTCATATGATTTTGAACCAGAGTCTCTCAAACAACCTCGTTCTGACATTGCTATGAAGGAACATGTTCACATTTCTATGTTTCAAACTTCATCATCTGAAACCCAAACCATCCCTCAACCATCTGAAACCCATCCATCTGAAACCCAAACCATCCCTCAACCATCTGAACTCCCTCAGTCTGATACCCAAACATCTCAACCAACACCACCTCAACCACAACCATCTGAACCTACACCATCTGAACCTACTTCTGTTAACACCCCTAATCCTAAATCCTCTGAACAGTCAGATATAGGATCATGTGTTAATACTATGTTTGAAATATTCAAGAAGGAGATAGATTCTGAGTATGATCGTGTTAAGGAAGTATGCTTGTCAAGTGTGGATCCGGTTGTTTCAAATGCTGCTTGGAAACGTTTCATCTGGATGTTCAACAAGGCTGCTTTAAAAGTTAGAGCTAAATGTTCTAAGCTTGCAAAAACTCAGTTTGCAGAGTTGATAAAGATAACTCTGATGAACATTCCTCCTCCTCCTCCTGTGTTGCTTCTGGAAGCTGCTCCTCCGGAGGCTCCTGAATCTGAAATGGTTGAACAAGCTTCTGAAGAGAACCAGTCTGACAGAAACACTACTGCTACTGCATCTGCTTCTTCTTCATCTGTGGTCACAGAGCTTGTGAATGATGTCAAGGACATAAAAGATTGGATGGTAAAGCAAGAGAAGACAACTGATGAGATAAAGACCTGGATGTCTAAGCAAGAAGAGTCAACTGCCAAAATGACAGAGCTTCTGACCCTTATTGCCTCACGCCAGACTTAGTTCTATTTGATGTTTCTGCACATGTTATTGCTTCTGATGTTTTCTTATTGTTTTGTGATGCTTTTTGGCATCTATCTGTTTGATTGTGAACTATGATTTGTTTAAATGATAGTTGATGTTTTTGCTTCTATTTTCCTCTTTTCTTCTGTATCTTTATGTCTTTATAAATCTTTTTGATTATGACAAAAAGGGGGAGAAAAAGATAATCTGATTGTTCAACTTATAAGCAATTACTAAAACTGAAATTCAGACATTTTATTAACTTACTTTGAATTTAAGTCTTTCAGATTACATTTATATATCTGACATAATTTATTGAAGTTACCCTGAGACTTTTCCAACCAGAACCTGATCTTTAAAGAAAATCTGAGTATTCAATCAACTCTGATATCTTACTCTGATACCTTTACTCTGAAAGATAATTCAAGCAAGATGATAACCAGGTGCTCTGACTGAAGGAAGTAATAATCATCTGGCATCAAGATTTGATTCTGAAAGTCAAACCTCTTGCATCAGGCTCTAAATCTGAAATATACTCAATCAAAAAGGGAAGTGTTTTCTTCTATTTGAGTATTCATTTTAGGGGGAGATTGTTAATCTCAGGGGGAGTTATAATTCATACTTTTTATTGAACAAAATTTCTCATGTTTTGTCATCATCAAAAAGGGGGAGATTGTAAGAACACAGATTATTTCTTAGTAATATCTCTATGTTTTGATGATAACAATTATGAATTTTGTATTCAAGAATTATATACTCTAAATGTGTTCTAGACTGTTTGCTACAGGTACTAAAGAAAATATTCTTAAAGAGCAAATTTTGGATCTGAACAATGATATTATGAAAGGCTTCAAAGGTTCAAGAGCATCTTAAATGAAGATCTGAACGCTGCCTCTGGAAGAATCTGAGTGCTGCCCACTGAAGATTCTAAAGCAGAAGCCTATATAGAATAGAATACTCTGAGAGTTCAGAAGCTTAGTCATCAGAAGACTCTGAAGATACTGCGCTGCATAGTATAGTATTGAGAATCTGATATAGAAGACTCTGCTCTGACAGAACTACACGCTCAAGCACACAAGCTGCATATACTCTGATTCAGCATAATCTGAAGAACATCCCAAGACTCTGAAGATCCAGAAGATCTCTACTCTGGAGAATCTGAAGATCCAGACTCTGATGTTGATAGCTGAACTTACTTAGTGAAGAAGATTTGAATATGTCCGTTGGCATATCTCAACAGCTCTTTCCTCTTTCATGATAGACACAGGAACACAGACAAAAAGGTTTTATCTGTGCATTCCATTCTAAGGAAAGATTCTGCAACGTGAAGACAAAAGGCACCAGGCTTTTTCAACACAGTCTCCAACGTTGAGAAGACTTCATGGATCTAAGTGCCTATATAAAGAAGTCTACTTCATCTTCTTCAAAAGTAACCAAGTAACGAACCTCTTGCAAAAAATCACTCAGAAAAGCAAATCTCCCAAAAGCTCTCATATTCTATTTTGCTGTAACATTGTTCTTAAACTTAAGAGAAATATCACAGTTGTGATAATAGCTTTTTTTAGAAGCATTCTTACTCTTGTAATAGTTTTACATAGATTGTAAAAGGTTTCCTTAAGAGGATCCAGTTGGGATCAGTAGCTCTTGAGAAGACTAAGAACAATTGTTCTTAGGTGTTACTATTGTAATCTGTTTGATTAAATAGTGGATTAAGTCCTTGACTAAGAAAGGCAAATCACTCTTGAGAGGGTGGACTGAAGTAGTTGAGTTCAACGAACCAGGATAAAAATATCTGTGTTTGAATCTTTGATTATTTGTCATACTTATTCAACCCCCCCTTCTAAGTATTTTCTCACCGTCACTTAGCTTTTTAGCTTGTTCAAGAAAGTCTACAAGAGGTATGTAATGCTCAACCTCTTTATTATACATACATTGTCATGTTTTTGCAATTTTGAAATGCTTGTTGTGAAAATATAATCATGCTGTCCCATAGTTGGTTCTTTTTCAAGGGCTTATGTTTGTATGGCTATGATATTGCTTTTGTTAAAGTATGTTGTTCTGTCAATATTGAACTTTGTTGTTGTGTACAACTTGTTTTGAGATTTTTGCCTACAAGATTAGCTTTAGGGGATCCAAACATGAAATATTGATGTGCTTGCCCTAGATCTGTCCACCCTTGTTTATTGGTGATATTTGAATAACTTGTTAGTTGTTTCATGAGTTTCCCCTGCCCCTAACTCATGTTTGAATCTAGGTTGGCTTGTTGTGATACTTGATACATTTTGCTATACCATGGTCATGAGTCTTAATGTTGAATGTTATGTGCCTACAATATTGTACCTCATATGTTTGAACTGCTGATCTGTTCTGATTTGGTCTTGTTTGTATCATTTGAAACTTATTGAAATTGTGAAAAGCATGAGACTTAGCTATAGGGCCTGCTGTGAGGTTTTGTTTATCTTGCTGTCAATGTTTGCAACAACATACCAGTTTTGTTGTGAGCAATTTGTGTGTGATCTTTATATGTGAGAGCATCATTTAACATGTTTAGAAGTTGTGTGCGGTATGTATATTCAAACTGGCCTTGCTTTTTTTCAAAACAACTTTTCACTCTCCACTTGCATTTTCAAAACTTCATGATACCAACAACTTGCCATTTTTTGTTTCAACTGGTTTTTGTCTGGTCCATCAACCTAGAATCATTATTCTACCTATTTCAAGTTTGTGTGTGATGCCTAATTGTCTCAACTGCCATGACAGATCCAACTGCTTTTGAATTTTGACAGTCTTGCATTTTTCATGTTTTGATTCCATCCAACATGCCATATTCTGCTTGGTGTTGTTTTAAACTGATTCTTGAGCTTGATCTCATCTATTAGCATATTGGTGATGTATGTGTGTCATTGTTATGGAATGAATCTCATTACTTGACAAATGCCCTGCTGTACCACTAATGTTGTGGTGTGTGTGTGTGTTGTTTGTTTGAGTTGTTTTCACTTGGTTTATCATTACACTTTCGATATGCATTTTCAAGCCAAAGTATGTCATGACCATATCAATTTCTGTTCCAATTGCAATGTGTTTGATTTATGAGTTTGACTTCTTTTGTTTTTATGTTTATGATGTGTATGACATGAGACCACTCACTTTTGGCTAGACCAGCTTGCATTTCACATACCTCATCATTTTGCTGCCAAAACTGTTTTGAAAAGCCACAGCTGCAGCACACACTTCACTTTGTTGTTTGAGTTTGTTTTAGTTGATTCCATAAGCATTAGACCTCTAGATAGTATGTTTAGGATTGGTATGTGTATGAACCAGGCCTCATTCATGATTGCTTTGCCAATTTTTATCCTACCTGTTTTGACAGCCTGCCTTCCATGTATGCTACCTTTGCAGTTTGTGAACCAGTTTGTGTTGTGTGCATTTTTTGGTCATTCTTAAGTTGTAACATCATTAATAGACATGTTTGAATCTTGTGTGTGATGTTTCTCTGGTCTAAACCTTTTCCAATCATGTCATTTCCTTCAATTATGCATCTTTATGTGTTAATGAGCAGCTGATATATGATTTTCTGTTCTGTTGGGTTTGTGATGAATCTTGAAGTGTGGAAACACTTAATATTATGTTTTGAGTTTGTGTGTGAGTTTTGTTCAACTTGTTTGTGTTCATTTCTTGACTTGGCTTTCAAATTGCTTTTCTTTTCATTTCACATAGCTTGGCATGATGACAGTTCTGTTTGGTGTTTGTCTTGGCATTTGATTGTTATCCTCTTGTGCCTCTTTGCATTTTATTTGGTTTGGTTGAGATGCCATGAGCTTTTCTTGTTTTGATCAAGTTTTGTATGCATCTATGATTGCCCTTTTGTTTGAAACCTAGGCAGCAGAGCCCTTTGGTTCTGGCCAATCTTTGATCTTCCCATTCCATTTTAATTTAGCCACATATATGCATGATATAACTGTTTGTCTGTGTTATTTTTTAACAACTTGGTTTTGAATTGAGGTCATTATATTCTTGTTTGTTTGAGATCACAAGTTCACCTTTTTCACAAAGTTCACTCAAGTTTCCAATATGCTGTCATTACTGCATCTTACTTCTTTCTTTTGCCTGAGCATTTGTGTTTGGTTTGTAAACTTTGAAAGCATCAAATGTCATGTTCAGAATTGGTAGGCCATGTGTATGTATGATTTGAACCTTTCCATCTGCATCCTTGACAGTTTGCCTTCATTTTCATTATATGTTTGCAATCCATGAACCATTTTCAATTCCATTGATCTATGAACTAGTTTGGTTTTCTTTAATGCATCTCAAAATGCTAATATGCATATTCTATCGTGTTTTAATGTGTGGTTGTTATTTAAAAATTTGGTTGTGACCATCATGATCCTCATCAAAAATCAATCAAGTTTGACTAAAATTTCATGAAAAAAGATTAAGTTTTGACAAAGTTTGGATCCTTCACGCATTTGGTTTGGTTGGTTTGTTTTTGACCCAGATTTTTCATCATAGATAGGTTTATCTATTTATGGGGGTGGCTTAATACTTGGATGTATAGCCACCCCAGTGGTAGACACTTGCGCGCCTTATACCCTTTGTCATGCCTGACCTGAGTTCGATCCTTGGTGATCAATTCTTTTGATCATTTTTTTTAATTTACCTTGTTTTATCATTTTCTTCTTTCTTGCCTTTCCATTCACACGCGCACGCTGTGGCCTGTTGGTTGGTGTTGTGTTTGTAAACACAAGGGCGTGGGTTCAATCCCTTCCCATGCCACTTCTTTTTATTTACTTGTTGCATTTCATTTTATTTTCATGAAAAAAATCAAAATATCACAACTTTCTAATGCTTTATCTTTTTTAACCCGTTCTTTTTGCAAATTGCTCATTGTAATGGCTATTTTCATTTAATTGATTAATATCTCAAATTGCTTGTTTTCACATTACCTTTGGCCTATTTGAAAGTTGGTTCATTTTTAGGGTCGCCACCTTGCGTCTTGATGAATTTCTTTTAGACCATGCTTGACTTATCTCGTAATATTTGATTGTGATTGACTCCTTTGTGTTTTTTAACATATCAAAGCTTTGTCTTATTTTGGTTATCACCATGAACTTACATTGTTTTCCTCCTAAAAAGAACCTCGGTCCCGTACCGAATTCATTTTCATAAACATCTTCAGTCATAAGAATCATTTTCTCTTTGTATTAAATTATATTGAGAAAGGATTAAGTGTATACTTTTTCCTCTCCGAGTGTTAAGATGTTCATTGTAGTGTGAGTGGTCTTGATACTCATCTTTTAGTACGAGGACGCAACTTTATCCATCACCTATCTCTTTCATCACCTCTCACTTTCATAACTTCCTTCCGAAACCTTTCTCACCTAAAACCTCGGTCTCGTACCGAGTGCATTTTCAAATCGTTTCGTAACAAAAACTTGAATGGTCGTGGAGTGGTTAGGCGTAGGACTTCTCCTATCCCGAGTGCTGACATTTACCGTAGGGTTTACAGTCGCAAAGCACTTACCATTCAAAACCAAAAATACTGTAATAAGAGAATGAAGTTCTCTTTGTGTTGAATTAAAGAGAGAGGATTGAGTGTAGACTTCTTCCTCTTTGAGTATTGAGATACTCACTGTAGTGTGTGTGGTCTTGACGTTTGTCTTTCAATATGAAGACGCTACGTTCGCCACACCATTTTCACAACAAAAACTTTGAGATAAAGAATTGGGTATCACCCGCAAGGGGTTTCTATCCGAGGATTTATCTCACCCCTAAAAAAAAATCCAAGCAATCAAATGTGACTTCTTGCCTCGCATGGCGAAAACTAATCAATATTTCAAAAAGGATATGTTACGTCCGTTCTATCGCAAACAGGTAACGTATAAGTCTCCTCACATGCGAGCAGCAAAACACCTAAACTGCTAGAATGCACACGATAGCATCATCCACAAAAACACCAACAAACCGTAGGCTGAACTACGGCTGTTCTGATTCTTCACTTCTTTTAAGTAAAGATACGTAGGCACAAGGGCCACAATCCTTGCCGAGCACATTCCCCCCATATCTGTAGTTCCCCGAACTACGTCGACTCTGACTTTCTCACATCTATTAAGAATACGTAGGCATAGGACTGCAAAGTCCTACCGAGTCTGTTCTTTCTCTTTTCTCCCCCGTTATGCCTCCTTTATTAGTTCCTAAACCCTCTTTATCCTTTGGAAAACACTTTTATAGCATAATATTTAAGCAGATATAATCACACATTCGACAAACAAATGGTTCCCATCGAGTACGATGGATGCGAGGGGTGCTAATACCTTCCCCTTGTATAACCGGCTTCCGAACCCGTTCTTGGTTGCGAGACCATCTTATCCTTTCTTTTCTTAAGGTTTTCTCGATATTTTCCTTTCCCCTCATGGGATAAATAAAGTTCGGTGGCGACTCTTCTGTCCTTTCTTTTTTGCCTCCCCGTCGTTTCACGATGCATTTTTAGAGTAGCGACAGCTGGCGACTCTGCTAGCGACTAGCCAAACCTAATTTTCTTGTCGCGTGTGTGATTTATCAGTTTTTTATTTTTGGTTTTGTTGTGTTTTCTAACCTGTTGGGTTTATTGGGATGATTTGTGAGGATAAAGCTTTCTACCCGAGTTTTCTAGTATACACTAAGATTAGGAAGTGGTTTCTTTCTGATTTGCGAGACTTAGAACTCGTTGAGTTGGATCGAATCCCACCGCTCAGATGAGACCCCTTTGGGATGATTATGTCTTACGAGTAGTCGTAATGGCGTTTTTATTCCAACTTGGGAGTCTACGATTCTGAGGACCTTTTAGAACCTTATTCCAAGGGTCACTAAAACATAACTCTGTGTTCATCCTTTGAAAGGATTACCGTCTTACGAGTAGTCGTTCTGATGGAAAACTTTTGAGGGTTAGTACATGGGACTTTGTTTAAAGCATTTTGGGATACTCTCGCTAAACCAATAGATTACCCACCCGATGGGAGAGATGCCTTTTGTGTTGTTTTGCAGGACCTGTGACTTTGATCTCGCTTTTTGTTCTTTATCATGTGCATTCATAAAACATTGTATTGCATATCATTTTTGCATATCAAGAGACTTAAGAGACGGTGATTATCTCAGGTATTGGTGAACACAATGACTGATCAAAGAAAGAGAAGCACAAATTCCATCAAGTTTAGAGAACCAAAGTTGATTCAAGACATTCTGATTGACGTGCCAAAGTCTATCAAGATCAACTTTCAGAGGAAGTATGGGAAGTTGCTTGATCTCCTCCATTCTAGGGTCAATACTTGGGCTTTGTTCGCTATGGCTCAGTTCTATGATGCGCCTCTCAGATGTTTCACTTTTCAAAACTATCAGTTGGCCCCTACTCTTGAGGAGTATTCTCACATTTTGAATATCAAGATTAAGGATCAACCTATCTACACCGACTTGGAAGAAGAACCAAAGCCTCCTGCCATTGCTCTTACTCTTCGTATGACCAAAGAGGAGGTCAAAAATGGGCTAGCCAATAAGGGAGGGGTTCAAGGCTTTCCTTTGAAGTTTCTGCTAGATAAAGCTGCTCAGTACAAGACTGTGGGAGATTGGGAAAGGTTTGGTATTATTGTTGCTCTAATGATTTATGGGATTGTCCTCTTTCCAAATGTAGACAATTTCATAGACATCGCTGCTATCATTCTCTTCATGCAAAAGAATCCTATCCCTACCCTCCTCGCTGATGTCTACCACTCTATCCATTGGAGAAGTGAAAAGCAGACTAGAATGATCCAATGTTGTTCTCACCTATTATTCAAATGGTACACCTCCCATCTACCTAAGGGAAGACCGTTCGTGGAAAACAAGAAGAAACTGAAGTGGTCTCAGCGCATTATGTCTCTAGGAGCCAATGATATTGCTTGGTATTCTCAAGAGTACTACGATGTGGAGATTATCTTTAGTTGTGGGGAGTTCAGTAATGTACCTCTGATCAGTAGGGTTGGTTGCATCAATTACAACCCAGTCATGGCATTGCGCCAGTTGGGCTATGCTATGGAAGATGTGCCCGGAGCAGAGAAAGTTCAAAGCTTCTTTTTTCCTGCCACAACAGAAGATCCTGCATTTTCCAGGAAGATTGCTAAAGCATGGGCCAAGATTCATACAAAAGGGAGGAAAGACTTGAAGGCAAAGAATTGTGTGGCTAAAGAACCATACAATCAATGGTTGCTAGCCAGAGTGGCTGAAAGATTGTTGTCGTTTCCCTCAGAACCATCTATGCGAGAAGGACCTCCTGCTCCCACCCATGTATCTATGGAAGAGTATGAGAAACTGAAGTTAGTGGTAGAAAGGTTGACTAAATAAAATCAGAACCTCGAGAATGAAATTCACCAAGCAAATATGGAGAATGTCCAGTACAAAAGGAAGGTAGAGTTTGAACAAGACCGAGCGGATGAGAATAACAAGAAATTGAAGTTAGAAACAGACCTGAGAATCAAGTACCAGCAGGGTTTCGAAGGGGCTAATACATCATTAACAACTCTTCGAGAACGCCTAAAGGATACCAAAGCTTCTTGTGATAGAGCATGGAACTTCTTTGAAATAGCTTCTACCGAGAAGAAGGAGACAAGAGAGAATCTTGAAGCTGATATTGAGGATCTTGAAAAGCAACTAAGAAATGCCTTGACCCTAGTGGAAGACGAGCGACAACTCAAGGAGGAAGCATTAAGGGCTTCATATGTCACTCCTGACATGTGGAACAACAAATGTTTGGAATTACAGACCGCCCGAGAAATAGCTACTCTATGGAGGAATCATTTCGACGCCTTGCAAAGGGATAGTGCACAGTGGCTCGAGAAGGAGGCTCAACTCAATGAATTGTTGGACACCCATGTGGATTCTATTTGTTACTACCAGTCGACTCTAGACATGTGTCGCACTAGGTATAACAATCTGGTGGAGCATTGCAATCTCATGATTTAAGATATTCCATGGAGGTTGGAAAGCGCAATTCAAGATTTGGAAGGAAATGATATCCCTCCTTCTATTCACCACTTTATCCAACTCTGCGACTAAATGGTTAGAAGATTCATGGTCGAGACAAAAAAGCTTGAAGAACGTCTCCGAAAGAAAGAGTTTTAGTTATTCAGTATTTTTCTTGTAACATGAACTGTTGTTTTCAGCTTATCTAGCAATCATTTGTATTGAATCTTCCCTTTAAGTTAATGAAAGTTTGTTTTTTTGGTCTAAATTGTGCATACTTTATTACTCAGTCGTGTTTCCATAATACCGATGATAATCGTAAGTCTTGAAAGTCTCTTGAGCATTGCATACGTTTGCGCATCTTTTCTTTTGCATTCCCTGAAACCCTACCTTACACGCCGCTTACCCTTTCAGAGAGAGAGAGAGAGTAAAGCAAGCTGACCTCTCGACATCAGTACAACACAAGGAATAATCAGAAAAGAGTCATGGATCAGCTAGAGCAAGACCAGGCTACTTTGAGGAATGATATGCTAGGTATGAAGACGTAAATGAATCAACTCATGGAGGTGATTCAGAACATGGCCAGAAGTCAAGAAGAGATAAGGCAAACAACAGAGAGGAACGCTAACCAGACTTTGACTGGTGCAGTTCCTAACGCAAATGGCGCAGTTCCAACTCCTACCGACGCCATCCCAACCCCTGTTGGGGCAAATCTTACCTCTGTAGGTGCTGCACCCATCAACACAATCCATCCCCCAGTCGGTACAACTCATCCTCATGGTACCACAATTCCACCACAAGTTCACTATGATGATCATGAAGGCTTCTACGAGAATTCAGCTGAAACATATGCGCCACAGACCACTGAATTAGAGAAGAGGTTCAATGCTTTACAAGAAGTGGTAAAGTCGCTGCAAGGCCCCGATGTTTTGGGACTAGATGCCGCTGAAATATGTCTTGTACCCGGAGTTAAGATACCTCCAAAGTTTGTGATCCCAACCTTCGAGAAATACAAAGGTAACAGTTGTCCTAGGACCCATATAAGGTCTTACTGCAGGAAGATGACCGCATATTCCGATGACGAGAAGCTGTTAATCCATTTCTTTCAAGATAGTTTAACAGAGGCTTCTCTGGAATGGTACATGCATCTTGAACGATCCAATGTGAAAAGATGGAAGGAGTTAGCAGACGCTTTTGTGAGACATTATCAATACAACACTGACATGGCTCCAAACCGGATGCAGCTTCAGAATTTAATCCAGAAACCAAATGAATTGTTCAAAGACTTTGCTCAGAGGTGGAGGGGAGTAGCTGCAAGAGTACAACCCCCGTTGATAAAGAAAGAGCTGATAGACCTCTTCATGGGCACGCTGCAGGGACCTATCCTTGAACGACTAGCATCTACAACCTCTACCGTATTTTTAGAGCTTGTCACGGCCGGTGAAAGATTAGAGAGTGTTATGAAGGCAGGAAAGATTCAGAATGCTAGCGGATCTTCAAGCGGATTCAAGAAGCCCTATCAGGGATTCGTTAAGAAAGAAGGCGAAACTAGTGATGTGTTTGCAGATAGAGGAAGAACTCATCAAGGTTATCACCATGTTGCTGCCATCGCTCCATAACAACCGTTGTCCATTCCAGCAAGTCAACCCGCTGTCCAACAAAAC
Source organism: Lathyrus sativus (assembly GCA_963859935.3). NCBI lineage: Eukaryota > Viridiplantae > Streptophyta > Magnoliopsida > Fabales > Fabaceae > Lathyrus > Lathyrus sativus. The sequence continues at coordinate 120,364,736 of OZ012740.1, forward strand.
AGACAACATCAACCCTATCAACCAAGATAAAATCAGTACCAAGGTCAGCAAAGGCTGAGGAGACCAAAAAGAAAATTTGATCCAATTCCGTCAACTTACGCCAGACTACTACCATTCTTGTTGAAAGGAGGCCTTGTTCAGCTTAGGGATATAAGGAATCCCCCAGAGGTTCTCCCTTTTGGCTATGACGCTAATGCTAAATGTGAGTTCCATTCTGGCGCCCCAGGCCATAGCATTGAAAATTGCAAGACTCTGAAGCACATTGTACAATATCTTATTGATTCAAAGGCAATAAACTTCACTCGAAATACTCCGAACATCAAAGCCAATCCAATGCCGGCTCATCACTCAACAAACATGATTGAAGGCTCTAAGGGGATCCAATTAATTTTGGATATTGATAAATTGAGAACTCCTTTTTCCACTATTAAGGAGCAACTCCTGTTGAAGAACATTTATCCAGGATGTTCAACTGACTTCCACGTTTGCTTGGGCGAATCTCAAGGATGCACTGAGTTGAAAAAAGGCATCCAAAGCCTGATTGATCAAGGTGTATTAGTAGCAGAACAACTGTCAAAATTTGAAGAAGTTTCTACTCTTGAAATTCCATTTGAAACATTGGAGATACCATATGATGATGGGTATGAGCTGTGGATTCCTTTGGATAATTTGACTCGTACACCATTGACCATACCGTGCGATGAGGAAGAATGGGACAACATGTATGGACAGATCTCTATCCCACTACAAATCCCATATGATCTAGTTGAGATACCTATGTCTCCACCATCAATGAACCAGCTTGTCATTTCGGCCCCAACTCCGTTTCCATACGAAAGCACTAATGTTGTACCCTGGCTATATGATGAGACTGTCTTTCTCAACGGGCAGAAGATAGGAGAAAAGGATATCTTGGAAGAGAAAAATACTGTAGAGAACATCGTGGGAACCGGTGGTGTCACTAGAAGTGGTCGGATTTTTGCTCCAACTACACCACCTGTCAACAGCAGTGACAATGCAAAGAAAGATACTGTTAGATCAAGCACCATTGAACAGGGGCAATCATCTAAACAAAAAGACGTCCCAAATAATGAAGCAGAGGAGTTTCTAAGAATCATTCAGAAAAGCAATTACAAAGTGATTGACCAGCTTAATCAGACTCCCTCGAAGATATCCATGCTGTCATTACTAATGTGTTTGAAAGCCCATCAAGAAGCCCTGTTAAAATTCTTGAAGGCAGCTCACGTGCCAGAGGAGATATGAGTAGTGCAGTTTGAAGAAGTGGTGGGGAATATAGCATCATGTCATATTTTGAGCTTTAATAATAATGAATTACCTCCTGAAGGTAAGAATCATAACAAGGCCTTACACATTACTATCGAATGTGTGGATGTCGTATTTTCTAGAGTACTTGTTGATACTGGATCATTGCTGAATGTGTTGCCAAAGAGCTCGTTGTGCAAGCTGTCAATTGAAGGAATTGTGATGAAACCAAGTCACACTATTGTAAAAGCTTTTGATAGAGCTAAGAGAACTGTGGTAGGAGAGGTGGATCTCCCGATCAAGATTGGACCTTATACTTTTATCATTACATTTTATGTAATGGATATATATCCCGCTTATAGTTGCCTCCTTGGTCGTCCGTGGATTCATTCCGCAGGTGCTGTAACTTCAACTTTGCATCAAAAGATCAAATTTATGATTAACAATCAGATGGTCATCACCGAGGGAAGAAGATGTTCTTGTGAGCCATCTGGCTTCTTTCCGCTATGTGGAAGTAGTAGGTGAAGTGCATGAGACCCCGTTTCAAGCCTTTGAAGTGATCAATGTTGAAATGATTTACGAAAAGCCAGCATCTTCAATAGTGACTTGGAAGGACGCGAGAACAACGATAGAGGAAGGACATCCGCGAGGATGGGGCAGAGTGTTGGAATTGCCCGTTAATAAAAATGGAGCTGGTCTAGGTTACAAGCAGAAGAATGCAACTGATAGAGGCAAGGGGCTTGCAACTCCGTTGGTTTTTACTAGTGGGGGCCACCTTGTCGATGGTCAAGTCATGTTTTTAGAAACTGAAGCCGAAGATCATGAAGAGTTGTGCATGGTGTATCCTAGGGCGCCTAATCAAACTTTGAACAAGTGGAGAGTCGTCGAAATCCCTGAAGGTACCCTAGTAGACGAGTAATTCCCTGTTTTTTATTTTACCTAAAAAATCCTATGCTCTGCCCAAGGCATATGGATCATGTTGTAGGGCTTTTGGATTTTACAAGCACAACTTATCATCAATAAATAAACTTTCGCATCCATTTTACGCTCTCTTTCTTTCATTTTTACCTTTTGCACATAAAATTATTTTTGAAAGGCAATGTTCTGTTTCGTTCTCTTTCTTTCATCTTTTCTTAAAAGCATGAAGTCATTCATTATGCAGATCTTCCTCTGTTCCTGTCAATAACGACCCCGCTATGGTCCGATATGATTTTGATAACCCGATCTACCAAGCTGACGAAGACTGCAAGGAAGATTGTGATCTCCCAGAAGAGCTAGCTAGATTGTTAAAGCAAGAGTCAAAGGTCATTTAGCCGTATCAAGAAGAGGTCGAAATCATCAACATGGGAACTGAAGAGGACGTCAAGGAAATCAAGATAGGTGCAGCTTTGGAGTCAGAGATTAAGACAAAGCTAGTCATATTGCTTCGAGAGTACGTTGACGCATTTGCTTGGTCCTACAAAGATATGCCTGGTCTAGATGAAGATATTGTGGTGCACAAGTTACCCCTCAAAGAAGGTTGCCCGCCGGTGAAGCAAAAGTTGAGGAGAACGAAGCCATAAATGTCCTTCAAGATCAAAGAAGCAACTAGACACTGGTTTTCTGGCAGTATCCAGCTATCCACAATGGGTAGCGAATATTGTCCTAGTACCAAAGAAGGATGGGAAGGTGCGAATGTGTGTCGATTACAGAGACCTCAATAGAGCAAGTCCGAAAGATGACTTCCCTCTACCATACATTGATGTACTAGTAGAAAACACAACCCAGTTCTCTGTCTTCTCGTTTATGGATGGCTTTTCTGGATATAACCAGATTAAGATGGCACCCGAAGATATGGAAAAAACGAATTTTATCACCCCATGGGGAACTTTCTGTTACAAGGTCATGCCGTTTGGGCTCAAGAACGCAGACGCGACATATCAGCGAGCAATGGTCACTCTTTTTCATGACATGATACATAAAGAGATTGAGTGCTATGTAGACGATATGATTGCAAAATCCTAGACTGAGGAAGAACATCTCATCCACTTGGAAAAGTTATTCTCCAGACTAAGGAAATTCCAGCTGAGACTAAATCCCAACAAATGCACTTTTGATGTAAGATCTGGTAAACTGCTAGGTTTTATTGTAAGCCAAAAGGGGATTAAAGTCGATCCAGATAAGGTCAAAGCTATCCAAGAGATGCTGGCACCTAAAACTGAAAAGGAAGTCCGAGGTTTCCTTGGGAGATTGAACTACATCGCTAGGTTCATATCTCATCTAATGGCCACTTGTGAGCCTATCTTCAAACTACTTCGAAAGGATCAAACAATGGTGTGGAATAATAATTGTCATAAAGCCTTTGAGAAAATAAAGGAATATCTACGAGAACCACCGATCTTGATGCCTCCAGTACCCGAACGACCCCTAATCATGTACTTGACTGTGCTAGAGGGGTCCATGGGATGCGTGTTGGGTCAACATGACGAAACTGGTAGAAAAGAGCATGCAATTTATTACCTCAGCAAGAAGTTCAACGACTGTGAATCTAGGTATTCAATGCTCGAGAAGACATGTTATGCATTGGCTTGGGCAGCAAAATGCTTGAGACAATATATGCTCACCCATACGACCTTATTAATCTCCAAGATGGACCCTGTAAAATACATATTCGAGAAGCCTGCTCTCACCGGACGAGTGGCTCGTTGGCAAATGGTATTAACAGAGTATGACATCCAGTATGTTACGCAGAAAGCTATCAAAGGAAGTGTACTCTCTGACTACCTTGCCCACCAACCTATGGACAACTACCAGTCTATGCGCTTTGATTTCCCCAACGAAGATGTCATGTTTGTCAGAGACTATACCATACCAGGCCCAGATGATGGACCCGAACTAGGGTCGCGATGGACGCTCGTGTTCGACGGTGCCGCAAATGCCAAGGGTTGTGGAATTGGGGCAGTCATCACTTCTCCAACTAGTTTTCACCTACCATTGACCGCCAGATTATGCTTCAAATGTACTAACAACATGGCCGAATATGAAGCTTGTATTTTCGGAATTGAAGCTGCCATTGATAATAAGATCAAGATTCTGGAAGTCTATGGAGATTCTGCGCTTGTCATATGCCAGATTAAAGGGGAATACAAAACACTTGACCTCAAGTTGATTCCTTACAAAGATCACGTCTTGAAGCTAATCCCGTACTTTGATGAGATCACTTTTCATCACATTCCCAGAGGGGAAAATCAGTTGGCTGACGCTCTAGCAACACTAGCGTCCATGTTTCAAGTCAAGTGGGAGAACGAGGCGCCATCCATTCGTCTGGAGTATTTGGACGAACCCGCCTATTGCTTGGCAGCCGATGCAGAGGAACCTAAAATTGAGGATCATCCTTGGTTCTATGATATCAAGCGGTATCTAGAGACACAGGAATATCCAGAAGGCATAACTATCACTAACAAGAAGTATCTCAGAAAGCTCTCCTCGAAGCTCTTCCTCAGCGGTGACGTGTTGTACAAACGGAATTATGATTCGGTTTTGCTCAGATGCATAGATAAACATGAAGCAGAACGCATCATAAATGAAATGCACGAAGGATCTTTTGGAACACATGCTAGTGGTCATACTATGGTTAAAAAGATTTTGAGGGCAGGATACTATTGGATGACAATGGAAGTGGATTGTTGTCTCCATGTCCAGTCATGCCACAAGTGCCAAATTTACGCAGACAAAGTTCATACTTCACCACTCCCTCTGAATGTGTTGACTTCACCTTGGCCTTTCACCATGTGGGGTATAGATGTAATTGGACGCATCGAGCCAACCGCTTTGAACGGGCACCATTTTATCTTAGTGGCCATTGACTACTTCACCAAATGGGTAGAAGCTGCATCTTATGCCAACGTCACTAAGCAAGTGGTGACTCGCTTCATCAAGAAAGAGATTATCTGTCGGTATGGAATCCCGAACAAGATCATTACGGACAACGGTTCAAACCTCAATAATAAGATGATGGGAGAGTTGTGTAAGAGCTTCAAGATTGAACACCACAATTCAACACCATATCGACCCAAAATGAATGGAGCTGTTGAGGCGGCAAATAAGAATATCAAGAAAATCGTCTAGAAGATGGTGAAGACTTATAAAGACTGGCATGAGATGTTGCCATTTGCGCTGCATGGCTACCGCACCTCAGTGCGCACTTCCACAGGGGCAACCCCGTTTTCTCTCGTATATGGCATGGAAGCAGTATTGCCCATTAAAGTAGAGATTCCTTCCTTGAGGATTTTGGCAGACGTCAAGCTAGATGAAGCCGAATGGATACAGGCCAGACTCGACCAGCTTAATCTCATCGATGAGAAGCGCATGACAGCCATTTGTCATGGACATTTATACCAGAAACAGTTGAAGAGGGCCTTTGACAAGAAAGTTCGCCCACGACACATTCAAGCAGGAGATTTGGTACTGAGGAAAATTCAGCCAACTCACGTTGATCGAATGGGCAAATGGGCACCAAATTACGAGGGCCCATACGTAATAAAGAAAGTTTTCTCCGGAGGAGCCTTGATCCTCTCGACCATGGACGATGATGATCTTCCATCCCCTGTGAATTCGGATGCAGTTAAAAAATATTATGCCTGAAAAATAGACCCGGTGGACCAAAAAGAGAATCCACGCAAAAATGGGCGTCCTGGTGGGCCATAAAATGGCTCAGGCAAAAATTAGGGACTATAAAAAAAGAAAAAAAAAAGTAAAAGTATCCTGGTAAGCTAAAAACCCGAAAGGGCGGCTTAGGAAAAAGTTAGGGATTCAAAAAGGGCCAAACTGCATCTTGAAAAGACGTGCGAACCCTCCTCCATAATCATCAAGCTCTCGACTGAGAAAGATCAATTCAATCGTTGCATTCAGAAGCAAGGCATGAAAGGCCTTCAGAGACATATGGGTCATAGCGGATTCGAAACTCGACAGGAATCGTTTCCGACATTGTCTTAGTTTCTTTTATATGCATCTTTCAAAAGCAGTTACCTCTTTTAGGAATTGCCTCCTTTTGTAACTTTCCCATTTATGGGTTTTCATCAATAAAAATTACTTTCATCGAAGTTTTCTCTGTTCTTTTTATTTACCATATGGTTGCAAGTTTCGTTTATTTGATGATGGGTTTTGCATATAACGACATTATGGTAAGATGAATTAAGGGACGACTCACTCTTTTAGGGTAATTAAAGGGTGACCATGACTCTAAGGAGTACACAGAAACAACGTTTTGAATCTTGAAACGAATTGACTGACAAGACCGTCAAGCCTAGCAAAGCTGGTCCCGAGTTAAAGGTATCAGCACCTCCAAGTTTTATTACATCATGAAGAAATGATGTCAGGAAGTCAGGCTTGTCCTCCACTTTCCCACTTAGTCCAAAGTCCAATCTGCATTGGCAACTACCAAAATCCGCCACGTCGGCGCTTGCATTTCCAATTACCAGTCATAATCATATGCATCATACGCATCGCATTCGACTTCATAAGCATCTTGCATCATATGCATATCCAGAATCATATCATTTTTTCCCCAGCTCTTGCATCTCCGCGCGTCAGCACTTGCATTTGAATTTCCATTTATGGAACATTATCATCATCAAACATTCGCATATGTAGCTCAGATCCAAGATCAATCTCGAAGATTCCCAAGGTCGTAATCATCCCAGCCAGGGGCAGTCTCCGCAGGGCCATGGGTGTTCCCCCACGGAGTTGTGCAACCTTTGGTTAGACCAATTCCAGAGCTTCAAAATGATCATCATCCCAGTCAAGGGCATCATCTGCAAAAATTGTGTGTCTATCAAAAGCAGATTCAGCCTAATTAGGGGCACATATTCAGGGCCGTGAGCGTTCCTCATGGGAGTTATTATCATCCTTCTTTTTTGGCAATAGCTTGTAGCGTATTTCCCATTATCCTTTTGGTAATGGATTCCCTTCATCCTTTTGGTGTTAGGGTTGATCTTATTTTGCTCCGTCATCCTTTTGGTGATGGGTCTGGCATCCTTTTGATGTCATGACTAACGTATTTTCCATTATCCTTTTGGTAATGGATTCCCATCATCCTTTTGGTGTTAGGGTTGATCTTATTTTGCTCCGTCATCCTTTTGGTGATGGGTCTGGCATCCTTTTGATGTCATGACTAGCGTATTTTCCATTATCCTTTTGGTAATGGATTCCCTTCATCCTTTTGGTGTTAGGGTTGATCTTATTTCGCTCCGTCATCATTTTGGTGATGGGTCTGCCATCCTTTTGATGTCATGACTAGCGTATTTTCCATTATCCTTTTGGTAATGGATTCCCTTCATCCTTTTGGTGTTAGAGTTGATCTTATTTCCGCTCCATCATCCTTTTGGTGATGGGTCTGGCATCCTTTTGATGTCATGACTAGCGTATTTTCCATTATCCTTTTGGTAATGGATTTCCTACATCCTTTTGGTGTTAAGGGTTGATCTTATTTCGCTTCATCATCCTTTTGGTGATGGGTCTGACATCCTTTTGGTGTCATGACTAGCATGATTTCCACTATGCTTTTGGCAGTGGGTGTAACACCCATTTTTAATTATTAAGTCTTTTTGGTGTTTATTGTATTTTGGGGTGCCCTTATGTGGGAGTGTGCCTGAGAGCGTTGGGTGGGTGTCCTTAAGTTATAGGAGCTATTTAATAAAAGGTGGAATCTAATAATAATATAATATAATATGATATTGGTGGTAATATAATGATTAATAATATTATTGGACTTATTATTATTATTATTATTATTATTATTAGTATTATTATTATTATCAGTTATTATTATTATTGGGATTAAATAATTAAAATAAGAAATTGAGGGGTCAGTATGTTTTACGATACATTTGGAAGTTAGAGAAAGTGGAGAGAAGGGACAAGTGAGAACACGATAAGCGATTCTGAGGGGAAGAGCAAGAGAAAGGAGACAAGGCTAGAGCGATCAATTGGTAGGGGATTCTTCACCAATCGAAGATATAATCGAGGTAAGGGGGGAGAAACAGATTGGGATGGTATTTACATGAAATTGGGTAGAGAGGATTCCTTAACCCCGTAGGTATTCTGATGAATATGTTGAATTGTTTCTATGATGTTAAATATTATTGACTCTTGATGAATTGTATGTATGTGATGATACGTGATGATTTGTTGTTGCCCTTGATGTACGAGTACTTATGTTGGTGTGGTTTGGGCAAGTTCTGAGTAACTCTGAAGTGTTAGTAAAAGTATCTGATGCTGATGTTAGAGTAAGAATTATAGGTCGATTGGCACGTATAATGTTATGGTTTGTAGTACTGATAGAGTAGGATAATAGATGAGGATTATAGGCTTGGAATTGGCTCAGATAGCATTGCAGAACAGTGGGTATTTTGGGGTATCGCAGCATTCGCTAGGTTTCGCCTGGCGAAGGTTAGCGAGGGTTCGCCTGGAGAGTGTTAGCGAGCAGTGGCGAGTAATTCCAAATAAACTCCCATACCTAAAGGATATAAAGTTTGCCTGGCGAATGTGGCCAGCGAGGCTTCGCCAGCAGGTTCTCCTGGCGAGCCATAGCGAGCATTCGCTGTAGGGCTTCTCCTGGCGAATGGTTCAGCGAACGTGATGGCAGAATGTGGTTTTGTGTTGTTTTGCCTTGTGCATTAGCCTTGTAGGGTCCCTTCGATCATGATAAGTGTAGGGACGGTGATCGAATGTTGGCGAGGGTGCATTTGGTGATAGGAAGTGAATTCCTTAATACTTTATGTAAGTTCCTGATTGATTGGTGTGTGACATATCTATGTGTATGTGATGGATGTTGGTGTGATCTGAGAATCGTATGCACAATGTATGCTTGTGTTAATTTGTATTCATTTGGTGTCATGCATATCATGAAGTGTTGGTGGAATGAATCATTGCTCGATGGAGTGTATGTGATTCATTCGTATTCCTTTGAGTGGGGAATTGGTGGGAACGGATCATTGCCAAGGGTGGGCATATGTGATCTATCCGGGTTCCATTGAGGAACCAAAGAATCGGTACCGCATGCAAGGTGTTGCGTTGCATATTTGCATTATGATGTATTATGTTGATTGGTGGACTATATGTCGTGTTTGGTGAATGTTGGGTGATGATTGATATGACTGTTGTAGTTACTACCTTTATTTCATGTATGTAATTACCGATATATTTTGATCATGTTTTCTCACCCCTTTGCTGTTGTTGTGGTCTGTGCTTCTTCGGAAGTACAGATAATCCAGGTACTTAGCTAGCTTGGATTTGTGGTGTGCCAGTTGAGTCTTAGGATGCTCTGATACGTAGCACGGGACTTGGGTGTTTGTAGTTGTTTTTGTTGAACTTATTTCTTTTCCTGTGACGTATCATGAATTTGATGTATCTTGTTATATGAACAATTTCCGTTGTATTTTGGTGAAAACATTTTTAATGAAGTATGTGTTGGACTTGATTATGTGATATCCCACTTGGGAGGTGAACAACTCTGATGTTTATTTATAATGTTTATATTTTAATTGATTTGGTAAGTGGGGTGTTACAAGTTGGTATCAGAGCAGGTTGGTCCGTCCGGCCAGTGTAGTTGAGTTGAGTCTGTCCCTAGGATAGAGTTGTGTAAGTGCTAACCTGGTGTTGTTGTTGTTGAGCAGTATGGCAGGAAGGAATGATGCTGCTTTGGCTGCTGCCATGCAAGCGATGGCGCAAGCGGTTGCTAATCAGAACCAAGTTGCGGATGCCCAATTCAGAGATTTGGCGCAGTTTCGGAGTAACAAGCCGCCGACGTTTGAAGGAGGAGTTTTGAATCCGGAGGCTGCACAGAAGTGGCTGAAGGCAATTGAAAATATTTTCAGGACTATGAACTGTAGTGATGAGCAAAAGGTGAGATTTGGTACTCACATGCTGGAAGGCGAAGCGGAAGCTTGGTGGGATAACTGTCGTCAGAGATGGGTGACTGCAGGAACTGCGATTACTTGGGATGTGGTTCGCAAAGGTTTTCTGGAGAAGTACTTTCCGGAAGACATCCGGAGTGCTAAAGAGATAGAGTTCTTGGAACTGAAACAGGGTAATCTGACCGTAGCGGAGTATGCTGCGAAATTTGAAGAGCTGGTGCAGTATTGTCCTCATTACAATATTGATGATGCGATGACATCGAAGTGTTTGAAATTTGAGAATGGGCTGCGTCCGGAGATCAAGTTAGGGATTGCTTGTCAAAAGATCAGAAACTACGCTGAGCTAGTAAGCAAGAGTAGGATCTATGACAATGATAATCGGGCCAAGATTGTGCATTATAAGGCTGTGAACGACCGTAAGGGTAAGCAGAGGTTCAGTGGTACTCCTTACAGTGTTTCTGCTGATAAAGGAAAACGTAAGGCTGTTGCCGATAAGAGGTCCAGAGAAGGGGATGCGTCTGCTGACGGGAAATATTTTCGATGCGGTGACACAGGTCATCATGCTAAGGATTGTCCTAAGGAGGTAAGGAAGTGTTTCAAGTGTGGTAAGCCAGGCCATGTGATAGCTGAGTGCAGGGCCACTATGCCTATTTGTTATAACTGTGGTGAGAAGGGCCATATCAGTATGCATTGTGAGAAGCCGAAGAAGTCTCAGGCGTCTCCGGCTGGTGGTAAAGTGTTTACCTTGGCGGGAACTCAAGCTGTCAATGAGGAGCGTGTTATCAAAGGTACTTGTATTATCAATAATATTCCTTTGACTACTATTATTGATACGGGTGCAACCCACTCGTTCATTTCTGTTGATTGTGTGAAGAGAATAGGATTGGTGTCGTCTACTCTTGAGCGACGGATGACTATTGAGACACCCTCTATTGGTTCAGTGACTACTTCTTTGGTATGTTTGAAGTGTCTGCTGACTATTTTTGGTAGAGATTTCGGAGTGGATCTGATTTGCCTACCGCTTGGTAATTTGGATGTTATTTTGGGTATGAACTGGTTAGAGTTCAACCGAGTCTACATCCATTGTTTTCGGAAGGTGTTGATGTTCCTTACTCCAGAGGAAGAAGAGTTGGCGAATTCTTTATCTAATAAGGAACTAAGGACTTTGTTGGAGGACGAAGCTAAGGTGTTTGCTTTATTTGCATCACTGTCTGTTGACAACAAGGCGTTGTTGGATGAGTTAGCTGTTGTTAATGAATTTCCGGAAGTGTTCCCTAATGACATTACGGAATTACCTCCGACAAGAGAAGTCGAATTCAGCATTGATCTTGTTCCTGGTACGAGGCCTATTTCGATGGCGCCGTACAGGATGTCGGCAGTAGAGTTGTCCAAATTGAAGTCTCAGATTGTAGAGTTATTAGATAGAAAGTTTATCAGGCCAAGTGTGTCGCCTTGGGGAGCTCCAGTGTTATTGGTGAAAAAGAAGGATGGTAGTATGCGTCTGTGCATCGATTACCGTCAGTTGAATAAGGTGACTATTAAGAATAAGTATCCTCTTCCAAGGATTGACGATTTGATGGACCAGTTGGTAGGAGCTTGTGTGTTCAGTAAGATCGACTTGAGGTCGGGTTATCATCAGATTAGAGTTAAAGAAGGTGATATTCAGAAGATGGTTTTAGAACTCGATACGGACATTACGAATATGTTGTAGTGCCTTTTGGAGTGACTAATGCGCCGGGAGTATTTATGGAGTATATGAACCGAATTTTCCATTCTTATTTGGATCAGTTCATTGTTGTGTTTATTGACGATATCTTAATCTATTCTAAGTCTGATGAAGAACATGCAGGACATTTGAGAATTTCCTTGCAGGTGCTGAAGGATAATAAGTTGTTTGCTAAACTGTCAAAGTGCGATTTCTGGTTGAAGACAGTGAGCTTCTTGGGGCATGTGATTTCTGGTGATGGAATATATGTTGACCCATCGAAATTAAGTGTTGTGTTACAGTGGGAACCGCCGAAGATAGCGACGGAAATTAGAAGCTTTTTGGGTTTGACAGGTTATTACCGAAGGTTTATTGAAGGGTTCTCTACTTTAGCGTTGCCATTGACTCAGTTGACGAGAAAGAACCAAGTTTTTATGTGGGATGCTGCTTGTGAAGAAAGCTTTGAAGAATTGAAAAGGAAATTGACTATGGCACCGGTGTTAGTGTTGCCGACTCCGAGTGAACCTTTTGTAGTGTACTGTGATGCGTCTAAGATGGGATTAGGCGGAGTTCTTATGCAGAATGGTAAGTGGTAGCGTATGCTTCTCGACAATTAAGAGTGCATGAACAAAATTATCCTACTCATGATCTTGAGTTGGCTGCGGTTGTTTTTGTGTTAAAAATCTGGAGGCACTATTTATATGGTTCGAGATTTGAAGTGTCCAGTGATCATAAGAGTCTAAGGTATCTGTTTGATCAGAAGGAGCTGAATATGAGGCAGAGGCGATGGTTGGAATTCTTAAAGTATTATGACTTCAGTTTAAGTTATCATCCAGGAAAGGCTAATGTAGTGGCAGATGCTTTGAGCAGAAAAGCGATTCATATGTCGGCTTTAATGGTGAAAGAAATGGAACTAATTGAACAGTTCAGAGATTTGAGTATGGTTTGCGAGACTACGACAGACAGTGTGATGTTGGGGATGTTGCAGGTGAATAATGACATCTTGGATACAATTAGAGAGAACCAGAAGTTGGATGTGAAACTAGTAGATTTGATGACTGGAGCAGGAAATGACTCCGATAATGATTTTAAAATGGATGGTATAGGTGTGTTGAGATTTAGAGGCAGAATTTGTGTGCCGGATAATGAGGAACTGAAAAATTTAATTTTGAGTGAAGGACATTGTAGTAATCTGAGTATCCATCCGGGAGCTACGAAGATGTATCATGATTTAAAGAAGTTATTTTGGTGGTCTGGTATGAAAAGAGACATAGCTCAGTTTGTTTATGCCTGTTTGACGTGTTAGAAGTCGAAGGTAGAGCACCAGAGACCTTCTGGATTTATGCAACCGTTGGAAGTTTCAGTTTGGAAATGGGATTGTATAACTATGGATTTTGTTACTGGTTTGCCGAGTACGGCGAGAGGATTTGATGCTGTATGGGTGATTGTGGATCGACTTACGAAGTCTGCACATTTTGTGCCGATTAATATTAGTTTCCCGTTGACGAAGCTAGCAGAGATTTATATTCGGGTAATTGTGAAGCTACATGGTGTTCCGTCCAGTATTGTGTCGGATAGAGATCTGAGGTTTACTTCGGAATTTTGGAAGAGTTTACAGGAAGCGTTGGGTACTAAGTTGAAGTTGAGTTCAACTTATCATCCACAAACTGATGGTCAGTCAGAGAGGACTATTCAGTCGCTTGAGGATTTGTTGAGGGCTTGCGTGTTGGAGAAAAGGTGGTGCGTGGGACACTCATTTGCCATTGATTGAGTTCATGTACAACAATAGTTACCATTCTAGTATCGGAATGGCACCGTTTGAGGATTTCTGTGGAAGGAGGTGTAGGACTCCTCTGTGTTGGTATGAGACTGGTGAGAATGTGGTGCTTGGACCAGAAATTGTACAGCAGACAACTGAGACGATTCAGATGATTCGTGAGAAAATGAAGGCGTCTCAGAGTAGACAGAAAAGTTACCATGATAACTGGAGGAAAGAATTGGAATTCAGTGAAGGTGATCACGTATTCCTAAGAGTTAACCCGGTGACTGGTGTGAGTCGTGCGTTGAAGTCCAAGAAGCTGGATCCTAAGTTTATTGGACTGTATCAAATTTTGCAAAGAGTTAGTGCGGTGGCTTACAGGGTGGCGTTGCCGCCTGAATTGTCGAATTTGCATGATGTGTTTCATGTGTCACAATTGCGAAAGTATGTTTAGGATCCATCTCATGTGATTCCGAGAGATGAGGTGCAAGTCCGGGAGAATCTTACTGTTGAGACGATGCCGTTGAGGATCGAAGACCGTAAGATTAAACAGCTCTGAGGGAAGGAGATACCGTTAGTGAAAGTAGCTTGGGAAGGTGCTGCAAGAGGCAGTATGACCTGGGAGTTGGAAAGCAGGATGCAAGAAGCGTATCCGGAACTGTTTCCATAAGGTAATTTTCGAGGACGAAAATAATTAAGTGGGGGAGAGTTGTAACATCCATTTTTAATTATTAAGTCTTTTTGGTGTTTATTGTATTTTGGGGTGCCCTTATGTGGGAGTGTGCCTGAGAGCGTTGGGTGGGTGTCCTTAAGTTATAGGAGTTATTTAATAAAAGGTAGAATTTAATAATAATATAATATAATATGATATTGGTGGTAATATAATGATTAATAAGATTATTGGTCTTATTATTATTATTATTATTATTATTATTATTATTATTATTATTAATATTATTATTATTAGTATTATTATTATTATCAATTATTATTATTATTGGGATTAAATAATTAAAATAAGAAATTGAGCGGTCAATATGTTTTACGATACATTTGGAAGTTAGAGAAAGTGGAGAGAAGGGAGAAGTGAGAACACGATAAGCGATTCTGAGGGGAAGAGCAAGAGAAAGGAGAACAAGGCTAGAGCGATCAATTGGTAGGGGATTCTTCATCAATTGAAGATATAATCGAGGTAAGGGGGGAGAAACAGATTGGGATGGTATTTACATGAAATTGGGTATAGGGGATTCCTTAACCCCGTAGGTATTCTGATGAATATGTTGAATTGTTGCTATGATGTTAAATATTGTTGATTTTTGATGAATTTTATGTATATGATGATACGTGATGATTTGTTGTTTCCCTTGATGTACGAGTACTGATGTTGGTGTGGTTTGGGTAAGTTCTGAGTAACTCTGAAGTGTTAGTAAACGTATATGATGCTGATGTTAGAGTAAGAATTATAGGTCGATTGGCACGTATAATGTTATGGTTTGTAGTACTGATAGAGTAGGAGAATAGATGAGTATTATAGGCTTGGAATTGGCTCAGATAGCATTGCAGAACAGTGGGGATTTTGGGGTTTCGTAGCATTCGCTGGGTTTCGCCTGGCGAAGGTTAGCGAGGGTTCGCCCGGCGAGTGTTAGCGAGCAGTGGCGAGTAATTTCAAATAAACTCCCATACCTAAAGGGTATAAAGTTCTCCAGGCGAATGTGGCCAGCGAGGCTTCGCCAGCAGGTTCGCTGGGTTTCGCCTGGCGAAGGTTAGCGAGGGTTCGCCCGGCGAGTGTTAGCGAGCAGTGGCGAGTAATTTCAAATAAACTCCCATACCTAAAGGATATAAAGTTTGCCTGGCGAATGTGGCCAGCGAGGCTTCTCTAGCAGGTTCGCCTGGCGAGCCATAGCGAGCATTCGCTGCGGGGCTTCGCCTGGCGAATGGTTCAGCGAATGTGATGGCAGAATGTGGTTTTGTGTTGTTTTGCCTTGTGCATTAGCCTTGTAGGGTCCCTTCGATCATGATAAATGTAGGGAAGGTGATCGAATGCTGGCGAGGGTGCATTTGGTGATAGGAAGTGAATTCCTTAATACTTTATGTAAGTGCCTGATTGATTGGTGTGTGACATATCTATGTGTATGTGATGGATGTTGGTGTGATCTGAGAATCGTATGCACAATGTATGCTTGTGTTAATTTGTATGCATTTGGTGTCATGCATATCATGAAGTGTTGGTGGAATGAACCATTGCTCGATGGAGTGTATGTGATTCATTCATATTCCTTTGAGTGGGGAATTGGTGGGAACGGATCATTGCCAAGGGTGGGCGTATGTGATCTATCCGGGTTCCATTGAGGAACCAAAGAGTCGGTACCGCATGCAAGGTGTTGCGTTGCATATTTGCATTATGATGTATTATGTTGATTGGTGGACTATATGTCGTGTTTGGTGAATGTTGGGTGATGATTGATATGACTGTTGTAGTTACTACCTTTATTTCATGTATGTAATTATCGATATATTTTGATCATGTTTTCTCACCCCCTTTGTTGTTGTTGTGGTCCGTGCTTCTTCGGAAGTACAGATAATCCAGGTACTTAGCTAGCTTGGATTTGTGGTGTGCCAGTCGAGTCTTAGGATGCTCTGATACGTAGCACGGTACTTGGGTGTTTGTAGTTGTTTTTGTTGAACTTATTTCTTTTCCTGTGACGTATCATGAATTTGATGTATCTTGTTATATGAACAATTTCCGCTGTATTTTGGTGAAAACATTTTTAATGAAGTATGTGTTGGATTTGAGTATGTGATATCCCACTTGGGAGGTGAATAACTCTGATGTTTATTTATAATGTTTATATTTTAATTGATTTGGGAAGTGGAGTGTTACAGTGGGTCCATTACTTTCTTTTGATTTCAGAACAACGTTGTGAGTATACTATCATCCTTTTGGTGATAGGCTTGTCATTCTTTTGGTGTCAAGTTTTTTCTGTTAACATCCTTTTGGTGTTAGCGACCTTTGCAAGGTATCCAGCATCCCATTCCCAAGTATTTACTTTCCCGGAAAAATTCAGGGTCTTCTACATCTAATCATCTTCTACCTCGAAAGAATGAATGTCGTGGCATTTTGTCTTACTAGGTTTAAGCCGATTAGATAGGGGCATCTGTCATACCCTAAATTTGCTCACCTCTTTTTTAATCAAAGACATTGGTACGAGCCATCAGGTGGGTGTTGTTATCACAAAGTTATCAAAGAATCATAAGAGGGAGTTCATAAGGAGCATGAAAAAAAAGAAGCCTGTTGGGTATCTCGGAGGTCATGGTGGAGTTGGAATGATCACCCAGTTCATCTGCACAATGCCCAAGCAAAAAGGGGAAATTAGGGTTTCGTACAGTCAAAAGTCAAGGTGTCAATGGTTTGATCAGTCAATGTCTTGATTTAATCCTCCATGAAACAAGGTCAAGTATACTACATTGGGTCAAGTATGAACCCAATTGGAGGTTGACACCCAAAGATTAAAGACAGTGTCGTACAGGATCCCCGATTAGGGTTTTCGATCGGGAAAAGTCAACTGTAGTTTGACTTTTGTTTTGAAAGGTGTTCCAATAATTAAATTCTGGTCCATAAGGTTTATATGGCTTAGTGAAGTCCATTCAAGAAGATTCAAGGCCTCGGGAGTCCCAGAACATCAACACTCAACTCGGTAGTCACCGATTGATCGTACGGTTGACCGAAACGTCAAATCTTCAACCATAAGGAATTGTACCTCATGATATGAATCAAAAATGTTCCTTATGTCATATTACACCTTCCCATAAAATTTCATGACCATTGGATCAAGGGTTAAGAAGTAATTGCAAAAATCAGGAATTAGGATTTTGAAAGGGGCAAGACCATAATTCCTCAACCACACATCTAATTGAGGTGGTTCAAAACTCATTGGAAAGCTCTTGACAAGTACTACAAAATTCCCAAAGTGGTCCATGATCAAAAAATGCATAGATTTGGAGTTATGATCAAATTCATTTCAAGAGGGGAAATAACTTAGAAAAATTCTAAGTTATTTGGCCTTTTAAGTATGATTTTTCAGCAACTTGGAGGGGTTTTTCAACCTAGTTCCATCTAGAATTTGGAAATCTCAAGAACATGAAAGTTGTAGATCTACTTGAGGGCTTTCTAAATTGTGGTAGAACTCCTCAATAGCTTTTGTGAGCAGAAAGTTATGGGTCATGGAAGTTGGGGCTGCCACACTTGAAGTCACCACTTCAACTCTTTCCAAAATTCAAAATTCAACAACTTGGGCTACCCTCAGCCATTGGATCATTTCTATTATGATATTATGAAGCTTATATGATGCAAAAACCAGAAGAAAGAGAAACTTTTCAAAGAGTTGGGCAGCTGTAGTCCCCTACACTCCTAGCTTCACTTCAGTCATCTCATTCCTCCCATCTCACTTGATTTTTTGCTCAGCATTTTCCCAAGGAACTGATGTGTAGAGCTCCCACAAGATCTTGGCAAGATTTCATTCAAAACTTCACAATTTCCCTCCAAAATGTGGAAAAGCCAAGGCTACCCTCACCCTCATTTTCCCTATAAATAGAGACCTCTCTCTATGTTACAAACTACACCAGAGCTATCAAGGACACACAAGATACTCATAGCTCTCTCATTCTTATCCTTGCTTGAAAATTGCTTGAGTTCACAAATTCACAAAAAACACTATTTTCCACTCTTCATGCTAGTTCTTTTTACAAACATCAAAACACTTCAAAGACCATCTATACACCCTTAAAATGTCCATTTGAAGCTGTTCCAACCATTACTTTCACCAAAAAACTCATCAATCTAAAAGTCAACCTTCATACCTTCATATGTTGACTTTCATGTACTTTGGAAGCCAAGTCTCTACTTAAGGCTTTTCCTACCACCTCAACACTCCCAACACCTCATACATATCATATTCCAACTTTCCAAAGTCTCAAAAACCAGTTGGAAAGTTCATAACTCAAACTGTCTTAAAAGACAATTTATTGCTTCAAGAGGAAGAAAGCTCCAAATCTTTGCCAAAGAAGAAGATCTCTGGGTTTCTTAGCTTTTTAGCTTGTTCAAGAAAGTCTACAAGAGATATGTAATGCTCAACCTCTTTATTATACATACATTGTCATGTTTTTGCAATTTTGAAATGCTTGTTGTGAAAATATAGTCATGTTGTCCCATAGTTGGTTCTTTGTCAAGGGCTTATGTTTGTATGGCTATGATATTGCTTTTGTTAAAGTATGTTGTTCATGTATGATGTGTTGATGATTTTCTGTCAATATTGAACTTTAATGTTGTGTACAATTTGTTTTGAGATTTTTGCCTACAAGATTAGCTTTAGGGGATCCAAACATGAAATATTGATGTGATTGCCCTAGATCTGTCAGCCCTTGTTTATTGGTGATATTTGGATAACTTGTTAGTTGTTTCATGAGTTTCCCCTTCCCCTAGCGCATGTTTGAATCTAGGTTAGATTGTTGTGATACTTGATACATTTTGCTATACCATGGTCATGAGTCTTAATGTTGAATGTTATGTGCCTACAATATTGTACCTCATATGTTTGAACTGCTGATCTGTTCTGATTTGGTCTTGTTTGTATCATTTGAAACTTATTGAAATTGTGAAAAGCATGAGACTTAGCTATAGGGCCTGCTGTGAGGTTTTGTTTGTCTTGCTGTCAATGTTTGCAACAACATACCAGTGTTGTTGTGAGCAATTTGTGTGTGATCTTTATATGTGAGAGCATCATTTAACATGTTTAGAAGTTATGTGTGGTATGTATATTCAAACTGGCCTTGCTTTTTTTCAAAACAACTTTTCACTCTCCACTTGCATTTTCAAAACTTCATGATACCAACAACTTGCCATTTTCTGTTTCAACTGGTTTTTGTCTGGTCCATTAACCTAGAATCATTATTCTACCTATTTCAAGTTTGTGTCTGATGCCTAATTGTCTCAACTGCCATGACAGATCCAACTGCTTTTGAATTTTGACAGTCTTGCATTTTTCATGTTTTGATTCCATACAACATGCCATATTCTGCTTGGTGTTGTTTTAAACTGATTCTTGAGCATGATCTCATCTATTAGCATATTGGTGATGTGTGTGTGTCATTGTTATGGCATGAATCTCATTACTTGACAAATTCCCTGCTATACTACTAGTGTTATTTCAAGACAGTTTTGCATTTTTTAACCATCAACATGTCAAGTTTATGTTCTGTTTGCATATGCCTGAACTTTGAGTTAAAACTCATTCATCTTCATGTTTGTGGTGTGTGTGTGTGTGTGTGTGTGTGTGTGTGTGTGTGTGTTGTTTGTTTGAGCTGTTTTCACTTGGTTTATCATTACACTTTCAATATGCATTTTCAAGCCAAAGTATGCCATGACCATATCAATTTCTGTTCCAATTGCAATGTGTTTGATTTCTGAGTTTGACTTCTTTTGTTTTTATGTTTATGATGTGTATGACATGAGACCACTCACTTTTGGCTAGACCAGCTTGCATTTCACATACCTCATCATTTTGCTGCCAAAACTGTTTTGAAAAGCCACAGCTGCAGCACACACTTCATTTTGTTGTTTGAGTTTGTTTTAGTTGATTCCATGAGCATTAGACCTCTAGATAGTATGTTTAGGATTGGTATGTGTATGAACCAGGCCCCATTCATGATTGCTTTGCCAATTTTTATCCTACATGTTTTGACAGCCTGCCTTCCATGTATGCTACCTTTGCAGTTTGTGAACCAGTTTGTGTTGTGTGCATTTTTTGGTCATTCTTAAGTTATAACATCATTCATAGACATGTTTGAATCTTGTGTGTGATGTTTTTCTGGTCTAAACCTTTTCCAATCATGTCATTTCCTTCAATTATGCATCTTTATGTGTTAATGAGCAGCTGACATATGATTTTTTGTTCTGTTGGGTTTGTGATGAATCTTGAAGTGTGGAAACACTTAATATTATGTTTTGAGTTTGTGTGTGAGTTTTGTTCAACTTGTTTGTGTTCATTTCTTGACTTGGCTTTCAAACTGCTTTTCTTTTCATTTCACATAGCTTGGCATGATGACAGTTCTGTTTGCTGTTTGTCTTGGCATTTGACTGTTATCCTCTTGTGCCTCTTTGCATTTTATTTGGTTTGGTTGAGATTGTAACACCCCCTTCTATACCCCCAAATAAATGCATATACAAATTTATCAGAGTGAAAAATTTAGAATAAGGTATAAAGGAAGAATGTCATAATTTCACCGATGAAACACTTTAACATTTGCTCCATAAAATATGTAACATTTTCATAGTTTTAGAAATCACATTTCAACCTTAAAATTTAAGCGGAAGATAAAATCATTTAATCATTTCCAAAATATTAATTCACATACACATAAGATATCCAGATTAATACATCATGTCAGGTAATTATAAGCCACATCAGCTGATACATCGCAATGTATCACAAAAGAATACTATACCAGCCTAACTACCCGGTGTTACATAATCAGAGCAGTCAGACTCAAAAGAATGAAGCTATACTTCACAAAAGAAAGACTCCAGCATCCTAATCTGCAATGCCTCGTAGAGCATTATAAAACAGCAGAAGGGTGAGAAATATAACCATGATAATCAAAGCATAAGATTATATATATAGGTAATCATATAATTCAACTCCATATTTCTCACCACAATTCACCCTCTTAGTCATATATATTTACCACACATATATAGACAACATGAATATTCACAAAGCATTCCCACATCATGCATACACTCACATTTCCACAATCTTATCATTCACACATAAGCATCTCTTCATGCATATGTCATATATCAATCTGACTCAACAACTCAATGCAATTCATGCAATGCGGTACCGACTCTCGTTATCATTTTTCGGTTTTTACATTAAACCGGGTCCACTCTTCTAGACCGATAACAACAAAGGCCCGTCCTCTAAGCCTTCAAACCCACTCTTCTAGGTTTGGGACAAGCCACTAGTTTCCACGAAACTAACAGACATTGCCTCTTGACTAAATGATGCATATGCAATCAACCACAACAATGCACTTAAGACCGTTCTCGCATCTTAATCTCATGCATTTAATAATTCATCTCTTCAAGAATTACACAATGATTGCACATACAACATATATCACAACAATCAAGGTATTCACATCACAATACCAATCATACAATTACAAGTTATGCACACATATTCACAATGTTCTCATGCACACTCATCACATAATTGTATACACATCAGGCATTCACAAGTTCATTAAATAATACACACATAATCACCTATTATGTTCACATGTATTTATACTTGATGCAATTAACATTCAAATCACAATTCTAGGATTCACGCCCGTAGGCTACCCACAGCACACATCATCACAATAGTACATAAACTATGCGATTAATCAAGAAATAAACCATAGTCGAACCACACAATAAACCTATGGATAAATCTCAAATAAAACATCAACCTGTCATACTCGCTACTCCTTCACTAAGCGAACTCCTAGCGAGTAGTCGCTACTTGTTCGCCTAGCGAACGTGCTAGCGAATCTCAACAGAAGTTACTGACTTCATTCGCTACCTGCTCGCTACAGCGAGCTTCCCAGCGAATCGTTCGCTATCTCTTCGCTACACTTTCTCTACCAACGAACACACCAAAATCCATTCTGTCCAAGTCTGGGACCATTCGCTACTTGTTCGTTGAGCGAGCTCCTAGCGAGCATTCGCGACCTGCTCGCCTAGCGAGCTGCTAGCGAGTGTCTGCGTATTTTGTTTTTCACTTACTATTATCCAACTCAACCAACTCCAAAAACTCCAATCTCACCAATCCAATTCCAATACTCTTAGTCTAACATTACTAGACTATTCTACATCATCTATTTCAGATTTTAACCGATTAAATGGAGTTCTACCGATTAAATCCAACTTTGCCCTAAAGTGGAAAAATGGTGGAAAACATCCAAAAACCCAACCCAAGCATATATAACATCATGCAATGATCAAATAGAAACATTTCTCACCCTTACCTCGATTAATCGGAGCTTTGATGTTGGTTCTTGATGATTTTCCACTTTCCTCTTCTTCTCCTCTCTTTCTCTTCTTCTTTCTTTCCAAATGTTTCTCTCTAACTTTCTTTTCTTTTCCTTCTCTATTATATATTTCCTTTATTTTCCTTCCTTCCAATTTCCTTCTCAATTCTCTATTAATTCCAATTAATAAAAATTAATTTCCACATTAATAAAAATCCCACTAAATCAATTAATTACTATAATTAATTATTTAATGAAATTCGGGCTGTTACAGAGATGCCATGAGCTTTTCTTGTTTTGATCAAGTTTTGTATGCATCTATGATTGCCCTTATGTTTGAAACCTAGGCAACAGGGCCCTTTGGTTTTGGCCTGCTGTTTGGCTGCTATTGCTGGCCAATCTTTGATCTTCCCATTCCATTTTGATTTAGCCACATGTATGCATGATATACCTGTTTGTCTGTGTTATTTTTTAACAACTTGGTTTTGATTTGAGGTCATTTTTTTGTTTGTTTGAGAGCACAAGTTCACCTTTTTCACAAAGTTCACTCAAGCTTCCAATATGTTGTCATTACTTCATCTTACTTCTTTCTTTTGCCTGAGCATTTGTGTTTGGTTTGTAAACTTTGAAAGCATCAAATGACATGTTCAGAATTAGTAGGCCATGTGTATGTACGATTTGAACCTTTCCATATGCATCCTTGACAGTTTGCCTTCATTTTCATGCTATGTTTGCAATCCATTTACCATTTTCAATTCTATTGATCTATGACTAAGCCCTAAGTGTGTAATACATCTATTATCATGTGTATGACTTGTGTGCAATGCATGTTTGGTGTGTTTGAACTCAGAACTGGTTTGGTTTTCCTTAATGCATCTCAAAATGCCAATATGCATATTCTATCGTGTTTTAATGTGTGGTTGTTATTTCAAAATTTGGTTGTGACCATCATGATCCTCATCAAAAATCAATCAAGTTTGACTAAAATTTCATGAAAAAAGATTATGTTTTGACAAAGTTTGGATCCTTCACGCATTTGGTTTGGTTGGTTTGTTTTTGACCCAGATTTTTCATCATAGATAGGTTTATCTATTTATGGGGGTGGCTTAATACTTGGATGTATAGCCACCTGTTGCACCCCAAAATTTGACCAACAATTATTTACTTATTGAGTGTTTGAAGGTGGATAACTTCATCAGAAAGCTCAAGAGATCCTCAGAGGAATTGGGTGAAACCAAGGATGTGTGACTCATAGCTTGAGAGTTGTGGGAGCTCCTCAGATGATTCTGAGACTTTGAGAATGAACTTGATGTTTTGAGAAAGCCTATGGGATGTCTTGATAGCCATCATGAAGCCCAGAGAAGTCATTGTGCAAGAATTCAGAAGATTCAACCATGAATGGCAGAACTAGGGTTTTGACTGGGTCAACCCTAGGATAACTGAAGATTGTGAGAAGGTTGAGACCCAATACAAGGGCCATGAGATCATGGAATGATGCATAGAGATGTTATAAAGATGATTCCTAGACCAACTCATCATGATTGAGGGGTTTGAGAAGTTTTGAGTTAGGGTTTCCAAGGATTGTCAGTGAAAAAACCCTAATTTGATCCCCATCTTCCAGGCAGTTTTAGCTCAGGATGTGATTGATATCTCATCTTCCCCACAACATGAATGTTGTAGAGCTTGTTCTTAGCTTTAATTTGAGTGGTAGAAGTCCTTGATAGGAGTTGCAGAGCTCAAGTTATGGTTTTGACAAATTACAGGTCAGCTGAGGTGTGTGAATCTGGGTCCTTGAAAGTCACCCAACTTGCATACAACTTTTGCCCTAGTAGGATGATTCCTATGATCTCTGGGTCAACATGAATGTTGAAGAGCATCTTCTTAGCTTTCTATAGAGTACTAGAAGTCCTTGATAGGATTTGTATAACTCAACTTATGGTTTGAACAAGACAGGTGTATTTTGGTTATTTGGTGATTATAGGTCATTTTAAGCAAAGGCCATATCTCCTATTTCCAAGCCTCAAATGGAAAAACTCAAAACATGAAAGTTGTTCAAAATGGCATTTTAAGCCTATAAAAGAGGTAATGAATTGTTGGAAAAGCTCATAGCATGGAATGACAAAGTTTGGTAAATTTGAACTAAAAAAGCCATATAAGTTAATAAAAGTTGAAATTGAAATTTGGTTTGGGAGATCCACAAATCCAAAATAGGTCATCCAATATACCATTTTGAATGTAAATGACATTCTAAAAACTTTTGTTTAAATAGAATTTTGATTTGAAGCTCAAAAATGAAGGTTGCTTTGTAATATTGTAACTTGCATCTTAAGGCAACTTGAGAAATCTTCACACAAGGCAAATATGAGCTGATTTTTTGTACACTCCACCTCAATATCTCACAAGGGGAGATTTTGGCACAAAATTGCAAGGCATAACATATGATATATGAGATAACCAATATGTCATGTCATGAGATTTTCATCACTTTCTAGTGGATTCTAGAAGCTTCTAGTTGATTCCATGGATTGTTATATAACAAGTGAATCATGATGAGTAAGGGGTTGGTCAAGGTTGAAGAATTCAGTGGAGAAAGGGAGAGAAAGAGTGAGGTGTTCAAAGCTTTCTTCAAAGTCAAGCAAGGCTCGAGTTGTTCATCACAGGCTTCAATCATCCAAGATAGTGCAAACAGAACTCTTATCTGCCATTAAAGACTAATCATGGAAGGTTGCAAGCTCTGAATTCACCTCTAGCATCACTCACCATCATCACTTGGCAGGTTGGTGATTCTCCCCATATCTCATTATTTATGCGCCTTCACTCAAGTTTCTAGGTGTAGAATTAGCCTACTAGGTTAGTTGATTAAGTTCTGAGGATTAGAGGAGGATCTATGGAGTTTCATGGCAGGGTGCCATTTCTTTGAGTTTCAAGAACAGGTCGTATGTAGGGTATTAATGGATATGGCGTGGTTTAGATTGATTAGGGCAAGGCCAAGAACAGGATCATACCATTAAAATTGAGTTTCAGCAAGGTTGATGTCAGAGAAAAATGATGGAACCCTAACCTACATGCATTCTGTTTGGAGGATATAGGAGGTTTCAGTAAGAACTAGTGACACCATCGTATTCTTGGGGAGAAGAGGAGCAACTTTGGTCTTTGGATTTGTTGTTTTCATTGAGAGATGAGAGAGCATGAGCGCGAAGAAGGTTGGTGCATGAATTCTGGTTTCAGACCAAACCCTAGACGCAAGGTTGAAGATGAGTGGATACCCGTTGGATCTTTCTGGTCCATTTGACTCTTTCATCCCATCCAACGGCCTTAATTCAAAGCTGAAAGTGGAGGGAGTCTGATGCGTATGAAACGCATCGTTTCATTAAAGCTCGCGTGTGGGCCTATCTCAGATTTCTATCCGCACCCCACCATGTCTGGCCCACATGGAAATGAACTAAGCGTGCCTTTCTTTTCTCACCCCCCTCCCCTTTATTGATTTCTTTTATTTTTTTAATTCCCTTTATATTTCTTGCATTTATAAAATTCATATAAAATAGAAAAATTGATATTTTTTTAATTCTTGTTTTTTCTATAGGTTAATAAATTTGTCTAGAAAAATATAAATAAATAAAATTTCCATTTTATATTTTTTCATATTTTTAGCATATTATTCTTTTAAATAGCCTTTTATATGGTTTAGTTTGGTGCTTCATTTTGTAGAATTTCTTTTAGGATCTTCCCTTAGTCTTTTTAATTCATTCTTTTTGGTGTGATTAGATATTAAATCATAGTTCCCCATAGGATTTAATTCATGATTTTTAGATTGAAATTTGATTAGTTTAATTAGGTTAGCATTAGGGTATCATAATTAGGGTTTTAGGATGCATAGGTAAGGAAATTCATTTTCTTTAGAGAGTTTTGTCTTGATTTTTGGGGATGGGCATATAGGGATGTTATGGGTAGATGTTGTAGACCCTTGTGAATAATTGATAGAATTTTCCCTCTTGTTTTAGTATTTTTAGGTATTTTCTGAAGTTGGCTGATGATTTTGTCTGTCCTGTGGTTATCTGTTTATCTCGGGGGTTTATTTTGGGGAATTTGTTGTGGGGCTTGTGTTGTTTTGAAGATTTTGTTGAAGAGCATGATGGAGGAGAAGATTGAAGATCAAGACCCAGAGACCCAGAGCTTGGATTATTCCCTGTCTGTGAGGTTTGCGATCCTGAAGTTTGAAGGGAGTTCATGGTACTTTCCTGAGGAAGGCACTATGAATGACTTTCATTCTTTCTTCTCACCTCTTTCTCAAGTATCCAATGATGTTGGAGCCAACTTGTGAGTTTAATTTCTCCTGAGGAGGAATGTAAACTGATCGCATGTTGTTGAGCCACATGGGATACAATTCCTAAGTGGAAGCCTCCTAGTACTTTCCTGAGGAAGGTCCTATGGGTCTATTCACTTAGTTCCATTAGTTCATGTAAGATTTCTCAAATATCCAGTGATGTTGGAGCCTGCTTGTGAGTTTAATTTCTCCTGAGGAGGAATGTAAACTGATCACAGTGGTTGAGCCACATAGGGTATGACTCCTGAGTATAAGCCTCCTAGTGCTTTCCTGAGGAAGACACTATGAGTCTGCTTACTTAGCTCCCTTTCTTTGGTAAGCTTGTTCTGAAGCTTGAAGACTGGGATTGATTTCTCTTGTTTAGGGTATTGCTTTAGGGCTTTGCTTAGATTTGATCAGGATTCTGTTAGTGTCAGGATTAGAGATTAGATGTAGATTCTTTCTTTCTCAAGCATGTGTTTTGTTTGCCTGATGGCACTTCATCCCTTTTATCTGTTTATTGCTTGATAGCATGTTGTTTATATTTCAGTATGATTACTGTTATTTCATGACTGGCTTGAGGTCGAGATGAGCTTGTGGAGGCTGAAGCCCCACACACATTTCCTCCCTCACTTGCATTGCATGCATTTTACTGTTAAGCTGATGCTTTGTCTTGGGTGTATCATTGACATGATCCCTTAGGACTCTCATTTCCTTTGATAAGGACTTGATGATAGACTTTTAGGTTGAAACCTATGCATGACAACATCTAGGAGTTCCCTGTTCAAACCTCAACCATAGGATGAATCCATGGCATGATAACAGTAGGACTTGATAGTCTCCCTCCTAGTTGGGCCTATTCTCTTCTCATCTCGAAGCAGTTTAAAATACAGTAATCATGAATGATTTCTTTCGTACGTTACGAGCCTTAAGCTATCTGAGAAAGGATGCATTCCCTCTCAGGTCATAGTCTCTAGTGCGGTTGAAATCGCAAACACAATAAAAAACACTTCTTTCAGGAGATAACCCGTAGTTTCCCGAACTACGTTTGCTCTGATCTTCCAGGCTGTGTGGAAGTACGTAGGCATAGGATGCGATATCCTAGCGAGCTACCTTCCCCCATAACCCTTCGTAGGCCGAACTACTTTGACTCTGATTTCTCATTCTCTGATGAGAATACGTAGGCATAAAGTGCGACGCTTTGCCGAGTCATTTTTCTTTTCTTTTTCAGCCAACCTTGATAGGTAGATAGATTATAACCAACCCGTCCAAGTAAACAAACAAGCGTGGATCCCGTCGAGTACGACGGACGTGAGGGGTGCTAATACCTTCCCTTTGCGTAACCGACTCCCGAACCCAGACAATGGTTGCGATGACCTTGTCTTCCCCTTTTTTTTCGTCAGGTTTTTCCGATCGTTTCCTTTCCCGCTCTGAGGGATAAATAACGAAAGGTGGCGACTCTTCTGTCATGCCAGCACCTTATTTTCACGCAAGCGACAGCTGGCGACTCTGCTGGGGAACGAACCCAAAATCTCTGGTTCTTCGGTTCCCTATGAGAGTCAATCCTAGCGCTTGTATGTTTGCTTGTTGGGTTGCGTTTATTTATCGCATTTTTACTTCCCGCATTTTATTTCCCGCATGTTATTTCCAGTTTGATATGATTATCTGTGCTGCTGTGGGAGAGGGATGTTACTATGAGTGAGAAGTCGGACCTGGGCTTGAGTGTACACCTAGATATAGTTGCGGAGAAGTAGTAGACGAACCTGTCTGCTGAGCAGGCACAGTTCCCTACGAAAATCTGCGCTCAGACGAGATTCTTGCAGAGGTGCTCCTTTCCAGTCCTGAGGATCTGAGGGGAGTCCAGACGTAAGGGTTGTCGACTCTGGGGACCGATCATTTGGAAGTCAGCTAAGTGAGGCCTCTTCATGACTTGATGACGCCACTCCTTCTGGGAATCGTATCGTCACTCATGAAAGTCTATGACGCTGATGACCGCATAGGATGCCGTACCTTTGTCCGTGGATTAGGTCCATACCTGTGAGTGGGGTTGGGATATTGCAGGAAACTTTGACCTCCAGACTACCTGGTTTTCTTGACAGTGAATCAGTCATGTCGGTATCAGGGTTCTCGGTGGCAGATTTGACTGTTCTTGACAGAGCGAGTTTTTGATCAGAGGATTTTTATCATCGGGTGAATGTCTGTTCCTGATAGAGCAGGTTTCGATCAGAGTATTGTCATCAGAGGTTTGTTCTTGATAGGGCATATTTTGAGTGGGGTCTGAAGATCTCATCAGCAGTTGTGTGTTTGTTCTTGAGAGGGCAGGTTTTTGATTTGGGGTCTGAAGACTTCATCAGCGGACGTTTTCTGAGCATACATCCCGGGTCCTTATTATCAAGCACTTACTCTTGACAGAGCAGAATTTTGATCTCGATCCTATCAGATGGTTATTCTCAGCAGATCAGATCAGTGGTTTTACACCGGGGTTTCCTTCTCATCAATGACTGTCGATACCGAATCTCCACAGCAGCCACCTGGATATATTGTTGCATGCCTGCATTTTGCATTAGTTTGCATAATCATTCGCATCCCATTGGCGTGTGTCCGTGACAGGTACCGTTTCCCCGATCCAGGATCTCTCGCCTCTTATTGTGTTATTACAACAAGACTATTGCGTACGAGTTCTCGATCCTTGATGTGTCGGAGTTGGCTATCACCAATGCTATAGGCTTCCTGTGTATATGTGAGGTTGCTGTTTCCATGATTGGGCCCAGATTCCCCTCCTTATTATTGTCAGCACTGGTACTAAGGTGCCAGGATCGGGGGAAATCTCTCAAGCACACAGACACCCGCATACATCTGCATGAAGCATTTTGCATGACATACATTCTGTTGCTTTTCCTAACCTTTAATGTTGACAGGTTTTTCAGGTACACAGGTTCCGAGCTGCTTTCGATCTCCAGGATTGATCAAAGACTCATCCACCGCTACTCAACTCGCGCTAATCAGACAAGGATAATGGACCAGGTGCAGTCGGATGTTCAAGAGCTCCGTGAACGGATGGATCGTTTCATGGAACTGATGCAGGTGGTCGCTAATGGTCAGGACCAGCTTCGTACTTTGGTTCAACCTCTGATCTCCAGGGTTGACAGTAATGGCATACTGCACGGCGGGGCTGTGCCTACTCCTCCTCCAGTGGACGCCCCACAGAATGTTGTTCCTGTTGCCGGGGGCAACGGCAGTGCTAACGGCAATCTGATGACTAATCTCGGACTCAACGCGGCAGGCGTCGGCAATGGCAGTCTGGGAGCCAATGTTAACATAGGGACGGTCAACGGCAATGCTGGTGCAGGAAATCTGTTGGTGCCTCAACCGTGGCTGGAGGACCATCAGGATGACATATTCTCTCAGAGAGGTGTAGAAGCAGAGTTGAATGCTGAAGCTCGACTCAGGTTCAAGGCGCTGGAAGACAAGATGAGAGACTTTGAAAATCAGAACACATTGGGCGTCGATATGTCCAAGCTCGGGTTGATTGCCGATTTTAAGGTACCTCATAAGTTCAAGGTGCCTGTCTTTGAGAAGTATAAGGGTACTACTTGCCCCCGTGTTCACCTCCGATCTTATTATAGAAAGATGTCCGCCTATTCTGACGATGAGAAGTTGCTGGTGCACTTCTTTCAGGATAGTCTTTCTGGTCCATCACTCGAATGGTATATGGGCCTGGAGCCTGCTAATGTGCGCACCTGGAAAGACCTCACTGAAGCGTTCGTCCTCCACTATCAATACAATAGCGACTTGGCTCCCAACCGAGTTCAGCTTCAGAATCTCTCACAGCGGAACAATGAAAGCTTTAAAGAATACGCCCAGCGGTGGCGTGAATTGGCTGCTCGGGTTCAACCACCGATGGTTGAGCGTGAGCTAGTGCAAATGTTCGTGGCTACCCTTCCTGGAATCTATTATGAAAAGCTGGTCAGTGGCATGTCTGGAACATTCTCGGCTCTCATCACTATGGGCGAGCATGTTGAGAACGGTATAAAGATTGGAAAAATTCAGGGCGAATCATCCTCAGCTGGAGGAGGTAGCAAGAAACCCTACGCTGGCAAGCGTCGAGAGGGGGATGCAAGTGTTGTCACTAATGCTCGGAGAAAGGGCAAGGTCCCTCAGCCTCAGATTGCTAGCATAAATATCCCAGCTGCTCCACCGCAGCCGCAGCAGCAGCAGCCTCAGCAGCAGAATAACCAGGGGTATAGAAGATATCAGAATCGGGCTCCTATGGCAAATCGTCATTTTGAAACTCCTCCTATGTCGTATGCACAGCTTCTGCAAACGTTGCTTCAGCTTCAACTAGTTCAAAAGAGGACAATGGCTCCCTTAACAGGGGCACCACCACCGGGGTATGATGCCAATGCTACTTGTGAGTTCCATACTTGGGCACCAGGTCATACGATTGAGAATTGTAAAGCTTTTAAGCACAAAGTGCAGGACTTGGTGGACGCCAAGGTCATCAATTTTTCTGATAGCGTGCCCAACGTTACCAAGAACCCTATGCCTCATCACAAGGGAGGCGGAGTGAATGCCGTTATCACTGAGGAGAGTGCGGACTTGCTGACCGACGTTAAAGACTTAAAAACGCCGCTTAGTTTTGTCAAGGCTAAGTTGCTGAAGAAGGGATTCTTTCCTGGATGTGGAGAGTTATGTATGGCTTGTGCTACACTTCCTGATGGATGTGAGCAGCTGGTAGAAGGTATCCAAAGTCTGATGTCTGAGGGTATTTTGCAGTTCAGCCGGAGAGTTGAAAGTGTATCAGGGGAGGTTGTGCTGAGACAGGCAGATGAAGTCGCTACCATTACTATTCCTCGTCACCCTATTACTATTTCTGCGCCCCGACCGCCTACAATTACTATCACCAGGGCCGGGCCAATCCCATTCGAAAGCACTAACGCCGTTCCATGGCATTACGGCGCCGAGGTCTATTGCAATGGTCAAAAGTTAGAGCTTGAGCCGTTCGGATCGACTGTGCAGAATCTTACCGGAGTCAGTGGCATTACTAGAAGCGGTAGAGTGTTCGCGCCGGCGGAGGTTGCAGCAGAGAAAGTGGTCCGAGCTGACGCTGTGGATAAGGGTAAAGGTAAAGCTGTTGAGGAGGTCCCTTCTGGGGCAGAAAAAGATTTGCTAGTTAAAGATGCTGAAGAGTTCATGCGATTAATCAAGAAGAGCGACTACAAGATTGTAGATCATCTTCATCAGACTCCGTCAAAGATCTCGATTCTTAACTTGTTGCTGTGTTCTGAGGCGTACCGCAACGCCTTGCTGAAGGTATTAAACGCTGCATACGTGCCGCAGGAGATATCAGTAAATCAGCTGGAAGAGGTGGTAGCCCGTGTTAATGCTGGTAATGGGCTGGGATTTACAGATCTGGAGCTGACTCCTAAAGGAAGAGACCACAATAGCGCCTTGCACGTCTCGATAGAGTGCAGAGGCACGATTATGTCGCATGTCCTGGTGGATACGGGTTCGTCGCTTAATGTGCTTCCGAAGAAGGCACTGATGAAGTTGGATACCCGTGGGTTGCTTTGCACGCCCAGTGACCTGGTGGTAAAAGCCTTTGATGGGACTAAGCGCCACGTCTTCGGAGAGTTGACCCTGCCAATTCAGGTTGGTCCAGAGACGTTCGATACGGTTTTCTATATCATGGATATCATGCCTGCCTACAGTTGCCTCTTAGGTCGGCCATGGATCCATTCTGCTGGTGCCATGACGTCCACGCTGCATCAGAAGCTCAAATATGCTGTCGGGGGCAGCATAGTAACCGTCTGTGGTGAGGAGGACATTATGGTGAGCCACCTGTCGTCCTTTAAATATGTTGAAATGGATGGCGAAATCCATGAAACTCTTTGCCAAGCATTTGAAACTATCAGGGTAAAAGAGGTAGCTCCTGTCGTCGTAGAGAAGCAAGAGATGAATCTCTCCTCGTTTAAAGAAGCTCGGGCCGTTGTCGAAGCCGGTTCCACCCCAGGCTAGGGGCATGTTTTGGATATACCAATCAAGCAGGACAAGTTTGGATTGGGATATTCTCCTGAAGCTGAGGCTTCATCTTCTTCTGGCAGCTCGTCTCGTGGGAAAGGGCCGATCCTATTCACCAAGGGGGGAGTAATTTTTGAGAGCATCAACGCAGCGTCTGAGGACAGCGGGGATAGCGATTGCGATCTGGACGCCTGGATGCAGCCAAGCAAGCCGGGCGAGCGCCTCAACAATTGGACCATCAAGGAGATTATCAAGCTGACAAGTGAAGAGTAATGATTTGCTTTTTACAATCTTTGTACAACCCTATGTCCTGCCCGGGGCATAGTGGTTTTACTGTCAGGGCCTTGTTGGATTATGTACATGCATTTTGTTAATAAATAAAAGGCGTTTTCTGCGTACTCAAATATTGTGTTCTCTGTTATTCCTGTTTTATGTTTATTTCGAAAAACAGTAAAATGGCAACGAGGTTTGTGCTAACCTGCATATTCTTGCTTTAAACTTAACCCTTGTTATTGCAGGATCCACATAACAGATGGCATCGACTCTGGACCCTCTACGGCTCACTACGATTTCGATTGCCCGATCTATCAAGCCGAGGATGAGATTGATGAAGATGAAGACCTTCCGGAAGAGTTGGCCCGCTTGTTGCGACAAGAAGAAAAGGTTATTCTGCCTCATGAGGAGGATATTGAGATCATAAATCTGGGTTCTGAAGAGCTCGTCAGAAATGTCAGAATAGGGGCTGCGCTGCAGAATGATGTCAAGCATAGACTGGTCGAAATGCTTCGAGAGTATAGTGACGTCTTTGCTTGGTCATACGAAGATATGCCTGGACTTGACACTGACATTGTGGTTCATCGCTTGCCGTTGCGAGAAGATTGCCCTCCAGTCAAGCAGAAGCTCAGGAGGACGAGGCCAGACATGGCTGTAAAAATCAAAGAAGAAGTCCAGAAGCAGTTGGACGCAGGATTTCTAGCCGTTACCACTTACCCTCCGTGGGTCGCCAACATAGTGCCTGTACCAAAGAAGGACGGTAAGGTACGCATGTGCGTCGATTATCAGGATTTGAACAGGGCGAGCCCTAAGGATGATTTCCTGTTGCCTCATATCGATGTGTTGGTCGACAACACCGCCCAGTTTTCCGTGTTTTCATTCATGGATGGCTTCTCTGGTTACAATCAGATTAAGATGGCACCGGAGGACATGGAGAAAACGACGTTCATTACCCCCTGGGGAACATTCTGCTATAAGGTAATGCCCTTCGGTCTGAAGAACGCAGGGGCCACTTACCAGCGAGCAATGGTAACTTTGTTTCATGATATGATTCATCATGAGATCGAGGTCTATGTTGATGACATGATTGCAAAGTCCCAAACGGAGGAAGAGCATCTGGTCAACTTATTGAAGCTGTTTGAGAGGCTTAGGAAGTTCAGGCTGAGGCTGAATCCTAACAAGTGCACTTTCGGAGTGCGGTCCGGAAAGTTATTGGGGTTTATCGTTAGTGAACGAGGTATTGAAGTTGATCCTGCGAAAATAAAAGCTATTCAAGAAATGCCAGCGCCAAAAACAGAAAAAGAAGTTCGTGGTTTCTTGGGCCGAATAAACTACATTGCAAGGTTTATCTCTCAGCTCACGACCACTTGTGAACCGATGTTCAAGCTTTTAAAGAAAGATCAGGCGATTACTTGGAATGAGGATTGCCAGAAGGCATTTGACAAAATAAAGCAGTATCTTCAAGAACCTCCAATCTTGATACCCCCAGTGGCTGGACGGCCATTAATCATGTACCTGACGGTTCTGGAGAATAGTATGGGGTGTGTTCTCGGTCAGCACGACGAGACGGGCAGAAAGGAGCATGCCATTTATTATTTGAGTAAAAAGTTCACTGAGTGTGAATCTCGATACTCGATGCTGGAGAAGACGTGTTGTGCATTAGCTTGGGCTGCCAAACGTCTACGACAGTATATGCTCAACCACACCACTATGCTAATTTCGAAGATGGATCCGATCAAGTACGTCTTCGAGAAGCAGGCTCTTTCGGGCAGGATTGCCAGATGGCAAATGGTGTTAACGGAATATGATATTCAGTACGTCTCTCAGAAAGCCATTAAGGGAAGCGTATTGTCTGATTACCTTGCCGAACAGCCAATCGAAGACTACCAGCCGATGAAGTTCGAATTCCCTGACGAGGATATTATGTTTCTCAAAGCGAAGGATTGCGATGAGCCATTGCCCGATGAGGGGCCAGATAGGAAGTCTCAGTGGAAGTTGATATTCGACGGAGCGGTTAATTCCTATGGAAGTGGTATCGGGGCTATCATCACGACTCCTCACGGATCCCACATCCCGTTTACTGCGAGACTGACGTTTCCAGTTACCAACAATGAAGCAGAGTATGAAGCATGTATCATGGGTCTAGAAGAGGCAATTGATTTGAGAATCAAGAACCTAGACATATATGGTGACTCAGCGCTGGTAATCAATCAGATTAAAGGGGAGTGGGAAACTCGTCAAGCGAATTTGGTGCCGTACATGAATTATGCCAGGAGGCTGCTTCCGTTCTTCGATCGAGTGGAACTTCATCATGTACCCAGGGCTGAAAATCAGATGGCTGATGCCTTAGCCACGTTGGCTTCAATGTATAAAGTCAATTATTGGAATGAGGCTCCAAGAATTGTACTTTCGCGTCTTGATAGACCGGCATTTGTCTTTGCAATCGAGGATGCCGCCGATGGCAAGCCATGGTTCCACGACATCCAGACCTTCCTTATGACTAAGGAGTATCCTGCGGGTGCGTCAACCCAGGATAAGAAGACTCTAAGGAGGCTATCTGGAAACTTTTATCTCAATCCTGATGGAGTGCTGTATAAGAGAAACCACGATCTCGTGCTACTCAGATGTGTAGATGAGAAAGAAGCGAGTATGCTCATGGAAGAAGTCCATGAGGGCACATTTGGTACGCACGCCGGCGGGCATGCCATGACGAGAAAGATCCTGAGAGCAGGGTATTACTGGCTGACTATGGAGTCGGATTGCTTCAGATTCGCGAAGAAATGTCACAAATGCCAGATTTATGCTGATAAAGTTCATGTGCCGCCGTGCCCATTGAATGTCATGTCCTCCCCTTGGCCGTTCTCCATGTGGGGCATCGACATGATAGGCAAAATCGAGCCCACTGCATCCAATGGTCATCGTTTTATTCTGGTAGCTATCGACTACTTCACCAAATGGGTGGAGGCAGCCTCGTATGCTAATGTGACCAAGCAGGTGGTAGCTAAATTCATAAAGAGGGACATCATCTGTCGCTATGGAATTCCCGAGCGGATCATTACTGATAATGGTTCGAATTTGAACAACAAGATGATGAAGGAGCTGTGCCAGAGCTTCAGGATTGAACACCACAACTCATCTCCTTACCGGCCGAAGATGAATGGCGCTGTTGAAGCGGCCAACAAGAACATCAAGAAGATTGTTCAGAAGATGGTTGTGACATACAAAGATTGGCACGAGATGCTGTCGTTTGCCTTGCACGGTTATCGTACGACGGTGCGTACGTCGACCGGGGCAACTCCTTTCTCCTTGGTGTACGGTATGGAAGTTGTCCTGCCGTTAGAAGTGGAGATTCCTTCTTTGCGAGTTTTGGTTGATGTGAAACTCGACGAGGCAGAATGGATTACGAATCGTTTGAACCAACTCAGCCTGATGGACGAGAAGAGGTTAGCATCGATTGCATTTGCTCGCCTGTACCAAAGCCGAATGAAGAAAGCTTATGATAAGAAGGTGCGTCCTAGAAGCTTTCAGACGGGTGATCTCGTCCTGAAGAAGATTCTTCCGCCACACTCCGATCACCGGAGCAAGTGGACTCCGAATTATGAAGGGCCGTATGTCGTCAGCAAGGTCTTCTCAGGAGGAGCTTTGTTGTTATCCACGATGGATGGTGAAGATTTTGCATCCCCGGTGAACGCGGACGCAGTTAAAAAATACTTTGCTTGAAAGAGACCCGCTGGGCAAAAAAGAAAGAGTCCAGGCAAAAAAGGGCATCCCGGCGAACCAAAAACAGAATAAAAGGTTCGGGAAAAAGTTAGGGATATATTGAAAAAATGTACACCCGCGAAGTCGAAAACCTACACTGGGCGGCTTCGGCAAAAAAGGGTATCCCGGTGAACTGAAAACCCGTAAAGGGCGATTCACGCAAAAGTTAGGGATTTGAATAAGCAAATGACTGCGCTCCGCGTGTGGACTTTCATTGTTTAGTGGTTTGGAGGACCTGAGGGCCGTTTATCTGAGTCAATCTCTTCCGAAGCTGAAGCATCGGAGAAGTATCGAAGTCGAGTGGGTCTTAGAGGGATCAACTCATGGTGTTCGTCTACGCCTCGTTGCCGACATTTGTATATACTGATGTATATTTATGTTTTCTTTTTGTGCAGCTTCATCATTCCAGGAGCTTGCCTCTGTTGTAAAACGTTTTTGCCCATTCAGGGGTTCACCATCAATAAAATGCACATTATCCAGCAATTCTGCTTGTCTGTTTAGCATTTATCTGTTTTGTTTGCGAGTGAAAACGCCGATGTTTTTTGATAAAATACGCATACATAAACTTGCGGGCCTAGGCCCATTGATTGTTGAAATAATTAATTACCTAAATATTGTCACGAGATAATAACCTGGATAGGCCCCTTTGAGGAGGGTATTTTGTCTGTTTGTTTGTGTTGTTGCAGGTGTAGGCAGTGTGTCGTGCGCATCCCCGAAGCAGGACGAATCCTCCTTTTCCAGCATAGTTCAGTAGTCTTTCCTCCGCAGAAGCTGAACGCAGAATAGTGAGCATTGATATGTCTCTCCATGCAGAGATGATTCTCTTCCCCAAGCAGACGCATCCTGAAGGAACGTCACCTCATCAGCTGAGTCAAGCACCGAAGAATGATGTCTTCTTCCCCCCAGCACCGGGTCACAGGTGCAGGTCTCATAGAAATGTTCGGGTACCAAAGCTCGTGTTTTCCCCCAGTAAAGTCGCCGAAGCAGGTGTCTTCCCCAGCACCGGGTCACAAGTGCAGGTTTCGCAGGAAGCTGTTCTTACACCGAAGTGTGCAGCAACCGATGGTGCCAGACTGAAGTCTCCAGCGGAATTGAGATTCCCCACCAGAGTCGTATTCTCTCCCGAAGTCGGATGATTCCCTCTTCCCCAGTAGAGTGTTGGAACAGCTGACGTTGTATTCCCCTGCAGAGTTGTACCCTCCCCCGAAGTCAGATGATTCTTTCTTCCCCGGCGAAATTAAAATTCCTCATCAGAGTCGTACCCTCCCGTTGAAGTAGAACGATTTCTCTCTCCCCGGCTGAGTCCGCAAACCCCCAGAAAAGCAGAATCCTTGGAAGCAGTTGGGACCTTGAGTGGGCGTTCCCTAGCAGAGCGTGGGGCAGCTGATGCTGTATTTCCCCAGAGTCGCACTCTCTCCAGCGAAGCAGAATGATTTCTCCTTCCCCAGCCGAGTTTGCAGATATCCACGAGAGCCGAATCCTTGGAAGTTGATCAGACCATACTCAGTTGTTTCCCCAGTGGAGTGTTGAGCAGCTGAAGTTGTTTCCCCACAGAGTTGTTATCCCCAGAAAAGTAGCCATGACGGCCACGCAGTTTATCCTCGCTTTCATTTAGCAGGTCCAAGTTCTCGTAGAACTTCGTTCCCCTGCAGTGATCAACTGAAGTTGTTTCCCCTGCAGCAGTCAACGGAAGATCATTTCCCCAGGCGGAGTCCAATTGATATTGGCGTGTCCACGTTCTCCTCAGCAGGAGGATGCCTCTATCTGAGTGGTTTTTCTCCTTGACAGGAGAATTCCCCTTCGGCATTTAGTTTGCTGACGGGATTGCATAGCATTGTGCATGATTGCTTAGCATTGTGCATGATTGCATAGCATTTAGCATAAACGCATAGCATTTCCACCGTGTGGGGCATAAGCGCCGAAGCATATGCATCATAAGCATGATCTAGGTCATTATCATTCTTGCCTTGCAGGTGTTCGGCCGAAGGATCGGTTGCTCAGGATGATTCCTGATATCCTCCCCAGCGAGGTCGCTTCCTTAAGATGATTCTTAAAGACCCCGGTGTAATCCCCACGGTCGCTCGCTCAAGATGATTTTTGAGATCCCCAGCGAAGTCTTCAGTTCGAGATGATATTCGAATCCCTCAGCAGGGCCATTTGCTTAAGATGATTCTTAAGATCTCAGCGCAGGTTCCCGAATGGTTTGCTTAGGATGTTTCTTGAGCTCCCCAGTAGCGTCCCCAGCAAGAGTTGCCCAGGAGGATTCCTGGAATACCCAGCAGAATAAAGTCTCCAGAATGGTTATCGGTTCAGGATGATTCTTGAAGGTGCCCGACGGAGTTGTTTGTTCAAGATGATTCTTGAAGTCCTTAGCAGCGTGATATGTCTGCTCCAACAGTGATGTCTAATCCGAAGATTGACTTCGTAAACGCCTGAAGGCGGTACCAGAATGTTCCTGTGGATTCAAGTTTCAGTGCTGATGAATCAGCTCTTATCTGAAGACAGAGTTCAAGAGTTCGTAGATCCAGCTTGTGTATGCAAGGTGATCCGTATTGGCCTGAAGACCAAGTCAGTTTCCCTGAGGTGATGATTGATCGCGATCCAGTGAATAGTGTTTCTTCTGACTGAAGTCGAAGATGTTTCTCCAGCTGAAGCGGAGTTTTGCCTAAAGGCAAAGTGTTTGAATCCCCGTAGAGTCATGAATGGCTCAGGATACCATTTCTTTGACTGAAGTCACAGATTTCCCAAGCTGAAGCGAAGGTGCCTAAGGGCAGGGTTATCCCCAAGGTCATGAATGACCAAGGATTCATTTTTCGGACTGAAGGCCGAAGTATATCCCTGACTGAAGTCACGGATACTCTATAGCAGAGGCGGAGTTGCCTGAAGGCATATTCATGTATCCTTGAAGGCCAAGGACCATTTCTTCAGACTGAAGTCGAAGATACCTCCTGCAGAGTTGCCGACAGGCAAAAGTTTACATCCTTGAAGGCCAAGGATGCTTATCTTCAGAAGTACTTGAAGATTTTTCTAGCTGAAGCTGGAAGTGGCCAGGGGCCAGGGTTTCAAATATCTTTAATGTTGAAGTTCTACGGTGGGCAGTGTGCAGTAGTATGCCGATGTTCGTTATGGTTCTGAGGGTGAACCCCAGATCGGAGTGTGCTCGGTTAAGTCTCTCATTCCCAGCGGAGTGGTTTCGAATACGCAAGTGTACCTTTTGTTCCATCTACCAGGGGTGAACCCCAGGTCAGATTATGTTTTGTCCGGCGGCGAGGTTGGATGTTTGTCCGGCGGCGAGGTTGGATGTTTGTTCGACGGCGAGGTTGAATGTTCGTTTTCAGATCATATTTTGTCCGGCGGCGAGGTTGGATGTTTGTTCGACGGCGAGGTTGAATGTTCGTTTTCAGATTATATGTTTGTTCGACGGCGAGGTTGGATGTTTGTTCGACGGCGAGGTTGGATATTTGTTTGACAGCGAGGTCAGATTATGATTGGTTCGACGGCGATGTTGAATGTGTTCGACGGCGAGGTTGAATGTTTGTTTCGACGGCGAGGTCAGACTCTTTAAATCCCCAGCAGAGATGATGTTTGTACGACGGCGATGTCGAGTGTCTCTCAGAGCGATGTTTTGTTTCCGACGGCGATGTCAGATTCAGTTTTCCAGCGGCGATGTTGGGCATGTCAAGTTGATCCAGTCTTCTGACGGCGATGTTAGGTGATGCAGATCCTTTAGTTCTCCAGCGGCGATGCGGGGTATTTTGATTGTCCGACGGCGACGTCAGATTTAGTTCTCCAGCGGCGATGCGGGGTATTTTGATTGTCCGACGGCGATGTCAGATGTAGTTCTCCAGCGGCGATGCGGGGTATTTTGTTCAGTATTGTATTTTCTCCAGCGGCGATGCGGGGTATTTTGGTTGATCGACGGCGATGTCAGACTCAGTTTTCCAGCGGCGATGTTGGGTGTGTCAGTTAATTCAGTTCTCCAGCGGTGATGTTGGATGGTTCGTTCTCCAGCGGCGATGTTGGATATATTGTTTGTTTCCGACGGCGATGTCAGATCGGTATTTCTCCAGATAGTTGTCGTGCAGCTATTATTCCAGTGTTCGACGAGTTGAGCAGTTGGCAAATTTTCGGGTTTACCGTATTCAATCGTCTCGCACCTGGATGGGCTGAGAGTCGTTCGCTTCACACCCAGTCAGGTTCAAGCCGCTTGAATAGGGGCAGCTGTTGCACCCCAAAATTTGACCA
Source organism: Lathyrus sativus (assembly GCA_963859935.3). Taxonomy (NCBI): domain Eukaryota; kingdom Viridiplantae; phylum Streptophyta; class Magnoliopsida; order Fabales; family Fabaceae; genus Lathyrus; species Lathyrus sativus. The sequence goes on from OZ012740.1 coordinate 120,406,033, forward strand.
ACAATTATTTACTCATTGAGTGTTTGAAGGTGGATAACTTCATCAGAAAGCTCAAGAGATCCTCAGAGGAATTGGGTGAAACCAAGGATGTGTGACTCATAGCTTGAGAGTTGTGGGAGCTCCTCAGATGATTCTGAGACTTTGAGAATGAACTTGATGTTTTGAGAAAGCCTATGAGATGTCTTGATAGCCATCATGAAGCCCAGAGAAGTCATTGTGCAAGAATTCAGAAGATTCAACCATGAATGGCAGAACTAGGGTTTTGACTGGGTCAACCCTAGGATAACTGAAGATTGTGAGAAGGTTGAGACCCAATCCAAGGGCCATGAGATCATGGAATGATGCATAGAGATGTTATAAAGATGATTCCTAGACCAACTCATCATGATTGAGGGGTTTGAGAAGTTTTGAGTTAGGGTTTCCAAGGATTGTCAGTGAAAAAACCCTAATTTGATCCTCATCTTCCAGGCAGTTTTAGCTCAGGTTGTGATTGATATATCATCTTCCCCACAACATGAATGTTGTAGAGCTTGTTCTTAGCTTTAATTTGAGTGGTAGAAGTCCTTGATAGGAGTTGCAGAGCTCAAGTTATGGTTTTGACAAATTACAGGTCAGCTGAGGTGTGTGAATCTGGGTCCTTGAAAGTCACCCAACTTGCAGACAACTTTTGCCCTAGTAGGATGATTCCTATGATCTCTTGGTAAACATGAATGTTGAAGAGAATCTTCTTAGCTTTCTAGAGAGTACTAGAAGTCCTTGATAGGATTTGTAGAACTCAACTTATGGTTTGAACAAGACAGGGGTATTTTGGTCATTTGGCAGTTATAAGTCATTTTAAGCAAAGGCCATATCTCCTATTTCCAAGCCTCAAATGGAAAAACTCAAAACATGAAAGTTGTTCAAAATGGCATTTTAAGCCTATAAAAGAGGTCATGAATTGTTGGAAAAGCTCATAGCATGGAATGACAAAGTTTGGTAAATTTGAACTAAAAAAGCCATATAAGTTAATAAAAGTTGAAATTGAAATTTGGTTTGGGAGATCCACAAATCCAAAATAGGTCATCCAATATACCATTTTGAATGTAAATGACATTCTAAAAACTTTGGTTTAAATAGAATTTTGATTTGAAGCTCAAAAATGAAGGTTGCTTTGTAATATTGTAACTTGCATCTTAAGGCAACTTGAGAAATCTTCACACAAGGCAAATATGAGCTGATTTTTTGTACACTCCACCTCAATATCTCACAAGGGGAGATTTTGGCACAAAATTGCAAGGCATAACATATGAGATATGAGATAACCAATATGTCATGTCATGAGATTTTCATCACTTTCTAGTGGATTCTAGAAGCTTCTAGTTGATTCCATGGATTGTTATATAACAAGTGAATCATGATGAGTAAGGGGTTGGTCAATGTTGAAGAATTCAGTGGAGAAAAGGAGAGAAAGAGTGAGGTGTTCAAAGCTTTCTTCAAAGTCAAGCAAGGCTCGAGTTGTTCATCACAGGCTTCAATCATCCAAGATAGTGCAAACAGAACTCTTATCTGCCATTAAAGACTAATCATGGAAGGTTGCAAGCTCTGAATTCACCTCTAGCATCACTCACCATCATCACTTGGCAGGTTGGTGATTCTCCCCATATCTCATTATTTATGCGCCTTCACTCAAGTTTCTAGGTGTAGAATTAGCCTACTAGGTTAGTTGATTAAGTTCTGAGGATTAGAGGAGGATCTATGGAGTTTCATGGCAGGGTGCCATTTCTTTGAGTTTCAAGAACAGGTCGTATGTAGGGTATTAATGGATATGGCATGGTTTAGATTGATTAGGGCAAGGCCAAGAACAGGATCATACCATTAAAATTGAGTTTCAGCAAGGTTGATGTCAGAGAAAAATGATGGAACCCTAACCTACATGCATTCTGTTTGGAGGATATAGGAGGTTTCAGTAAGAACTAGTGACACCATCGTATTCTTGGGGAGAAGAGGAGAAACTTTGGTCTTTGGATTTGTTGTTTTCATTGAGAGATGAGAGAGCACGAGCGCGAAGAAGGTTGGTGCATGAATTCTGGTTTCAGACCAAACCCTAGACGCAAGGTTGAAGATGAGTGGATACCCGTTGGATCTTTCTGGTCCATTTGACTCTTTCATCCCATCCAACGGCCTTAATTCAAAGCTGAAAGTGGAGGGAGTCTGATGCGTATGAAACGCATCGTTTCATTAAAGCTCGCGTGTGGGCCTATCTCAGATTTCTATCCGCACCCCACCATGTCTGGCCCACATGGAAATGAACTAAGCGTGCCTTGCTTTTCTCACCCCCCTCCCCTTTATTGATTTCTTTTATTTTTTTAATTCCCTTTATATTTCTTGCATTTATAAAATTCATATAAAATAGAAAAATTGATATTTTTTTAATTCTTGTTTTTTCTATAGGTTAATAAATTTGTCTAGAAAAATATAAATAAATAAAATTTCCATTTTATTTTCTTTTCATATTTTTAGCATATTATTCTTTTAAATAGCCTTTTATATGGTTTAGTTTGGTGCTTCATTTTGTAGAATTTCTTTTAGGATCTTCCCTTAGTCTTTTTAATTCATTCTTTTTGGTGTGATTAGATATTGAATCATAGTTCCCCATAGGATTTAATTCATGATTTTTAGATTGAAATTTGATTAGTTTAATTAGGTTAGCATTAGGGTATCATAATTAGGGTTTTAGGATGCATAGGTAAGGAAATTCATTTTCTTTAGAGAGTTTTGTCTTGATTTTTGGGGATGGGCATATAGGGATGTTATGGGTAGATGTTGTAGACCCTTGTGAATAATTGATAGAATTTTCCCTCTTGTTTTAGTATTTTTAGGTATTTTCTGAAGTTGGCTGATGATTTTGTCTGTCCTGTGGTTATCTGTTTATCTCGGGGGTTTATTTTGGGGAATTTGTTGTGGGGCTTGTGTTGTTTTGAAGATTTTGTTGAAGAGCATGATGGAGGAGAAGATTGAAGATCAAGACCCAGAGACCCAGAGCTTGGATTATTCCCTGTCTGTGAGGTTTGAGATCCTGAAGTTTGAAGGGAGTTCATGGTACTTTCCTGAGGAAGGCACTATGAATGACTTTCATTCTTTCTTCTCACCTCTTTCTCAAGTATCCAATGATGTTGGAGCCAACTTGTGAGTTTAATTTCTCCTGAGGAGGAATGTAAACTGATCGCATGTTGTTGAGCCACATGGGATACAATTCCTAAGTGGAAGCCTCCTAGTACTTTCCTGAGGAAGGTCCTATGGGTCTATTCACTTAGTTCCACTAGTTCATGTAAGATTTCTCAAATATCCAGTGATGTTGGAGCCTGCTTGTGAGTTTAATTTCTCCTGAGGAGGAATGTAAACTGATCACAGTGGTTGAGCCACATAGGGTATGACTCCTGAGTATAAGCCTCCTAGTGCTTTCCTGAGGAAGACACTATGAGTCTGCTTACTTAGCTCCCTTTCTTTGGTAAGCTTGTTCTGAAGCTTGAAGACTGGGATTGATTTCTCTTGTTTAGGGTATTGCTTTAGGGCTTTGCTTAGATTTGATCAGGATTCTGTTAGTGTCAGGATTAGAGATTAGATGTAGATTCTTTCTTTCTCAAGCATGTGTTTTGTTTGCCTGATGGCACTTCATCCCTTTTATCTGTTTATTGCTTGATAGCATGTTGTTTATATTTCAGTATGATTACTGTTATTTCATGACTGGCTTGAGGTCGAGATGAGCTTGTGGAGGCTGAAGCCCCACACACATTTCCTCCCTCACTTGCATTGCATGCATTTTACTGTTAAGCTGATGCTTTGTCTTGGGTGTATCATTGACATGATCCCTTAGGACTCTCATTTCCTTTGATAAGGACTTGATGATAGACTTTTAGGTTGAAACCTATGCATGACAACATCTAGGAGTTCCCTGTTCAAACCTCAACCATAGGATGAATCCATGGCATGATAACAGTAGGACTTGATAGTCTCCCTCCTAGTTGGGCCTGTTCTCTTCTCATCTCGAAGCAGTTTAAAATACAGTAATCATGAATGATTTCTTTCGTACGTTACGAGCCTTAAGCTATCTGAGAAAGGATGCATTCCCTCTCAGGTCATAGTCTCTAGTGCGGTTGAAATCGCAAACACAATAAAAAACACTTCTTTCAGGAGATAACCCGTAGTTTCCCGAACTACGTTTGCTCTGATCTTCCAGGCTGTGTGGAAGTACGTAGGCATAGGATGTGATATCCTAGCGAGCTACCTTCCCCCATAACCCTTCGTAGGCCGAACTACGTTGCCTCTGATTTCTCATTCTCTGATGAGAATACGTAGGCATAAAGTGCGACGCTTTGCCGAGTCATTTTTCTTTTCTTTTTCAGCCAGCCTTGATAGGTAGATAGATTATAACCAACCCGTCCAAGTAAACAAACAAGCGTGGATCCCGTCGAGTACGACGGACGTGAGGGGTGCCAATACCTTCCCCTTGCGTAACCGACTCCCGAACCCAGACAATGGTTGCGATGACCTTGTCTTCCCCTTTTTTTTCGTCAGGTTTTTCCGATCGTTTCCTTTCCCGCTCTGAGGGATAAATAACGAAAGGTGGCGACTCTTCTGTCATGCCGGCACCTTATTTTCGCGCAAGCGACAGCTGGCAACTCTGCTGGGGAACGAACCCAGAATCTCTAGTTCTTCGGTTCCCTATGAGAGTCAATCCTAGCGCTTGTATGTTTGCTTGTTGGGTTGCGTTTATTTATCGCATTTTTACTTCCTGTATTTTATTTCCCGCATGTTATTTCCAGTTTGATATGATTATCTGTGCTGCTGTGGGAGAGGGATGTTACTATGAGTGAGAAGCCGGACCTGGGCTTGAGTGTACACCTAGATATAGTTGCGGAGAAGTAGTAGACGAACCTGTCTGCTGAGCAGGCACAGTTCCCTACGAAAATCTGCGCTCAGACGAGATTCTTGCAGAGGTGCTCCTTTCCGGTCCTGAGGATCTGAGGGGAGTCCAGACGTAAGGGTTGTCGACTCTGGGGACCGATCATTTGGAAGTCAGCTAAGTGAGGCCTCTTCATGACTTGATGACGCCACTCCTTCTGGGAATCGTATCGTCACTCATGAAAGTCTATGACGCTGATGACCGCATAGGATGCCGTACCTTTGTCCGTGGATTAGGTCCATACCTGTGAGTGGGGTTGGGATATTGCAGGAAACTTTGACCTCCAGACTACCTGGTTTTCTTGACAGTGAATCAGTCATGTCGGTATCAGGGTTCTCGGTGGCAGATTTGATTGTTCTTGACAGAGCAAGTTTTTGATCAGAGGATTTTTATCATCGGGTGAATGTCTGTTCCTGATAGAGCAGGTTTCGATCAGAGTATTGTCATCAGAGGTTTGTTCTTGATAGGGCATATTTTGAGTGGGGTCTGAAGATCTCATCAGCAGTTGTGTGTTTGTTCTTGAGAGGGCAGGTTTTTGATTTGGGGTCTGAAGACTTCATCAGCGGACGTTTTCTGATCATACATCCCGGGTCCTTATTATCAGGCACTTACTCTTGACAGAGCAGAATTTTGATCTCGATCCTATCAGATGGTTATTCTCAGCAGATCAGATCAGTGGTTTTACACCGGGGTTTCCTTCTCATCAGTGACTGTCGATACCGAATCTCCACAGCAGCCACCTGGATATATTGTTGCATGCCTGCATTTTGCATTAGTTTGCATAATCATTCGCATCCCATTGGCGTGTCTCCGTGACATGTACCGTTTCCCCGATCCAGGATCTCTCGCCTCTTATTGTGTTATTACAGCAAGACTATTGCGTACGAGTTCTCGATCCTTGATGTGTCGGAGTTGGCTATCACCAATGCTATAGGCTTCCTGTGTATATGTGAGGTTGCTGTTTCCATGATTGGGCCCAGATTCCCCTCCTTATTATTGTCAGCACTGGTACTAAGGTGCCAGGATCGGGGGAAATCTCTCAAGCACACAGACACCCGCATACATCTGCATGAAGCATTTTGCATGACATACATTCTGTTGCTTTTCCTAACCTTTAATGTTGACAGGTTTTTCAGGTACACAGGTTCCGAGCTGCTTTCGATCTCCAGGATTGATCAAAGACTCATCCACCGCTACTCAACTCGCGCTAATCAGACAAGGATAATGGACCAGGTGCAGTCGGATGTTCAAGAGCTCCGTGAACGGATGGATCGTTTCATGGAACTGATGCAGGTGGTCGCTAATGGTCAGGACCAGCTTCGTACTTTGGTTCAACCTCTGATCTCCAGGGTTGACAGTAATGGCATACTGCACGGCGGGGCTGTGCCTACTCCTCCTCCAGTGGACGCCCCACAGAATGTTGTTCCTGTTGCCGGGGGCAACGGCAGTGCTAACGGAAATCTGATGACTAATCTCGGACTCAACGCGGCAGGCGTCGGCAATGGCAGTCTGGGAGCCAATGTTAACATAGGGCCGGTCAACGGCAATGCTGGTGCAGGAAATCTGTTGGTGCCTCAACCGTGGTTGGAGGACCATCAGGATGACATATTCTCTCAGAGAGGTGTAGAAGCAGAGTTGAATGCTGAAGCTCGACTCAGGTTCAAGGCGCTGGAAGACAAGATGAGAGACTTTGAAAATCAGAACACATTGGGCGTCGATATGTCCAAGCTCGGGTTGATTGCCGATTTTAAGGTACCTCATAAGTTCAAGGTGCCTGTCTTTGAGAAGTATAAGGGTACTACTTGCCCCCGTGTTCACCTCCGATCTTATTATAGAAAGATGTCCGCCTATTCTGACGATGAGAAGTTGCTGATGCACTTCTTTCAGGATAGTCTTTCTGGTCCATCACTCGAATGGTATATGGGCCTGGAGCCCGCTAATGTGCGCACCTGGAAAGACCTCGCTGAAGCGTTCGTCCTCCACTATCAATACAATAGCGACTTGGCTCCCAACCGAGTTCAGCTTCAGAATCTCTCACAGCGGAACAATGAAAGCTTTAAAGAATACGCCCAGCGGTGGCGTGAATTGGCTGCTCGGGTTCAACCGCCGATGGTTGAGCGTGAGCTAGTGCAAATGTTCGTGGCTACCCTTCCTGGAATCTATTATGAAAAGCTGGTCAGTGGCATGTCTGGAACATTCTCGGCTCTCATCACTATGGGCGAGCATGTTGAGAACGGTATAAAGATTGGAAAAATTCAGGGCGAATCATCCTCAGCTGGAGGAGGTAGCAAGAAACCCTACGCTGGCAAGCGTCGAGAGGGGGATGCAAGTGCTGTCACTAATGCTCGGAGAAAGGGCAAGGGCCCTCAGCCTCAGATTGCTAGCATAAATATCCCAGCTGCTCCACCGCAGCCGCAGCAGCAGCAACCTCAGCAGCAGAATAACCAGGGGTATAGAAGATATCAGAATCGGGCTCCTATGGCAAATCGTCATTTTGAAACTCCTCCTATGTCGTATGCACAGCTTCTGCAAACGTTGCTTCAGCTTCAACTAGTTCAAAAGAGGACAATGGCTCCCTTAACAGGGGCACCACCACCGGGGTATGATGCCAATGCTACTTGTGAGTTCCATACTGGGGCACCAGGTCATACGATTGAGAATTGTAAAGCTTTTAAGCACAAAGTGCAGGACTTGGTGGACGCCAAGGTCATCAATTTTTCTGATAGCGTGTCCAACGTTACCAAGAACCCTATGCCTCATCACAAGGGAGGCGGAGTGAATGCCGTTACCACTGAGGAGAGTGCGGACTTGCTGACCGACGTTAAAGACTTAAAAATGCCGCTTAGTTTTGTCAAGGCTAAGTTGCTGAAGAAGGGCTTCTTTCCTGGATGTGGAGAGTTATGTATGGCTTGTGCTACACTTCCTGATGGATGTGAGCAGCTGGTAGAAGGTATCCAAAGTCTGATGTCTGAGGGTATTTTGCAGTTCAGCCGGAGAGTTGAAAGTGTATCAGGGGAGGTTGTGCTGAGACAGGCAGATGAAGTCGCTACCATTACTATTCCTCGTCACCCTATTACTATTTCTGCGCCCCGACCGCCTACAATTACTATCACCAGGGTCGGGCCAATCCCATTCGAAAGCACTAACGCCGTTCCATGGCATTACGGCGCCGAGGTCTATTGCAATGGTCAAAAGTTAGAGCTTGAGCCGTTCGGATCAACTGTGCAGAATCTTACCGGAGTCAGTGGCATTACTAGAAGCGGTAGAGTGTTCGCGCCGGCAGAGGTTGCAGCAGAGAAAATGGTCCGAGCTGACGCTGTGGATAAGGGTAAAGGTAAAGCTGTTGAGGAGATCCCTTCTGGGGCAGAAAAAGATTTGCTAGTTAAAGATGCTGAAGAGTTCATGCGATTAATCAAGAAGAGCGACTACAAGATTGTAGATCATCTTCATCAGACTCCGTCAAAGATCTCGATTCTTAACTTGTTGCTGTGTTCTGAGGCGCACCGCAACGCCTTGCTGAAGGTATTAAACGCTGCATACGTGCCGCAGGAGATATCAGTAAATCAGCTGGAAGAGGTGGTAGCCCATGTTAATGCTGGTAATGGGCTGGGATTTACAGATCTGGAGCTGACTCCTAAAGGAAGAGACCACAATAGCGCCTTGCACGTCTCGATAGAGTGCAGAGGCACGATTATGTCGCATGTCCTGGTGGATACGGGTTCGTCGCTTAATGTGCTTCCAAAGAAGGCACTGATGAAGTTGGATACCCGTGGGTTGCTTTGCACGCCCAGTGACCTGGTGGTAAAAGCCTTTGATGGGACTAAGCGCCACGTCTTCGGAGAGTTGACCCTGCCAATTCAGGTTGGTCCAGAGACGTTCGATACGGTTTTCTATATCATGGATATCATGCCTGCCTACAGTTGCCTCTTAGGTCGGCCATGGATCCATTCTGCTGGTGCCGTGACGTCCACGCTGCATCAGAAGCTCAAATATGCTGTCGGGGGCAGCATAGTAACCGTCTGTGGTGAGGAGGACATTATGGTGAGCCACCTGTCGTCCTTTAAATATGTTGAAATGGATGGCGAAATCCATGAAACTCTTTGCCAAGCATTTGAAACTGTCAGGGTAAAAGAGGTAGCTCCTGTCGTCGTAGAGAAGCAAGAGATGAATCTCTCCTCGTTTAAAGAAGCTCGGGCCGTTGTCGAAGCCGGTTCCACCCCAGGCTAGGGGCATGTTTTCGATATACCAATCAAGAAGGACAAGTTTGGATTGGGATATTCTCCTGAAGCTGAGGCTTCATCTTCTTCTGGCAGCTCGTCTCGTGGGAAAGGGCTGATCCTATTCACCAAGGGGGGAGTAATTTTCGAGAGCATCAACGCAGCGTCTGAGGACAGCGGGGATAGCGATTGCGATCTGGACGCTTGGATGCAGCCAAGCAAGCCGGGCGAGCGCCTCAACAATTGGACCATCAAGGAGATTATCAAGCTGACAAGTGAAGAGTAATGATTTGCTTTTTACAATCTTTGTACAACCCTATGTCCTGCCCGGGGCATAGTGGTTTTACTGTCAGGGCCTTGTTGGCTTATGTACATGCATTTTGTTAATAAATAAAAGGCGTTTTCTGCGTACTCAAATATTGTGTTCTCTGTTATTCCTGTTTTATGTTTATTTCGAAAAACAGTAAAATGGCAACGAGGTTTGTGCTAACCTGCATATTCTTGCTTTAAACTTAACCCTTGTTATTGCAGGATCCACATAACAGATGACATCGACTCTGGACCCTCTACGACTCACTACGATTTCGATTGCCCGATCTATCAAGCCGAGGATGAGATTGATGAAGATGAAGACCTTCCAGAAGAGTTGGCCCGCTTGTTGCGACAAGAAGAAAAGGTTATTCTGCCTCATGAGGAGGATATTGAGATCATAAATCTGGGTTCTGAAGAGCTCGTCAGAAATGTCAGAATAGGGGCTGCGCTGCAGAATGATGTCAAGCATAGACTGGTCGAAATGCTTCGAGAGTATAGTGACGTCTTTGCTTGGTCATACGAAGATATGCCTGGACTTGACACTGACATTGTGGTTCATCGCTTGCCGTTGCGAGAAGATTGCCCTCCAGTCAAGCAGAAGCTCAGGAGGACGAGGCCAGACATGGCTGTAAAAATCAAAGAAGAAGTCCAGAAGCAGTTGGACGCAGGATTTCTAGCCGTTACCACTTACCCTCCGTGGGTCGCCAACATAGTGCCTGTACCAAAGAAGGACGGTAAGGTACGCATGTGCGTCGATTATCGGGATTTGAACAGGGCGAGCCCTAAGGATGATTTCCTCCCTCACTTGCATTGCATGTATTTTACTGTTAAGCTGATGCTTTGTCTTGGGTGTATCATTGACATGATCCCTTAGGACTCTCATTTCCTTTGATAAGGACTTGATGATAGACTTTTAGGTTGAAACCTATGCATGACAACATCTAGGAGTTCCCTGTTCAAACCTCAACCATAGGATGAATCCATGGCATGATAACAGTAGGACTTGATAGTCTCCCTCCTAGTTGGGCCTGTTCTCTTCTCATCTCGAAGCAGTTTAAAATACAGTAATCATGAATGATTTCTTTCGTACGTTACGAGCCTTAAGCTATCTGAGAAAGGATGCATTCCCTCTCAGGTCATAGTCTCTAGTGCGGTTGAAATCGCAAACACAATAAAAAACACTTCTTTCAGGATATAACCCGTAGTTTCCCGAACTACGTTTGCTCTGATCTTCCAGGCTGTGTGGAAGTACGTAGGCATAGGATGTGATATCCTAGCGAGCTACCTTCCCCCATAACCCTTCGTAGGCCGAACTACGTTGACTCTGATTTCTCATTCTCTGATGAGAATACGTAGGCATAAAGTGCGACGCTTTGCCGAGTCATTTTTCTTTTCTTTTTCAGCCAGCCTTGATAGGTAGATAGATTATAACCAACCCGTCCAAGTAAACAAACAAGCGTGGATCCCGTCGAGTACGACGGACGTGAGGGGTGCTAATACCTTCCCCTTGCGTAACCGACTCCCGAACCCAGACAATGGTTGCGATGACCTTGTCTTCCCCTTTTTTTTCGTCAGGTTTTTCCGATCGTTTCCTTTCCCGCTCTGAGGGATAAATAACGAAAGGTGGCGACTCTTCTGTCATGCCGGCACCTTATTTTCGCGCAAGCGACACCACCCCAGTGGTAGACACTTGCGCGCCTTATACCCTTTGCCATGCCTGACCTGAGTTCGATCCTTGGTGATCAAATCTTTTGGTCTTTTTTTTTTAATTTACCTTGTTTTATCATTTTCTTGTTTCTTGCCTTTCCATTCACACACGCACGTTGTGGCTTGTTGGTTGGTGTTGTGTTTGTAAACACAAGGGCGTGGGTTCAATCCCTTCCCATGCCACTTCTTTTTATTTACTTGTTGCATTTCATTTTATTTTCATGAAAAAATTAAAATATCACAACTTTCTCATGCTTTATCTTTTTTAACCCGTTCTTTTTGCAAATTGCTAATTGTAATGGCTATTTTCATTTAATGGATTAATATCTCAAATTGCTTATTTTCACATTACTTTGGCCTACTTGAAAGTTGGTTCATTTTTAGGGTCGCCACCTTGCGTCTTGATGAATTTCTTTTATACCATGCTTGACTTATCTCGTAATATTTGATTGTGATTGACTCCTTTTTGTTTGTTAACAAATCAAAGATTTGTCTTCTTTTGGTTATCACCATGAACTTACATTGTTTTCCTCCTAAAAAAAACCTCGGTCCCGTACCGAATTCATTTTCATAAACATCTTCAATCATAAGAATCATTTTCTCTTTGTCTTAAATTATATTGAGAAAGGATTAAGTGTAGACTTTTTCCTCTCCGAGTGTTAAGATGCTCACTGTAGTGTGAGTGGTCTTGATACTCATCTTTCAGTATGAGGACGCAACTTTATCTATCACCTATCTCTTTCACCACCTCTCACTTTCATAACTTCCTTCCAAAACCTTTCTCACCTGAAACATCGGTCCCGTACCGAGTGCATTTTCAAATCGTTTCGTAACAAAAACTTGAATGGTCGTGGAATGGTTAGGCGTAGGCCTTCTCCTATCCCGAGTGCTGACATTTACCGTAGGGTTTACAATCGCAAAGCACTTACCATTCAAAACCAAAAATACTGTAATAAGAGAATGAAGTTCTCTTTTTGTTGAATTAAAGAGAGAGGATTGAGTGTAGACTTCTTCCTTTTTGAGTGCTGAGATACTCACTGTAGTGTGTGTGGTCTTGACGTTTGTCTTTCAATACGAAGACGCTACGTTCGCCACACCATTTTCACAACAAAAACTTTGAGATAAAGAATTGGGTATCACCCGCAAGGGGTTTCTACCCGAGGATTTATCTCACCCCTAAAAAAACAATTCAACCAATCAAATGTGACTTCCTGCCTCGCATGGCGAAAACTAATCAATCTTTCAAAAAGGATATGTTACGTCCGTTCTACCGCAAATAGGTAACACATAAGTCTCCTCACATGCGAGCAGCAAAACACCTAAACTGCTAGAATGCGCACGATAGCATCATCCACAAAACACCAATAAACTGTAGGCTGAACTACGGTTGCTCTGATTCTTCACTTCTTTTAAGTAAAGATACGTAGGCACAAGGGCCACAATCCTTGTCGAGCATATTCCCCCCATATCTGTAGTTCCCCGAACTACGTCGACTCTGACTTTCTCACATCTATTGAGAATACGTAGGCATAGGACTGCGAAGTTCTACCGAGTCTGTTCTTTCTCTTTTCTCCCCCGTTATGCCTCCTTTCTTAGTTCCTAAACCCTCTTTCTTTATCCTTTGGAAAACACTTTTATAGCATAATATTTAAGCAGATATAATCACACATTCGACAAACAAATGGTTCCCATCGAGTACGATGGATGCGAGGGGTGCTAATACCTTCCCCTTGCATAACCGACTTCCGAACCCGTTCTTGGTTGCGAGACCATCTTATCCTTTCTTTTCTTAAGGTTTTCTCGATATTTTCCTTTCCCTTCATGGGATAAATAAAGTTCGGTGGCGACTCTTCTGTCTTTTCTTTTTCGCCTCCCCGTCGTTGCACGATGCATTTTTCGAGTAGCGACAAGGACAAGGAGAATACCATTTTCACTTGCACATTTGACACTTTTACTTATGGAAGAATGTTTGTTTGATCCAGGTATAAAAAATGAAGGTTCTGATAAAAAAAACTCGAAGACAATAGACACTGCCTTAAGCTATTCCATGAGAGCTCCACATTGGAAGAAGAATCTGTAGAAGAGCTCTCATTGGGAAAGACTACTTATATAATCATCTATCCACCTTAACTACTCAGGTGTGTCCGTTCCTCTCTCTCTCTCTCTCTCTCTCTCTCTCTCTCTCTCTCTCTCTCTCTCTCTTATTTTATACTTGTTTTTTTCATTGAGGACAGTGTGTGTTTTAAGTATTGGGGAGGTATGTCATTTATTTTTGTTGTTTCTTTTCTCGTTTTAAAATAAAAATAATAATAATGAAAAATGCATGTTTTTTCGTTGGTTTTTGGGATTGTGTTTTTTAAGTAATTTCTCCCTTCTTTTGACTAAAGATTTGTTGTGTCATATGAGTGCTTTTGTTTGCATTTTTAGTATGATAAAGTAGACTAAATTCTAAATTATGTATCATTTGTGGTAGATCATTACCCTTTATGAGATTTTGAGTTTAATAATGGATAACATTCAAAAATTCAAACCGCTTCCAAAATATATCATTTGAGGTCTCTCTATAAATACCCTCTTTCGCAAGAGGGTCATATATCCATTTCTTAACTTCTCTTCTATATTTGCTCCCCCTCTGATCCATTGCTTACTTTGGCATTGGAGTGTCTCGCAGGTACACCCCCCTCCTCCTCCTCCATACCTTCGGTGAACAGCTAGCAGATCAGCGATGTGTGGAAGGTCACTAATTCCCTTCTAGTCAGGTCAGATCAGTGGCGCCGTTTGTGGGAACCTAAGCTTCCCCGTTCCTCCGAGCAGAGAACCAAAGCTTCATCTTTTCAAACTCCAACGTCATGACTATCCCACGCCACGATGATGTTGTCCATATTTCCACCTTCACCCTAATCACCAATGACGACAATCCACCAGGGACATCTCAACCCCGAGAGACCGACGGCAGGGACGGCCAAACTGCCTCCCCTTTTTCCGAGGACGCTACTCATCAAGACATCCCTCGGACGAGGAGCCTGGCGGTATTCCAGTCCATTCCCACACCGGCTGAAGCGACCCGGCGATGGTTTCCCTCTTCGCAGCCATCAACCAGACAAACCTGATGTTGTTCCAACAGAACGAGCGCATCGGCACGCTGGAACATGACACCTCGTCTCGCTCCCCTTCGCGAGGAAATCAGCGCAGGAGCTCTCGGAGCCCCTCTCCCTAACCACGGAGGCACCGACCACAGCTGGAGAGGCCCTAACCCGTGGCCTCCAAGAAACGAGCAAGGTCACCACCGCGGAAGGAGAGGCGCTCCCCCGAACCAATGTCGAGCAGGCATGAAGTCCTGGCCAGAAGACCAAGGGGGCGTAACCCGCCTCCTCGACACGAGTCGTCGCTTCCGCAATCCCCGGTTCGTAGCGACGAGGACGACTATAAGACCCTTCTGTCGCAGGAGATCATAGCGACCCCCATCCCCCACGAGGTGGAGAAACCACCCGTGCTCTCGACGTACGACGGTACCTCGGATCTAGACGATCACCTGGAAGACATCGAGGCTATGCTCGACTGCAGGAATGTCCGAGGAGCCATCAAGTGTAGGCTCTTCCCGACAACACTGAGGAAAGGCGCCATGGCGTGGTACAAGAGCTTAGAGCCTGAGTCTGTCACGTCGTGGAGGCTCTTCAGGACCTATTTTCACGATATTTCATGGTGTCAAGGCGACATCCGAAGACAGAGCCATGCTGGGCATGATCATCCAAGTCCCGGATGAGCCTCTCAAACTACATTGAGAGGTTCACGAGGGAGGCGGTCCAGGTAACGACTTAGGAAGAGATGAAACATTACCTGATGGAGCAGAGCTTACACCGAGACTCCAAATTCTACGAGGATGTGGCCATTCATCGGCCAGACTCCCACCAGGACTTCCTCGAAAGAGCCCGTCACTAGATCCGGTTCGAGGAGACGGAAGCCGCCAACATCGCCCGTGACACTAGGAATCGAGAAACACCCCGCCGGTCCCGAGATGAAGCATCGGCTCCCCGGTGCTGAGGAGATCGGCGGCGAGAGGATCGCTCGCGAGAACCCCGGGAGCAGCGGGGTCCCGTTGGCCGTTTTATCGAATACACGACACTAGTCGCTTCCCGCGAGCGCATATTGGCTAAGTGCGCCAATTCAGAATTTGTTCGGGGAGGTGTCAGTTTTCCAAAATCGGCACCTACCAAAGCCAACGTGGACAAATCTAAATACTGCCGCTTCCGCCGAAGCCACGGGCACGTAACGGATGATGCACTCGAAATACTGATCAAAGACGGGCACCTAAAAAAGTACACCAGGGGAGGAGAAGCCCCACGGTAGGATATCCTCGAGACCAAGAGAGTCAAGGATCTTCCCCCTCTCAACAACGACTCCGGCCTGCAATTTGCCCTCACGTTGGCCAGCCAGAGGACTGGTTCGCACCGTGGGAGTTCGTTCTCCCTACCGAGCTTCAGTTGCCCGAGGAGCCAATACGGCCTGTCAGCCGGTGGGAATACTTCCCTAGGGCAATGGTTATTTCGGGTGGGACCCCGAGCAAGCTCTCGATTGGATCGGTTAAAAGGAAGTTCGACGAGCTAATGAGAAACAACTCCAGCAAGATGAGCACGCTCGACAAGTTCCGAGGTCGATCCAACCCAATCACCTTCTACCTCGAGGAGCTCCCCAGGGTGCCCCCAACTCGGCCATCCCCTTGCTGATACGGGCACAGATAGCCAACTGCAACAGATGTCAACGACACGGGGATATGCACCTCGCCCCTCCGAGCGAGCTCAAGTCCCTCTCCTCCCCTTGGCCATTCACCTTATGCTCTTATCAGAGCAAGTATTTGATAGTGGGCGTCGACTACTTCACCAAATGGATCGAGGCCGAAGCCCTCGCCGAGATCACTACGCACAATATACTCTGTTTCTACAAGAGGAACATCCTCTCCAGGTTCGGCGTCCCGCTCGCCCTAGTCACCGAAAACGGGACACAGTTCACCGACAGAAACATCCGAGACTTCATCACCAAACTCGGAACCAAACACCATTTCACTTCGGTCGAGCATCCACAAATGAACAGCCAAGCCGAGGCCACAAACAGAGTGATCCTCCAGGTTATAAAATGAAGAATCGACGACACCAAGAAAGGATGGGTCGACACCAAGAAAGGCGGTGATCCCGGTGGAAATAAGAGTGCTGTCCAGAAGGACCGAATCTCCCCTCGGGGAGGAAACCAACGACGAGGCTCTCTGGAGAAGCTCGACCTAGTCGAAGAGATCCGCTCAGGAGCAGCTCTCCGCGAAGCCACACTAAAACAAAAGATCTCCCTTCGCTACAACAACAAAGTCCTAAAGCGCGAGTTCCAGGTCGGCGACCTAGTCATGTGAAGAAACCAAAAGGATTTACACGAGGGCAAACTCGCCGCAAATTGGGAAGGCCCCTATCGTGTCTGGGACAAGACGGAGCATGGGGCCTACTACCTCAAAAACTTACACGGGGACCATATAGCTCGACCATGGAATGTTGAGAAGCTAAAAAAGTACTACAGCTAAACACAGCCCGCGATGACATGCATCGCGACCACAGGAGCGCGACATGGTACGGTCGCGTCTCCTTGAGATCAACGAGATATCAAGCCACTGCCTTTGTGCACACGGGCAGAATGCTCTGCTCGATAGAGGACCCCTCGATCGAGAGTCTCCGCCGCAGTACCATGACAGGCAGAACACCCAGCTCGCAATGGGACGTTCACGCTGTAGGGATGACACCCTACTGTGGTCCACCCCCTTTATCCGACCAAGTAACCACACTGGTCAACCGGCCAGTTCCCTACACTGTCAGGCATAAACATTGTCGAGCTACCACTCCCAAACATACAAAATGAAGCGCAGTAAATGTACATTTCGAGCACACAAACATGCAGAAACATAAACGAGTGCGCACTTAACGAAAATATGATTTTATATAAATGGGCACCAACCCAGTATTCAAGTACACCACAAAAGGGCACGTAGGCCCAACAAAAGTACTTAGCAAAAAACAACAAAATATTGGCGCGCAAGCCAGAGAACTACGAGCATGCAGGCCTGGAAAACATCTACACATCTTCGAGTCTGTCTGCCTCGCGCTCGTCAGCAGGAACGACGTCTTCACCATCTTTATGACTAGGGGCGACCACCCGTCTGTCGACGACCTGGTGGAAGGGCCCGATCCCGTTAGTAACCAAGCTAACCTTGGGGTTCACCACCCTGAGTTGGTCCATTGTGCTGGAGAACCCGACCTCGACCGCCTCCAGACAATCTTGCTCCAGCTCGCGGATCCTCCCTAGCAGGGCAGCACGGGTAACCAAATTCCTCTCCTCGTCTCTCTCACCTTCGACTGGACGAAGTGAATCTTCCAGCTCCCCCACGCGGTCTCTCAGCTTCTGTAGCTCCTCCTTGACAGCTTTCAGTTTCTCCTCGACGTCGACCCCCTCTTGCACTGCGAGGCCGCTTTCTCCCGACTCTGATCCAGCTCCGCGGCCAGCTTAGTCATCCACGATTGGGCGAAAGCAAGGTCACCCTACAGCTTGGCCAACTCGACAGAGGAGCAACCCTCATCACTTAAGACTAGGGCCGTCGAGAAGACCTGTATCATAGCGGCCAGATCCTCGGTCAGCACTTGGCTTCGTGCAGCTCGATCCCCGAGGATCATTTTCGCCTCCGCGATCGACACAGCTGGCGACCTTGTGCCGTGAAAAAACCCGGGTTTCTGATGGCATGGGGGAATAAGAAATCCCTCCTCGGCCAGCCCCTCCGTCGGTCGATGACGCCCCCCAACACTTGGACCTTAGCCTGCTTAGCAGCTCCTTGAGACGTCGGGGAATGACTGCTCTGCAGCGATGACGAAGACCCCATTCCCCCTGGTCCGCCACGCCCTGCTCGACCACCTTGGTAACCCTGCTCTTCTCAGTTTTGGTCGCGGTTCTCGAGGCTACCAGTTTCCTCACACTCTCCTCAACGGACGACATGTTCCTTTCAAAAACAAAAGAAAGAAGTCAGCAAACAAACAAAGACGACAGTAAGGTCGGGCAGAAGAAGTCGACCCCCACCTAGAAAACGGACGGCCTCCTCGTCGGACGAGCACTCGAGCAGAGCCTTGGTGCTAATTGTAACGCCCATTTTAATTATCACGTTTTTTTCTTTGTATTTTATTTGTGGGTGCCTTTTGTGTTAGGGGTGTGGTTGAGTGCGATGGCGTGTAGCCCTTAAGTTGGAATTATTTAATAATTTTGGACTTTAATATTAATAATAATATTTAGTGATGATAATGTAATTAATTATGGTAATATTATTATTAATATTATTTTTATTATTAGTATTATTATTATTAATGTTATTATTATTATTATTATTGTAAATAAAAAGGAAGTGGAATTAAAAGGAATTGGGATGAGAGGTATTTGGGGGAATATTGGAAAGAAGAGAAAGGAAAAACACGTGAAAGAAGAGGAAAAAGAGCACGACCGGAGAAGAGAAAATTTGGAGGAGAAGTGCAAGGTGAAATTCGGAGCAAGAGGAAGCTAGGATTCATCGGTTCAGCAAGAGTTCATCATTTGTTCAAGCTATCGAGGTAAAAGGGGGGGGGGGGGGGAATCGGTTAAAATTGGTAGAATACATGAATAATAGGTAGAAGAGGATTTCCCTTAACCCCACTAGGTTGTGATGAATTTTGTTGATATGTGTTGTGATTCTGAGTGTTGATGATATGTAGAATCCATTGCATGTGTTGTTTGATTGATTTGGGGGTTTCCGGACAGTTCGAAATTTATGCCGAAATTGAGTAAACGTGTAGAGCTGACATTTAATCGGGTTAAATCGAGGATAGATGTTATAGTTAGGCTGTAGAATAATGGTCTGGTATGATGAGGTTTGGTTTGGAATAGAATCGGCTGAGTTCGGAGTGTTTTGCCAACTCTGAGCAGTGGTATTATTTTTCTAAAATCGCAGATATTCGATGGGCGAATGAGGGGGCGAGCCTTCGCTAGGCGAACTGGGCAGCGAGTGCTGCCAGTAGCCTCTGTCTGGCTTCGGCAGGGGTTTCGCCGGGCGAGCTTCAGCGAGCATTCGCTGCGGGGCTTCGCCAGGCGAATGTGCCAGCGAGCGTGACAGAATGTTGTGTTTTTGAGCTGTGATGTTCGGTTCTCTCGTGATTGTTGGACCCTTGTTGGTCATGGTTGATTACGTGATTGTTGGTGAGCTGTGGAGAGTATATGTGTGGTGTGGAATATGATTTCCTTGATATTGTTTAATTTGAATGATTGAATTCGGTGTATGTGATTGCGTATGAATGGGGTGAAGTGTGATATATATATATATATATATATATATATATATATATATATATATATATATATATATATATATATGATGTGTGATGAAATGTGATCAGTGGAATTGTGTACACTTAGTGTATCTGTTGTTGTGTGTTATGCATTGGGATTATGCATAGCATGGTGTAATGATGTGCTCCTGTGTGGAGGGTGATGGCCTGGTGCCCATCGGTAGTGATAATGTGCTCCTGTGTGGAGGGTGATGGTCTGGTGCCCATCGGTGATTGTGAGGAATAGATCCTGACTCAGGGGAGCGTAAGTGATTTATCCTGTTTTTGGTGTGCTCCTGTGTGGAGGGTGATGGCCTGGTGCCCATCGGTGATGATAATGTGTTCCTTCGAGAAGGGTGATGGCCCGTTGCCCATCGTTGCTATTGTTGAGTCGGTACCGCATAACATGGGTTAAGTTGCATGTGTTGCTTTGTTTTATATGCTATACTGATGTGGGACCGTAGGTCTGGGTCGATGTATGTGAATGATAATTGTGTGATTTACTGCCTTTTATTCATGTACATTATTACCGTTATTTCTCACCCCTTTTCTTTTGTTGTGGTCTGTGCTTCTTCAGAAGTACAGACAATCCAGGTGTGTAGTTAGCTTGGTTTGTGGCGAGTCGTAGGGATGCTCTGATACGTAACACTAGGGCTTTGGGGAGTTTTATGTTCATCTGATGACTTTGTGTGCCCCTGTGGCGTATCATGTTTTGATGAGTTCTTTTAGTGAATATATGTCTGGTGTATTTTGGGCAGTTGGCCGAGGTTGATGTATATGACATGTATACGATGATATGTATATTTATGATGAAGAATTTCCGCTGTGTTATTTTGTTGAAAATCATTTAATGAAAATGCTTTCGTGTTGAGTTTATTTCTGTGACATCCCGTTTTATGGTGTGAAACTCTGATAATTGTTTATTTTAATTGAATTTATTTTATTTTGGGGAACAGAGTGTTACAAGATGGTATCAGAGCAGGTCGGTCTGTCCGGCTAGTGTAGTGTTTTGAGTATGTCCTTAGGATAGAGGTTGTGTGTCTTTTGACCCTGTGTTGTTGTTGTTGAGCAGTATGGCGGGAAGGAATGATGTTTCGTTGGCTGCAGCTATGCAAGCGATGGCGCAGGTGGTTGCTAATTCGAACCACGCTGCGGGTGCGCAATTCAAGGATTTGGCACAGTTTCAGAGTAACAAGCAGCCAATGTTTCAAGGAGGAATTTTGGACCCTGAAGCGGCGCAGAAGTGGTTTAAGGCGATAGAGAAGATTTTCAGAATGATGGGTTGCAGTGATGAGCAGAAGGTGAGGTTCGGTACTCACATGTTAGAGGGAGAAGCTGAAGCTTGGTGGGACAAAAGTCGCCAGAGGTTGGAGACTACAGGAACTCCAATTACTTGGGATGTTGTTCGCACTGGTTTTCTGGAGAAGTATTTTCCAGAGGATATCAGAAGTGCTAAGGAAATCGAGTTTCTGGAGCTGAAGCAGGGCAATATGACGGTGGCCGAGTATGCGGCTAAGTTTGAAGAGCTAGTGCAGTATTGTCCCCATTACAATACTGATGGAGCGATGACCTCCAAGTTTTTGAAGTTTGAGAATGGGCTGCGCCCGGAAGTGAAGATGGGAATAGCTTGTCAGAAGATCAGGGATTATCTTGAGCTGATAAGCAGAAGCAGGATTTATGACAATGATAACGGGGCGAGGATCGCAAATTATAAGGCTGCAAATGATCGTAAGGGTAAGTAAAGGTTTGGCGGTACTCCTTACAGAGTTCCTACTGATAAAGGGAAGTTTAAGGCTGCTGCTGATAAGAAGCCCAGAGAAAGAAGAGTGTATGTTGGTGGGAAGTGTTTCCGGTGCGGTGGCATGGGTCATCGTGCTGATGACTGTTCTCATGAAGTGAAGAAGTGTTTCAAGTGTGGTAAGTCGGGCCATGTGATGGCTGATTGTCGAACTGCTATGCCTACCTGTTACAATTGTGGTGAGAAGGGCCACATCAGTACGCATTGTGAGAAGCTGAAGTCGTCTCAGGTGTCTCAGACCAGTGGCAAAGTGTTTGCGGTGGTGGGAACTCATGATGCTAGTGATGATCGTTCTATCCAAGGTACTTGTTTCATCAATAATGTTTCTTTGTCTGCTATGATTGATACGGGTGCTACCCACTCGTTCATTTTTGTGGATTGTGTGAAGAGGTTAGGTTTGGTGCCGACTACTCTTGAGCGGCGGATGACTATTGAGACTCCCTCTATTGGTTCAGTGACTACTTCTTTGGCGTGTTTAAAGTGTCTACTAACTATCTTTGGTAGAGATTTTAGGGTGGATCTAATTTGCTTGCCTCTTGGTAAGTTGGATGTTATTTTGGGAATGAACTGGTTCGAGTTCAACCGATTCTACATCGATTGTTTTCGGAAGGTGTTGTTGTTTCTTACTCCCGAGGAAGAAGCTTTGGCGGATTCCTTATCTGGTAAGGAATTGAGGATCTTGTTGGAGAGTGAAGCTAAAATGTTTGCTTTATTTGCATCATTAGTTGTTGACAGCAAAGCGTCATTGAAGGAGTTGGCGTTGGTGAATGAGTTTCCGGAAGTGTTCCCTGATGATATTACAGAGTTACCTCCGAAGAGAGAAAATGAGTTTAGCATTGATCTTCTACCTGGTACGAGGCCTATATCTATGGCGCTGTACAGGATGTCAGCAGTGGAATTGGCTGAATTGAAATCTCAGATTGGAGAATTGTTGGATAGGAAGTTTATCAGGCCAAGTGTGTCGCCATGGGGAGCTCCAGTGTTGTTAGTGAAGAAGAAGGATGGTAGTATGCGGTTGTGCATCGATTACCGTCAGTTGAATAAAGTGACCATCAAGAATAAATATCCTCTTCCAAGGATTGATGATTTGATGGATCAGTTGGTAGGAGCTCGAGTGTTCAGTAAGATTGATTTGAGGTCGGGTTACCATCAGATCAGAGTGAAAGAAGGTGATATTCAGAAGACGGCGTTTAGAACTCGATACGGACATTACGCGTATGCGGTAATGCCTTTCGGAGTGTCAAATGCGCCGGGAGTGTTCATGGAGTATATGAATCGGATCTTCCATTCTTATTTGGATCAGTTCATTGTTGTATTCATTGATGATATCCTGATTTATTTGAATTATGAGGAAGAGCATGCAGGACATTTGAGAATTGCTTTGCAAGTGTTGAAGGATAATAAGTTGTTTGCGAAACTGTCGAAGTGTGAGTTCTGGTTGAAGGCAGTGAGTTTCTTGCGGCATGTGATTTCTGGTGATGGTATATCGGTAGATCCGTCAAAGGTGAGTGTGCTGTTGCAGTGGGAACCGTCGAAGACAGCGACAGAGGTTAGAAGCTTTTTGGGTTTGGCAGGGTACTATCGAAGGTTTATTGAAGGTTTTTCGACTATGGCGTTGCCATCGACTCAGTTGGCGAGGAAGAATCAAGTTTTTGTGTGGGATGCCGCTTGTGAAGAGAGTTTTGTGGAATTGAAGAAGCGGTTGACTACGGCACCGGTGTTAGTGTTACCGACTCCGAGTGAACCGTTTGTGGTGTATTGTGATGCGTCTAAGATGGGTTTAGGCGGAGTTCTTATGCAGGATCGTAAAGTGGTAGTGTATGCTTCGCGGCAACTGAGGTTGCATGAGAGGAATTATCCTACTCATGATCTTGAGTTAGCTGCAGTGGTTTTTGTGTTGAAGATCTGGAGGCATTATTTGTATGGTTCCAGGTTTGAGGTATTCAACGATCATAAGAGTCTAAAGTATTTGTTTGATCAGAAAGAGCTGAATATGAGACAGAGGAGATGGTTAGAATTCTTGAAGGATTATGATTTTAGCCTAAGTTATCACCCGGGAAAGGCTAACATGGTAGCCGATGCTTTGAGCATGAAGGCAATTCATATGTTGGCTATGATGGTGAAAGAGATGGAGCTTATTGAGAAGTTCAGAGATTTGAGCATGGTTTGTGAGACTTCGGCAGATTGCGTGATGTTGGGCAAATTGCAAGTGAACAATGATTTCTTGGATAAGATCAGAGAAGGTCAGAAGCTTGATGTGAAGCTAGTGGATGTGATGTCTGGAGTGGGAAGAGACTCCGATAGTGATTTCAAGCTGGATGGTTCAGGTGTGTTGAGGTTCCGAGGTAGGATTTGTGTGCCGGATAATGATGAGTTGAAGAAGTCGATTCTGAGAGAAGGACATCGTAGTGGTTTGAGTATTCATCCGGGAGCTACGAAGATGTATCATGATTTAAGGAAGATGTTTTGGTGGTCAGGTATGAAAAAGGATATAGCTCAGTTTGTGTATGCCTGTTTGACATGTCAGAAATCGAAGGTGGAGAACAAGAAGACTAATGGATTGATGCAACCGTTAGAGATTCCAGTTTGGAAGTGGGATTGTATCACCATGGAATTTGTTATGGGTTTTTCCGAGCACAGCCAGAGGATTTGATGCCATTTGGGTAATTGTGGATCGGCTTATGAAGTCTGCACATTTTGTGCCGGTTAATATAAGTTTTCCGTTGGAAAAGCTGGCAAAGATTTATGTTCGGGTGATTGTGAAGCTTCATGGTGTGTCGTCGAGTATTGTGTCGGATAGAGATCTGAGGTATACGTCAGAATTCTGGAAGAGTTTGGAGGAAGCTTTGGGTACTAAGTTGAAGCTGAGTTCAGCCTATCATCCACAGACTGATGGTCAGTCAGAGAGGACTATTCAGACTTTGGAGGATTTGCTGCGGGCTTGTGTGTTGGAAAGAGGTGGTGCGTGGGATACTCATTTGCCATTGATTGAGTTCACGTACAACAACAGTTACCATTCCAGTATCGGGATGGCACCGTTTGAGGCTCTTTATGGTAGCAGATGCAGAACGTTTTTGTGTTGGTATGAATTGGGTGAGAATGTGGTTTTGGGGCCAGAGATTGTGCAGCAGACTACTGAGACAGTTCAGATGATCCGTGAGAAGATGAAAGCATCTCAGGATAGGCAGAAAAGTTATCATGATAACCGGAGGAAAGAGTTGGAATTTAGTGAAGGTGATCATGTGTTCCTGAGGGTTAACCTAGTGACTAGTGTAGGTCGTGCGTTGAAGGCCAAGAAGCTGGATCCGAAGTTTATTGGGCCGTATCAGATTTTGCAGAGAGTTGGTGATATGGCTTATAGGGTGGCGTTGCCGCCTGAGCTTTCGAACTTGCATGACGTGTTTCATGTGTCACAACTTCGACAGTATGTCATGGATCCGTCTCATGTGATTCAGAGAGACAAAGTGCAGGTCCGCGAGAATCTCATTGTTGAGATAATGTCGTTGAGGATCGAGGACCGCAAGATGAAGCGACTCAGAGGGAAAGAGATACCTTTGGTGAGAGTGGTTTGGGGAGGTGCTGCAGGAGGCAGTGTGACCTAGGATTTGGAAAGCAAGTTGCGGGATGCGTATCCAGAATTGTTTCCATCAGGTATTTTCAAGTACGAAAATAATTAAAGTGGGGGAGAGTTGTAACGCCCATTTTAATTATCTCATTTTTTTCTGTGTATTTTATCTGTGGGTGCCTTCTGTGTTAGGGGTGTGGTTGAGTGCGATGGCGTATAGCCCTTAAGTTGGAATTATTTAATAATTTTGGACTTTAATATTAATATTAATATTTAGTGATGATAATTTAATTAATAATGGTAATATTATTATTAATATTATTATATTATTAGTATTGTTATTATTATAGTTATTATTATTATTATTATTATTATTATTATTATTATTATTATTATTATTATTATTATTATTATTATTGTAAATAAAAAGGAAATGGAATTAAAAGGAATTGGGATGAGGGGTATTAGGGGGAATATTGGAAAGAAGAGAAAGGAAAAACATGTGAAAGAAGAGGAAAAAGAGCACGATCGGAGAAGAGAAAATTTGGAGGAGAAGAGCAAGGTGAAATTCGGAGCAAGAGGAAGCTAGGATTCATCGGTTCAGAAAGAGTTCATCAGTTGTTCAAGCTATCGAGGTAAGGGGGGGGGGGGGGGGAATCGGTTAAAATTGGTAGAATACATGAATAATAGGTAGAAGGGGATTTCCCTTAACCCCACTAGGTTGTGATGAATTTTGTTGATATGTGTTGTGATTCTGAGTGTTGATGATATGTAGAATCCATTTCATGTGCTGTTTGATTTATTTGGGGGTTTCCGGGCAGTTTGAAGTTTATGCCGAAACTGAGTAAACGTGTAGAGCTAACATTTAATCGGGTTAAATCGAGGATAGATATTATAGTTAGGCTGTAGAATAATGGTCTGGTATGATGGGGTTTGGTTTGGAATAGAATCGGCTAAATTTTGAGCGTTTTGCCGACTCTGAGCCGTGGTATTATTTTTCTAAAATCGCAGATATTCGCTGGGCGAATGAGGGGGAGAGCCTTCGTCAGGCGAACTGGGCAGTGAGTGCTGCTAGTAGCCTCTGTCTGGCTTTGCCAGAGGTTTCGTCGGGCGAGCTTCAGTGAGCATTCGCTGCGGGGCTTCGCCAGGAGAATGTGCCAGCGAGCGTGACAGAATGTTGTGTTTTTGAGCTGTGTTGTTCGGTACTCTCGTGATTGTTGGACCCTTGTTGGTCATGGTTGATTACATGATTGTTGGTGAGCTGTGGAGAGTATATGTGTGGTGTGGAATATGATTTCCTTGATATTGTTTAATTTGAATGATTGAATTCGGTGTATGTGATTGCGTATGAATGGGGTGAAGTGTGATATATATATATATATATATATATATATATATATATATATATATATATATATATATATATATATATATATATATATATATATATATATATATATATATATATATATATATATATATATATATATATATATATATATATATATATATATATATATATATATATATATATATATATATATATATATATATATATATATATATATATATATATATATATATATATATATATATATATATATATATATATGATGTGTGATAAAATGTGATCAGTGGAATTGTGTACACTTAATGTATCTATTGTTGTGTGTTATGCATTGGGGTTATGCATAGCATGGTGTGATGATGTGCTCCTGTGTGGAGGGTGATGGCCTGGTGCCCATCGATAGTGATAATGTGCTCCTGTGTGGAGGGTGATGGTCTGGTGCCCATCGGTGATTGTGAGGGATAGATCCTGACTCAGGGGAGCGTGAGTGATCTATCCTGTTTTTGATGTGCTCCTGTGTGGAGGGTGATGGCCTGGTGCCCATCGGTGATGATAATGTGTTCCTTCGGGAAGGGTGGTGGCCCGGTGCCCATCGTTGCTATTGTTGAGTCGGTACCGCTTAACATGGGTTGAGTTGCATGTGTTGCTTTATTTTATATGATATATTGATGTGGGACAGTAGGTCCGGGTCGACGTATGTGAATGATAATTGTGTGATTTACTCTTTTTTATTCATGTACATTATTACCGTTATATTTTGATCGTGATTTCTCACCCCTTTGCTTTTGTTGTGGTCTGTGCTTCTTCGGAAGTACAGATAATCCAGGTGTGTAGCTAGCTTGGTTTTTGGCGAGTCGTAGGGATGCTCTAATACGTAACATCGGGGCTTTGGGGAGTTTTATGCTCATCTGATGACTTTGTGTGCCCCTGTGGCGTATCATGTTTTAACGAATTCTTTTAGTGAATATATGTCTGGTGTATTTTAGGCAGTTGGCCGAGGTTGATGTATATGACATGTATATGATGATATGTATATATATGATGAAGAATTTCCGCTGTGTTATTTTGTTGAAAATCATTTAATGAAAATGCTTCCGTGTTGAGTTTATTTCTGTGACATCCCGTTTTGTGGTGTGAAACTCTGATAATTGTTTATTTTAATTGCATTTATTTTATTTTGGGGAACAGGGTGTTACAAGCTGGTATCAGAGTAGGTCGGTCCGTCCGGCCAGTGTAGTGTTTTGAGTCTGTCCTTAGGATAGAGGTTGTGTGTCTTTTGACCCTGTGTTGTTATTGTTGAGCAGTATGGCGGGAAGGAATGATGTTGTGTTGGCTGCAGCTATGCAAGCGATGGCACCGGTGGTTGCTAATTAGAACCACGCTGCGGGTGCGCAATTCAGGGATTTGGTGCAGTTTCAGAGTAACAAGCCGCCAACGTTTCAAGGAGGAATTTTGGACCCTGAAGCGGCGCAGAAGTGGCTTAATGCGATAGAGAAGATTTTCAGAACGATGGGTTGCAGTGATGAGCAGAAGGTGAGGTTCGGTACTCACATGTTAGAGGGAGAAGCTGAAGCTTGGTGGGACAACAGTCGCCAGAGGTTGGAGACTGCAGGAACTCCAATTACTTGGGATGTTGTTCGCACTAGTTTTCTGGAGAAGTATTTTCCATAGGATATCAGAAGTGCTAAGGAAATCGAGTTTCTGGAGCTGAAGCAGGGCAATATGATGGTGGCCGAGTATGCGGCTAAGTTTGAAGAGCTAGTGCAGTATTGTTCCCATTACAATACTGATGGAGCGATGACCTCCAAGTGTTTGAAGTTTGAGAATGGGTTGCGTCCGGAAGTGAAGATCGGAATAGCTTGTCAGAAGATCAGGGATTATCTTGAGCTGATAAGCAGAAGCAAGATTTATGACATTGATAACCGGGCGAGGATCGCGCATTACAAGGCTGCAAATGATCGTAAGGGTAAGCAAAGGTTTGGAGGTACTCTTTACAGTGTTCCTACTGATAAAGGGAAGTTTAAGGCTGCTGCTGATAAGAAGCCCAGAGAAAGAAGAGTGTCTGCTGGTGGGAAGTGTTTCCGGTGCGGTGGGATGGGTCATCGTGCTAATGACTGTACTCATGAAGTGAAGAAGTGTTTCAAGAGTGGTAAGCTGGGCCATATGATGGATGATTCTCAAACTGCTATGCCTACCTGTTACAACTTTGGTGAGAAGGGCCACATCAGTATGCATTGTGAGAAGCCGAAGCCGTCTCAGGTGTCTCAGACCATTGGCAAAGTGTTTGCGGTGGTGGGAACTCAGGCTGCTAGTGATGATCATTCTATCCAAGGTACTTGTTTCATCAA
The DNA here is from genome assembly GCA_963859935.3 of Lathyrus sativus. Lineage (NCBI taxonomy): Eukaryota > Viridiplantae > Streptophyta > Magnoliopsida > Fabales > Fabaceae > Lathyrus > Lathyrus sativus. The sequence goes on from OZ012740.1 coordinate 120,434,639, forward strand.
TAATGTTCCTTTGTCTGCTATGATTGATACGGGTGCTACCCACTCGTTCATTTTTGTGGATTGTGTGAAGAGGTTAGGTTTGGTGTCGACTACTCTTGAGCCGTGGATGACTATTGAGACTCCCTCTATTGGTTCAGTGACTACTTCTTTGGTGTCTTTGAAGTGTCCACTAACTATCTTTGGTAGAGATTTTGGGGTGGATCTGATTTGCTTGCCTCTTGGTAAGTTGGATGTTATTCTGGGAATGAACTGGTTGGAGTTCAACCGAGTCTACATCAATTATTTTCAGAAGGTGTTGTTGTTTCTTACTCCCGAGGAAGAAGCTTTGGCGGATTCCTTGTCTGGTAAGGAATTGAGGATCTTGTTGGAGAGTGAAGCTAAAACTTTTGCTTTATTTGCATCATTAGCTGTTGACAGCAAAGCGTCATTGAAGGAGTTGGCGGTGGTGAGTGAGTTTCCGGAAGTGTTACCTGATGATTTTACAGAGTTACCTCCGAAGAGAGAAATTAAGTTTAGCATTGATCTTGTACCTGGTACGAGGCCTATATCTATGGCGCCGTACAGGATGTCAGCAGTGGAATTGGCTGAATTGAAATGTAAGATTGGAGAATTGTTGGATAGGAAGTTTATCAGGCCAAGTGTGTCGCCGTGGGGAGCTCCAGTGTTGTTAGTGAAGAAGAAGGATGGTAGTATGCGGTTGTGCATCGATTACCGTCAGTTGAATAAAGTGACCATCAAGAATAAATATCCTCTTCCAAGGATTAATTATTTGATGGATCAGTTGGAAGGAGCTCGAGTGTTCAGTAAGATTTATTTGAGGTCGGGTTACCATCAGATCAGAGTGAAAGAAGGTGATATTCAGAAGACGGTGTTTAAAACTCGATACGGACATTACAAGTATGAGGTAATGCCTTTCGGAATGTAGAATGCGCCAGGAGTGTTCATGGAGTATATGAACCGGATCTTCCATTCTTATTTGGACCAGTTCATTGTTGTATTCATTGATGATATCCTGATTTATTCGATGTCTGAGGAAGAGCATGTAGGACATTTGAGAATTGCTTTGCAAGTGTTGAAGGATAATAAGCTGTTTGCGAAACTGTCGAAGTGTGAGTTCTAGTTGAAGACAGTGAGTTTCTTGGGGAATGTGATTTCTGGTGATGGTTTATCGGTAGATCCGTCAAAGGTGAGTGCGGTGTTGCAATGGGAACCGCCGAAGACAACGACAGAGGTTAGAAGCTTTTTGGGTTTGGCAGGGTACTATCGAAGGTTTATTGAAGGTTTTTCGACTTTGGCGTTGCCATTGACTCAGTTGACGAAGAAGAATCATGTTTTTGTGTGGGATGCCGCTTGTGAAGAGAGTTTTGTGGAATTAAAGAAGAGGTTGACTACGGCACCGGTGTTAGTGTTACCGACTCCGAGTGAACCGTTTGTGGTGTATTTTGATGCGTCTAAGATAGGTTTAGGCGGAGTTCTTATGCAGGATCGTAAACTGGTAGCGTATGTTTCGCGGCAACTGAGGGTGCATGAGCGGAATTATCCTACTCATGATCTTGAGTTAGCTGCGGTGGTTTTTTTGTTGAAGATCTGGAGGCATTATTTGTATGGTTCCAGGTTTGAGGTATTCAGCGATCATAAGAGTCTGAAGTATCTGTTTGATCAGAAAGAGCTGAATATGAGACAGAGGAGATGGTTAGAATTATTGAATGATTATGATTTTAGCCTAAGTTATCACCCGGGAAAGGCTAACGTGGTAGCCGATGCTTTGAGCAGGAAGGCGATTCATATGTCAGCTATGATGGTGAAAGAGATGGAGCTTATTCAGCAGTTCAGAGATTTGAGCATGGTTTGTGAGACTTCGGCAGATTGCTTGATGTTGGGCAAATTACAAGTGAACATTAATTTCTTAGATATGATCAGAGAAGGTCAGAAGCTTGATGTGAAGCTAGTGGATGTGATGTCTTGAGTGGGAAGAGACTCCGATAGTGATTTCAAGCTGGATGGCTCAGGTGTATTGAGGTTCCGAGGTAGGATTTGTGTGCCGGATAATGATGAGTTGAAGAAGTCGATTCTGAGAGAAGGACATCGTAGTGGTTTGAGTATTCATCCAGGAGCTACGAAGATGTATCATGATTTAAGGAAGATGTTTTGGTGGTCAGGTATGAAAAAGGATATAGTTCAGTTTGTGTATTCCTGTTTGACTTGTCAGAAATCGAAGGTGGAGCACCAGAAGCCTAGTGGATTGATGCAAACGTTAGAGATTCCAGCTTGGAAGTGGGATTGTATCACCATGGATTTGTTACAGGTTTGTCGAGCACGGCGAGAGGATTTGATGCCATTTGGGTAATTGTGGATCGGCTTACAAAGTCTGCACATTTTGTGCTGGTTAATATAAGTTTTCCTTTGGAAAAGATGGCAGAGATTTATGTTCGGGTGATTGTGAAGCTTCATGGTGTGTCGTCGAGTATTGTGTCGGATAGAGATCTGAGGTATACGTCAGAATTTTGGAAGAGTTTGCAGGAAGCTTTGGGTACTAAGTTGAAGCTGAGTTCAGCCTATCATCCACAGACTGATGGTCAGTCAGAGAGGACTATTCAGACTTTGGAGGATTTGCTGCAGGCTTGTGTGTTGGAAAGAGGTGGTGCGTGGGATACTCATTTGCCATTGATTGAGTTCACGTACAACAACAGTTACCATTCCAGTATCGGGATGGCACTGTTTGAGGCTCTTTATGGTAGGAGATGCAGAACTTCTTTGTGTTGGTATGAATCGGGTGAGAATGTGGTTTTGGGGCCAGAGATTGTGCAGCAGACTACTGAGACAGTTTATATGATCCGTGAGAAGATGAAAGCATCTCAGGATAGGCAGAAGAGTTATCATGATAACCAGAGGAAAGAGTTGGAATTTAGTGAAGGTGATCATGTGTTCTTGAGGGTTAACCCAGTGACTGGTGTAGGTCGTGCGTTGAAGGCCAAGAAGCTGGATCCGAAGTTTATTGGGCCGTATCAGATTTTGCAGAGAGTTGGTGCTGTGGCTTATAGGGTGGCGTTGCCGCCTGAGTTTTCAAACTTGCATGTCGTGTTTCATGTGTCGCAACTTCGGCAGTATGTCACAGATCCGCCTGACTGTTGAGACAATGCCGTTGAGGATCGAGGACCGCAAGATGAAGCGACTCAGAGGGAAAGAGATACCTTTGGTGAGAGTGGTTTGGGGAGGTGCTGCAGGAGGGAGTGTGACCTGGGAGTTGGAAAGCAAGATGCGGGATGCGTATCCAGAATTGTTTCCATCAGGTATTTTCGAGGACAAAAATAATTAAAGTGGGGGAGAGTTGTAACGCCCATTTTAATTATCTCATTTTTTTCTGTGTATTTTATTTGTGGGTGCCTTCTGTGTTAGGGGTGTGGTTAAGTGCGATGGCGTGTAGCCCTTAAGTTGGAATTATTTAATAATTTTGGACTTTAATATTAATAATAATATTTAGTGATGATAATTTAATTAACAATGGTAATATTGTTATTAATATTATTATTAGTATTATTATTATTAATGTTATTATTATTATTATTATTATTATTATTATTATTATTATTTTTATTATTATTGTAAATAAAAAGGAAATGGAATTAAAAGGAATTGGGATGAGGGGTATTTGGGGGAATATTGGAAAGAAGAGAAAGGAAAAACACTTGAAAGAAGAGGAAAAAGAGCACGATCAGAGAAGAGAAAATTTGGAGGAGAAGAGCAAGGTAAAATTCGGAGCAAGAGGAAGCTAGGATTCATCGGTTCAGCAAGAGTTCATCAGTTGTTCAAGCTATCGAGGTAAGGGGGGGGGGATCGGTTAAAATTGGTAGAATACATGAATAATATGTAGAAAGGAATTTCCCTTAACCCCACTAGGTTGTGATAAATTTTGTTGATATGTGTTGTGATTCTGAGTGTTGATGATACGCAGAATCCATTGCATGTGCTGTTTGATTGATTTGGGGGTTTCCGGGTAGTTCGTAGTTTATCCCGAAACTGAGTAAACGTGTAGAGATGACATTTAATCAGGTTAAATCGAGGATAAATGTTGTAGTTAGGCTGTAGAATAATGGTCTGGTATGATGGGGTTTGGTTTGGAATAGAATCGGCTGAGTTCAGAGCATTTTGCCGACTCTGAGCAGTGATATTATTTTTCTAAAATCACAGATATTCGCTGGGCGAATGAGGGGGCGAGCCTTCGCCAGGCGAACTGGGCAGCGAGTGTTGCCAGTAGCCTCTGTCTGGCTTCGCCAGGGGTTTCGTCGGGCGAGCTTCAGCGAGCATTCACTGTGGGGCTTCGTCAGGCGAATGTGCCAGCGAGCGTGACAGAATGTTGTGTTTTTGAGCTGTGATGTTTGGTTCTCTCGTGATTGTTGGACCCTTTTGGTCATGGTTGATTACGTGATTGTTGGTGAGCTGTGGAGAGTATATGTGTGGTGTGGAATATGATTTCCTTGATATTGTTTAATTTGAATGATTGAATTCGGTGTATGTGATTGCGTATGAATGGGGTGAAGTGTGATATATATATATATATATATATATATATATATATATATATATATATATATATATATATATATATATATATATATATATATATATATATATATATATATATATATATATATATATATATATATATATATATATATATATATATATATATATATATATATATATATATATATATATATATATATATATATATATATATATATATATATATATATATATATATATATATATATATATATATATATATATATATATATATATATATATATATATATATATATGATGTGTGATGAAATGTGATCAGTGGAATTGTGTACACTTAGTTTATCTGTTGTTGTGTGTTAGGCATTGGGGTTATGCATAGCATGGTGTAATGATGTGCTCCTGTGTGGAGGGTGATTGCCTGGTGCCCATCGGTAGTGATAATGTGCTCCTGTGTGGAGGGTGATGGCCTGGTGCCCATCTGTGATTGTGAGGGATAGATCCTGACTCAGGGGAGCGTAAGTGATCTATCCTGTTTTTGATGTGTTCCTGTGTGGAGGGTGATGACCTGGTGCCCATCGGTGATGATAATGTGTTCCTTCGAGAAGGGTGATGACCTGGTGCCCATCGGTGATGATAATGTGTTCCTTCGAGAAGGGTGATGACCTGGTGCCCATCGTTGCTATTGTTGAGTCGGTACCGCATAACATGGTTTGAGTTGCATGTGTTACTTTGTTTTATACGCTATACTGATGTGGGACAGTAGGTCCGGGTCGATGTATGTGAATGATAATTGTGTGATTACTGCCTTTTATTCATGTACATTATTACTGTTATATTTTGATCGTGATTTCTCACCCTTTGCTTTTGTTGTGGTTTGTGCTTCTTCGGAAGTACATATAATCCAGGTGTGTAGCTAGCTTGGTTTGTGGCGAGTTGTAGGGATTCTCTGATACGTAACATCGGGGCTTTGGGGAGTTTTATGTTCATCTGATGACTTTGTGTGCCCCTATGGCGTATCATGTTTTGATGAGTTCTTTTAGTGAATATATGTCTGGTGTATTTTGGGCAGTTGGCCGAGGTTGATGTATTTGACATGTATATGATGATATGTATATATATGATGAAGAATTTCCGTTGTGTTATTTTGTTGAAAATCATTTAATGAAAATGCTTCCGTGTTGAGTTTATTTCTATGACATCCCGTTTTGTGATGTGAAACTCTGATAATTGTTTATTTTAATTGCATTTATTTTGTTTTGGGGAACGGGGTGTTACCCTAGGGTAGCCGCCCCGCGTATCTCTCTAGATGTTTGACACGTGGCATTGAAAACGGTCGTGTCCCTACGTTCTCCCCGCAAGCAGGGATGGGGGAGGGCGTGTCAATTTTCCACCTCCTCGACATGGTGGCTCGACAATACTGAGACTACCATGCTCCTACGTCCTCGAAATAGTCAGATCGACACAGCGGACCCGCGAAGAGCCCTCCTCGCGTACCATCCTTTCTCGGCAGAGCATCATCAAGTCCTCGCTCCTTTACTTTAGAGCTATGACTTGGGGGCTCCTGTTCTGGACTGGGCCCAGGCTCAACTGGGCAGGCCCAACCCAACGATATTTGGGGAAGGCCCAAACATGCCCAAATTGCAATGTCGAGCAAAGGTGCTCCTGCCGACCAGAACACTCTCTCCGTCGGGCAGAACAATGTGTCCTTCACACGTTCTCCACGTGTCCCTTTCACGGAGACACATCATCAGCCAACTACCCACCTCCGAAAGAGCTGGTCAACCCACCTTCTGGAGATCACGGGACGATTGAAATACGGCGAAGACCACGTGCTGGTCTTGACTATGCTACGTAAGCCCTAGCAGTCACCTGGGTTGGGTCTGACAATCTAGACCAACACAAGTGACCGTTGGCCCTGCGCTAGGGTCTCTCTATAAATACCCTCTTTCACAAGAGGGTCAGGTATCCTCTTCTTAACCTCTCTTATGTATTTTCTCCCCCTTTGATCCATTGCTTACATTGGCATCAGAGTGTCTTGCAGGTAGACTCCCTCCTCCTCCATACCTTCGATGAACAGCTAGCAGATCAGCGACGCGTGGCAGGTCTTTGATTCCCTTCTGGTCGGTCAGATCAAAACCCTTTTGAGCCAATTTATCCCATTCTTTGATTGAAACTCATTACAAGTTTGAAAGTGAAAAACAATGTTATTACCCTATAAAAAGGGTTGAAAGAGTCTTGTTTGGAGTTGTGTAGGATTTAATTAATATAATTGTGATATATTTCAAAAGTTGGCAGAAAAATAGAAAAAGAAAAGAAAGAAGGAAGAAAATTCATATTCGATCATATTCCTTCTAAAAAAAGAGAAAAATAAAAAGCAAAGAGAAAAGAAAATAGATGCAAAGAAGTTGTTAAAAAGTGAATGAATTATTATTTAGTTCAACTCCCATAGTCTCCTTCAATTTTTTTTTGCCCCTTTAGATTTTAGCCTAGTACCCCTTAGGATTTATCTCAACCTTACCTTGGCCACATTACAACTCAAATGAAGTCATTTTGATCTTTGTGTGCATGTATTTTAAGTGTGGATGTTAGAGTCTTTTCAAGCTTATGACAATGCTAATTTTCATGATGTCCTTTTAGTTTGAACAGTTAACCTATACACTTGAGAGTTGAGAGACATTTATCCTGTGAGGATCTTGTAGATTATGATGTACTCTTTGGTAAACTGTCTTCTTATTTGCTTTAATTGTCACAAGAACTTACTCACTAACGTAATATTCCTTGAAGCTTAGAATGAAAATTTTGCCTACCCCTATATGATCTTGAAAATATTTGAAAATGCATGTTTTATTTTTGTTATTATTTTTCGTTTTTATTCTGTTTTGAATTTTGAAGTTAGATTTTGGCTCGAAGTGCAAATTCAGGTGTGAGAGAATTTGATCAGTGTATTTTATTACACCATCTTTTACTTCGTACTACGATTTTTTTAACTTCTCGCATTATTTTCATTGCTTTTAATTTGTTTTCGAAGTTAAATTTAATTTTGCTTTTATTTTATTTTATTTATTTATTTTGGAATAAGATGTACTATATTCTCACTATGCAAATCATAACTTGAACTAAGCGATTTCGTCTGATGAGTTATAATATATGTTGGAAAGCTAAGAGAAAGAGCTAAAAGTTTAATGTTGATGTCAGAAGAAAATTCGGATTGAAGAGGATTCAAATTACCAGTTTTAGTTTCAGACTTAATAAAAAAAAATTAGTTAGTTTTTTGTCAACTTATGTTTTTCAGGCCGGTGCTTTTAGAACCCAATTTTATTTATTATTTAAGCTAAACTCAGCATTAGAGAAAGTAAAAAAGTTTTTAGGAATTAGAGAGCATTAGGATTACATGGTCGATTAAACTCCAAAGTTAATCTACTGTTTCGAAATTTTATCAAGTCTTTGAGGTTATTATATTATTAGTTTTTAATCATAAATGTAATCATTTTAATTCGTGTAAGGGTAAGCATTTTAATTCTGATCAAATATTCAGTGTGCAGATAGATTACTTAAGGAAAAGTAACAGTTCAAGTTTGGTGTTGTGATGAGAATCGTCATTGTGTGATTTTTAGGAAAAAAATTCAGGTAAATTTGAAAGCAGGATGATCAAAAACCATATAAAAGTGTGAAGAATTTAGTAAAAAGGCAATACAATGACTATATAAAGACTTGGAGAAAACTGTGAAGAAAAAAGAGAAAAATGTGTGATTCGCCACTAAAACTCCCGCACCGCGTGATGCATCTTATCACTGAGAAATAAGGCGCGATGCAAAAATAACTGTCGCGAACGCGATGTTTTATTTTCAATTGACACTTTTTTAATTTAAAATATCTTTTAGCCACTTTTTAAAGGGTTTCGAATTCCAAGAGTGATAGTGACAACAAGGGCAATTTTTGGTGCTTTGGAGGCCATTGGAGCCATTATAGAGAATTTTCTAAAATTATGGTATATTTACTTTACACTTTGAGTAGCTAGATTTCCCCTAGGTTAGGTCATTTTGTATGATGAACCTATTTTTATTTTATTGGGACATATGAATGGATGATTATAATGTTATTTCTTTGACATATTGTTATTATTCAATTATCGCCTATGTTAATTTCCTATTGTATGTTACAACATGCAGTTTGATCTAGGTAAGAAGTGACATATTGACCATAAGGATGCTTATCAGAAATAAAATAATTGTTCGATTCTTTAATAAACCATGGACATTCTAATTAAGAATTGTGACTTAGGGATTAACGTGCTCTAGTGCCTATTTTGACATTTCAATTAACCTAAGGGATCGGGTAGTTAAGGCTTAGACTAGTGAGTTGCACACTAAGGGTTTAGGTGCAGTGGTAGAGTTAATTTGTTGTGTAACTCTTATATGTTTCCATGTGTGTTAATGCGTATTTCATCACTAGAATAGAAGTAGGCAGTTCTAACGAAAAGACCTAATCGCCTTAATCATCGTATCTTTTTCAAAGTTAATTTTATCTTGTTTATGGACCAAACAAACAATTCTAAAAAACCCTTGTGTTACGTTAACTCTCACTCGTTTTTCTTGTTAAAATCTAATCCTCGTGGAGACAGAACTTTTATTATTACTTTGATACATACTAGTACACTTGCTAGTTTTGTCATCAGGCAGCTACCATCAAAACCAGAGTTGTGGCCTAGAACATGGTACGAGAAACACATGCAAATAGAACTCACTTGTAAGTGCTTTTGATTGGCTGCATTTTATGGCAAAACATTAATGTATATATGAATGTCATAACTGATGGTATGACATACATAAATAGTGTTCTGCAAGAAAAGCTAAGAGTAAGTGAAGCTGAATGTCATGACTGAATGTCATAACATTGATCGTATGACATCAGGCGTGCAGAGTTTATTTTTCTATTATTAGCTCAGGCTATACTTCTGTAAACAATCCAGGAAGCATAGTTATTTTAGGCAACATAATAGGCATTGCTGAGAATAACATAAAAGGCTCCTGACCTAATGATAAGGGCGCAGCTTCATGAAGAAAGGTTCAACTTGGGTAAACCTAATTTATCCATCAAGGCCTAAAGCAGGTCTGCTATTATAAATAGCAGAAGGATCATTCCTAATGGGAAGACACGCAAATAATAGAGCTAGAAAAGAGATCTTCAAGACAGGGATTGGAGAGTGTATGTGTGAGTGAAGAGGCTTGTTCTTCACGTGTGAAGTGTGTCTTAGGAATACTTGTACACCAAGCAACTGTATGCTGCATTGGTTAGGTAGGTTCTAAGCTGTTGTGTCACTCAAAGCTGTTAAGCAAGAGTGTGCATCACTTGATCAAAGTTGTGAAGCAAGATCATGGTGTGTTTTTTTGGAGTGTATCTCCATAACTGTTCTGTGATTATATGTTGATATCACTAAGGTGATTGAAGGGGAGTGAGTGGGTATACTCAGATCTAGAGTGTCTCTAGGCAGAAGTGTCATTGGGTAGGTTTTAAGTAAAGAGTGCAAGCTGAGTGTTTAACTCTGAATTAATTCTACTGATAGTGAATTTCCTCCCTGGCTTGGTAGCCCCCAGATGTAAGTGTTGTTGACACTGAACTGGGTGAATAATTACTGTGTTATTTACTGCTTCTCTTTACAGCATTTTAATTATTCCAATAGTCTGTTATAATGGATGTTATAACATCCGTGATAACATCCATCGCGTACTTTCCAGAATTTCAATTGGTATTAGAGCAGGCACCCTGCCTGTTATATATGGGTGAGATCTAGGGAAGATAAATTCTGGTACTATGGATAAAGACATAGGATTCACAAATAGACTACTAATTCTGGATGGCTCTCATTATAACTATTGGAAACCTAGGATGATTTCCTTCTTAAAGTCTTTAGACAACAAGGCATGGAGAGCTGCAAACTCAGGCTGGACACATCCAGTGAAGACTGATAAAGATGGACTGTCTGTGCTTATACCTGAAGAAGAATGGACCAAAGAGCAAGAAGCCCTGGCTCTTTGGAATTCTATAGCCTTGAATGCATTATTCAATGGTATAGATAAGAATATCTTCAGACTGGTGCATCATTGTGAGCTGGCTAAAGAGGTGTGGGATACTCTCAAAATAACTCATGAGGGAACCTCTAAAGTCAAGATGTCAAGACTTCAAATGTTGACAACCAAGTTTGAAAGTCTAAAGATGAAGGAGGAGGAAACTATTCATGAGTTCTACATGAATGTCCTTGAACTTGCAAACACCTCAGGAGCTCTGGAAGAAAAGATGTCTGAAGAAAAGCTAGTGAGGAAGATCGTAAGATCATTGCCTAAGAGGTTTGCCATAAAGGTCACAGCCATTAAAGAAGCCTAAGACATATGCCACATGAAGGTGGATGAACTCATTGGTTCTCTCCAAACCTTTGAGATGGGACTGTGTGATCAGGCTGTGAAGAAAAAGAACAAAAGCATAGCTCTTGTTTCAAACACTGCAGATGACTCAGAAGGAGAAGTTGGTGAAAATGAGGAGAACCTGTCAGAAGCAATTGCCTTGCTTGGAAAACAATTCAATAAACTGATCAAAAGAATAGATCATAAGTCAAAACCCTATGCCAAGAATAACTCTTCTGACAACAGCAGAAGGAGTAACTCTGAGGAGAATTCTAACTAAGGAAAAGGAGTACAATGCCATGAATGTGAAGGGTATGACCATATTAGAGCTGAATGTCCTACCTATCTAAAGAAGCAGAAGAAGGGTTTAGCAGTCACTTGGTCTGATGGAGATTCAGAAAGTGGTTTTGAAGAAGAGTCTGCTAAACATGTCACTGTTCTAAACAGTGTATGTATTTCTGATGGTGATTCAAGTGAAGAAGAGCTAACTTATGATGAACTTTCAGAGTCATATAAAAAGTTATGCCTCAGAAGTACTGAATTGTATCAGCAAGGAGAGCAACATAAGAAGTGCATAATGAAATTAGAGGCTGAGAGGATAGAGAATCTTGCAACAATTGTCTCACTCAAAAGTGAGGCAAGCTTGTTGGAATATAAAGTGGAACAGATGTCAAAATCCATAAGGATGCTAAATCCTGGGACTGACACTCAGGAAGAAATCCTACAGAGTGGTCAGACATCAGGAAATAAGTCTGGACTGGGATTTATTGGTAAACAGAATCCCATCTTGAAGATCAAGAGACTAAAATCTGAAGTTCAGAAGAAAAAAGGGATGTCACGACCAATGTCACAACATCAGAGAAACAGAAACTGGAACCAAGTCAGGAGTAAATTCCAAGGGTATAGGTGTTACCACTGTGGAAAACTTGGACATATTAAATCTGTCTGTTTCTGGCTGCATGGATTTCCTTGTCATCTTCATCAAGGAAAATCCAAACAGGGTGCTCATGTCAAGAAACATCTTCATGTTAAACCCAAGAAGGAAGCTCCTGCCAAGATACAAAAATGGGTTGCCAAGAATGTGGCTTTAGTAGCCAATACTTCTCTAAGAATGCCAACCAGAGAAGATTGGTATTTTGATAGTGGTTGCTCTAGACACATGACTGGGATAGAGAATCTATTGGTTAAAATAAGACCTCATTCCTCAAGTCATGTTACATTTGGAGATGGAGTCAGAGGAAAAATCAAAGGTGCTGGGAAACTGGTTTATCCTGGTATTCCAAAACTGGATGATGTCTTGTTGGTTGAAGGACTGACTATTAATCTGATCAGTATCAGTCAGCTATGTGACCAAGGCCTAACTATCAAATTTTTCAAGGGTAAGTGTATGGTCATCAATGAAGATGGTGAGGAAGTCATGAGGGGGTCCAGAGCCAAGAACAACTATTACCTATGGGAGCCCAGTAGTAACCTCGATGACTTGGATCAACTGTGGCTGGATAAAGGAAAACATCTGCTAAAAATAGAAAGGACCATGTCCACAACAGTAGCAAGAGGAACCTCAAAGTCTACTTCAGATAGTAGGACAGGATGTGGTAAATGTCGTGTGGACAGGCAAGCCAAGAAGAGACACCCAAAGAATGGTCATCAGGGAAATTTAGATATGTTATACTGGAACCTGATAGAGTCCATGGAAGCTACTCAACATACAGGGAACAATGTCACTCATAATGTCATAACATCGTTTTGTGACAATCTCAGTAACATGAACTACTATCCTAGTTAGCCAGAGAAAACTGTGAAAAATTCTAACTGGCATCACCTTGGGAAAGAATGTGAGGAACTAAGAGACTTAGGAGCATACAGTGATCACAAGGGTACAAGAGGCCTCAATGATGCTCAATTTGAAAAATCTCTAAGGAAGTTGAGGTCCTCTATTAATGATGAATTATAGCAATTAAAAGTAATAGGGAATTACTTTTTGAAATTTGATCATTTACCGTTCAATCAAAAAGGTAAGTTCCCTCCTATTGGGTAATCGTACCTCTCTACTACGATACACCCCTTCTATCTTTGGTACCCTCACAAACTGTTCATCTTCCATTCACTCTTCAACAACCATAGAAAATTCTCTCTCACACGATCAAAGTCACCAAAAATGTCTCAGCATCCAACAGATATTCCTTCCAAGAAGATGCCCACCAGCTCTGACACAGATTCCGCTGCTAACCCTAACAAGGTTCTTGACATAGCTCCTCTGAGAATGCTAACCCCAGAAGGATTGATGGTGAATAAACCCGAACCACACATGCAAGAAGACCTAAAGAACTTGTAACAGGTCAGGCTCCTCAATCTTCAATTCATGATCCTGATGAGGAGATCAATGAGGAAGAAGCTAGGAAAATCCACTCCGCCATTGCCAACTTGGTAACGAGGGTTCTGATTGAGCCAAATGAGGTGCCAAAGATATCCATTCCACCTAACACTGAGAGTCATGTTCCTAATTTGGATAATCAAGAGAATGTCACTCACGATTTTGAAACATTGGAAGCCACTTCACAAGAGGGCAATAACAAGGGTCAAGGTTTTGAGAATATGGATGGTAACATGCAAGGTGACCAGAATGATGATGTGGCTGACATTGTAGATCTTAAGGAGTACTCTGATAATGATTTGATAATCAATAGCAATCCTGGTATAGCCAAAAGGCTCATGACGAGGAAAGGGAAGAAACAAGCTATGCAAAGCAACCCTAAAAAGAAGACTGTAGCCAAGAATACCCCTATTGGGCCTGCTAAAGCATGGAGCAAGGTGGTTCCAAAGAAGAGGAAGGCCCAATCCAGTACTGAAACTGATTCTATTTCAGATGATGATGATGTATCTGACCATCAAAGAAGAAACCAACCACTAGCAAGCTTCCTGCTAGTGCCCCTGAGGTTCCTATTGACAACATTTCATTTCATTATCCCTCATGTGTAAATAGATGGAAGTATGTTGTTCAGAAGAGGTTGGCATTGGAAAGGGAGTTGGGATATAATGCTCTTGAGAGTAGAGAAATCATGAATCTCATTCATGATACTGGATTGATGAAAACAGTTAGTCAATTCTTACAATTCTATGAGTTACTTGTCAAAGAATTCATCGTTAATCTCTCAGAGGAATGTGCTGACAAGAAATCTAAAGAGTTTGGCAAGGTGTATGTAAGAGAGAAATGTGTTACTTTCTCTTCAACAGGTCAGATAGAGTTCATGCTGATGTAACTATCTCTGAAAACAAAATGTGTCAAGTGATAACAGTCAACCAGGTAAAAAGCTGGCCATCAAAAGGAAAGCTAGTGGCCAACAAATTGAGTGTCAAATATGCTATGTTACACAAGATTGGTGCTGCAAATTAGGTGCCCACAAACCATAAGTCTACTGTGGAAACTGTTCTTGGGAAGATCATCTATGTTATTGGAACCAAGGCCAAATTTGACTTTGGGACATATATTTTTGATCAGACTATGAAGCATGCAGGCAGCTATCGCATCAAAGGCGTCATTGCATTTCCTTCTCTCATTTGTGACATCATTTTAAATCAGTATCCAAACATCCTCAAGAAAAGTGATGTTGCAAGCAAAAGAGAAAACCCCTTATCCTTCCATCCCAAGATGTTTCAAGGAACTCATGTTCCTGACCTTGTCATGACACCCACTGAGACATCCAAAGGGAGTCCCAAGACAAGAAAAATTGAAGTAATTGCCATGCTAAAGGAAACTTGTAAGGAGCTGGATGCTAGGAAGAAAAATCTTGAAGCATTAATCAGAACCCTTGAGCAAAATGAAGATGCTGAGTTCACTGATGAGGATGGCTAGGCAGCTAATTCAGAAAAGGATGCTGCCAGCTCTGAGGAAAGCTCTGATCAAGAAGAGGACAAGGATATAGATGAATCCCCAGATGCTAAGGAGGCTAGTGATAAAGAATCTGAGGAGGTAAGTTCTAGTTCTGCCTCTGAGGAGGAAGATTGATGTCTTGCTAGACTGCTGTGGAGCTCAGGCTATTGGTTGCTAAGCTGATGAGTAGGATGTGCTGCTGCTGTGAAGTTTTTTTTTTACTTATTTGACAGCATGAATTTTTTTTTGTGATTCTCTTCATGAGCAGTTTTTGTTGTAATTCCCCAAACATATGTAATGTTACACATTATGATCTATGCTAGTTATTAGTTGGATCTTAATTTTTGGCTAAAAGGGGGGAGTGATAGATTACAGCAGGTGGAAGACTTGGTTGAATAACCAAGGAGCTGCTGAAGATGTATGTGTGATAACAGCTGATGCTGTTAGTATTATGAGAATTCCTAATCTATGTAGGAATGTTTGTTGTGCTACAGTTGCTAAAGATCTGTGAGCCCCTAGCTGTTGCTTGGGAGTATATGTGTCTGCAAGATAGTAGCAGAATGTGAGTAGTGTGCAACTCTTCAGGGGGAGTAGCACAGAATTGTGTGACTGCAGGGAAACTTGCAGGATTGTGTGCCCAGCTGATAAGTACATCAGTTGAGGGGGAGTAACCCAGAGTTTTATTTAATATATTGTGACATCTGTAGTGTTTGTCGCAACTGCGAAAAACCACCGGTGGAAAACAGAAGAGACGCCACCTTTCGTTATTTATCCCACAGAGAGGGAAAGGAAACGATCGGAAAAACCTGACGAAAAAGGGAAAGACAAGGTCATCGCAACCATGTCTGGATTCGGGAGTCGGTTACAGAAGGGGAAGGTATTAGCACCCCTCACGTCCGTCGTACTCGACGGGATCCATGCTTGTGTTGTCTATCTAAAAGAGTGATTAAAACTATCTAGCTAAAGGTAAAAGGACAAAAGAAAAAGAAAAGAGAAGTGACTCGGCAGAGCATCACCGCTCTGTGCCTACGTACTCCCTCGTGCAATGGGAAAGTCGGAGTCAACGTAGTTCGGCTAACTACGGGTGAAAGGGGGAAAGGTTGCTCGCCAAGACGTTGCGTCTTATTCCTACGTACTTTCATCTAGTATGAAAGATCAGAGCAAACGTAGTTCGGGCCTAAAGGACCACGGGTTGGTTCAAAATATTTTAGGCCTGAGTAGGGTTAACAGGTAGTTCTAGCAGTTGGTGTATGCAGCTTGACCATTGGAGACTTAGGCGTTACCGTTTGCGGTAGAACTAAAAGTTAACAACACTCTTTTTATCTAAAAAGATTTTCCTGATTAGGATCCCGAAGGATGAAAAAGGTTTGAAGTGTTTTTATGTTTTTTAGAGAAGAAGTGTTTTGAAATTGAGTGTTTATAATGTATGTTGTACTAAAGTCTAAAACCTAGGATCGAATGCGTCGCATATCGTCCTAAGGACATATACTAAAATCTATAGGCAATTGAAAGGTGGCCCCCCAATCACCATTTCCAAAGTATAAGGCTCATGGCACAACATCCTTTATCTTTATTAAATGTATTAAGCTTGTATGAAGATGAGAAGAGAAGAAAGGACCACTAATGGGAGACTAATCAATCCTAAAAGTTATCATGCAAAATGGACTTAAAGTTGGGATTCAAGAGGGAACTACCTAGTGTTATCATGCATGGTTTGAACTTAAGATCTATCATAACCTCAAGAGGTTAGAGAACTTATGGGGAGCATGGCAAAGAAAAGCAAAAGAAGAAGAAGAAGAAAGAACATGTAAATGAAAATGCAAACATAAGATGCACAAGTAGAATGAAAGTGGGAGGAAAATAGTGTGGGGCAGTAGCCTCCACAAGCTCATCTCAACCAAGCATGCACATATGAAATGAAACAAAGAAGAAAGGAGAAGAAGGAATGCACAAGAGGCAACCACACAAAAGGATACAAACAAGTCACATATGGAAACATTAAAGGGAAGCAACAAAAGAAACACACAAATGAACAAGCAATGAACATAATTTGGACCTAAAAATGAGCATACAGCATGCTTAACATGTTTGTTATATGAAACAAGAGAAGTTGAGAGCTTATTGGATCCACAAAGGTCATTTCCAACTCAAACTAGGTCATGCACTTGTATGAACCTCCCTTGGAGGTAACTTGACTTGCAAGTTACCTCAAAATTAGGAAAATGGTTCAAAAATGATCAAATAAAATGCAAAAGGTACCCAAACATGTTGGCAAACAGAGGCCAAAAGACTACAATCAAAATCAATTCACAACACCACCAAAGAAATTAATTCACAAGGGTGTCTCATTGTGAATGAGGATTGTTAAGGGTCAAAGGAAATGCAATAAAAGTCAAACCAAAAGTCAACCAAACAGGGGCAAAATGGTCCTCAAAATTTAATCAACTCATCATGGATATGAGGATTAAATTTTAGTCATTGGATCAAAAAGGAGAAAGAGAAAGAAATCAAAGAACAAAGCACATCAAGAAATAGTTCAACAAAATCACTTCCAATCCAATAATCCCATTTTAATTCAAAATAAATCCAAAAAATAAAATAAAAATTTCTAAAAAATAATAGACATCCCAAAGTGTCTAGAAACTATTTTTGTGGAATTTTTGGATCATTGAAAGTATTTATACTGAATTAAATCCAAACAGAAACAAAACAAAAATAAAAAAGAAAATAAAACTAAAATAAACAAAAGCTTGGTGTAAATAGCAATGGAAAAGCGTGTAAAAACAGCTGGGCCCAAACAAGGGGGTGTCAACAGCAATTTAAGCCCAGATCCAATCAGCCAAAACGCAAAAACGGTGGATCAAAAAGATCTAGTGTGGTGAGGTCAACTCAGGTGCATGGTAGGTCACGATCTGGGCAGTCAGATCAAAAGGTAATCAAATCAGAGGGATTACAGTGCAAACACGTGGCCAGGCAAGGCAAATTAAATGAAACAGTGAGTTTCATCATGATTCAGTGTGTGTGGTCAAACGTGGAACATCATACGTCTTAATCTCAACCATCAAATAAAAAGTAAACAGATCCAATGGATCTAAGCATGCCACGCAGTCATCTTCTCCATTTAAACCAAGGAACGGAGGGGGAAAAAACCAGGTGGCCGGAGCACGGTGGCTCCGGTCACCTTCTCCGGTGAGCCAAAATCACAGGTGAACAACCACTTAACCAAATCCAACAAGATTTAGGTCAAAAATTATCTACGTCTCACGTAGAATCCAAATATGCAATTAGTTTTCATTTTTAAGCAACAAACAAGCCAGATCGAAGAGAAACATAAATGAGCTTCAAACACAAATCATAACAAATGCCAGTCCATTTTAGTTATAAATGATCTACATAGTTCCTAGGTCTCAAAAATGCAAAAATGGCAAGCAAGTGCATCATAAACGGAGAGAAATGTTGATTTGAAAGTTACCTAGTGGAGAGCTTCCACTGAGCCTTCTACACTTGAAGAAGCTTGATGAAAATCTCCAGAATCACTCAACGAACCTTGCTGGAGATGAATTTGGCCTTGAAATGCTTTGAAAATGCCTCAATCAAGATTCACGAATTTCAAATTTCCTCTCCAAGTTCAAACTGCTCTAGAGCTTTCTGGACACGAAATGCACTGAATGATGCTCCATTCTTCATCTAAAACATTTATATGTTGGACCTAGCAGCAAATTGAGGCCCAATTGTGGCTGAATTGTGAGAATTTGTTAAACGCCCAATATCACTTTTTGCATGCCCATGCACACGTGAACAACACCAATTACCCTTGTTTTTCATTCCAAATCACTGTTGGAACATTAATTTGATCATGTGGATTGAATTCACTCATTAATTTGATCAAATGGTTGATATTGCATTGTTGGAATTTCACTTGAAATGGTCATTGATTTGCACATGAAAATGGTACCAAAATTGAAATCCAATACTTGCATCATGTTTGTTACATCTTTGGCACTCAAAAAATGCATAAATATGCCTTGAGATGGTTAGAAATGAATTAATTCCATTTTGTGATTTTAAACTTTCTTCATGAAAAAGTTATACCTCAATTCACCAATCCAAGCCAAATCCATGACTCCTTGATGTTTTGTTGGTCAAATGACCCCATTTGGAGCAAGTCTCATGTTGGAAAGATTTTCATTTGAAGTGTGCAAGATAGTGAAATGGACCTATAATGAAAATGACATGTAATCTTGTTTTCCCAAAATACCCCTGCCTTGCAAGCTTCATAACTTGAGTTCTACAAATCATATGAAGGACTTCTAGTACTATTTGGAAAGCTAGGATCATGAGGAACAACTTTCATGTTTTGGTCAAGGTGAGGAGAAACATCCTTCTAGGTCAAAAATGGCTTGGAAGTTGGTTGACATTTGTTGACCAAAATCACATTCATCTGAGGACCTGTAACTTGTCAGCATCATAACTTGAGTTCTAGAAATCAGATGAATGACTTATAGTACTCAAAAGAAAGCTAGAAATATTCTCTACAAGTTTCATGTTAGGGTCAAGATGAGATGAGACTTCTATCTTGAGATATGTGGTCTTGAAGTTGGGCACTAAATAGGGGATTTTACACTGAGAACCCTAATTTAGTAACTTCTCACACTCTTGATTCTTCTTGATTTGATCTTGACATGATATATTAGACATCTCATCACAATATCCCATAACCATAGAGACTTGTAATTGAGTTTTAATCTCCTTCAATTTCACAGTTGACTGAGGATTAACCAAATGAAAACCCTAGATGCAACATTCTTGATTGTGGCTTCTTCCACCTCACACAACAACTTGAATAAGCTCCAACATGGCTGTCAAAGCACTCAATGAGCTCTCTCAACATCCATAATCCATAATTATGAATTCACAATCCTCTGATGATCTTTAACTGGCCTCCAAGTTAGGAGATATTCCACATACACCCATCAACTCTTTCACAAGACTTTGACCACTTCCTGGTGACTTGATGACCATTCATGCTTGAGTAACACCCCTTTCTATGCACAACCTTTTGATCCCCTGTTCAATGAAAAATGCTATGCAATGCAAATTCTAGAAAATGAAATAAAACATAAACCAGGTTAAGAAAAGGTTGGGCAAATTTTGGGGTGCAACAGCTGCCCCTATTCAAACGGCTTAAACCTGAATGAGTGAAAAGAGAACGGCTTTCACACCATCAAGGTAAAAGACGGTTGAATACCAAAGAAACCGGAAATTTTCCAACCACAGAAAATACAACTGCAAACAAGAATCTCCGAAGATAACTGCTCTGATCACGAACATACTCCGCTGGGGAAAAGAAAAACTTAACGAGTAACTCTGCTTGGGGAAAACTTATACAAAGGGGAATATTTCAAATTGCCGAAATCTGGATATTCAACGAACTAAAATGAGTCAATGAAATTTGTCGGAGCCTGAACGCTCAACGTAGGGACCGAAGCCTAGATGCTCAACGTAACAACCGGAGCCTGGATGCTCAACGTAAAAGCCGGATCCTGGATGCTCAACGAAATAAGCCGGAGCCTGGATACTCAACAGACCAAAAAAAGTACACCATAAACTAGAAATTTATCGGAGCCTGGATACTCAATGAAATTGGAATCACAGAAAAATTGTCGGAGTCTAGATACTCAACGCACAAGAGAAATTACCACATATTGGAAAACGGCCGGATTCTGGATACTCAACGTAATAAAACGGAGCCTGAATGCTCAAGGAAATTAATCGGAGCCTGGATGCTCAACGAAATTGACCGGGGCCTGGATACTCAATGGACAAAAGAGATCATCGCCATACGAAAATTACTGGAGTCTGGATACTCAACGGAGGAGTCGGAGCCTGGATGCTCAACGTAGGTGACCGGAGCCTGAATACTCAACGTAAGAAGCCGGAGCCTGAATGCTCAATGAATAATTGACTGGAGCCTGGATACTCAACGGACAAAAGAGACACTCATTAGGGTCACATCACAAACTACCATGGTCTGGATACCATACAGGACTAAGGAGCACATCACATATAAGAAACTTGTCGGAGCCTGGATACTCAACGACATTGACCGGAGTCTGGATACTCAACGGACGAAGGGAAAATATCATAAATATACCCATCAAAATCTGAACACCACACTGTATTCACTAGAGTCTGGACACTCGACGGAAAAAACAATAATATCAATCACCATGGTCTGAATACCACAACCATCTTTACCGGAGTCTGCATACTCAACAGAAAAAAGAAAACCCCATCAACTAGGAATGGACCAGAGTCTGGATACTAGAGGGACTAAAGAATTCCTCATAAATACTTATCATGACCCGCTGAGATCCGAAGATACTGTGGGCTACCGGAAGTTTCCATGGTTTGGATACCAAGGGAAAAGATCAAACCTCCGAAGATACACCTGAAACAAAGAGAACAACCTGGCTTATGTTTCACATGCATATATTTGAAAATGGCGTAATGCTCTATACAAAATGGAAATGCTACGCATTTTGGTAGATGATATGCACGCATGTAGATGCAACGGAACTGAATCAACAAAATAAATGCTAGAGATACAGAAAACACCCTGCAGGGGGACAACAAACTACTCATGCCAATAATGATTGGACTTATGCCGAGAGACAAGCCCTCACTGGCCTCTGGGGATTGCTCTGTTGGGGGACGAACCTAAACAGGCTGTAGATTAACCCGTGGGAAGGAAATCCAATCATAACTCACTGAGGAGTACGAACACGCACTTCGCGGGGATTAAATGAGCACCAACCGCCGGAGGAAAGCGTACACGCTACCAACTCGCTCAAACTGCATACAAACTCCACTGGGGATAGAGATGCAAACTTCATTTACTGGGGATAAGACTCTGGCCGGGGATAGAACGAACTTCATCCATACCTCTTTGCCCCAAGGGTAACGATCCTGCAAAACTGAACAAACAAACAAGATATCCTACGCAAATGTAACTATCTCAGTCATCATTCGTGACGTTGTTCAATTAATTCAAAGTTTTAACAATTATTGGCCAAGGCCTGCAAGTTTATGCGTGTGCAAGTTTATCAAAACATTGGGCCTTTTCACAAACAAAACAGTAAAAGTTAAAACAAAACAAACGAGATACTAAATAGTATATGTTTATTGATAGATGGCCTGTAAATAGGCAAAGTTTTACAACAGATGCAACCCCTGAAAAGAGAAAGTTGCGCAAAAACAAATACAGATGCACAGAAATATACAAAAGTGTACAAAAATGTCGGCAATGTGGCACAGACAAACACCATGAGTTGATCCCTCTATGACTCGCCAGACCCTGATGCTTTCCCGACACTTCATCTTCATAAGAGATTGATTCGGATAAACGGCCCTCAGGTTCTCCCAATCCACTAAGCAATGAAGTTCCAACACAGACTGCAGTCATTTGCTTTTCAATCCCTAACTTTTGCCTGAACCGCCCTTTCGGGTTTTCGATTCACCGGGATACCCATTTTTGCCAAAGTCGCCTTTTCAGGTTTTCGACTTTGCGGGTTTACATCTTTTCATTTTTATCCCTAATTTTTTCCCGAACCTATTCTCCTTTTTTATGGTTCGCCGGGATGCCCCATTTTTTCCTGGACTTTTCTTTTTGTATCCAGCGGGTCTCTTTTATGCAAAGTATTTTTTAACTACATCTGCAATCACAGGGGATGTGAAATCCTCACCATCCATGGTGGCTAACAACAAGGCCCCTTCGAAGAAGACCTTTCGAATGACATACGAACCTTCATAATTGGGAGTCTATTTGCCCATGTGATCTGATTGCGGTGGGAGAATCTTTTTTAGCACAAGATCGCTCGTCTGAAAGCTTCGAGGGCGCACCTTCTTGTCGTAAGCTATCTTCATCCGGCTCTGATACAACCGACCGTATGCGATAGATGCTAGCCTCTTTTCATCCATCAGGCTGAGCTGATTCAATCTGTTCTTTATCCATTCTGCCTCATTAAGCTTGACATCGACTAGAACTCTTAAAGAAGGAATCTCGACCTCCAATGGTAGGACAACTTCCATACCATATACCAGCGAGAAAGGAGTTGCCCTGGTTGATGTGCATACCGTCGTACGATAACCGTGAAGAGCAAAGGGCAACATCTCATGCCAATCTTTGTAAGTGACAACCATCTTTTGCACTATCTTCTTGATGTTCTTATTGGTCGCCTCAACAACGCCATTCATCTTCGGCCGATAGGGCGATGAGTTGTGATGCTCAATTTTGAAGTTCTGGCATAACTCCTTCATCATCTTGTTGTTCAGATTCGAACCATTGTCAGTAATGATTCGCTCGGGTATTCCATATCTACAGATGATGTCCTTCTTTATGAACCGGGCTACGACTTGCTTTGTGACATTAGCGTACGAGGTTGCTTCAACCCATTTGGTAAAGTAATCAATGGAAACCAATATGAAACGATGACCGTTGGATGCGGTTGACTCAATCTTGCAAATCATATCAATGCCCCACATGGAGAAAGGCCACGGGGACGCCATAACATTCAATGGGCACGGTGGTACATGAATCTTGTCTGCATAAATCTGGAATTTATGGCATTTCTTTGCAAATTTGAAACAGTCTGACTCCATGGTTAGCCAATAATACCCTGCTCGTAATAGTTTCTGGGACATGACATGTCCGCCGGCATGTGTACCGAAAGTACCCTCGTGGACCTCTTCCATAAGCAACGTTGCTTCCTTTTCATCCACGTATCTCAACAACACGAAATCATGGTTTCTTATGTAAAGCACACCATCTGGGTTTAGATAAAAGTTACCAAACAACCTCCTCAGTGTCTTCTTATCCTGAACCGAAGCCCCTAATGGATACTCTTGCTTCTTGAGGAAGTTCTGTATATCGTAAAACCATGGCTTGCCATCAACAACCTCTTCAATGCCGAATACAAAAGTGGGCCTATCCAGGCGAGAAATGACTATTCTGGGAGCATCATTCCAAAAATTCACTTTATACATCGACGATAGCGTTGCCAAAGCCTCTGCCATCTGATTTTCTGCTCGTGGCACGTGGTGAAACTCTACCCTGTCAAAGAAGGGTAACAACCTCCTTGCATAATCTTTGTAAGGAACTAAATTTGGCTGACGAGTTTCCCATCTCCATGATCTGATTAACCACTAGCGCTGAATCACCATATACATCTAAATTCTTGATTCTCAAATCAATAGCTTCTTCCAGACCCATGATGCACGCCTCGCACTCGACTTCATTATTAGTGCAAGGGAATGTCAACCTGGCACTGAACGGGATATGAGTACTATGAGGAGTTGTAATAATTTCCCCGGTCCCACTACCATAAGAATTGACAGCGCCATCGAATATCATCTGCCATTGAGAACCTTTCTCTGGACCTTCGTCAGGCAACGACTCTTCACAGTCTTTCGCTTTGAGGAAAATGATATCCTCGACAGGAAATTCAAACTTCATTGGTTGATAATCTTCAATTGGATGCTCAGCAAGGTATTCTGACAGAACACTTCCTTTGATGGCTTTCTGGGAAACATATTGTATATCGTACTCTGTCAGTACCATCTGCCACCTAGCAATTCTTCCTGAGAGTGCTTGTTTTTCGAAGACATACTTGATCGGATCCATCTTCGAAATCAGCATGGTTGTATGATTAAGCATATATTGTCTCAAACGTTTGGCAGCCCAAGCGAGTGCGTAACACGTTTTCTCGAGCATTGAGTAACGGGACTCACAATTTGTGAACTTTTTACTCAGATAATAGATCGCATGCTCTTTCCTTCCTGTCTTGTTGTGTTGACCGAGAACACAACCCATACTGTTCTCAAGAACCGTTAAGTACATGATTAAAGGCCTTCCAGCTACTGGGGGTATCAATATCGGAGGCTCCTGCAAGTATTTTTTTATCTTATCAAATGCTTTTTGACAATTTTCATTCCAGACAACCGCCTGATCTTTCTTTAACAATTTAAACATTGGTTCACACGTGGCTGTGAGATGAGATATGAACCGAGCAATGTAGTTCAATCTCCCCAGGAAACCACGGACCTCCTTTTCTGTTTTTGGCGCTGGCATGTCTTGTATGGCTTTTATCTTTGCAGGATCGACCTCAATTCCTTTTTCACTGACAATGAACCCCAGTAACTTTCTGGACCGAACTCCAAAAGTGCACTTATTTGGATTCAACCTCAATCTGAACTTCCTGAGCCTCTCAAACAGCTTCAACAAGTTGACCAGATGATCTTCCTTTGTTTGCGACTTTGCTATCATGTCATCAACATAGACCTCAATCTCATGATGAATCATATCATGAAACAAAGTGACCATAGCCCGCTGGTAAGTTGTCCCTGCGTTTTTCAACCCAAAAGGCATTACCTTGTAACAGAACGTCCCCCACGGCGTAATGAACGTCGTCTTCTCCATATCTTCTAGTGCCATCTTTATCTGGTTATAGCCTAAAAAACGATCCATGAAAGAAAATACAGAGTATTGAGCAGTATTGTCAACCAATACGTCAATGTGAGGGAGAGGGAAGTCGTCTTTTGGGCTCGCCTTATTCAAATCTTTGTAATATACACACATCCATACTTTACCATCCTTCTTAGGTACAGGTACGATGTTGGCGACCCACGGAGGGTAAGTTGTTACGGCTAAAAATCCAGCGTCCAACTGCTTCTGGACTTCTTATTTGATTTTTACAGCCATATCTGGTTTTGTCCTTCTAAGCTTCTGCTTGACCGGCAGACACTCCTCACGCAACGGCAAGCGATGAACCACTATGTCGGTGTCAAGCCCGGGCATATCTTTGTACGACCAAGCAAAGATATCACTATACTCTCGAAGCATCTCGATCAGTCTTTGCTTGACGTCACTCTGTAGCGCAGCCCCTATCCGAACGTTTCTGACAAATTCCTTAGAACCCAGATTGATAACCTCGATTTCCTCCTGATGAGGCAGAATGATCTTCTCTTCTTGTTTCAAGAGTCTAGCTAGCTCTCCGGGCAGGTCTTCATCCTCATCAATCTCTTCTTCAGCTTGATATATCGGTTGATCGAAGTCGAAGCGAGTCATAAGAGGTTCTGAATCGGTGTCATCTGCAATAGGAATCCTGCAATAAAAATGGTTAAATGTTTCAATCAATATGCAAACAAGTACAAACTACATTGCCATTTTATTGTGAAAGTAAAAATAAGAAAGACAAATATCACAAAATTTGAATGAGAAAACGCCATTTGATTAATTGATAAAGCAATGTTCAGACATAAACAATAAGGCCCTGAAATAAAATACCACTATGCTCCGGGTAGAACATAGGGTAGTACAATAATTGGAAAAACAAAGCATTACTGTTCTGTCGTCACTTGAACGAATTCCTCAATGGACCAGTTGCGCAGGCTCTATCCTGGAGTACACGGCTTTATCCAGGCATCCATATCACAATCACTATCTCCCTCTTCGTCTGACACAACATTGATTCTTTCGAAGATAACTCCCCCTTAGTAAACTACAGTTTTTTTATAGCGCGGCGTGCTCTGCGAGGATGAAGGAGAGGAGAATGACGGTCGGTACCCTAAACCAAACTTGTCTTGCTTGTGGGGAATCTCCAATACTTGGGCCCATCCCTGCACTGCCCCAGTCTGTACCACTGCTTGAGCCTCTTTAAAAGAAGACATGGCCACTTCCGGCGCTTAGCTCACAACAGGAGACTTGTCTTTAATCTTGACTACTTCGAAGGCCTGACAAAGGGTTTCATGTATCTCTCTGTCCACCTCGACATACTTGAAGGATGATAAGTGGCTGACCATTATATCCTCCTCCCCACACACCATAACAACACTACCGCCAACCATATACTTCAGCTTTTGATGCAGCGTGCAGGTCACAGCTCCCGCTGAATGAATCCATAGACGACCTAGTAAACAACTGTAGGCTGGTTGGATATCCATAATGTAAAACAATGCATCAAACACTTCAGGTCCCACCTGAATAGGCAAAGTTACCTCCCCAAACACAGATCTCCGGGTTCCATCAAACGCACGCACCACCAAATCACTTGGTGTGCATATCAACCCCTGCATGTCCAACCTCATTAGGGCTTTCTTCGGAAGTACGTTCAAGGATGATCCCGTATCCACAAGTACATGAGACATGGAAGCCCCCTTGGCATTCTAAAGATATGTGCAACGCACAATTATGGTTCCTGCCTCTTGGCGTCAAATCTAAGTCTGTAAAACCCAAGTCGTTTCCTGCATTTACGTGCGCCACAACTCCCTCAAGTTGATTAACCGAAATTTCTTGTGGTACGTAAGCAGTGTTTAGTATTCTCAATAGTGCATTCCTATGCGCCTCAGAACAAAGTAGCAACGACAAGATAGATATCTTAGAAGGAGTTTGCTGCAAATGATCGACTATCTTATAGTCACTTTCCCATATCAGCCTCATAAACTCTTCTGCGTCTTTCAACAAAGATTCCTTCTCCCTAGATTGAGAAGTCTCCTCTACCACTGGTCTTTTCCCCTTGTCAACCTTATCAGCAATCACTTCAGGCAACGAAAAGACCTGGCCACTACGAGTAATGCCTCCTGCTCCCACAAGATTATCTACTGAATCTGCAGGAGGACCATTCAAGTGTAATTTTTGTCCATTGCAATACACTTCGGCTCCGTAGTTCCACGGAATAGCCTTGGTGCTTTCAAACGGCACGGGACCTGCTTTTGTTATGGTTATTGTTGGTGGCTTTGGCGCATAAATGGTAACAGTCTTGTACGGAATGGAGATTGTTGCAATCTCATCCTTTTCTTCAGCCACCAACTCCTCAGACTCTCTTCCAACAGACTGGTCAAATTGTAAAACTTCGTTATCCATCATCTCCTGAATATATCTTTTCAACTGCCCACATTCTCCCTCAGGATTCACCAGACACTCAGCATAATTCTCAGCACAACCTGGGAAAACACCCCCCTTCAGCAATCTGGATTTCACAAAGCTCAAGGGTGTCTTCAGCTCTTTAACATCCGTCACCAAATCCAAAACATACTCCTCGATAATTTCATTAACCCCAGCCTGCCCATGATTCGACATGGGATTTTGTACCACATTAGGAACATCATTGGAGAAGTTAATCGCTTTACTGTCAATCATGTCCTGCACATTATGCTTAAAGGCTTTACAATTATCAATGTTATGCCCCGGGGCACCCAAATGAAACTCACAGTGAGCGTTTGCATTGTATCCAGGGGGAGGAGGCCCAGTCAAGGGAGCCAAAGTTCTTTTCTGAATCAATTGCAGCTGTAACAAAGCTTGTAATAGCTGTTGCGGTGAGAATCGTGATACCAAGCTATTGATTAACTTGAATCTTAAATTCTTAAATTCACAACCGGTCTTTAATTTATCCAAAGGAAAGGTCTAAAGAAAGAAAGAACCTTTTGCGTGATGTAATAACAACTCTAAGAGATTCGGGGATCGGGGGTTGGTTATGCATGGGGTAGGTATTTCACATCCTAAACATCTGTAGTACTCTACAGGAACCTTTTGTTTATTTGCATGCTAAGTTTTCTAAATGTTTGCCAAGGTTTGGGATTGGGTAAAAGGTGTAGGTCAAAACCTAAAGATAGTTTCTAAGTTTGCTCGCAAAGACATCGCGTCCTCTGCCTACGTATCCTAACTAGGATAGAATCAGAGCAATCATAGTTCACCTCACGAGGGTTAGAGAACACTTGATTATGATCAAGGTTCAAAGGGGGACAAACATAACAATGTTTGTATAGAGTTTCACAAAACTCTCTAGATCTATGTTAACACACTCAAGAGGGGAGTAAGTAATCATTACTATGATTCTTACATAGAGTTTACAAACTCTATCCTAGGGTTCTAGTTGAAGAACAATTGGTGAAGGTGGTCCTTTTAGACTTAAGGCAAAGTCTAAGGGTTTAAATGTTCTAACTTAACTAAGTTAGGATTGAAGATGACTTCACAAAGTCAAGGGAGGGGTAAATGAGCTATCCAATGACACAAAGGTCAAGGGAGAGACTTTTTCTTTGGAAGGAGAGAGAGAGAGAGAGAGAGAGAGAGAGAGAGAGAGAGAGAGAGAGAGAGAGAGAGAGAGAGAGAGAGAGAGAGAGAGAGAGAGAGAGAGAGAGAGAGAGAGAGAACTTGGATAAGAACTAAAAGGTTCTATCACTTGGGGAGGCAATACTTAACAAAGCAAGATTACAAATGAGCAAGATGAAATAAGATTGAGACAAGTAAACATGCAAATTACAATGAGCATATACTTCAAATGATATCAAGGGTTACAACCAATAGTCAATCATCTTAACAAAGTTTTGGGGCATATCTTAACAAAGATTGAAGCATGATAAAAGTAACAACTATATGAAAAAATCACAATTTGAAAGTAGGCATGTAATAAGTTCAAAGCATAGTAAATGTGACAGCAATGTGCATAGATGACAATCAAACACAGTTAAATCAGTTTAAACCTCATAATTTAGGAGGAACAAATGAGACAAGATTATGGTGACAACCAAGGGGTACCCTAATATGTTAACTAACAAGGGGGATAAACATCTTACAAGAAGTTCAATCATACTCAGAGGAATTCAACTCTAAGTTAGGTCACTAATTACAATAACTGAACAATTTTCAATATGGGCAAAGTGCATCACAAATTATGACGACAAGTAATATTTTCACATCATACAAAAGTAGGCATTATAACAAGCATGTTGCAAAAAGAATGGGCCAAAAATGATAAAATATGAACAAGTTACAAATACTTGAAGTTTTGGTGAATTATAACAATAAAACAAATAACACAAAATAAAAGTGAAAAAGGGGCCTAGCTGGGAGTTGAACCCAGGCCCTTTAGTTTCCAGCACATAACAACAACCACTAAGCCACACGCGCGTGCTGGTAGGAAGTGGAAGTGAGGAAAGAAGAGTTAATCAAATAATGGAATTAAAAAAAACAAAAGGGTTCGACCTCCACCCGGATCGAACCCAGGACATGCATATGAAAGGCGCTTAGGGGACAGAGTTCTTACCACTGGGGTGGCTATACATTCGTTGATGTAGCCACCCCCATAAGTATATATGGCGCGCTTGGCAAGATTTCTGGGCAAATAACAAAGAACCAAGAACAAGTAAAAGTGGATTTGCATTTTTAATCACAACTTGGTCAAAACTCCATGGATTTTTGTGAAATTTTAGTCAAACTCGTGTGATTTTTGATGAGGATTACAGTGGTGGTGTTGAAATTGTGAGATCAGGCTTCCAATTAAAAGCACGATAGAAGATGCATATTTGAATTTTGAAATGCAATTTGGAGTTCATGTATCCAGCTAGGTGATTTAACAATCAAATGAAGGTATGGACATGTTTGAAATATGCTATAGATCAGGTTCCAATAGTCATAAGTCCAAAAGAACATCAACAAAAGAAAAAGCATGTGAGTTGCAAATATGAGATGAAAGTGCATTTCCATGATCACAAGTTAAAACAGTGAGAATTAAGATTAAAGAACAATGTGAGCAGCTCATAAATGATAAATTGAAAGTGTTCTAACAAGTGTTTGATACAAAGCATGTCTGGAATGTGAACTGGCATATGAGTTGTGATGGTATTCGTGGTATGATGCAGTTATTGAAACTAAAACACAAGCTGACCTAAATCCAACTAGACAAACATCACATACATATAGTAAGCATACTAACATAAGGCTATCCTACTCAAGAATCATCATGAATGTAGTGAAACAGATGGTTGACCATGTACAACAAGGTTTAGCATAGCAATGTTAGTTCAATGATGCAGTTGGAATGTAGTCTGAAGTTAAAACAAGCATTGTGGCAGATTCAGGTCATACAATCTTCACACACATGATTCAAGTGTAATAACAGATATGTTTACCTCCAAATATCAACTGGAAAAAAATAGACCAAGTATGAAATGGTATATGCACAGCAGCCATAGCATGAAGATGCAGACAGGGGAAATTTCAAGTTGAGCAAAATTAGCTTGTGTCAATGTCAAATATATATCTCAATCATGAAAGCTGATGTTTCTAATCCTATAGATCAAATGAGATGATACTAAAGCAGACAAATAATCAGGCATTGCAAGCTATGGCAAAAGATGCAAATTATTCAACAATGATGCAATATGGAAATGAAGTGCCTAGCCTGGTGGGAACAGTTCAAGGAAATAGTATGCACACATCACCAACATGAAATTAGATGGAAACATAACCAATATTCAAACATAACTCAATCAGACCAAGGATTGGTATTTGGGGTGAGATGCAAAAACAGTTTGGAGGCAGCAGGGCATTTCATAGCAGTTGAGTGGAATTGATACCACATACAAGTTTCAAACATGATTATGAATGATTCTATGCACATGGATAAAGTATAGATTAGTTGGAATAGAAAATGGTAATTGGTAGTATCAATGAGGTTTTGAAAATGCAGTTGGAAGTGAGAAACAGTTTTGTGCAAGTAGGGCAATTTGGACTTACAAGTACAACATACATTCATTGATCATGCTAACAAGTGAATATACCACCTAAAATCAAACAGAAAATCCTCCAAACCAGAACTGGTATGTCTATCCAATCTTGACATCAAAATCTCATAACTGTCCTCAATAACTCAAATCTTAAGTTCTCAAAATTTTAACAAGTTCCAAATGACATAAGCATAACCAACACATAACAAACCACATTTGAAACACTTTGAGATAAAACATGGCAAGCATAACCAGTCCAACACCAAGACTCATGGTAATGGTAAAAATAAGTGCCACAATAGATTCAAACATGATCTAGGGCAGGGGGATCCTATGAACAATTTACAAATCATTCAACTTTCATTAGTGGACCAAAGCTAAAGTCTTTAGGGCAAGCACCTTACATTTCAATATTGGATACTTAAAAACTACCATATAGATCAACACTTCAAAAACAAGATAAGCATGATATCTAAGTATTAGCTTTGTAACACAACACCAATATATCATTGACAAATGAAAATACATTAACACAAGCAAGTAACATAACCACAAAACCTAAGTTCTTGACTAAGAACTAGCATGGGACAAAATGGTATATTTCATAACAATCACCTCAAAAAATGATAAACATGACAATGTATGATAAATGAAGATTTTAAACATCACATACCTCTTGTAGACAAGTCTTGAGCAAGCTAAGAAGCTTAGAAACCCAGAGATCCTCTTCTTTGGCAAGGACTTGAAGCTTACTTCCTCTTGAAGTAACAAACCACTTTTCAAGACAGTTGGAGATAATGGTCTTCTAGATGGTTTTTAATGCCTTAGACAGTTATAGTATGATGTATGGGAGGTGTGTGGATGGTTAGATCAACAAGGAAAGGTTTGGACCAAGATTTGGCAAGTTTTGAGGGTTGTGGTCAAATTTTCTTAGTGTGAAAGTTGACTTTTGGCAATTTGATAGTTTTTGAAGATTTAAAGGTATGGACACCTTCTATATGACATTTTAAGATTGTAGGAGTGGTTTTTAAAGGTTTGGAAAGGATGGAACTGGTCTTGAGCAGAGTTTTGCTCAAGACAGTTTTTTTGTGAAAATGGAGGTTTTTGAGATTTGGAGATTTCTTGATGAATGAGAGGAGAGTGAGAGCTGTGGTTTCTCAGGTTTCTTGAGATTGCTCTGGTGTGTTTGAAGATGAAGGTGAGGCCTCTATTTATAGTGCAAGGAGGGATGAGGGCAGGCCTTGATCATTTCAATTTTGGAGGGGGTTTTGGAAGAAAATCCTTCCAAATCTTGTGGCAGCCATTTTCACATCAGCTCCAAGGCTCTATGCAAGCCAATAGCAGTTGGAAAGATGGGCTGAGGTGATTGGAGAAGTTCTATGCTGATAGGGAGTTGTTGCTGCCATAATGTTGGAGAAAAAGTTTATCTTTCCTCTTTTAAAATGATTATTTTATTTGCAACTTGCTATCAACTTGTTTGGCTCATCATTTCAACCTCTCTTCTGATTTTCTTTTCATCTAAGCCCCCCATTATCAGCTTGCAACATGATCCAAGGGTTAGGAATGGTTAATGTTGTGAAAATCTGATTTTGAGAAGTTTGGCCAAAGTAATTTCAAGTGTGACAGGCCCAACTTCCATGTACCATAACTCCTAGCTCACAAATCCTCTTGAGGCGTTCTACCACAATTTGGAAAGCCCTTAAGTAGCTCTACAACTTTCATGTTTTGGGAATGTCCAAATTCTTTGTGCATCTTAGTTGAAAAACCCCTTGAAGTTGACTGAAAAAATGGTTTGCATGGCCAGAACTTGTGAAATTTCACCAAGTCTTTTACTCTTGAAAAATGATTTTTGCTATAACTCCAATTCCATGCATTTTTTGAATGTGGACCACTTTGGGACTTTTATAGGTTTTGTCAAGACATTTCAAACAAGCTTAGAACCACTTCAATCAGATGTGTGGTTAGGGAGTTAGGGTTTAGCCCCTTTCAAAACCCTAATTCCCGATTTTTGCAATTACTTCTCAACCCTTGATCCAATGGTCATGAAATTTTATGGGGAGGTGTAATATGATATAAGGAACATTTTTCATTCACACCTTGAAGTCAAATTCCTTATTGTAGGAGAGTTGACGTTCCGGTCAACTTTTCGATCGATCGGTGTCTACCGAGTCGCCCGTTGGTGATTCGGACATCTTGAGGACTTGAAACTCTTTGGATGGACTTTAATAAACCACGTGAGCTTAATGGACCTTGATACCACAATTGAAATACTCTTTGAATCAAAAGTCAAACTACAGTTGACTTTTTCTAGTCGAAAACCCTAATCGGGTGTCTCAAATTGCACTGTTCTCAATCCCCGGGTGATCACCTCAAATTGCACTCATTCTTGGTCCAATGTATCATCCTTGATCTTGTTTGAAGTTGGATCAATCCAAAACATTGATCGATCAAACCCTTGAATGTTTTCGATTTTTGACGGTACGGAACCCTGACTCATCTGTATCTTAACAAAGATAAACTGAAAATGGGTTAAGGTTAGTTAATCAAGCAAATATGATCCTACAATGATGATGAGGATCTAAGGAGTCAAAACTTAGGATGCAACAGATGCCCCTATTTAAATATCTTCACTAGATGATAATGAGAGATGACAATCCTCATAGAATCGCAGTGAAAGGTATTTAAATATAGCAAACCAGAAATTTTGTCCCTTAGATCCGATGGTATGCAAAAGGACAAATGATGAAATGAAAATGCATCTAAATGATGTTTTATGATGCTTGAATGTAAGACAAATGCATACACAAATATAAAAGAATGACAATACAACGAGTAACCACTCACTAGGACTCGACACACTGGGGAAAGGTTCAAGACCAAGTGAGCGAGGTAGTTCAGACATGACTAAAGATGCTTATCAAGGAAATATTTCACACAGGGGACACAAATTCCACCAGGGAAGACACATCCTCATTGGGGAAAAGAGATACAAACCTCATTGGAGATAACCAGATGAGGAAGCCCAACGGGGAAGATGACAATTCTTCACTGGGGAAAGAACCCACTGGGGAAAACTTTGCTGGGGAACAAATCCACTGGGGAAGCAAACCTTTACCGGGGAAAAAACGGAACGAAGACACGAACCTCACTGGGGATAACCAGATGAGAAAATTTCCTATAACGAAGAGTTCAAACGGGATCTTCAGGAAAAGGTTAGAGACAAGACCGGGCGTGCCGGAGAGGTTAGTATCCACTAATTCTCCGAGACTGATAACGCGAAATCGTATATATATATATATATATATATATATATATATATATATATATATATATATATATATATATATATATATATATATATATATATATATATATATATATATATATATATATATATATATATATATATATATATATATATATATATATATATATATATATATATATATATATATATATATATATATATATATATATATATATATATATATATATATATATATATATATATATATATATATATATATATATATATATATATATATATATATATATATATATATATATATATATATATATATATATATATATATATATATATATATATATATATATATATATATATATATATATATATATATATATATATATATATATATATATATATATATATATATATTGACGTATAACTCAACTAATATTTGACTGGTTTCAATCCGATTTCAGGTTTTTCCATGTTATTTGGATGATATTTTGCAGGTATTTGAAGATCATGTCCAAACAAAGCAATATGAAGAAAAGAAGCAATTACAGATGAAATATGGACGAAAACCAGATGAAAACAACATGAAAAACAGCAGATGCGTATTTTGCTGCTGTGACGACCGTCGCACATCCATGACGACCGTCACACGGGTGACGACCGTCACACACCATGACGACCGTCATGCAGGCAAAAACGCAAAACTCCATTTAACGTGCAAAAACCAGTTCCAAGTCCCAAAGTAATGGACCACTACTCCCTAATTTTTCTGACTCCAAGTCCACCTTCTGCAAATTACAACCGTTAGCATTTCACCTCTATAAAAGGGGAAGGAGGGGAGCTGAGACAGGGAGCCGCATTCAGATAACGAAGTGCTGCCAAAATATTTTTCCAGAGCAAAATTTAGTTTCAGTCTGGTTTTTGTTTCCTTTCCTTTTTCCTGTATTCCATTTCTACAATATTCATTTGTGCGCTCTATTGGTTTGAAGACACAATCCTGCCGACATCGTTGGGATTTGGCCAAAAGCCAATTGGATACGTTACAGGTTTTTATTATTTCGTTAATTGTAACTTTGATTCCCAGCAGTATGAATGTTCTAAATTTCTGCTTTTATTTACGCTTTACTTATTCCAAATCCATGTCTAGCTAAACCAGAGTAATCGGTATGTAATAATAATTCAGACGGGATTTGATAATAACCGGTTAAAACCTTTCTTTTTCAAAAGTTGTTTATGGTCTGAGAGTTTTAAACTTATTTCCTGAATAAACGTTCGTCGCGACAGCGAGAACTTATTTAAAAGTAGTTTTGCCACGACAGTGGGAAATTAATTAAGGTACGAACCAACAAGCGACAGCTGCGGTTAGGACCAGATAGTAAACACTAGACATTTGTTTTAATAACAGCGAAAGCATTTTAAAATAGATTAGAACTTAGAGATTTCCAAAAAGCGATTTTAACCCCGAACGGGATAGCGACAGCATACGTTCCGCCTTAAAGTTGCGACTAGCGTCAACAACCATCGTGAGACGAAGGTCTTTAGATCACTATTTTCTTCTTAAATAAATTCTGAAAATATTTTATATATCAGTAACTTGTAAAATCCCCGAAGAACATAATTATTGCATATCGATTCGCGTAATTATAATTTAAGCAGCGTTTTTAGTTCCCTTTAGTAATAACAATTATTCCCTTAAACATTATCTACCTAGCTAAACATAGTAACTCTCGAGAACACTAGTTTGATTACGAGTCCCTGTGGGATCAATATCTTTTATTACTATGCGATAGACTGTGCACTTGCAGTTAAGTTGTATTAGACATAGAAAGTCGCGATCAAGTTTTTGGCGCCGTTGCCGGGGACTCGTTTAGTCAATAGTGTAACTTTCTGTTACGCCGTATAGACTAGGTTAACTATTCTCATTTTTCCTTTACTAGTTTTGTCGATTGTATGCCAAGTAATTGCCCATAAGGCGATATCTTAAAACCTTCAGTCGCAGAACTAGAGCGCTTCTTACATTTAAGAAGTCGCATCATTGAGTACCAACAAAAACATAACATTCCTGATCCTCTCACTCACATTCCCAAATCTGAAGAAGAACCAAAGATGGCTGAAGGACCTCAAAATAAACCGCTAAAGGCGTACGCTACACCCTCTCAGATGGAGCCTAGAAGTAGCATTGCTGCCCCAGCTATAACTCGAAATGATTTTGAGCTAAAACCGTCATTGCTGTCAGCTGTACAACAAAACCAATTCTCAGGAAATGCAACTGAGGATCCAAATGAACATTTAACGAAGTTTGTACAATACGCAGACACAGTGAAAGCAAATGGAGTAACTCCAGACGCAATAAGACTTCGTCTTTTCCCTTTCTCTCTTAGAGATAGAGCGTGGACATGGTTACAATCCTTACCATCCAACTCCGTTACGACATGGGAACAGTTGAAGAACGTTTTCTTAGCGAGATATTTTCCTCCAAGCAAGACTACTATGCTTAGAGCTCAAATCAACGGATTTCGACAAAAAGATACTGAATCTCTCTACGAAGCGTGGGAAAGGTTCAAAGACATGATGAGAACATGTCCTCACCATGGTCTAGAAGACTGGGTGACGATCCATACTTTCTATAACGGGCTTCTATACAACACCAGATTAACGGTAGACGCCGCCGCGGGCGGTGCACTTATGGATAAGCCATACGACAAAGCCTATCAACTAATCGAAAACATGTCTCAGAACCACTGCCAATGGGGAGGTGAACGCATTCCAGCAGAGAAACCCGCAGCAAAAGGTGGGATGTACGAGATCAGCAGCCTTGAAAAGTTCAACGCTAAAGTAGATGCTCTAGCACAGAAAATTGACAGTCTGATCGTAAACTCCACTGCAACCGTCGCTGCCGTAACTCTATACTGCGAGTTATGTGGAATCGCCACTCATAATACGCCCGAGTGCCCATTGTTGGCCGGAATCCCACCAGACCAAGTAAACTATGCTCAAGGAAATCCTTACGTAAATACTTACAACCCAGGTTGGCGAAACCATCCAAACTTTTCTTACAAAAGCGATAATGCATTGCAGATGCCTACTACTCCGCCAGGATATCAGAAACCAGCTGCTGCCCAGACTGCACCTAGGAAATCAAACCTCGAGTTGATGATGGAAAAATTCATAGCTACTCAAGCTCAAACAAACAACGAATTCCTGAATCAAAACATACACACTAGCGAGCAAATTAAACAGCTGACCGGAAAAGTAGACGCTTTAGCCACCCACAACAAAATGCTAGAAACGCAGATATCCCAAGTGGCTCAACAACAAGCCTCTGCCGCTGCCCCAGCTGGAACATTTCCTGGACAACCCAAACAAAATCCAAAAGGGCAAGCAAATGCTGTCATATTAAGAAGCAGAAAAGAATTGGACGAACCGATCGATCCAAGAACCGAAAACTCAGCCATGCAACAAAAACCAACTGAACAAGCAGAGAAGGAATCCGAGTTAGAGAAGAAGGAAGACAACGAGAAGGAGGACACCGCAAGTGAAAAAACTCAAGCACCTCCAGCGCCATATAAACCACTGATCCCTTATCCTCAAAGATTAATAAACTCCAAAACTTCAGGGCAGTTTAAGAAATTCGTAGAGCTCCTTAAACAGTTGAATATCACTATTCCGTTTACAGAAGCTATCACTCAAATTCCCTCGTATGCTAAATTTCTCAAAGAAATCCTGTCAAATAAGAGAAAGATCGAGGATAACGAAATAGTTACACTTACTGCAGAGTGTAGCGCTATTATTCAAAACCGCGTGCCTCCTAAATTAAAAGACCCAGGTAGTTTCTCCATACCCTGCGTCATAGGAAAGTTCATAATAGACAAAGCTCTATGCAATTTAGGAGCCAGTATCAGTGTTATGCCCCTATCTATATGCAAAAAGCTGAATATGGGAGAACTAAGACCAACCAAAATGCCCGTACAATTAGCTGACCGATCAGTCAAATACCTCGTTGGAATACTGGAAAACGTTCCAATACGCATAGGACAATTCTACATCCCAACCGACTTCATAATCATGGACATCAAAGAGGACTCTGTTACCCCGATCATTTTAGGAAAACCAGCCACAGCCGGAGCTATTATAGATGTAAAGAAAGGAAGGCTAACATTCGAAGTAGGAGAAGAAAAGATAGAGTTCATTCTCACCAAGTTCTTACAAGCACCAGCCATAGACGATACCTGCTATTTAGTAGATGTAATTGACGAATGCATAAGAGAACTTGAAAATGAAGAGACCACGTATTCAGAAATAATAAAGATTCAAATACCCGATATTTCTGAAGACGATGATTGGCGTAAACCGTATAAAGACGACAGTCTAAGTGAAAGCTTAGCACTAACCCCAAACCATATGCCAGGTCCGAAGAACCCATCTTTAAAACTTAAAACACTACCCAAAAACCTTAGATATGAATTTCTAGACGATGAACTAAAAAGACCAGTGATAGTCAACGCTGACTTAGGACAACTAGAAACCACAAAGCTATTAGAAATCCTAAAGAAGTACCCCACCGCGTTAGGCTATAACATAAGCGATCTAAAAGGTATAAGCCCTTCGATCTGTATGCATCGAATTACAATAGAGGAAGACTGTAAAACCTCTAGAGAGCATCAGAGGAGACTGAACCCCATCCTAAGTACAGTAGTCAGAGACGAAGTAAAGAAATTATTAGATGCAGGAATCATCTATCCAATCTTCGATAGTGAATGGGTCAGCCCAGTTCATGTCTTACCTAAGAAAGGAGGAGTCACAGTAGTTAAGAACGAAAAAGGCGAATCAATAACAAAAAGAGTCGTGACTGGAAGCAGAATGTGCATTGATTACAGAAAGCTTAACAAAGCCACACGAAAAGATCACTTCCCCTTACCCTTCATAGACCAAATGTTGGAAAGATTAGCCAAACATTCATATTTCTGCTATCTAGATGGTTATTCAGGATTTTTCCAAATTCCCATTCATCCTGATGACCAAGAAAAGACTACATTCACATGTCCTTATGGTACTTTTGCTTACCGCCGAATGTCGTTCGGACTTTGTAATGCTCCAGCAACCTTCCAAAGATGCATGATGGCAATCTTCGCAGATTTCATAGACGACATCATGGAAGTATTTATGGACGATTTCTCAGTATGTGGACAAAGTTTCGAAGGATGCCTACAAAACTTAGAGATGGTATTAGAATGTTGTGTAAAAGTGAACCTCGTCCTAAATTGGGAAAAATGCCATTTTATGGTCCGACAAGGAATAGTTCTAGGACATGTCATATCAAATAAAGGGATTGAGGTCGACAAAGCTAAAATAGAAATTATAAAAGACCTCCAACCTCCAAAATCCGTACGCGAAATACGGAGTTTTCTAGGACATGCCGGTTTCTACCGCAGATTTATAAAAGATTTTTCAAAAGTCACAAAACCTTTGACCGGCCTGTTGATGAAAGATGCTGAGTTCGTCTTTGACGACGACTGTCTAAAAGCATTCGAAACATTAAAATCAGCCCTTATCACAGCACCGATTATGCAACCACCCGATTGGCGACTACCGTTCGAAATCATGTGCGATGCGAGTGATTATGTTGTAGGCGCAATTCTAGGACAAAGGAAGGACAAAAAGCTTCATGCCATTTACTACGCCAGTAGAACCTTAGATCCTGCCCAAATGAACTACGCTACAATAGAAAAGGAACTTCTAGCAGTTATATTTGCGCTTGACAAATTTCGTTCTTACTTAGTAGGAGCAAAAATTATCATATACACAGACCACGCTGCCATTAGGTACCTAATAAGCAAAAAGGATGCCAAACCAAGACTATTGAGATGGATCCTATTATTACAAGAGTTTGACTTAGAAATTAAAGATAAGAAAGGAACCGAGAACGTAGTTGCAGATCACTTATCCCGAATAGAAGGCATAAAACATGAACCAGTACCGATAAATGACTATTTTCCATACGAACATCTGATAGCCAAATTAGAAAGTGACATGCCTAACGTAATCTCGGAAGATCCAGAACTCGAAAAAACCATAGAAGTCGTCTATGCCCAAGTTACATTACCTTGGTATGCCGACATCGTTAATTACCTAGCTGCAGGCGTGCTTCCACCGGATCTCACTAATCAGCAAAAGAAGAAATTCTTCCACGATCTGAACCACTATTATTGGAACGAACCTCTACTCTTCAAGAGAGGGGCCGACAACATATACCGTTGCTGCGTCCCAGAGGAAGAAATAGAAAACGTTATTTCCCAATGCCATTCAGCACCATATGGTGGTCATGCCAGTACATCCAAGACGTGCGCTAAGATTCTCCAAGCCGACCTATTCTGGCCTAACCTCTGGAAAGACGTTCACATCGCTGTGCTAAAATGTGATCGATGCCAACGAATGGGCAACATCTCACGACGCGATGAAATGCCTCAGAATGGAATCTTAGAGGTAGAAATCTTTGACGTATGGGGAATAGATTTCATGGGACCCTTCCCGTCTTCTTTTGGTAATAACTACATACTCGTCGCTGTAGACTATGTGTCTAAATGGATAGAAGCCATTGCCGCTCCAACAAATGACGCACGAGTAGTAATCAAACTCTTCAAAAACACAATCTTTCCTAGATTCGGTGTACCCAGACTCGTCATTAGTGACGGCGGATCACACTTCATATCGCGAATCTTTGACAAACTTCTTTATAAATATGGAGTCCGACACCGAGTAGCTACCCCTTATCATCCGCAAACTAGCAGACAAGTAAAGGTCTCGAACAGGGAAATAAAACAAATATTGGAAAAGACTGTCGCTACCTCAAGGAAAGATTGGTCATCAAAGCTAAATGAAGCTTTATGGGCTTATAGGACCGCTTTTAAGACACCAATAGGTACTACACCCTTCAAATTAGTTTACGGTAAATCCTGTTATCTCCTTGTAGAATTAGAGCATAAAGCCTTCTGGGCCATTAAGACACTTAATTTCAACTACACTGAGGCAGGAGAGAAACGAATCTTGAACTTACACGAATTAGAAGAACTTAGATTGGACGCTTACGAAAATGCCCGTATCTACAAAGAACGAACTAAAAAATGGCATGATAAACGTTCAGTCCGGAAACAATTCAGTGTGGGAGACATCGTACTTCTATTTAATTCAAGACTGAAACTTTTCCCAGGTAAACTAAAATCTAGGTGGTCTGGACCTTTTGTAGTGACTAAAGTACTTCAAAGTGGAGCTGTAGAAATTACCGATAAGAAGAATGCACCGTTTATCGTAAATGGGCAACGTTTAAAACATTATAATAAGAATGAAAACAACCCTCAAGTCAGTAGTATAACATTGCTCGAGCTTCCTGCTCAAACACCCGAATAGCTTGTCACCAAGCTATCGTCAGGCTTTAGACGTTAAAAACAGCGCTTAATGGGAGGCAACCCAATTTTCCCGTAATTCCCTCTTTACTGTATTTCAATCTCATTTTTATTTGAAACCTTGTTTTGAAATTTTAACAAAATTTTAAACTTAAATTGCTACTATTTTTATTTTATTTTCATTATTTTCTCTTTTATTTAAACTTTGTTTCTATTTCTACCACTTTTTGTTTCTAAAAATTCTGACTTAAAATTTTTGTTTTAAACTTTTCAGGATTTTAAAAGCCTTCAAACCCTCCTCCTGTTTTTCTCCGACTAACCTGCGAGTATGGCCGCGTACGACTTCACAAAGGTTCATTTTCGAGGATTAGCTCAAAAGGCAAGATTTGAGGCATTAACAGAGAGAGACATAGCCTTAACACTGTATTATGATAAGTCTACCATGGAGAAGCTAGGAATTACTAACATCATTCATTTCCTGTTTAATCAATTAGGTTGGGAGAACACCTCCTTGAAAACCCGTTTTGCTACCTATAAGGACCTCACCTACGAATTCCTTAGTTCCTTCAGGTACTTACCCAACAATGGTTTTGGATCAAATACAGAGCTGATCACCTTTAGGATGTTTGGAATGGACCAAACCCACAGCCGTATGTCATTAGCTAACCTCCTAGGATTTCCTAGCGGACCACATGTGTTCATCAGTGCCGAAGACGATGATCTTGATTTTGAACTAAACCAGTTCTGGGGTAAAATCACAGGCGACCATCACCCTGACCCAAATGGGATGTATAACGATGAGATTCATAACCCCGCTTTCAGATACTTTCATAAGATCCTATCTCACACCCTTTTCGGTAAGGAAGAAAACATCACTGCAGTATCTAAAGAAGAGCTGTTTATCTTGTTCTGTGCTTCTCAGGGCCGTCCGGTGAATGTCGTGCCTTTTATGATGAGATCCTTCCTACGCCTCACTCAGGAACCACAATCACCTATTCTAATAGGAGGCCTAGTGACAATGATTACCCACGAGCTTGGCCTTAGATTCCACCTAAATGCAAGCACTAGTTTTGGCACCGTCCGACCCATAAATATCCAGTTTTGCTTTAACAGGCGCATTTTAAGAACCATAGGACCTGGACCCTACGAGTACCTTATCAATGAAAAACCTGTCCAACTATTCACATTGCCAAATCATCAGATGACGAGTATCCATAACACGGACAATTGGATTTATGAATTGGATGCGCCTATGGGACCTCCTTCACCTCAATCAACACCACATAATTACATGTACGACAGTGATCACATCTCTGAAGCACATGATTATATGTATTATGAGGATGCTGTATCTGAAGCTGAGGTAGACCCTGAGACCCCTCCACATTACAACACCTATCCTGAGCCCATTCCTGAAGAAAACACTGACAAAATGGATATTGTTCTGCACCGATTAGACAACGTCGATGCAACTCTGATCACCGTAAGAGAAGAAATCACAAGCATCCACAGTGAATTAGCAGTCTTCATGGATTTAGTTTGTGACCAGCTCGATTACTACGCCCGGAAGTTTGACAAATTGAAGGCACAAAAGGACTGAGATTTTAGCTTTAGTTTAGTTTATCTTTCCTGTTCTTCCGTACGTTTTCAATTATTTTGATCTTCGCATTGTTTCGTTTCACTTATGTAGTACATTAAACACAATCATTTTAATTAAATATTATTTCAATTTTATTCATGCTTCTTTTATTCTGTTTTTATATTATCATATGCTTC
Source organism: Lathyrus sativus (assembly GCA_963859935.3). Taxonomy (NCBI): domain Eukaryota; kingdom Viridiplantae; phylum Streptophyta; class Magnoliopsida; order Fabales; family Fabaceae; genus Lathyrus; species Lathyrus sativus. The sequence continues at coordinate 120,478,430 of OZ012740.1, forward strand.
TTGGCTGATTTATTACATTGCGATATCATTTACAAGCCTTAAAACAATGTTAAAAGCACCCCTATAGCAAAATTCTGCGTTCTGCAGAATTTACTAGTGTGACGACTGTCACAGAAGCATGACGCCCGTCACACGGGTGACGACCATCACAGATGTGTGACGACCGTCACGAGTCCAAAACCTGATATCTGTTATAACAGAGGTTACGTTTTTCCCCCACTCCCATCTTCTCAACTTCCAATCACCACACACTCAAACCCCACTTCAAAATTTCGTTTTCCCTCCTTACTACATATAATCCCAAATCCCATTTCATCTTCATAATCCACTTTTGTGACATTTCTCATCCCACCGAAACCACTTAATCCCCACTTCATCTACATCATCCAACCATGGCAAGAAACACTGAAACCTCTGACCTTAGCAATATCATTTTCAGCGACGGCGACTCCGGCGAGAAACAAAGAGCCAACTATGTCGCCTTCCATCAACGGTCGCTACAGCCGACCCACTATCCGCATATCCCATCTCTCACGGAACTCGGACTCCTTGACGGTGTCACTTGGATGCTCCAGAGAGCCGGCATTTGGCATCTGTGCACAAATCTGCAGCCCATTTATGAACAACTCACCCTTGAGTTCCTCTGTTCATTCACTTCACCTCCAGCGGCGACCTCAGCCAACATTCTGGCGCCGCATGCTTCCGTATGTTCGGCACGAACTACCAATTGAATCAAAATTAGATTGCCGACATCCTACACTTCCCTCGCGGCGAAGATGCTCACCGCCGCATTACCGAACAATTTCAACATGAAGCCTTTGCGCTTTGGTACCACTAGACCGGAATCAATGCCGACGGCTGGGACTCTCTGCATGCAACACACATCCACAACCCGACCATCCGGTATTTCCACCGAGCACTGAGCAACACCATCTTCGCAAGGGATAGCAACCACAAGGTGAACTCCAAAGAACTTTTCTTCCTCCGCTGCGTGTTCAATTCCGAGTCCGTCAACGCCGCTCCGTTCCTCCTGGCCCACATTCAGGCCAACTGCAACCGGGGCTCTAAGCCTTTTTACTTTGGCGGGATTGTTACCTCCATTGCACTAGGCCTGAACCTCGGTGACCGAATCCAGAATCTCCATACCATGCCTTCGGTATTTCTCGACACCGACCACTGCAGAGCTTCTCACCTCATCCGCTCCAGGGCCGATGGAAAGTACCATCCGGTCGTGCGTGGCAAAACCATCAAAAGTATCATCATGTCGTCACGTACCCGGCTGCACCCACAGGATCGTGCCAACTGGCTTTTTGACCTGAATGCCCCTGCTGCTACCGCTGCCCCAACTCAAACCAACACCCAAGGTTCTGTTGACGAAATGCAAGATGAGTTGGACAGAACTGAGCAACCTGAGGCATCGCAACCACTTCCTTCTGAAGGCACATCCTACCGTCATCGCCACCACCGTCCCGAGCCCGACTTCTCTGAAGAAGACCTCTGCCGATCCCTCGACCAACAAGCACAGATACTCGCCATGATGCAGCAACAAAATCAGCGAGCAGAGCAATACGAAGCCTGGCATAGGACCATGATGCAACAGCTCCAAACTAGCCAGGAAACCATCACTAAGAACTTGGCGAATCTTACCTTGCAATTCGAAGGACTCCGAGATTATGTCTATCACACCGGAGCGCTGAACTTTGAGGCCCGAGTCGACCAAGCCAGAGGTAGAGGACGAGACAGAGGACGTGACCGAGGCAGAAGTCGTGATTAGTTCTTTCTTTCTTTATTTATTTACTGTATTTCCCGTTTCCTGTATTTTCAATTCCCTTGTATTTCCCTCTCGCATTCTTTCAAATCAGTGAGGACACTGATTGAGATAGTGTGGGAGCGGAGCGTTTATTTCCCGTTTCCTTGTACTTTCAATTCAGTAATTTCAATTCAAACATTTTCCCACTTTAGCAAATAAAAGCTCATTTATATGTCTTTTTCCGTTACGCAAATTTCCCCACTTTATTCGACATAAACAAAAAATTTCCAGTTGTTCCTCAAAAGCATCACGAGAATGCGCCGAAGTTCAAACCAAGTTTTGAAACTCCGAGACAAAAATTCTAACAGAACCAGTACCGTCCTGACACCTTAGACCTCCGGTTTATGCGAGTCGGTTTCACTACCTACGTGTACCAAAGTCTCAAGTTTCCACGCAAACTCAGCCCCAAGTAGTTTATACAAGCAGTCAGCACCATCCTAAACACTTCTAAGCGAGCGACCAATGCAAATAAGTGGATGATCTCTAAAAAGATGAAAAATCATGAAAAGAAAGCCATATAGCCCAAGTATAGAGACATGTTCCCTCTAAGTTAGGTGCTCCTCGCCCGAGCATCTAGCCCAATGGTACAAAAACTCATTGAAAAATCAATAGTATAAGCTTATGAGCAATGAAAAGATCAAAACAGCAATGAGATCATATTCACTAACAGGTTGACTTGCCATGAAAGTGTATGGATAACGGGCTTAATGTGATTGCGCTAGAACAAACAGGGTAAATTTGACGCGAGAACCTTGATACCAAGCTGCAGTAGCATGATTGGGACCGATTTGCATAAAAAGGAGACCTCCTAAGACTTATAGTCTAGTGTCGTCACCGTACTCGTTTTGTTCCTATTTAGAATCCCGGTTTTTCCCAACTTTCTGAATGAGGAAGCTGCCTCGTGCTTGCCGACCTTTATTCTTCCTGCTTTTACTTGAGGACAAGCAAAGATTCAAGCTTAGGGGAGTTTGATAACGCGAAATCATATATATATATATATATATATATATATATATATATATATATATATATATATATATATATATATATATATATATATATATATATATATATATATATATATATATATATATATATATATATATATATATATATTGACGTATAATTCAACTAATATTTGACTGGTTTCAATCTGATTTCGGGTTTTTCCATGTTATTTGGCTGATATTTTGCAGGTATTTGAAGATCATGTCCAAACAAAGCAATATGAAGAAAAGAAGCAATTACAGATGAAATATGGACGAAAACCAGATGAAAACAACATGAAAAATAGCAGATGCGTATTTTGCTGTTGTGACGACCGTCACACATCCATGACGACCATCACACGGGTGACGACCGTCACACACCATGACGACCGTCATGCAGGCAAAAACGCAAAACTCCATTTAACGTGCAAAAACCAGTTCCAAGTCCCAAAGTAATGGACCACTACTCCCTAATTTTTCTGACTCCAAGTCCACCTTCTGCAAATTACAACCGTTAGCATTTCACCTCTATAAAAGGGGAAGGAGGGGAGCTGAGACAAGGAGCCGCATTCAGATAACGAAGTGCTGCCAAAATATTTTTCCAGAGCAAAATTTAGTTTCAGTCTTGTTTTTGTTTCCTTTCCTTTTTCCTGTATTCCATTTCTACAATATTCATTTGTGCGCTCTATTGGTTTGAAGACACAATCCTGCCGACATCGTTGGGATTTGGCCAAAAGCCAATTGGAAACGTTACAGGTTTTTATTATTTCGTTAATTGTAACTTTAATTCCCAGCAGTATGAATGTTCTAAATTTCTGCTTTTATTTACGCTTTACTTATTCCAAATTCATGTCTAGCTAAACCAGAGTAATCGGTGTGTAATAATAATTCAGACGGGATTTGATAATAACCGGTTAAAACCTTTCTTTTTCAAAAGTTGTTTATGGTCTGAGAGTTTTAAACTTATTTCCTGAATAAACGTTCGTCGCGACAGCGAGAACTTATTTAAAAGTAGTTTTGTCACGACAGTGGGAAATTAATTAAGGTACGAACCAACAAGCGACAGCTGCGGTTAGGACCAGATAGTAAACACTAGGCATTTGTTTTAAAAACAGCGAAAGCATTTTAAAATAGATTAGAACTTAGAGATTTCCAAAAAGCGATTTTAACCCCGAACGGGATAGCGACAACATACGTTCCGCCTTAAAGTTGCGACTAGCGTCAACAACCATCGTGAGACGAAGGTCTTTAGATCACTATTTTCTTCTTAAATAAATTCTGAAAATATTTTATATACCGGTAACTTGTCAAATCCCCGAAGAACATAATTATTGCATATCGATTCGCGTAATTATAATTTAAGCAGCGTTTTTAGTTCCCTTTAGTAATAGCAATTATTCTCTTAAACATTATCTACCTAGCTAAACATAGTAACTCTTGAGAACACTAGTTTGATTACGAGTCCCTGTGGGATCGATATCTTTTATTACTACGTGATAGACTGCGCACTTGCAGTTAAGTTGTATTAGACATAGAAAGTCGCGATCAGAGACTCGAATGGAAAAGCAAAAGCTTCAACTGGGGAGACTGGTGACGACCAGAATAACAAACAGCTTCAAACAGGGCTAGTTTCCACTAGACTTACTGGGGATATGGTGACGACCAAAGCAATAACGGTTTCCAAGGAGCGCTAAATATCACTAGACTTCCTGGGGATATGGTGATGACCAAATCGAAGTTCCAATTACATTTGGGAATTCCAAGCAATGTTGTTAAAACAACAGGACTCTGGCTGGGGAAGTTGGTAACAATCAACTTTCGGTACTAATAACGATTAGTTTTCAAGCAATGCCAGTAACCACTGGTCTTAGAGGAGACTGGTGATGACCAAATCAGGATATACCAATAACAATTGGTTCTGGACAATGCTAGTAACCACTAGACTTAACTGGGAATTTTGGTGACGACCGAGTCCAGGGAGACCAATGACCATTGGATTTTCAAAGAGTTTGGTAACGACCAGACCAAAGTGATGATAACAATCTGCTTTAAGTGGTGCTAATAACTATTGGACTTGGGCTAATTGGTGACGACCAAACCAGGTATACCAATAACAATTGCTTCTGGATAATGCTAGTAACCACTAGACTTCCAAACGAGGCTAGTGACCACTAGACTTATAGAGATTGGCGATAACCGAATCAATGGGTACCAATAACAATTGGGTCTGAAGGTAGTACTAGTAACGACTAGGTTCAGAAAGATTGGTAATAACCGAATCAAATGGGTACCAATAACAATTGGGTTTGAAGGTGATGCCAATAATCATTGGACTTTTAGGGAATTTTGGTGACGACCAACTCCAACGTCGATGACCATTGTTTTTTCTTTAGAAGGCAATACTATTAACCACTAGGTTTTTAGCCAGATTGGTGAAAACCGAATCAAAGGGACTCCAATAATAATTGGTTTGCTTTATGACAGAATCAGTAACAACTAGGTTTGAAAAATAGTTGGTGACAACCGAATCACGGTACCGAACGTAATTAGTTCTGAATGTGTGCTAGTGACCACTAGTCTTTCAAAGTTTGTTGGTAACCACCTTAAATCGAAGATGAAAATTGGTAACAACCCCCTGTTTGTGTAAAATGGACATTGCTAGTCACCACTAGCTTCCCAGAGAAAATAAGGAAACCCCAGGATGTCAACTTTGAAGCGGAATTTGTAACAACAAGTCGAAGATAAAGGTAACGACCAAAGGATATCAAAGGCAACAGCCTAAACAGGCAAAAACCAAAGCCATAAATGCAAACAAATGCGTATGCTGGCATGATGTTGTATGTAAGACGCAGACCGACCCGTAGGAACAAAGGAAAACAAAATAAAGAGAGAACTCGTCACGCTGAGTTTCAAAATGCCTTAGGTCAGGCGACGCTTCCTTCTTTGGTGTAGATAACGATCTTTCCTCAACAATATCTTCGTAATTCTGCAGAGAAGAAGTCTTAGCTTAAGAGCTAGAATTGCTGTCAGACACCTCTAGCTTGGTCAAAGGTAACAGCAACTTCCACAACTTCGAGAACTGTGTAATATCACCATATTACCTCTGGAATTTTTCAAACATTTTGTCAAATCATGTTTTTCTTTTTTTTTTTACAAAACAAGACTTTAAACTTTTCAAAACACTTTGCTTTCATGAAAATTCTTATTAACAAATAAGTGAAATTGCATAACAAAAATAGCGGATCATAACAATGATTTGGCCAAAAATATGATTTTATTGATAGACAAGAGCTTTACAAAAGGCAAAGCCTTGGGACTTTTATAAGTTTGAAAAATGGCAACAAAAAAGGTTACAGAATCCCATAATAATCCGGTCCTTCCGACTGCCAGTTCACTTGCTTTGCTGCTTCTGACGAGAACAATAGGCGTTGACCTTTCTTCTAATATTCTGTACAGGGCTCTGCCCCAGCGTCTGCCAGCTTTCAAACATTGGGCTTTTATCTTGACGAAGCACTGAAATCTCCTTTCTAGGTATTTCGTTTCAGGCGTAGTATTTTCTCACTGCGTCTGAGTTGATGGGATACTTGAGTTGCTCGCCATCCATATTTTCGAGAATCAGAGATCCTCCTGAGAAGACAGTCTTTACAACGAAAGGGCCGTCATAGTTGGGCATCCACTTGCCACGCATATCCTTTTGAGTCGGCAGGATTTTTCTAAGTACAAGCTCTCCTTCCATATACTCTTTGGGACGAACCTTTTTGTTGAACGCTCGGGCCATCCTTTGTTGATAGATTTGACTGCGACACATGGTCGTCATTCTTTTCTCGTCAATGAGGTTCAACGAATCAAATCTTTCTTTTATCCACTCGTCTTCATCCAGCTTTGCTTTCGTCAAGATCTTTAAGGAAGGTATTTTGACTTCAATGGGTAGCACAGCGTCCATCCCATACACTAAGGAAAAGGGAGTTTCCCCTGTCGAAGTGCGCACTGATGTTCGGTATCCGTGCAAAGTAAATGGTAGCATTTCGTGCCAATCTTTGTAAGTTACGACCATTTTTTGTATTATCTTTTTGATGTTTTTGTTTGTAGCTTCAACTGCACCATTCATCTTAGGTCTGTAAGGGGACGAGTTGTGATGTTTGATCTTAAAATCGTCACAAAGTTCCTTCATTGTTTTGTTGTTCAGATTCGACCCGTTGTCAGTGATGATCTGGTTAGGGATACCATATCGGCAGACGATCTCCTTTTTGATGAAGCGTGCAACCACTTGCTTTGTCACGTTTGCATATGATGCTGCTTCCACCCATTTGGTGAAATAATCGATTGCGACAAGGATGAAGTGATGGTCGTTGGAAGCTTTTGGCTCTATGGCCCCAATCATATCTATGCCCCACATTGCAAAAGGCCAAGGTGATGTCATCACATTGAGAGGATGTGGAGGGACATGCACTTTATCGGCATAAACTTGACATTTATGACATTTTCGAGCGAAGAGTATGCAGTCCGTCTCCAAAGTTAACCAGAAGTAACCTGCTCTTAATATTTTCTTAGCCATGGCGTGGCCATTTGCATGGGTGTCGAAGGTTCCTTCGTGTACTTCGGTCATTATAAGATTCGCCTCGTTTTCGTCGACGCATCGGAGTAAGACCATGTCATGATTTCTCTTGTACAAGATACCATTGCTGATGAAGAATTTAGATGACAACCTTCGTATTGCTCTTTTGTCAATTGTGGACGCGTTAGCGGGATACTCTTGATTTTGGAGGAAATTCTTGATATCATGAAACCATGGCTTCTCATCAGATTCTTCGTCTATTGCCATGACGTATGCGGGTACTGTCCTTCTTTCGATGCGGATCAGAGGTGCCTCGTTGACAAACTGGACCTTCCACATTGATGCCATCATGGCTAGCGCATCGGCAATGTGATTTTCTGCCCTTGGTACGTGCTTGAAGGTAATTTCGTCGAAATATTCAGCCATCTCTAAGATGTAGGTCTTATAAGGGATCAATTTTTCATCCCTGGTTTCCCATTCTCCTTTGAGTTTGTATATCACCAAAGAAGAATCACCAATTACTTCCAAGATTTTGATGCAGAGATCAATGTCAGCTTCCAACCCTAGGATGGAGGCTTCATACTCTGCTATGTTATTTGTACATAAGAAACAAAGTCGGGTCGTGACCGCAGTGTACCCTCCAGTTGGATTTTTTAGAACAGCTCTGATGCCGTGTCCATTTTTGTTTGACGCTCCATCGAACATCATCTCCCAGCGGGATCCCGGCTTGGGACCTTCTTCTGGACCAGGCTCTGGTTTCATGCGCTGAATATACATCACATCTTCATCAGGAAAATCAAACTTGAGTGGCTGATAATCCTCCATAGGATGCTCTGCGAGGTGTTCCGACAAGACACTTCCTTTGATAGATTTTTGAGCAACATATTGGATATCGTACTCTGATAAGAGCATATGCCATCGGGCTAATCTTCCTGTTTGAGCTTGCTTTTCAAAGATGTACTTGATGGGGTCCATCTTAGAAATCAACATGGTAGTGTGACAAATCATGTATTGCCTCAGACGCTTGGCGGCCCATGCTAACGCACAACAAGCTTTTTCCAAGGGAGAGTAACGACTCTCGCAGTCAGTGAACTTCTTACTTAGATAATAGATTGCATGTTCTTTCTTTCCTGACTCATCAGTCTGGCCCAAGACACAGCCCATTGAATCTTCTAATACTGTCATATACATGAACAAATGCCTTCCAGGTACCGGAGGAATCAACACTGGAGGTTCTTGCAAATACTGCTTGATTTTCTCGAATGCGGCCTGACAGTTTTCATTCCATACCACTGTTTGATCTTTTCGTAACAACTTGAAGATCGGTGTGCAGGTAGGGGTCAGATTGGAGATGAACCTGGAGATGTAATTCAAACGTCCGAGGAAGCCTCTGACTTGTTTCTCAGTTTTGGGAGCAGGCATCTCCTGGATTGCTTTAACCTTGTCAGGGTCTACTTTAATTCCTCGCTGACTAACGATGAAACCAAGTAACTTGCCTGAGCAAACTCCGAAGGTGCATTTTGCTGGGTTTAATCTCAATTGATACTTTCGGAGTCTCTTAAATAGCTTCAGAAGATGATCCATGTGGTCTTCTTCACTTTGGGATTTTGCAATCATATCGTCCACATACACTTCGATTTCTTTGTGCATCATATCGTGAAAGAGTGTGACCATAGCTCTCTGATACGTCGCCCCTGCGTTCTTCAAACCAAAAGGCATTACCTTATAACAATAGGTGCCCTATGGTGTGATGAAGGTTGTTTTCTCCCTGTCATCTAGATCCATTTTTATCTGGTTATAACCAGAAAACCCATCCATGAACGAGAAAACTGCAAAGCTCGTTGTGTTATCCACCAAAGTATCAATGTGCGGTAGAGGGAAGTCATCCTTCGGACTTGCTTTGTTTAAATCCTGTAGTCGACACACATCCTGACCTTTCCATCCTTCTTCGGGACTGGTACAATGTTTGCCACCCATTTTGGATATTTGGATACTGCTAAAAAGCCGGCATCAATTTGCTTTTTGACCTCATCTCGGATTTTAAGCGCCATGTCTGGCCTCGACCTGCGAAGCTTTTGCTTGACCAGAGGACATTCTGGCTTCAGGGGGAGCTTGTGCATGACAATGTCGGTATCCAACCCTGGCATATCTTGGTAGGACCAAGCAAATACGTCAACAAAATCTCTGAGGATTGTTATCAACTTGTTTTTTATTTCTGGCCTTAATGATGCCCCGATTTTGACTTCTCTTTTGTCTTCCTCTGACCCTAAGTTGATGACTTTAGTATGCTCTTAGTGGGGTTGGAGATAAACATCTTCGTATTCAGCCATTCTCTTTAACTCTTTTGGGACTTCTAACTCTTCGTCATTCTCTTCTTCAGCTTGAAAGACAAATGAACTGCTAGTAGAAGGAGCCGAAGGATCATAGGATTCTGTGGTTGATGGAGGTATTCTGCATGTTTTATTTTGGAACAATTAGGCACACACACACAGACATGCAGATGAAGGGTTGTTTTTTTTTTTCAAAAAAAAAATGGTTGCCATTTTTTTCTTTTAACAAAAAGAGTGAAAATGATGCACAAAACAAAGAGCAAGAGTTTTAACAAAAACACTTTTTTCATTAATGATTTTCAAATTTTGCAAAGTGGCCCAATACAAAATAATTCGCAGGCCTTGGGCAAGACCAGGAATTTTTAAAGAAAAACACAAAGCTAACAAGCAGAGTGAATTACTCTAAAGGTAAAAAGATGGGAACTTCCACAGCCTCCCAATTGCGTAACGCTGCTCCTCCTCTAGTTATTAGATGATCCAGATTACCATCTTCATCCTCAGCAATAATGGCATTGACTTGCACGCCGCCACTGGTGAATATCTCTTTCAAAGACTTCTTCATGGTGCTTTCTTCTGGCTCGCCTTCTGGAGTTGGTTTGTATCCCAACCCTTGTCGATCATTTTTGGCTCGAGCATTGACTTTGATGACCTCTCCCCATCCCAATGGGACTCCAGCTTTCAGTGCTGCCTGAATACTTTGAGCGGAGGTAAATGATGGCCCACGGGTTATGTTTGATTCATCAACTAGAACAGCGTGAGCTATTTCTAGTGCTTGGAAGGCCATCTCGAGGGAATCTTCATCAGCCTCAATATACCGGAATGATGACAAGTTGCTCACCATTAAGTCTTCTTCTCCATGGACAATGACCAGCTGGTCATTCACAACAAACTTCATTTTTTGGTGGAGAGTGGAAGTGACAGCGCCAGCTGTATGAATCCATGGTCTTCCCAATAGACAGCTGTAGACCGGATTTATGTCCATCACCTGGAAGGTGACTTCGAAGATTTGTGGTCCAATTAGGATAGGAAGATCAACTTCTCCTATCACGGTTCTCCTGGATCCGTCAAATGCCTTGACTATGAGAGAAGTTGGTCTCATGGTAGCACCTTGATATGCCAGCTTGGCAAAAGTCCTTTTAGGCATTACGTTGAGTGTTGATCCTGTGTCGTCAAGAACTCGGGACATTGTATCTTCTTCACATTTGACTGACACATGTAAAGCACAATTATGCTTACGCTTCTCAGCTGTCAGGTCATTATCGTCAAAGCTCAAAGTGTTGCAGGCGGTGATTCTTGCTACAACAGAGTCAAACTTCCCCACTGTAATATCTTTAGTGACGTGGGCCTCTGTCAGGATTTTGAGCAATGCCTGACGGTGTGCTGGAGAGCTTAAAAGCAAAGCCATGACCAAGATCTTGGAGGGTGTTTGGTTTAATTGGTCCACCACCCTATAATCACTTCGTCGAATGATTCTCAAGAATTCTTCTTCATCGTTCTTGAGACTTTCTTTTCCTCTAACTAAAGGTTCTTTGGCGGTGGCTGCCTCTGGAACAGGCTTCTGAGGAACAGGAGTTTTTTGAACGGAGACTGCTGGTGGAGGAGCCTCATTATATGTTCGAGGTTGATAGACGCGACCACTCCGGGTCATTTTGCTTCCACTGGCCATGTTGGCCACACTTGCTGGTTTCTTTTCTTTGAAAATCCCCTCACACCATGAATAGTCTTGTTTTGGTATCACGGCTCTTGGGTGAGGCTTGGATCCTTCCCTCGGCTCAAACCTAGTCTGTCCCCTCCCGAATTTCGGGGGTGCATCATTGCGGAATACTGGCCAAACGTTCTTGTAGTTTTTGTTACTATTATCATCTCTGAATACGGCTCCTTTGTTGGGCTCTCCTGGTATGTTAAACACAGGTTCGATGACGGCCACATCTTCTTCCTTTTTTCGGTGGGTGATTTCTATCATTCCCTGTTTAATCATAGCCTGAATGTCCTTTTTCACAGTGTCACAACCCTCAGGATTCAGCATACATTCTTTGCAATCTTCGTGAGATGCCTTAAGTGACCATGCCTGAGCGAGGTGTTTGTGTAGGTCTGCTAGTGGCACTTTGATCTCACCAACAGTAGTAACTTTCTTGTCTTCTGACCCCTCCCCTTCTTCAGTAATGGCGTTGACTCCGCCATGATTTGGAAGAGGGTTGCTCTTAATGTTGGGGGGATTATCTTCGAAGGATATAATTCTCTTTTCAATTAGTTCACGAACTAGATGCTGAAGGGCGAAGCAACCTTTGAGATCGTGGCCTGGAGCATTCTTATGAAATAGGCAGCGAGCATTTGCATTGTAATAGAACGGGAGTGGATTAGGTGGAGCACCTAGTTTTCTTGTTTTAACCAACCCTCTTTCTATTAGCATGGGAAACAGGTCGGTGTAACTCATTGGAATAGGTTGTATCTTTAGCCTATTTGCTTGATAATTTGCCCTCGGAGCCCTGTTCTGAGATTGTTGACCCTGCGGCTACTGATATTGTTGCTGATTATTGGTGTGGTAATGTTGCTGATTGCCAGGCTGATACTGGTGTTGGTTGCTGAATGCCCCAGGTTGAGGACCATGCTTTGAAGAAGGTTGAAAAATTGGGGTCACTGCCGCCACATATGATGGTTGGTACTGTTGGTGGTGGCTTCGTGAGCTCTGTGCTTTCTTTCCATATGTGATTGCACTCACCTCTCCTTCTTTCTTTTTGTGGAAAGTGCTGACTGGCTTCTTTGCCGTGCTGGCGCTTGAGGTAATATTTGGAGTGGTCACTTTTCCACTCTTTAAACCTGCTTCCACCTTGACTCCCACTGCCACAATATCAGAGAAATTTGTTGTAACACTACTGATCAAACGTTCATAGAATTCTGGTCGAACTGTATCCACAAACCAGTCTGCCAACTCTTTCTCAGTAAGGGGAGGCTCTACTTGTGCTACAGTTCCGCGCCATCTTTGCGCATACTCCTTAAAGGTTTCAGTATTTTTCTGCGCCATGCTGAGAAGCTAACGGCGGTCGGGAGCTAGGTCCATGTTGTACTTGTACTGTTGAATAAAAGCATCTGAAAGGTCTTGGAAACTGTGGATTTTAGCTTGATCTAAACCGAGATACCACTTAGCCGAATCCCCTTTTAGACTATCTTGGAAACAATGTACTAACAGCTTATCATTTTCAATATGCGGAGCCATCCGCCTACAGTACATGATTAGGTGCTCTTTAGGACAAGTGGTCCCCTCATATTTGTCGAAGATTGGCATTTTAAATTTATGAGGAAACACCAATCCAGATACCAAACATAGATCCTTGGCATCAGATCCAAATACATGATTTCCTTCAATGGCCCTCATCCTTTTGGCCATGATGTCCATCTCCACTCTCAATTTTTCGTGTTTTTCGTCCTCAGCTTCAGATCCATCGGGTATATCAAAGATTGGATGTTGATTGGCGAAAACTGGTCGTACTGTGGTAGGCCCACCTGCTGGAGTGAAAATGGGGTTTCTGATCGTTGAGTCGAACAAGGGATTGAGACCTGAAGACTGCATGTTGTTGAAAGGTGGCACAAAATCCCGGGACATGCCATAGGGAAACTCTACTGAAGTAACAGGAGCTATTGTGACATTGGCTGCTGTTGTGGCAACTTCGGAGATCACTGTAGGTTGCGTATCCATTTTTGCTTTGATTATGTTGAGGACTTCCATGATCTGGCTGACGTCCCCTTTGATCCCTTCAATATCATTATCCATTTGATCGAACCTTTGGTCGTTATCTGCCATCTTCTTTTGAGCTTGGGACCGTGTGTTGTTTCTGTGGGTACTCAGCGTGACTCCTTATCTCCTTCTGAACAAGAACAAAGGATGAGCTGCGGAACCCAAATGCAGGACTGATGCAAGATGACATGCAAATGCAAATGCGGATGCATAAACCATTCAAGGAAACTCAAAATTTTTGTTTACAGACAAAAAGTTAGAACAACACGTAACGACATGCTTAAAAAGCGTTTTTCATTTTATAGCTGGAAATCTATTACAATAGAGTGGCCTTTGCTAAATACATTTCTTACAAGGAAAATGAAAATAAATGCAACAAACAGGATTTCAATCCTTTTTAGGGAAATCAGGAAATGGTGAAACAAAGATCAATCTAACAAGACGATCATTCTCCTTCTTGGACTCTGACATGAACTTGATCCTGGTGGATAATCTCCCACAGGTCTTCGTTTTCTCTTTGCGCTTTGACCAAAGCGTATCTCAGCTCTTCCCTAGTTGCGGGGATCTCAGGCTCCATGGTTATCTCATAGTCATGAGTGTAGAACATGTTTAAGGCAATTTTTTTTACCATAGCAGGTACCCCCTGATGGTTAAACAGCTTGCATTCTCCATTGGAGTTGGGCCCAAGAGGTGTGGATCTCTTTGAGCGTATTGAGCATTAGCTTCTAGTTCTTGGTTGCGACCTGTCTCACAGAAGCAAGACCTCAACAGTTCTGGTTCAGGCTCTGGTCCGGTAGGATACCCATGTTTACGCCGAGCGAGAATAGGATTATAAGTGATTACCCCTTCTATCCCAATGAGAGGCACATTGGGGAAATCTCCGTAGCTAGAAATCATGACTTGGTCACCGATGCTGGTGTCATATCATGTGATATCATGGTGTCTGAAAGTGACGAGTTTAGAAACCCATGCGCTTTTGGTAGGAAGCCTCCAAAGGATATGGGTCCTTGGCAGATGAGAAGTAAACCATCGGTCAAGTAGTGCAATACAGCATGAGAATTGCCCACAATAATACAAGACGAAACGGTGGATAACTACATAAGTGTCAGCCAGTATTGTGTTGACCGGATTTTTGAGGATGAAGAGGCGGATCGCCTCTTCGCTGATGAAGTCGTAACTGCTTGGGAACAGATACAGTCCATATATTAGTAGTGCCAGAATCGCCTCAAAAATGTCCAGGTTTCTACTTTCATAATGATATTCAGCCATCTCCATTAGAGGTCTGGCATCCATTCCATACCACCCTCCTTTCGCTCTCATCGGTGGTAAGTCTTCCAGTTTGATATGCAGGGCTTTAGATAAGTCCCTCTTCTTTGGTTTTCCATAAGGGAGCATAAAAGTCCATGGAATCTTTAAGTAGGCATTATATTCCTCGAGGGTCGGGAGTAACTGAAAGTCTGGAAACACAAAGCAGTGGTAAGTTGTATGATAGAATTCAACCAAGGCTTGCAACATGGGCTCGTTGATCGGAGCGCTTATCAATGGCAATAGGTCCCCATATTTGACCATGAAAGCAGCAGGGTTTCTGACAAGTCTCGTTAACATCCTTAGATGGCCCAACCTCAGATCTGGAACCCGAAGCATGTCTCTTCTTACCATGTTGTTGTCTGCAAAGAAAAAAAATGAATTTCCTTGAATGGTTAGAAGAAGTGCAAATGCAAATGCAAATGGTTGTCATGGAACTCAGATATTTTCGAACCTCAAAAGTCGTCATTTCATTGATTAACAAAACGGATTACAAAACATTGTTTCCCCTTACAAGAGTTTTAAATACCAACTAAATGAATCCTATCAAGGTTCTCATAGCAGCCTGAGGTTGAGCTTCTCGATCTTTCTTCCCATCTGAGTCTTCTCAAAGATGAGTCTATCCACAATGATCTTCCATGGATTAGACTGAGGCTCGTAAGTTTCTTCTAGTGCTTTCCTCTTCTTACAAGAGAGGATTTCTTCATCTTTCAACTGAAGTTGTCTCTGGAGCTCCGCATTTTCTTCAACGACTATTTGATACTTGTGCTTCCAAGCTTCTTCAGTTTGTTGTGCTTTGACCAAAGCAATTTTCAACTTTTCTTCTTCAGACATGAAGACCAACGGGCGTTCTTCCTTCAAGGCCATGGGCTCTTGCTTAGGATATGGCATCCTTAGTGTGACGGCTCTTTTTCGAACCCATTGGAGGTAAGGTTCCAAAGAGACACAGTTGAGTCTTCCAAGATCCTTCTTCCCTTTCTTGTGTAGATGCATCCAAGCTTCTAGAATTTTCTCCTTTAGTCCTTGAGTATCTTCCCCTTCTTTGAAGAAGATACTTTCCACTTGAACACTTTTGGGCTTGTCCTTTAGAGGGTATCCCAATTGTCGGCGGGCGAGTATTGGATTGTAGCTGATCCCTCCATTAACACTGAGAAGAGGTACGTTGCCAAAATCCCCACAATTGTCGATGATCATTGTCCCATCATAGTTGCGACTATACCAATCAATATCGGAGTGGGTGAGAGCCATGATCTTTTGCGACCACCATCCTTCCTTTGGATCTTTAAAAGCGTGAGCTTTGGGCAGGTGTGAAGTGAACCATTTATACAATAAAGGAGCACAACAAGTGATCATTCCTCCATTGTGAAAGTTCCTCAGATGAACAGAATGGTATGTGTCTGCTAATAAGGTAGGCACAGGATTCTTCTTCAAGAAAATTTTGATGGCATTGAGGTCCACAAAATTCTCAAAGCTCGGAAACAAGAATATACCATAGATGAGTAAGGCAAGAATAGCCTCGAATGCAATCCATGCTTAAATGATCTGCATAATACTGAGCTTTTTCAATCAAGAATTTTGCCTTTAACCCAAAGACTCCCCCTTTTATAATCAGATTCTTTTTTATATCAACCACTCCCAAACATGTAGCTTTGGTAATATCTTGCTCTTTAGGGTCCTTCTCCACAATCGGAAAAGGAGAATCTTCAAGAATGGGTAATCCAATTATCTGAGAATACTCTTCTAGTGTGGGCACTAGCTGATAATCAGGGAGTGTGAAACAGTGGTAAAGCGGGTCATAAAACTGGAGGAGAGTAGAAAGAAGTCCACTATCCATCTTTATCTTCAAGAGTAGCAACAGATTCCCATATCGGCTTTGAAATCCCTCTGGATCTGTCACTAAGGTGCTCAACCTTTTCAAATCATCTAGGTTAAAACCCTTGTAAGTGTACTTCAAAGTTTTCTTTCTTTCACTGTTCATGACGACCTCTGATGTTCACAAACAACAAAGTCTGAGTTCCATGAAACCATATGATGATATGATGATATGAATGCACAAACACAAGCAAATGCACATGCACACAACACAAGCTTAAGGTTAAGGACAAGCATGAGTCCAAGGGTCTACCCATCCCCAAAGATTGTACTATGGATTGATTGTATCTGCCGAACGGGTTCTACAAAGTTCCCAGAGTCATCAACCCATCTTTCGGATATTATCAACTTCCCAAATTACTTGGTAATCGATAATATTCTCAAGAGAATCTCGTCTGAGTGTAGTATCGCGTATCAACTATTTCGGAAATACTTCCTTATAGTCATCGCACTACGTCCTAATAAGGCCAAAGTGGGGTAAAGTGTATTCTAAAAGTCCACAGTGTCATGGGCTCCTTTGTTGAAAGTAGCATTGTTTTCACGAATACTCGATCAACAATACTAAAACTTTCAAAAGGGCCTACACTGAGCGGTGGTTTCTCAAGTTAGCTTGGTCGGGAATCAACTCCCTATAAGCCTTCTTGAATGTACCACCATCCTATCATAATTTCACTCAAGTCCGGGTATAGGACCGTCTCACCACTCAAATACCCAATATCCACAATTAAACAAATATATTGACAAATATACATGTTAAGCAAATATTTACAAATATAGCATACAATTAAACAAAATAGGCTAAACCCTCGAATTAAGTATAATATTTCCCCAGTGAAGTCGCCATTTCTGTTGCGGTGAGAATCGTGATACCAAGCTATTGATTAACTTGAATCTTAAATTCTTAAATTCACAACCGGTCTTTAATTTATCCAAAGGAAAGGTCTAAAGAAAGAAAGAACCTTTTGCGCGATGTAACAACAACGCTAAGAGATTTGGGGATCGGGGGTTGGTTATGCATAGGGTAGGTATTTCACATCCTAAACATCTGTAGTACTCTACAGGAAACTTTTGTTTATTTGCATGCTAAGTTTTCTAAATGTTTGCTAAGGTTTGGGATTGGGTAAAAGGTGTAGGTCAAAACCTAAAGATAGTTTCTATGTTTGCTCGCAAAGACATCGCATCCTCTGCCTACGTATCCTAACTAGGATAGAATCAGAGCAATCGTAGTTCACCTCACTAGGGTTAGAGAACACTTGATTATGATCAAGGTTCAAAGGGGGACAAACATAACAATGTTTGTATAGAGTTCCACAAAACTCTCTAGATCTATGTTAACACACTCAAGAGGGGAGTAAGTAATCATTACTATGATTCTTACATAGAGTTTACAAACTCTATCCTAGGGTTCTAGTTGAAGAACAATTGGTGAAGGTGGTCCTTTTAGACTTAAGGCAAAGTCTAAGGGTTTAAATGTTCTAACTTAACTAAGTTAGGGTTGAAGATGACTTCACAAAGTCAAGGGAGGGGTAAATGAGCTATCCAATGACACAAAGGTCAAGGGAGAGACTTTTCCTTTGGAAGGAGAGAGAGAGAGAGAGAGAGAGAGAGAGAGAGAGAGAGAGAGAGAGAGAGAGAGAGAGAGAGAGAGAGAGAGAGAGAGAGAGAGAGAGAGAGAGAGAGAGAGAGAGAGAGAGAGAGAGAGAGAGAGAGAGAGAGAGAGAGAGAGAGAGAGAGAGAGAGAGAGCTTGGATAAGAACTAAAAAGTTCTATCACTTGGGGAGGCAATACTTAACAAAGCAAGATTACAAATGAGCAAGATGAAATAAGATTGAGACAAGTAAACATGCAAATTACAATGAGCATATACTTCAAATGATATCAAGGGTTACAACCAATAGTCAATCATCTTAACAAAGTTTTGGGGCATATCTTAACAAAGATTGAAGCATGATAAAAGTAACAACCATATGAACAAATCACAATTTGAAAGTAGGCATGTCATAAGTTCAAAGCATAGTAAATGTGACAGCAATGTGCATAGATGACAATCAAACACAGTTAAATCAGTTTAAACCTCATAATTTAGGAGGAATAAATGAGACAAGATTATGGTGACAACCAAGGGGTACCCTAACATGTTAACTAACAAGGGGGATAAACATCTTACAAGAAGTTCAATCATGCTCAAAGGAATTCAACTGTAAGTTAGGTCACTAATTAGAATAACTGAACAATTTTCAATATGGGCAAAGTGCATCACAAATTATGACGACAAGTAATATTTTCACATCATACAAAAGTAGATATTATAACAAGCATGTTGCAAAAAGAATGGGCCAAAAATGATAAAATATGAACAAGTTACAAATATTTGAAGTTTTGGTGAATTATAACAATAAAACAAATAACACAAAATAAAAGTGAAAAAGGGGCCTAGCTGGGAGTTGAACCCAGGCCCTTTAGTTTCCAGCACATAACAACAACCAATAAGCCACACGCGCGTGCTGGTAGGAAGTGGAAGTGAGGAAAGAAGAGTAAATCAAACAATGGAATTAAAAAAAACAAAAGGGTTCGACCTCCACCTGGATCGAGCCCAGGACATGCATATGAAAGGCGCTTAGGGGACAGAGTTCTTACCACTGGGGTGGCTATACATCTGTTGATGTAGCCACCCCCATAAGTATATATGGCGCGCTTGGCAAGATTTCTGGGCAAATAACAAAGAACCAAGAACAAGTAAAAGTGGATTTGCATTTTTAATCACAACTTGGTCAAAACTCCATGGATTTTAGTGAAATTTTAGTCAAACTCGTGTGATTTTTGATGAGGATTACAGTGGTGGTGTTGAAATTGTGAGATCATGCTTCCAATTAAAAGCACGATAGAAGATGCATATTTGAATTTTGAAATGCATTTTGGAGTTCATGTATCCAGCTAGGTGATTTAACAATCAAATGAAGGTAAGGACATGTTTGAAATATGCTATAGATCAGGTTCCAACAGTCATAAGTCCAAAAAGAACATCAACAAAAGAAAAAGCATGTGAGTTGCAAATATGAGATGAAAGTGCATTTCCATGATCACAAGTTAAAACAGTGAGAATTAAGACTAAAGAACAATGTGAGCAGCTCATAAATGATAAATTGAAAGTGTTCTAACAAGTGTTTGATACAAAGCATGTCTGGAATGTGAACTGGCATATGAGTTGTGATGGTATTCATGGTATGATGCAGTTATTGAAACTAAAACACAAGCTGACCTAAATCCAACTAGACAAACATCACATACATATAGTAAGCATACTAACATAAGGCTATCCTACTCAAGAATCATCATGAATGCAATGAAACAGATGGTTGACCATGTACAACAGGTTTAGCATAGCAATGTTAGTTCAATGATGCAGTTGGAATGTAGTCTGAAGTTAAAACAAGCATTGTGGCAAATTCAGGTCATACAATCTTCACACACATGATTCAAGTGTAATAAATGATATGTTTACCTCCAAATATCAACTGGAAAAAAAACAGACCAAGTATGAAATGGTATATGCACAGCAGCCATAGCATGAAGATGCAGACAGGGGAAATTTCAAGTTGAGCAAAATTAGCTTGTGTCAATGTCAAATATATATCTCAATCATGACAGCTGATGTTTCTAATCCTATAGATCAAATGAGATCATACTAAAGCAGACAAATAATCAGGCATTGTAAGTTATGGCAAAAGATGCAAATTGTTCAACAATGATGCAATATGGAAATGAAGTGCCTAGCCTGGTGGGAACAGATCAAGGAAATAGTATGCACACATCACCAACATGAAATTAGATGGAAACAGAACCAATATTCAAACATAACTCAATCAGACCAAAGATTGGTATTTGGGGTGAGATGCAAAAACAGTTTGGAGGAAGCAGGGCATTTCATAGCAGTTGAGTGGAATTGATACCACATACAAGTTTCAAACATGATTATGAATGATTCTATGCACATGGATAAAGTATAGATTAGTTGGAATAGAAAACGGTAATTGGTAGTATCAATGAGGTTTTGAAAATGCAGTTGGAAGTGAGAAACAGTTTTGTGCAAGTAGGGCAATTTGGACTTACAAGTACAACATACATTCATTGATCATGCTAACAAGTGAATATACCACCTAAAATCAAACAGAAAATCCTCCAAACCAGAACTGGTATGTCTATCCAATCTTGACAGCAAAATCTCATAACTGTCCTCAATAACTCAAATCTTAAGTTCTCAAAATTTTAACAAGTTCCAAATGACATAAGCATAACCAACACATAATAAACCACATTTGAAACACTTTGAGATAAAACATGGCAAGCACAACCAGTCCAACACCAAGACTCATGGTAATGGTAAAAATAAGTGCCACAATAGACTCAAACATGATCTAGGGCAGGGGGATCCTATGAACAATATACAAATCATTCAACTTTCATTAGTGGACCAAAGCTAAAGTCTCTAGGGCAAGCACCTTACATTTCAATATTGGATACTTAAAAACTACCATATAGATCAACACTTCAAAAACAAGATAAGCATGATATCTAAGTATAATATTTGTAACGCAACGCCAATATATCATTGACAAATGAAAATACATTAACACAAGCAAGTAACATAACCACAAAACCTAAGTTCTTGACTAAGAACTAGCATGGGACAAAATGGTATATTTCATAACAATCACCTCAAAAAATGATAAACATGACAATGTATGATAAATGAAGATTTTAAACATCACATACCTCTTGTAGACAAGTCTTGAGCAAGCTAAGAAGCTTAGAAACCCAGAGATCCTCTTCTTTGGCAAGGACTTGAAGCTTACTTCCTCTTGAAGTAACAAACCACTTTTCAAGACAGTTGGAGATAATGGTCTTCCAGCTGGTTTTTAATGCCTTAGACAGTTATAATATGATGTATGGGAGGTGTGTGGATGGTTAGATAAACAAGGAAAGGTTTGGACCAAGATTTGGCAAGTTTTGAGGGTTTGGTCAAATTTTCTTAGTGTGAAAGTTGACTTTTGGCAATTTGATAGTTTTTGAAGATTTAAAGGTATGGACACCTTCTATATGACATTTTAAGATTTTAGGGGTGGTTTTTAGAGGTTTGGAAAGGATGGAACTGGTCTTGAGCAGAGTTTTGCTCAAGACAGTTTTTTTGTGAAAATGGAGGTTTTTGAGATTTGGAGATTTCTTGATGAATGAGAGGAGAGTGAGAGTTGTGGTTTGTCAGGTTTCTTGAGATTGCTCTGGTGTGTTTGAAGATGAAGGTGAGGCCTCTATTTATAGTGCAAGGAGGGATGAGGGAAGGCCTTGATCATTTCAATTTTGGAGGGAGTTTTGGAAGAAAATCCTTCCAAACCTTGTGGCAGCCATTTTCACATCAGCTCCAAGGCTCTATGCAAGCCAATAACAGTTGGAAAGATGGGCTGAGGTGATTGGAGAAGGTCTATGCTGATAGGGAGCTGTTCCTGCCATAATGTTGGAGAAAAAGTTTCTCTTTCCTCTTTTAAAATGATTATTTTATTTGCAACTTGCTATCAACTTGTTTGGCTCATCATTTCAACCTCTCTTCTGATTTTCTTTTCATCTAAGCCCCCCATTATTAGCTTGCAACATGATCCAAGGGTTAGGAATGGTTAATGTTGTGAAAATCTGATTTTGAGAAGTTTGGCCAAAGTAATTTCAAGTGTGACAGACCCAACTTCCATGTACCATAACTCTTAGCTCACAAATCCTCTTGAGGAGTTCTACCACAATTTGGAAAGACCTTAAGTAGCTATACAACTTTCATGTTTTGGGAATGTCCAAATTCTATGTGCATCTTGGTCGAAAAACCCCTTGAAGTTGATTGAAAAAATGGTTTGCATGGCCAGAACTTGTGAAATTTCACGAAGTCTTTTACTCTTGAAAAATGATTTTTGCTATAACTCCAATTCCATGCATTTTTTGAATGTGGACCACTATGGGACTTTTGTAGGGTTTGTCAAGACCTTTCAAACAAGCTTAGAACCACTTCAATCAGGTGTGTGGTTAGGGAGTTAGGGTTTAGCCCTTTCAAAACCCTAATTCCCGATTTTTGAAATTACTTCTCAACCCTTGATCCAATGGTCATGAAATTTTATGGGGAGGTGTAATATGATATAAGGAAAATTTTTCATTCACACCTTGAAGTCAAATTCCTTATTGTAGGAGAGTTGACGTTTCGGTCAACTTTTCGATCGATCGGTGTCTACCGAGTCGCCCGTTGGTGATTCGGACATCCTGAGGACTTGAAACTCTTTGGATGGACTTTACTAAACCATAGGATCTTAATGGACCTTGATCCAACCATTGAAATACTCTTTGAATTAAAAGTCAAACTACAATTGACTTTTTCTAATCGAAAACCCTAATCGGGTGTCTCAAATTGCACTGTTCTCAATCCCCGGGTGATCACCTCAAATTACACTCATTCTTGGTCCAATGTATCATCCTTGATCTTGTTTGAAGTTGGATCAATCTGAAACATTGATCGATCAAACCCTTGAAGTTTTCGATTTTTGACGGTACGGAACCCTGACTCATCTGTATCTTAACAAAGATAAACAGAAAATGGGTTAAGGTTAGTTAATCAAGCAAATATGATCCTACAATGATGATGAGGATCTAAGGGGTCAAAATTTGGGGTGCAACAGATGCGCCTATTTAAATATCTTCACTAGATGATAATGAGAGATGACAATCCTCATAGAATCGCAGTGAAAGGTATTTAAATATAGCAAACCAGAAATTTTGTCCCTTAGATCCGATGGTATGCAAAAGGACAAATGCTGAAATGCAAATGCGTCTAAATGATTTTTATGATGCTTCTCATAATAAACGCCTGGCAGGGTGGCGACAAACATATCAACGAGCTCACGTTCCACCATAGGTGGCTGCACTCTAGCTGCCAACTCTCGCCATCTTTGAGCATATTCTTTGAAACATTCATTGCTCTTTTGTGAAATATTTTGAAGTTGGACCTTGTTGGGAGCAAGTTCGCTATTGTATTGATAATGTTTCACAAATGCTTCGGCCAAATCCCTCCAACTACGGACATTCACGGGCTCCAGGCTCATGTACCGTTCCAACGAAGGACCAGGCAGACTATCCTGGAAGAAATGCATGAGCAGTTTCTCATCGTCTGAGTAGGCAGACATCTTACGATAATAGGACCTCAAATGAACTCTCGGGCAAGTGGTACCCTTGTATTTATCAAAGTCTGAGACTTTGAACTTCAGTGGCACTCTTAAATCTGGGATCAGTCCCAAGTTAGCCATATCCAAGCCCATAGAGTTTTGACTTTCCAGAGACTTCATCTTCTCTTCAATCATCTTAATCCTCCTATCAGCCTCGAAGGGTAATTAAGCAGCCACAACCCTTGGCAAGAACACATCCTCTTGCCTGTCTTCATTCCAGAGATGATCCATGTTACCATGTATAGCACACATGGTGTCATGACCATACCCATTCCCATTAGCATTTCCACTTCCAACATTACCCAAACCAGTGTTGTTGAAACCCGCAGCACCACCAGCAGCATTACCACTCCCCCCAGCAGCAGGGATAACCAAAGTAGGTATGGAATTATCAGCCCGAGGAGTCTCAATACGAGGAGGGTGATCAGTGCATTTTGATGCATGTTCTTCCATGTTTGTACTCAAGCATTTCTTTGATTTTATTTATTTATTTTTATGTTTTAACGTGTTTTTATATTTTATTTTATTTTTGCATTTAATTGTTTTTCGTATTTATTTTTCAGCTTTAGCAGCTTTCGCGAGAAAAATCATAACTGGAGTTCCGGGAGTCCGTTTGAGGCGTTCTAAAAATCGTCGGAAAGTTAAGAGAGAGAGCTACGACTTTCGTGTTGGAGTCGAAGTCAGATTCGGAGCTCAAAATTCCAGAATCCCGTTTCAAGTTACAGCATTAGGAATTTGTTTTAGTTTTGGGTCATGTTTTGGGTCTGGGTTATATTTTCGACCCAGTTGGGTTATGACCCGAATTCTGGTTTTTATCCTCTTTAGTCTAGGTCTGACCGTACAGCCAAAAAAATCCTATACACTATTCACGAAAAAAGAGAGGTTGGAAAAGAACTCATGGAAAACTAATACCTCCGGGCAAATCCTGCTGTGTATGGTTTCAACACTTTGAGGTTATTATAATATCAACTTAAATTTGATTCCTTTCAATCCTTTTCTATGAAGTCATTTGCTTAATTTGATTGCAATTGTTTGCTTAATTCAATTGTTGTTCATAGGATAGTATTGATTAAATTCGATTGTATGCATGTTCCTAAATTTAATTGCGTGTTATCGTTTGCTTAATTCGTTAATTCGTCATATTCTTAACCGTTTGCTTAATTCGGTAAACAGGAACATAATTCATTTGATGTTAGTAAGCGCTTGTCTGATTAATATCATAATCGAATAGGATTGGAGCCGTTTAGGGATTGATGTTATAATAGTCGATGATAAGTCGGAACCCGAATCAGTAGGATTAGCCGTTTTATCTTATTTTAATAATCATTTTTTTTATAATCACTTATTTTCAGTATTTTTTCTCTTAATCAAAATTCAAACCCCCATAAACATTTTCTTTAGTTGGTTGAAATAATACAAGAATCCTTGTGAGAACGATATTTCGAGTCATTTGTCGCTATATTACATTTTTATAAAAACACTCGTTTTGATCCGCGAGCGACCGCGGATCAGAGGGTTAACAACGTCTCCACCATGCAACACACTGTTGCCATCAACACGTGCAATCAAGGGCTGCACTAGAGTCTGGAGTTGCTCTTGTCCATTAGCCACTCCTTGCATAACTTCCATAAACTGGGCCATACGGTCTCTCATTTCCTGCATCTCTGCTTGCATATGCTCCATCACTTTCTTCTGGTTTCTCCTGGTCGCGTATCGGTGAGTCGTTAGATTAGCAATCCTGAAACACTAGTAAACCACAAGAAAGATAAGATTAACAGTTCTGATGCATCTGCATTGCGAGAAAAATGTTAAAATGCAGACATGTATGTATGCAATAGGGAAATTTCCCCCTCGATTCTAGTTTCCAGGAAAAACACAACAATGGAAAGCCCTATAGACAAGCATAGAGCAGAAACTCTTCGTATATAATCACCGGCCAACAGGCAATGTACAAGCTACAACTGAGTACAATAAGAAAAAGACCTCAACCAACAAGCCTGGTGATGGTCAATACAACAAATAAGCAGCAAAAGAACTACAATAGAATATAAAGAAGATGGTCAAACAGGATGACGTGATCATAAGTCCTCTAGCAGCTTCAGCGTCTCAGGATGATCTGGCCTAGCAAGTTGTCCCTAAATAAGCAAATCCTGTCGACTAACAGTATGCTGTAGACTCTCAACATGGTCGTCCCAAGCTCCTTCCCCGAAACATGCCTCAAGCCTGCATCTCTTGGTATCAGCTCTCAATCTGAGATCCTTCAAGTTTGCAATGGCCTCGTTCAACCGGTACTCACTCTCTCGTCTAAGTGATGCTTCTGCTGCAATCTCACCATCTTTGGCATTGAGTTGCGCCTTCAATTTGCTGATCTGTAGCTTTAACCTGTCTTCGTGTTCCTTGTTGTTGGTGAGCGTGGCATTCCATTGCTTCTCAAACTTAGAAATCCTCAAGTAAGCCTTATCCAACTCTTCCTTCTTAGTAGCAAGAACACTGTTGACGGTCTTGAAATCCAAACCCAAATGCTCCCTAGAACTAGTCTCCTTGGTTAGATCCATACCTAGTTTGTTTACAAGCTCAGTTTGTTTCTTGAAGGAATGAACAACGTCAATCTTCTCGCTTCGAAGCTGAATAATTTCTTTCTCCAAGTCTTCATTAGCTTTTCTCAACTCTTCCTTCTCCAACAATACCTAATTGTACTTCTGAATGTATATTGTAGTGGGTTCCTCAATCATGAGAGGATACAGAGGTGTAACTGAAGGATACGGCATCAGAAACTTCGCAGCTCTATCACGAATCCAGGTTAGGTAAGGGTCATATGCTCGGCTGTTACTCTTCCCCAAAGCTAATTTCCCTCTCCGAAGAATGTTATTCCAAGCATGCTCAAGTCTACCTAAGGTCTCACTCTCCAATAAACCGGTGAAATACAGAGATTCCTATATCTCCTCTTCTCTAAGAGGATCCCTCAACGCGTACCCGAACTGTCTGACCAATAAAGAAGGGTTATAGTTGATGCAACCTTTCCTTCTAACCAAAGGGACGTTAGGAAATCCACTGCAACTATAAATAACTTTTATACCAAGCAGATCTCGGTCAAACCAAATAATATTCTCTGTAGATAGACCCATCAACCTCTCCGACCACTCAGAAGTACCAGCGGTAGCAACAAACGGACTTGCCTTGGGCATATGGCTAGCAAACCATCTGTACAACAAAGGAACACAACAAGCTACATTCTTTCCTCTTCGGTTCTCATTCTTGTAATGCACAGAATGATAAACATCTCCAAGAAGAGTAGGCACTGGGTTTCATGAGGCCAGTATGTAAAAAGCATCGACATCCATGAAGTCCAGAAGATTAGGGAACAATATAATGCCATAGATACACAGAGCTAGGATGGGGCTAAATACAGCCCAACAACCATCCTTGACACACTGTTGTGCCTTCTCAACCAAACAAAGCAGAGGAAATCCATACATTCCACTTCTCTTGAGCATCTTTCCCTCTAACTCTGAGGCCTCCAAATGCAAAATGGCAGCGAGCTTGTCCAGCTTAGGCTCAGCGTCCGTATGGAAGAACGACATCTGATCTAGAATGGGCACATCTAATAAAGCGGAATAATCCTCTAGAGTGAGAGCCAAGACATAACCGGGAAGACGAAACATCTCAGCTGAGCATCATAGAACTGTAAAAGAGTATAGATGCCACTGATCTCATATGCAGAAGGCCTATAGACATAGCTCAACAACCTCCCATAAGACTTCCTGAAATCCTCCATTACTGCTTTATCAGCCACGGCGATCAAACTCAACAAAGAACAGATGTCTGGAGCTGGAAACTTGTAGGGAAATGTCCTCTTCAAGGGCTCCATAGCAAGATCACTAGAATCGGGAAGGAAATATGCACCTGCAACATAAATACATGTTAATGAAATGCAAATGGAAATGCAAATGCAAATGCACACAGGGGATCAAGATTCTTGTGTCATTGATTAAGAAGAACCAGCGCTTCGCTCTAGCAATAACAAAGTATCGACAATAGGACCCACTGATATCAGGAACACAGATCCACACTGTAACAAACCGTGTATTTTGGAAGCCAAAGTTTCCTGCACAACCCAATCCCTCTCACAGGTATGGACCTATCCACTGACAAGGTTCGACATCCTATGAGTTCATCAGCGTCACAGACTTTCGAGAAATGATGATACGTTCACCATTTCCGGTTTAGTATCATCATCTTACGAAGAGGCCTCACTTAGATGACTCACAAATGATCGGTTCCTAGAGTCGACAATTCTCAGATCCAACATCCCCTCGAGCCCTCTGGGCTAGAAAAGAATTCATCAAAGAGAATCTCGTCTGAGCGTGAATTTCATGGGGAACTGTGTCTGCTCAGCAAACAAGCCCCCCACTAGTCTCCACTACTAATACTAGGTTTGTGCTCAAGCCCGGGTCCGGCTTATCACTCAACGGAACTTCCCTCCCCACAGCACAACAATAATGACATATGATGCGGAAAATAAATGCGGGAAAGTAAAATGCTAAAGTAAATAAAGCACACATGTACAACACCCAAAGATAACAGACAAGCGCTAGGATTGACTTGCATAGGGAACCAGAGTCCCCAGTAGAGTCGCCAGCTGTCGCAACTGCGAAAAACCACCGGCGAAAAACAGAAGAGTCGCCACCTTTCGTTATTTATCCCACAGAGAGGGAAAGGAAATGATCGGAAAAACCTGACGAAAAAGGGAATAACAAGGTCATCACAACCATGTCTGGATTCGGGAGTCCGTTACACAAGAGGAAGGTATTAGCACCCCTCACGCCCGTCGTACTCGACGGGATCCACGCTTGCGTTGTATATCTAAAAGGGTGATTAAAACTATCTAGATAAAGGTCAAAGGACAAAAGAAAAAAAAAAGAGAAGTGACTTGGCTGAGCATCGCCGCTCTGTGCCTACATACTCCCTCGTGCAATGGGAAAGTTAAAGTCAACGTAGTTCGGCTAACTACGGGTGAAAGGGGGAAAGGTTGCTGGCCAAGACGTCACGTCTTGTGCCTACGTACTTTCATCTAGTATGAAAGATCAGAGCAAACGTAGTTCGGGCTAAAAGGACCACGGGTTGGTTCAAAAGTTTTTAGGCCCGAGTAGGGTTAACAAGTAGTTCTAGCAGTTGGTGTATGCAGCTCAACCATTGGAGACTTAGGCGTTACCGTTTGCGGTAGAACTAAATGTTAACAACACTCTTTTTATTTGAAAAGATTTTCCTGATTAGGATCCCGAAGGATGAAAAAGGTTTGAAGTGTTTTTATGTTTTTTAGAGAAGAAGTGTTTTGAATTTGAGTGTTTATAATGTATGTTGTACTAAAGTCTAAAACCTAGGATCGAATGCGTCGCATATCGTCCTAAGGACGTATACTAAACACTCTAGGAAATTGAGAGGTGGCCCCCCAATCACCATTTCCCAAGTATAAGGCTCATGGCACAACATCCATTATCTTTATTAAATGTATTAAGCTTGTATGAAGATGAGAAGAGAAGAAAGGACCACTAATGGGAGACTAATCAATCCTAAAAGTTATCATGCAAAGTGAACTTAAAGTTGGGATTCAATAGGGAAATACCTAGTGTTATCATGCATGGTTTGAACTTAAGGTCTATCATAACCTCAAGAGGTTAGAGAACTTATGGGGAGCATGGCAAAGAAAAGCAAAAGAAGAAGAAGAAGAAAGAACATGTAAATGAAAATGCAAACATAAGATGCACAAGTAGAATGAAAGTGGGAGGAAAATAGTGTGGGGAAGTAGCCTCCACAAGCTCATCTCAACCAAGCATGCACATATGAAATGAAACAAAGAAGAAAGGAGAAGAAGGAATGCACAAGAGGCAACCACACAAAAGGATACAAACAAGTCACATATGGAAACATTAAAGGGAAACAACAAAAGAAACACACAAATGAACAAGCAATGAACATAATTTGGACCTAAAAATGAGCGTACAGCAAGCTCACCATGTTTATTGTATGAAACAAGAGGAGTTGAGAGCTTATTAGATCCACAAAGGTCATTTCCAATTCAAACTAGGACATGCACTTGTATGAACCTCCCTTGGAGGTAACTTGACTTGCAAGTTACCTCAAAATTAGGAAAATGGTTAAAAAATGATCAAATAAAATGAAGAAGGTACCCAAACATGTTGGCAAATAGAGGCCAAAAGACCACAATCAAAATCAATTCACAACACCACCAAAGAAATTGATTCACAAGGGTGTCCCATTGTGAATGAGGATTGTCAAAGGTCAAAGGAAATGCAATAAAAGTCAAACCAAAAGTCAACCAAACAGGGGCAAAATGGTCCTCAAAATTTAATCAACTCATCATGGATATGAGGATTAAATTTTAGTCATTGGATCAAAAAGGAGAAAGAGAAACAAATCAAAGAACAAAGCACATCAAGAAATAGTTCAACAAAATCACTTCCAATCCAATAATCCCATTTTAATTCAAAATAAATCCAAAAAATAAAATAAAAATTTCTTTAAAATAATAGACATCCCAAAGTGTCTAGAAACTATTTTTGTGGAATTTTTGGATCATTGAAAGTACTTATGCTGAATTAAATCCAAACAGAAACAAAACAAAAATAAAAAAGAAAATAAAACTAAAATAAACAAAAGCTTGGTGTAAATAGCAAAGGAAAAGCGTGTAAAAATAGTTGGGCCCAAACAAGGGGGTGTCAACAGCAATTTAAGCCCATATCCAATCAGCCAAAAAGCAAAAACGGTGGATCAAAAAGATCTAGTGTGGTGAGGTCAACTCAGGTGCATGGTAGGTCACGATCTGGGCCGTCAGATCAAAAGGTAATCAAATTAGAGGGGTTACAGTGCAAACACGTGGCCAGGCAAGGCAAATTAAATGAAACGGTGAGTTTCATCATGATTCAGTGTGTGTGGTCAAACGTGGAACATCGTACGTCTTAATCTCAACCATCAAATAAAAAGTAAACAGATCCAATGGATCTAAGCATGCCACGCAGTCATCTTCTCCATTTAAACCAAGGAACAGAGGGAAAAAAACTAGGTGGCCGGAGCACGGTGGCTCCGGTCACCTTCTCCGGCGAGCCAAAATCATAGGTGAACAACCATTTAACCAAATCCAATAAAATTTAAGTCAAAAATTATCTACGTCTCACGTAGAATCCAAATATGCAATTAGCTTTCATTTTTAAGCAACAAACAAGCCAGATCGAAGAGAAACATAAATGAGCTCCAAACGCAAATCATAACAAATGCCAGTCCATTTTAGTTATAAATGATCAACATAGTTCTTAGGTCTCAAACATGCAAAAATGGCAAGCAAATGCATCATAAACGGAGAGAAATGTTGATTTGAAAGTTACCTAGTGGAGAGCTTCCACTGAGCCTTCTACACTTGAAGAAGCTTGATGAAAATCTCCAGAATCACTTAATGAACCTTGTTGGAGATGAATTTGGCCTTGAAATGCTTTAAAAATGCCTCAATCAAGATTCACGAATTTCAAATTTCCTCTCCAAGTTCAAACTGCTTTAGAGCTTTTTGGGCATGAAATGCACTGAATGATGCTCCATTCTTCATCTAAAACATTTATAGGTTGGACCTAGCAGCAAATGGAGGCCCAATTGTGGCTGAATTGTGAGAATTTGTGAAATGCCCAATCTCACTTTTCTCATGCCCATGCACACGTGAACATCACCAATTACCTTTGTTTTTCATTCCAAATCACTGTGGATTGAATTCACTCCTTAATTTGATAAAATGGTTGATATTGCATTGTTGGAATTTCACTTGAAATGGCCATTGATTTGTACATGAAACTAGTACCAAAATTGAAATCCAATACTTGCATCATGTTTGTTACATCGTTGGCACTCAAAAAATGCATAAATATGCCTTGAGATGGTTAGAAATGAATTAATTCCATTTTGTGATTTTAAACTTTCTTCATGAAAAAGTTACACCTCAATTCTCCAATCCAAGCCAAATCTATGACTCCTTGATGTTTGGTTGGGCAAATGACCCTATTTGGAGCAAGTTTCATGTTGGAAAGATTTTCATTTGAAGTGTGCAAGATAGTGAAATGGACCTATAATGAAAATGACCTATAATCCTGTTTTCCCAAAATACCCCTACCTTGCAAGCTTCATAACTTGAGTTCTACAAATCAGATGAAGGACTTCTAGTACTCTTTGGAATTCTAAGATCATGAGGACCAACTTTCATGTTTTGGTCAAGGTGAGGAGAAACATCCTTCTAGGTCAAAAATGGCTTGGAAGTTGGTTGACATTTGTTGACCAAAATCACATTCATCTGAGGACCTGTAACTTGTCAGCATCATAACTTGAGTTCTAGAAATCATATGAATGACTTCTAGTACTCAAAAGTAATCTAGAAACATGCTCTACAAGTTTCATGTTAGGGTCAAGATGAGATGAGACTTCTATCTTGAGATATGTGGTATTGAAGTTGGGCACTAAACAGGGGATTTTACACTGAGAACCCTAATTTAGTAACTTCTTACACTCTTGATTCTTCTTGATTTGATCTTGACATGATATATTAGACATCTCAACACAACATCCCATTACCATAGAGACTTGGAATTGAGTTTTAATCTCCTTCAATTTCACAGTTGACTGAGGATTAACCAAATGAAAACCCTAGATGCAACATTCTTGACTGTGGCTTCTTCCACTTCACACAACAACTTGAATAAGCTCTAACATGGATCTCAAAGCACTCAATGAGCTCTCTCAACATCCATAATCCATAATTATGAATTCACAATCCTCTGATGATCTTTAACTGGCCTCCAAATTAGAAGATATTCCACATACACCCATCAACTCTTTCACAAGACTTTGACCACTTCCTGGTGACTTGATGACCATTCAAGCTTGAGTAATGTAACACCCCGATTCTGATTTCCCATTTTTGTTGAGACTTTGTGTTTAATTGGGTAATTATTATTTTAAATTGTGGAATTTATGTGTTAATATGTTATGTTTGAATATTATGCTATTTTACCGATTTTGAGAGTTTTCGGGGAATATAGATTGAAGGGTATTGTAGACATTTAGTATTTAATGTTAAGTTGGATATTTGGAGATAAATATAATAGAAAGAAATATAAGTGGAAAGAGGAGAGAAAAGAGATAGAAGAGAAAGAGGAAGAAGAGAAAGAGGAGAAAGAGAGGAAAAGCTTGGATTCATTAAGAACAACATCTAGGCTTCGATTTAATCGGGTAAGGGTGTGAAATGTTATTATCTTATCAATGTTTATGATGATGTATGTGTTTGTTGAATTAGTTTGGATTGTTGGAGAGTTTTTCCCATTTTCCATTTTAGGGCATAAATGGATTTAATCGGTAGAATCGATGTTTTAACGGGTAAAATCTAGAATAAATGGTGTAGATTAGTCGACAAATGTTAGGCTAAGACTATTGGGATTAGTTGGAGTTGAATCGGTTGATTTGGTTATGATTTGATGATTTTGGACAGTTGGGGTTTTGAACATTGCAGACGTTCGCTAGCACCTTCGCTAGGCGAGCAGGTCGCGAGTGTTCGCTGTAGCGAGCTAGTAGCAAACGGTCCCAGACTTGGACAGAATGGAAATGTTCCTCTTCGCTGGTAACGAGTGGGGTAGCGAGGGGTTTGTTAGGCGAACCCCCAACGAGTGAGTAGCGAGCACAACCAGTAGCTCAGGATCAGGCTTCGCTAGCACGATCGCTAGGCGATCCTGTAGTGAATGTTCGCTAGGGCCTCGCTAGGCGAGTAGGCCAGCGAACGTGACAGCAACTTATTTTATTTTGTTGCTTCCATCCAATGTTGACGATTCTGATATATATGTTTATAACGTATAGTTGTGTACTGTTATATGATATGTTGTGGGTAGCCGTATGGCGTGAATCCTAGATTATGGAATCGATTGTGAAATGTGGCCTTTTGGTATATATATGTGCATTGTTTAAATTGATTAAAAAAATGCATGGTGATTGTGATGGAGTTTGTTGCCGTTTGGCATGATATTGTGAATGCATATTGATTGTATGTGATAGAATGTGATAACTGATTAATACAATATGGAATATGCATTGTGAATGTATGATGATTGTATGAAGTTAGATGAGATGAAATGCATGAAAACATTATGAATATGTATGAATTTCAAGAAGTGTATGGAGTCATTTTGCATGTGAAGCATCATGATATACATTTTTGTGCTGATTGATTCTGCGTAGAATCTGCTGAACTATTGTGTGCCCATGTGGGGTGTGAGCAATCGGATTGTGTGCCTGTGTGGGGTGTGAGCAATCCATAAACATTGTGTGCCCATGTGGGGTGTGAGCAATGGGTGAACATCGTGTGCCCATGTGGGGTGTGAGCGATGGTTCCAATAAGTTCCTGAGTGAACTTGAGATGATTGAGTCGGTACGGCATGTGCATCTGCATAGAGTTGTGAGTCGGTCTCTATGAGTTGCATTTATCATCATGAATTATGTATTGGTAAATAAATATAATTGTAAGTGTTTATGTGGAGTGATGAATATGTTTAGTGTGAATATATACATTGTGATGTATATGAATGAATGGTGAATATATGCATGATGAATATGCTTGGTGAATTATATATATGTTGCGATATATATATATATATATATATATATATATATATATATATATATATATATATATATATATATATATATATATATATATATATATATATATATATATATATATATATATATATATATATATATATATATATATATATATATATATATATATATATATATATATATATATATATATATATATATATATATATATATATATATATATATATATATATATATATATATATATATATATATATATATATATATATATATATATATATATATATATGATTGAATTATGATGAATGTGGTGAGAATGGAGATAGGTGTATTATTATGTATATAGATATATAATTATATGCATTTATTATTATGATAATATTTCTCACCCTTCTGCTGTTTTATGATGCTCTATGAGGCATTGCAGAGTAGGATTGCTGGAGGTTTTTTTGTGAAGCGTGGCTTCATTCTTTTTGGTCGGTTGGCTCTGATATGTAGCACCGGGTAGCTAGAATTGTATAGAATTCTTTTGTGATACGTTGTATATGTATCTTGATGATGGAATGTTTATGAAAACATGTTGAATATGGTTGAATCAAACTGGTTGACACATATATGATCATGTGCTTTGATGTTATTCAATGTTTAGTTTTTCCGCTTTAATTCTAAATGTTGAGATGTGGGTGTAAGGACTAAGTTCCTATGTTGCAAGTTACCCCATTGTTGCATATCAATTGTTGAGCAGGTGTTGGATGTTTTAATTTCATGGATAATGTGACATACCTCTTTTATACCATGTTTTAATTATACTCTGATGGAAATGAATTTTTAATATGTGCCTAAATGATTTAATTGATTATTTGGGGGTATAGAAAGGGGGTGTTACAAGTAACACCCCTTGCTATGCACAACCTCTTGATCCCCTGTTCAATAAAAAATGCTATGCAATGCAAATGCTAGAAAATGAAATAAAACATAAACTAGGTTAAGAAAAGGTTGGGCAAATTTTGGGGTGCAACAGTACTGACTAACAGATGGTATTGTGAATAGGTTAATCCTAAGAGCTAACACTGTGAGTGAGTGTAAACAATTCTGATAGTGTAGCTAGTAGCTTTCCTGCATGTTAGGTTAAGACTTCTACTGCTTGTGAACTCTGATATGTTAACAAGGTGTTTTAGCCAAAAATTTGCCAAAGGGGGAGTTTGTAAGTGCTTTTGATTGGCTGCATTTTATGGCAAAACATTAGTGTATATATGAATGTCATAACTGATGGTATGACATACATGAATAGTGTTCTGTAGGAAAAGTTAAGAGTAAGTGAAGTTAAATGTCATGACTGAATGTCATAACATTGATTGTATGACATCAGGCGCGCAGAGTTTGTTTTTCTGTTATTAGCTCAGGCTATACTTCAGGAAACAGTCCAGGAAGCATAGTTATTTTAGGCAACATAACAGGCATTGCTGAGAATAAAATAGAAGGCTCCTGACCTAATGATAAGTGCGCAACTTCATGAAGAAAGGTTCAACTTGGGTAAACCTAATTTATCCATCAAGGCCCAAAGCAGGTCTGCTATTATAAATAGCAGAAGGATCATTCTTAATGGGAAGACACACAGATAATAGAGCTTGAAGAAAGAGCTTCAAGACAGAGATTGGAGAGTGTATGTGTGAGTGAAGAGGCTTCTTCTTCACGTGTGAAGTGTGTCTTAGGAATACTTGTACATCAAGCAACTGTATGTTGCATTGGTTAGGTAGGTTC
Source organism: Lathyrus sativus (assembly GCA_963859935.3). Taxonomy (NCBI): domain Eukaryota; kingdom Viridiplantae; phylum Streptophyta; class Magnoliopsida; order Fabales; family Fabaceae; genus Lathyrus; species Lathyrus sativus. Next base: position 120,514,691 of record OZ012740.1, read on the forward strand.
TAAGTTGTTGTGTCACTCAAAGTTGTTAAGCAAGAGTGTGTGTCACTTGATCAAAGTTGTGAAGCAAGATCAAGGTGTGTTTTTTTGGAGTGTATCTCCATAACTGTTCTGTAATTGTGTGTTGATATCACTAAGGTGATTGAGGGGGAGTGAGTGGGTATACTCAGGTCTAGAGTGTCTCTAGGCAGAAGTGTCATTGGGTAGGTTTTAAGTGAAGAGTGCAAGCTGAGTGTTTGACTCTGAATTAATTCTACTGATAGTGAATTTCTTCCCTGGCTTGGTAGCCCCTAGATGTAAGTGTTGTTGACACTTAACTGGGTGAACAATTACTGTGTTATTTACTACTTTTCTTTACATCATTTTAATTACTCCAATAGTCTGTGTTACAGTGGATGTTATAACATCCATGATAACATCCATCGCGTGCTTGCCAGAATTTCAGGTATTAATCTGCTTCTTTTTTCACATAGAACAAGTACTTTGCCAGCATCAAATCCTTCTTCATAACTGAATCCCTGATATCAAGCACACATATCCTTTTTCATTTTCACCTCTATATAGAATACTGGATTGACCCACCAGGAAAATGTTACATAGTATGTTAATTAAGTGTCATAAGTTATTCTCATAGTGGTTGTGGCGTATACCATCCTTCAATCGGAAACAACTATGGATCCTAGATGTAGAGTCGAGTGCTATATTGTCAATCAAGCATTGTTCGTAATAGGGTGACCACGAAGATGGTTAATGGGTACTCCACAAATCATGTTAAGGGACATGAGTGACCTAGATGGGATTTGTCTTTCCTACATATGCAAAAGTAATATCTATGGGCACCTTGATCGAGTATGACTATGAAATGCATGGTCATGCTCAAATAAGTCAATATGAGATATCATGCTTACTTTTTATTATCAAGTATACTCGGGGATCAAGGAATATAATATTGGACTATACAAGGGTGACACATTCAATGTCTTACGTTCAATATAGATATAAGGGTAAAAGGATAATTGTACACATATGTCAAATCAGATGACATTCTCATTACTTGAGTAGCAGTGATGTGTTGCTAGATACTGCTTATTATTTATAATATTAAATATGTAGTTCAAAATTATTGTCAACGTAACGAGAACATACACGGTCACACGTATAGAGTACTGACAATGGAACGAATGAATAAATTAAATAAGATTTAGTTTGTTAGATGTTAATTGTATTATTTAATAAATTAACATAAATATAATTTATTTTATTAAATATGATTTAATTAAATAAATGAGAATTGACTATTAGATAAATTAAAAATAATGTAATATAATTAATATTTTATTTTCTTTAATTAAAATTGTTTATTTAAATATAATAGTATTTAACTTAATTAAAATAGTTTACTTTAATATAATAGTAGTTTACTTAATTAAAATAGTTTAATTAAAAGAGATTGGACTTATTTTGGAAAAGTTCAAAATAAGAGCATTAGGATTTTAGTACCTCTCTATAAATATAGCAGTTTTTTTCCTACCAATCCAATTTTGTTAGAAGACGACTAACATTGTGTTTCATTCTGTGCTTGTGTAAACTACGTAGGGACACCGATATATTATGTCGTTTGTGATTAAAGTTAAAGCGTACTTCAAGAGGTATTTCGATAATCCTTTGATATTTTTTAATGATTAATGCACTACTACGAAAACACTTATCACAGCGGTTGAAAAATGGATACCACCACGATGAACCAACCATTGGTTATGTGAGATATCTTAACTATCTCACTTCATTATATAAGAAAACTCCATGTTTTATTCTAAAACACACCAAAAACTCCTTTTGTTCAGTTTTTCCTTCCTCACTCTCATAAATCTGCGCCTTTTGAATTGTTGAAGCGCCAAATTCTCCCCCTTTCTTTCTAATCATTGAATTTTTAGAGTATTTTCTTAAATCATCTTTAGAGAATTATGTTAATTTCTCCTCATTTAAGTTGATAAATTATCAAGTATAATTTTTGGATTCTCTTTAGAGAGTTATTTGAATTTCTTTGCTTGTGAAATCATTTTGAATGGTCAAATGACCATTATTAAAATCTCTTTGGAGTTGTCTAAAAGAGTTGTAAGAGTGGATCATGTACACACTGATGAAAATATAGGAGTTGTCAAAGAATATGATAAATTTTCATCAGTGTGTACATGATCCACTCTTACAACTCTGTCAGAAAAAATGGATGATCTTGAGGAAGAAAACAGAGAATTGAGAGAGGAGGTCACTACTCTAAAAGAAATTATGTAAAGACTCAATGCCATGATAGAGACAATGACAATAACTAAGGATCAACCGTTTCAAAAAACTGTGATCTCAGAAATTGTCTCTGCGCCAACATTTGAGTAACCCGTTAGTCTTCCTCAGTACAACATGCCTAAAGGTTTTCCCTGGGGCATGCCTTTCAATTTTGTACCTGAGGAATATATACCTCCGGTCACTAAACACCCAAGATCTAAGGCTGGAATCTCTAAGCCTGAAGGTTATAAACTTCAAGTAAATGAAGATGCAAGAGCTATGACAAAGACTCATATACCTGAAGGTTACAGAATTCAGGTCATCGAAGCGCCAAGAGCTGCAATAATAATGTCTATACCACAACCTGTGATACCTACTACTCCAAAAGAACAAAATTTTCACATTGCTCCAGGCAAGGATATAGAATTATATGAAAGAATGGATAAATTTCAAGAACAGTTCTTAGAAATGCAGAAAGAACTTCATGTCATTTACGGACATGACTTGTTTGAGAAAGATTGTCGATCTCTGCTTAGTCCCAAATGTTAAAATACCACACAAATTCAAGGTTCCTAACTTTGAAAAGTATAATGGCAACTCCTGCCCTCAAAGTAACTTGGTGATGTATGCTCGAAAAATCTCTACTTAGATAGAAAATCAACAGTTACTCATCCACTACTTTCAAAACAGTTTAACTGGTGTCGCGCTCAAATGGTACATGGGGTTAAACCGTATAAAGATCAGTACCTTCAGATATCTTGGAGCAGCTTTTGTTCAGCAATACAAGTACAATTTGGATATGGCGCCTGATCGATGGATTTCAATTGTGTTTTCAAACGCTGTTTGTCGTTAATTTCGCAATGTTTTTATCTGTTTTTCGAAGCTTTAGTTGTTATTATCTGCATTACTCGTAGTTGTGTGTCTTCGAGTCTTATTTTTAAGTTTATATTACTTTTGCCGCTGGTGCGTTTGATTTGGTTTCTTTTAGTGTGTTTTTGGCAGGAATGGATAGCACGACAATCGCACCGCACTCGGAGGCAAAGAAAAGTCGGAAAAGGGAAGCCAGAGCTACAACACGGGTACCCGTGTTGCACAACACGGCCCGTGTCATGGAGGACACGGTTGGCAGACACGGGTTGACCAAAGCAGAAGAAAAGAAGACTCAGACTTACAACACGGGTGCCCGTGTCATGCAACACGGCCCGTGTTGCAGCCCTTGAAGATGAGACACGCCCTAAGAAGTCAGCAGCCTGACACGGCCACCCGTGTTGCACAACACGGCCCGTGTCAGGGCCACTAAAAGTGAAATTTTTATGGTTTCTGATTTTTTGCTGTCAGACCTATTTCGAAGGGCATTTGAGACATTTCGCGATGTAATTTAAATTTAGATATAAGAGGCACATTTTAGAAAGGAGGAGACACTTTTGAACTGAGATTAGGATTGACAACTGAGAGGAGAGTCGGCTGGAAACAGAGGATCGATCAAAAGCGGAAGCAATTGATGATCCAAGGATTTCAACTTGCATTGTAATGATCTTCTCCTTTTTATTTCTAATTGCTTTTATGTTTACCAAGAACATGAGCAGCTAAACCCCAAGTTGTTAGGGGGTGGTCCTAAGTGCGATGTAATGACTTTTGTTTAATGATTATATGAGAACTATGTTATTACCTTTATATATTTTATTTTGCATTAATCTTAATCGTATTCATATTGGAAAGTAGAATTCGAATCGTGCTTAGGCTTTAGTCTGGAAAGTCAACCTAACACTTTTGCAAAATAGTATCACAGTCGATATTGCTTAGGAATGAGGATATCCCGTATCACGTATCTTATGGTCGGAACTATTGCTTGATGCTTTTCATGGACACTGAGGAATTAGTGTACAGGAAAATCATCAAAGGGTTTTCATTAAGGAATTAAGGCAACTAAAGTGGCCAACTGATAAATTAAGGTTAATAACTAGTATAGCAGAATAATCATACAAGGTCATTACTCGCATCGTCTCCACTCCCCTAACACTGTTCTTAGATTGATTCATAAGTCCTTATTTACTTGTTATATTACTCTGCTACCAAACAAATCACTAGACCTTTTGTTCATTTGAATCCTAAAAATTCCGTTAATTACTACGCAGTCCTCGAGATCGATACTTGGGACTTTTCCCTTATTACTACAATTGGTAAAAATAGTACACTTGCTATTTTCCCGATTAAGTTTTTGGCGCCGTTGCCGAGGACTGCCAAATTAACATTGTTTTTAGAATCCAAAAGAAATTTTGTTGCTCTGCGACTAAAATTTTATTATTTACTGCATAAATTTTATCCGCTTGTATTATCTAACGCTTGTCTAATTGTGTATGCGAGGTCAGGCCTCAGCTAAATATTCTTTTGATACAGAACCAGAACGAGCGTTACACGAAAGACGGAGATTAGCTAAAGTTAAAAGACTGGAAGAAATAGAGGAAATTATATCTGTGCAGAGCGACTCCGAAGAGAGAGAGACAACACCTGAAACTGTTCCAATGGCTGGAAATCCACCTCAGCCTGAAAGACTGCTAGGAGACTATGGAGGGGCCAATGCTCAACCAAACCGGATGACCATTGTGAATCAATCGGTGAATGTTGCGCATTTTCAGCTACACCCTTCCACCATCCGTCAGTTGGAGAGCAAGTCGTTCGCCGGAAGAATCAACGAAGATGCAAATAAACATCTTCAGAGATTCCTTATAACCACCACCTCGCTGAAGATAGAAGGACATTCCGAAGAGGCCAAGAGATTAGTTATGTTCCCGTTCACACTCACTGATGATGCGGAAGACTGGTTTTACTCGCTTCCCGCTGGGAGTATCACAACATGGCAAGAGATGGAAACTGCATTCCTGAATGAGTATTTCCCTGCCTCAGTGTTCATCCGAAAAAGATATGACATTGTCAACTTCAAGCAAAAAGAAGGAGAATCTTTAGGGGATGCATATAAGCGGTTTAATAGGTGTCTTACAGCATGTCCTACTCATAACATGGACGCCACTGAGCAGATGCAAAACTTTGTGAATGAATTACGACTCAAAACGAAACAGCTCATAGATACTACTGCCGGTGGCTCAACCAACTTCTCAACGGCCACAGGTATCAGAAGGATCATAGAAGCAATCGCCGCTAATGAGCACCTTGAGTTGTATGATCGCACGGTTAACCAACCGGAAGGTAAGATTGATCTGAAGCTGGCAGACCAGGTTGTTAAAATGGAGGATCAGATCACCGCTGAGGTAGAGAGAAGGTTAAAGAAAATGAATGTTGAAACTCAGGTAGTGGCACAGGTTGAGCCAGTTCAAGCAGCACCTTGTGAAATATGCGGTGGACCACACTTTACAATGCATTGTGTAGCAACTCAAGAGCAAGTGGAACAGATTAATATGTTGAGGCAGAACAATCCCTACGCAAACACATATAATCCTGGTTGGAAAAATCATCCAAACTTTTCATGGAAAGATCAACAAGGAAATGTACAAAAACCGGTTTAAGGCCAACAACCGTATCAACCTCAGCAACAGCAGTACCAGCAAGCACCGTACCAACCTCAATATCAACCACAAGCGCCTCGAAAAGCTGAGTGGGAAGTAGCCATTGAGAAAATGGCAGCCCAAAGTTCTCAATTTCAAGAAGAGACAAGGAGTAACTTCAGGAATGCTGGAGCATCCATAAAGAATCTTGAAGTACAAATCAGTCAAATTGCTCAACAGCTAGCGAGTTCACAAGCGTCGGGTACACTTCCAAGTGCCACAGTACCAAATCCGAAGGATCACCACCAAATTAAGGCGGCAGTAACAAGAAGTGGAAAATCCAAGGAAGTAGGAGAAGAGGAAACGGAACTAAATGATCAGATGATTGAAGTGGAGCTGGAAATTAAAGAAAATGAAATAGTCGAGGAAGAAGTGGTGACACCGGTAACTAAAGAGAAAGTGGTAGAACCGAAACCGGTTATCAAGCTGCCATACCCCTCAAGAAATAAAAAGAAAGGACAGCAAGAGAAGAATTTCGAGAAGTTCCTGGAGCTATTTAAAAAGTTGGAGCTGAACATTCCGTTGTTGGAGGCACTAGAACAAATGCCCACCTATGCAAAATTCATGAAGGACATCATTGCTAAGAAGCGGACTAGTGAGTCCGAACCTGTTATTCTAACGGAAACTTGTAGTGCTATTTTGCAGGGTCTGAAGATTCCGGTCAAGAAAAAAGACAGTGGAGCTGTTACTATCCCATGCACTATTGGCGATAGGTCATTCAACAGAGCTTTAATTGATTTGGGAGCAAGTATTAGCCTCATGCCCTTGTCCATCTACAAAAAGTTGGATATCGGTGCGGTTCAAGACACTCGGATGACCCTCCAGTTTGCTGATCATTCAGTTAAGCGGCCATATGGAGTAGTTCAAGATGTACTAGTTAAGGTAGATATATTTGTGTTTCCGGTTGATTTTGTGATCCTAGAGATGCCGGAAGATGAAGAAATGCCGTTAATTTTGGGCCGACCATTCTTAGAAACCGGGAGAGTCATGATAGATATGGAAGGCGGCACCCTGACCTTGAAGGTATATGACGAGGAGTTAAAAATTGATGTTAGTAATACCATGAAGCATAAACAGGATCGTGGCACCAGTAGCAACATACAAGTACTAGAACGAGTCGTAGAGAGCGAACATTTGGAGAGTGTGACCCAACTGCCCCTGGAGAGAGTGCTAAGCATGTCAATCTATAAGGAAGATAAAGAAGTAGATGAGAATGATAGGGAGGTAGTTGAAATGTTGGACACTCGACCATTCCGAAGGGGATCCCGACCATGCCGATGGGAGGACTTACGGCAACCTATAGCGCTGGAAGGTAATGACGAAAATCCTAAAGGTTCGGAATTGAAACAACTGCCGGAAAATCTCAAATATGTTTTTCTAGACACCAAGGAAAAATGTCCCACCATTATCAGCTCTAGTTTGAAAAGTGTCCAAGAGAAACAACTGATTGGGGTTCTTAGAAAATTTAAGAGTGCTATTGGTTGGAAAATCGAAGACTTAAAGGGTATAAGTCCTACAGTTTGCATGCACAAGATCCTTATGGAGAAGGACCACAAACCGGTTGTGCAACCCCAGCAAAGACTAAACCTCGTTATGAAGGAAGTCGTAAGAAAGGAAGTGGTGAAATTATTGGATGTTGGACTTATCTATCCTATATCGGACAGTTCATGGGTGAGTCCTGTTCATGTGGTGCCCAAGAAAGGAGGTACAACTGTGGTGACTAATGACAAGAATGAGTTGATTCCTACGCGTACCGTCACTGGTTGGAGGGTATGCATTGATTATAGGAGACTTAATTTAGCCACCAGAAAAGATCACTTTCCGTTGCCCTTTATTGATCAGATGTTAGAAAGATTGGCTGGTCACGATTACTATTGCTTTCTAGATGGATACTCCGGATACAACCAAATCGCGGTTGCGCCGGAGGATCAAGAGAAGACAGCTTTCACATGCCCGTACGGAGTTTTTGCTTATAGGAGGATGCCATTCGGGTTATGTAATGCTCCAGCCACATTTCAAAGATGCATGACTTCCATTTTTGCGGATATACTCGAGAAACATATGGAAGTCTTCATGGATGATTTTTTGGTTTTCGGGTCATCATTTGATGATTGTTTAACTAACCTGTCACTTGTTTTGCAGAGATGTCAGGAAAGTAACTTGATCCTGAATTGGGAAAAATGTCATTTCATGGTGAGAGAGGGCATCGTCCTTGGTCACAAAATCTCACACAAAGGGATCGAAGTTGATCAAGCAAAAGTGGAAGTAATATCCAAGTTACCACCACCCGTAAACGAGAAAGGTATCTGAAGCTTCTTGGGTCATGCAGGGTTCTACCGCAGGTTCATAAGAGACTTCTCCAAGATAGCTAAACCGTTGACGTCCTTGTTAGTCAAGGACACGGCGTTTGTGTTTAATAAGGAATGTGCTAACGCTTTCGAAAACCTGAAAAATAAGTTAGTGTCAGCACCAATTGTGATAGCCCTAGACTGGTCGCTGCCGTTTGAGATCATGTGGGACGCCAGTGACATCGCAGTAGGGGTTGTATTGGGGCAGCGGAAAGAGAAGCTTTTGCATGTTATTTACTATGCGAGTCACGTTTTGAACCCGGCACAGATGAATTACGCAACTACCGAGAAGGAGTTGCTAGCGGTGGTGTATGCCTTTGATAAATTTAGGCAATATCTGTTGGGTTCTAAAGTGATTGTTTATACTGACCATGCTGCGTTAAAATATCTTTTTGCTAAACAGGAGTCGAAGCCCAGGCTGCTGAGATGGATCCTTCTTCTCCAAGAATTCGATGTGGAGATTCGGGATAAGAGAGGATGTGAAAATACTGTAGCTGATCACCTCTCGCGAATGTCACCGATTGAAGAAAACGAGGAAAAGCGCCCGATAAAGGATGAGTTTACTGATGAACACATCCTAGTTATTCATGGTGTTCCTTGGTTTGCGGATTACGCCAACTACTTAGTCGGGGGTCTCATACCCGACGATTTTGATTCTAACAGACGGAAAAAGTTTGTTAATGACTGCAGGTTCTACTTATGGGATGACCCGTTTCTTTACAAGAAAGGGGTGGATGGACTGATCAGACGATACGTTCCGGAAAACGAGCAAAGGAAGGTGCTCGAAGCATGTCATAATTCAGATTATGGAGGGCATTTCAGTGGCGACCGCACCGCAGCCAAAGTCCTCCAATCAGGGTTGTATTGGCCATCTTTGTTCAAGGATGCCCAGAACGTAGTTAAGAAATGCGACAGATGTCAACGGACTGGAAATATCTCGAAAAGAAACCAGATGCCGCAGAATTCCATGTTAGAAGTAGAGTTGTTTGATGTTTGGGGGATTGATTTTATGGGACCATTCCCACCATCATTTGGAAAACACTATATACTGGTAGCAGTTGACTATGTTTCGAAATGGGTAGAAGCAGTGGCACTACCAACAAATGATGCTAAAGTAGTGGTCAGGTTTCTGAAGGAGAACATATTTTTGCGGTTTGGAGTACCAAGGGCCCTTATAAGTGATGAAGGAACTCACTTCCTAAATCATCTCATGGAAAAGTTACTCCTTAAGTATAATGTGAAGCACAAAATATCTACTCCGTACCATCCTCAAACCAACGGGCAAGCCGAGGTGTCAAATCGACAACTCAAACAGATATTAGAGAAAACAGTGCGTGCATCCCGTAAGGACTGGGCAGTAAAGCTGGACGACGCTCTCTGGGCGTATCGCACTGCATACAAAACACCCATTGGTATGTCCCCTTACCAACTGGTCTATGGTAAAGCTTGCCATCTGCCTCTAGAGTTAGAACACAAGGCATTATGGGCATCAAAAGTCCTTAACCTAGACCTCACCAGAGCAGGAGAGTCCAGAACCCTCCAACTCCATGAGCTAGAGGAATTCAGGAACCGGGCATATGAGAATGCAAAAATGTACAAAGATCAAGCAAAGAAATGGCATGATCGACGTATTCAGAAGAAAGAATTTCGGGAAGGACAATTAGTACTGTTGTACAACTCCCGACTGAAACTATTTCCGGGAAAGCTTAAATCAAAATGGTCGGGACCATTTGTAGTACATAAGACGTTTCCGCACGGAGCAGTCGAGCTGAAAAATCCAGCCAATGGAGACATTTTTAAAGTAAATGGTCAGCGTCTGAAACCTTACTACGAGGGACAGCAGAAAGATCGAAATGATGTCATTCATCTCAACTGATACGATGACGGACCGTCGAGCCAGGCGACGTAAAACGAAGCGCTTCGTGGGAGGCAACCCACGTATTTCACCTTCACGCTTTCATTTTGTTTTTGTTTTAACAGGTTTTGATTAACTCGCAGTTCATCGGTGAAAGAAGCATGTCGGAGACCAGAGGAGAGGAAAAAAGTGAAAAACAGCACCCTGACACGGGTGGCCGTGTTACACAACACGGGCCGTGTCAGGCTTAGCATGGCAAGGATGAAAAATTTGAGAAAAATGTGGAGTCAGTGGAGCAACACAGGTGCCCGTGTTGTGCAACACGGCCCGTGTTGCAGGTTCGTGGCCTTGAAAAAAAAATAACTTACAGGAGGAGCAACACGGGTGCCCGTGTTGTGCAACACGGCCCGTGTTGCAAGGCACGATCTGTTTTTTTTAATTTTTACCATGTGGGGCCCACCACTTTCACCCCCACTTATCATTAGCAACCACACATTTCAAATCATTATTCATCTTCCTCCTTCTTCTCCCTCACAAAACCCTTAACCTCCATAACCTTCTCCCCACAAAAGCTTCATTATCCACCACACCCACTCATCGTAAACACTTCCGTCCTTCACAAAAAACATTCTAGTCATCATTGTGCTTATTTCTACGGTCGCGTTTCTCACCAACAGTGATTTCGAAATTTTTCGAACCATCTGTGTTGTTTGTGTTTTGCAGGTTCAAGAATGCCTCCTCGTAGAGACACAGGAAAAGCAGTGGCGGAAACTTCGCGCCCCAGAAAGAGAGCACACTGTATGGCAAATCCTCACGGCATACTCTTTGAAGACCCGGATCATCAGAAGAAGTACTCTAACATCATCAAGTGTAAGCTCACGCCCACAAGGTATATCTGTAACACTACGCTTGATAATCTAGGGCTGAGAGTAGAGGTCCATAGGATGTTTCACACTCTGGGTATGCTAGAATTTATGCAATTAGAAGCGCCAACTTATGAGCGCATAACTGTTGAATTCTTGAGTACGTTAGAATTTCAGTTGAAGCACAGGTGGACAGGGGTGGAGGAAGAATATTATGGTACACTGAGGTTTAGGTTATTTGATACTGACCATAGCCGAATTGGGAGATATTCTGAAGCTCCCCAATTTTGGATCCGGAGCCCCTCCGGGAAATTTTAGTGCAGGGTACTTCTGGAAGGCTATTACAGGCAGAACTGATTATGTCGCGAAAGCGGCAAAAGCCTCGTGTATCCATAACCCTTGTTTCAGGTACGCTCAAAAGGGATTGGCATATACACTGTTCGGTAGGGGTGACAGCACAGGAGTGGCAACTCAGAGGGAGTTGTACTTCATGTACGGCATGGCAAATCAAGAACTTATTAATGTAGCTGCCTTTGCAGCTGATCACCTGAAGAGGGTTGCGCATGCACCTTCCGGCAAAATAAGTGTAGGCGGTATGATTACTCAAATCGCAAATCACTTTGGCCACGGTGCTCTCTTGAGAGAGGAACCCACTGTTGCAGGTAAGACAAGAATAGATCTTGCCACACTGACTGCCCAAGGTATGATTCGAGTCTTTGATAATTACTACTCCTTGGTAAGCCGAAACAGTCATCTCCTTGCTTTACCTGCCCCTGACTTTATTAGTATTCAAAATGTGAATAACTGGCTATATGAGAGCCCCATGCAGGATGAAGAAGACCAATTTTATGATGGTACAGGTACAAAATTCTTTAAGGATGAAGGAGATCAGGTAGAATAAGCGCCTATACCGCCTACTCGAGTCTCACCCCATCAGGAATCCGGCTCAGGCTCTTGGAGCTTATCTAAAAAAGAATGGGATTGGATGGAGAATGAGATGTGTCATCTCCGAAGTGAGCAGACGAGGCAAGGCGAGGAGCAGACAAGACAAGGGAACAAACAAATCCGACAAGGCAGGTTGATCGGTGAGATGCATGAATGGATGCGGCAGATGATGCTGCGCGACCAACCTCCGCAACCATGAACTCTGTGAGTCCTCTGCTACTATTGTTCCAACAGTGAGGACACTGTTGAATTCTAGTGTGGGGGTATTTTATTTGTGCTTTTATGTTATTTGTTTATGTTATTTGTGTGTTTTCAATTCTGTTTTAGTTATTTGCTTATTTAACTTCCAGTGTTAGTTTGAGAACATGATAGCAAGTCCAGAGGAAGACCCCCCTGACATTGAGCTAATAAAATTAATAACATTGTTGGTTGGGGAACTGTTTAGTGAAGATGTTAAGTGAGGTGATGAGAAAGTATATAGAATACTCAGAAAAGAACCGTGAGGATGAAATCGGAATAATCTTGAGAGATAGGTAAAAGGCCAACACCCTGGGTTTCCCAAATAGGAACGAGTTCGACGTGTAGATTTGTACCATAGTGATTTGATCTGAGAAGTACCCCTGAGTAGTTTATTTTGACAATCAGGTTTCATCAAAAATAATCGTGTGTGCAAGGGTAACGAAAAATATTGAGCTAAGGCACAGGAAAAAAAAAACAAACAAAAAGGGGCAATTAGGCGACTAATCCTTCTAAGTTGGGTAACCCTCACCCGGTTATTCAGCCCAACGACGGTCGAACCTGAAAGCCATTCAAAAAGAATAACAGTGCTAGAAAAAGAAAAATGTCATTGATAAATCTTGTGCACACGAGGAAAATCATAAAAGCCGTATAGTGATTGTCCGAATGAAAGGGAGGAAAATCGAAAAAGAAGACTTAAGTACAAAGCATAGTCGGAGAGGTTACCCATTGGGAGACTGAGGTCTGTGGTTTACCGCAGTCTAGTGTTTGCATGTTACCTGTTTTGAGAGAAAAGTCGAGATTAATCCTAGGGGACTTGGAATGAGAAGTTCAAGTATGAGTATTATCACCGTAACTCACAATTCTATGGATGGTTCCGTTACGAAAAAGATATTAAGTTCGGTTTGGCGAGCTTTTTGCTTGAGGACAAGAAAAAGTTCAAGTTCGGGGGAGTTTGATCGGTGGATTTCAATTGTGTTTTCAAACGTTGTTTGTCGTTAATTTCGCAATGTTTTTATCTGTTTTTCGAAGCTTTAGTTGTTATTATCTGCATTACTCGTAGTTGTGTGTCTTCGAGTCTTATTTTTAAGTTTATATTACTTTTGCCGCTGGTGCATTTGATTTGGTTTCTTTTAGTGTGTTTTTGGCAGGAATGGATAGCACGACAATCACACCGCACTCGAAGGCAAAGAAAAGTTGGAAAAGGGAAGCCAGAGCTACAACACGGGTACCCGTGTTGCACAACACGGCCCGTGTCATGGAGGACACGGTTGGCAGACACGGGTTGACCAAAGCAGAAGAAAAGAAGACTCAGACTTACAACATGGGTGCCCGTGTCATGCAACACGGCCCGTGTTGCAACCCTTGAAGATGAGACACGCCCTAAGAAGTCAGCAGCCTGACACGGCCACCCGTGTTGCACAACACGGCCCGTGTCAGGGCCACTGAAAGTGAAATTTTTATGTTTTCTGATTTTTTGCTGTCAGACCTATTTCGAAGGGCATTTGAGACATTTCGCGATGTAATTTAAATTTAGATATAAGAGGCACATTTTAGAAAGGAGGAGACACTTTTGAACTGAGATTAGGATTGACAACTGAGAGGAGAGTCGGCTGGAAACAGAGGATCGATCAAAAGCGGAAGCAATTGATGATCCAAGGATTTCAACTTGCATTGTAATGATCTTCTCCTTTTCATTTCTAATTGCTTTTATGTTTACCAAGAACATGAGCAGCTAAACCCCAAGTTGTTAGGGGGTGGTCCTAAGTGCGATGTAATGACTTTTGTTTAATGATTATATGAGAACTATGTTATTACCTTTATATATTTTATTTTGCATTAATCTTAATCGTATTCATATTGGAAAGTAGAATTCGAATCGTGCTTAGGCTTTAGTCTGGAAAGTCAACCTAACACTTTTGCAAAATAGTATCACGGTCGATATTGCTTAGGAATGAGGATATCCCGTATCACGTATCTTATGGTCGGAACTATTGCTTGATGCTTTTCATGGACACTGAGGAATTAGTGTACAGGAAAATCATCAAAGGGTTTTCATTAAGGAATTAAGGCAACTAAAGTGGCCAACTGATAAATTAAGGTTAATAACTAGTATAGCAGAATAATCATACAGGGTCTTTACTCGCATCGTCTCCACTCCCCTAACACTGTTCTTAGATTGATTCATAAGTCCTTATTTACTTGTTATATTACTCTGCTACCAAACAAATCACTAGACATTTTGTTCATTTGAATCCTAAAAATTCCGTTAATTACTACGCAGTCCTCGAGATCGATACTTGGGACTTTTCCCTTATTACTACAATTGGTAAAAATAGTACACTTGCTATTTTCCCGATTAGCGCCTGACAGGGATCAACTTAGGGCTAAGTCTGAAAGGGATAAGGAAAGTTTCAAAGAATACGCTCAGAGATGGCTTGAAATTTTCGCCCAAATTTGTCCTGCTCTCAAGAAGAAAGAAATGACAAAAATCTTCTTGAAAACTTTGAGCTCGTTCTATTATGATCGAATGGTTGCAAGTGCACCAAGTGAATTCACCGAGATGGTGAACATGGTAGTACGCCTTAAGGAAGCAGTCCGAAAAGGTCGGTTGGTCAAAGATGCAGAACCATCCAGTAGTAGCAAGAGGTATTTTTCAGAATTTCATCAATACTTTGAGGTTTTTATATTATTAATTTTTATACAATTCCTTTCAATCATGTTTTGTGTCTTCGTGTTTGATTAATTCGAGTTGCATACAATATTGCTGATTAAATTTGATCGATGCGTGTTCCTTAATTTTGCGTGTTAACTTAACTTATTCATTAACTTTTCCCGATCTTCAGTCGTCATGCTTAATGCGGAAAATAGAAATATAATTCACATACTATTGATCACGTTTATTAATTAATACTATAATCAAATAGGAATTGAACCTTCTTAGGGAATTGGTGATATAATAACTGATGGTAAGTCTAAAATTACCGAACTAGTTGATTAATCTGTTAATCATAATTGTAATCATTTTCTTTATTTTCAATTGTTTGAAAACTTAAAACCCCAATTTTTGTTTCTTTACTTTGGTTGAATTAGCTTATAGTCCTTGTGATACGTCTCGAGTGTCTCTTCCCTATTATACACTTTATTTACTCTTTTTTGACCCGTGTGCGACAGCGGATCAATGTCCATACCGTTGCTAAATTTTTTGAAAAATAATATTTAGGCTAGGTCTGGGGTCCCTCGAATGCTAATCAGTTATGGGGGGCACACTTTTACAATAAATACTTGGAGAGCGTGTTCGTCAAATATAATGTGAAGCATAAAGTGTCCACACCACATCACCCTCAAACATGCAGACAAGTGGAAGTTTCGAACATACAACTTAAGCAAACTTTAGACACAACAGTATCTACATCAAGAAAGGATTGGTCAAAAGAGCTAGACAATACTTTATGGGCTTTTAGGATAGAATTCAAGAATCATCCCGAATTATCACCATATATGTTGGTTTATGGGAAGGTTTGTCATATACCCGTGGAGTTTGAACATAAAGCATATTGAACAGTCAAGTTCGTGGATTTTGAAGAAATAGTAGTAAGGTGAAATAGATTAATAAAGATGAATGAGTTAGAAGAGATTAGTCTGGGAGCATATGAGAATGTTGTGAGAAAGAACTAAAAGGCATCATGATACAAAATTTGTGAGAAGAGAGTTTCAGGTAGGACAACAGGTTTTATTATACAACTCTTAACTAAAATTGTTTCTAGGAAAGTTAAAATAAATAAGGTGTGCACCATTTATTGGTAATATGGTGTTTGCAAATGGAGTTGTATAAATAAAAGATCTGTGAGATTTGTACATTTACACGGTAAATGGACAAAGGTTAAAGATTTATGTAGGAGGTGAAATAGCACTAAAAACGTTTCTCTGGTTCTTGGAAAACCTTAGACGAGAGAGTCAAGTTAGTGACCTTAAACAAGTTCTTAATGGGAGTAAACTCATCAGGGTTGGGATTTCAATTTGCAATTTTTATTCAACTTTTTTAATAATAAAGAAAAGTACTATTCGGAACTGATGAAGCTTCTCCCTTTAAAATTTTCTTTGCTTGAAATTAACAATCTTGTTTGCTACTGTTTTTATTTTAATTTTTAATTCGCTACCTACCAGTGTCATCGTGAAAAAGAAAAGAAAGTCACCAAAAAAAGAAAAAAAAGGAAAGATCTGCAGCAAAGTTCCCTTGCAAAGTGAAGACTGATAAAGAAAATGTAGTCTGACTACTTATACTAAATCTCCATATACATTAGCCAGTAAGGTTTGAGACAAAAATTCCCATTGTTTACTTTTCCTTCTAATGAAGTATCCGTGCATTAGTCATTTTTTGGAATTCGCGTTTTATCTAATTTTGTGTCTATTGGTTTTATAAATGCTCATTGAGACAGTTGTTTGTGAAAACTCTGAGCCTTTTTAAGCTACCTTATTTTAATATGATAATATTAGTTATTTAACCCCTTCGAGCCTAAGACCTTTCTTTCAGTGACATGACCATATTATTTAGCTAATTAACTTGAAAGATTAAATCTTTTCACCCTCTTTGGAGTTAGGTAGAAATTTTTAGTTTTCTAGTTTATGGAAAAAGAATAAGTTTGCGGTTACTCTTGGAAGTTTGAAACAAATAAGTTTGGGGTTGGGGTACTAGGGAAATTGGTCAAAAGGAAATAAAAAAGAAAGAAAAATAAGAAGTTAAAATAGATTTTTCAAAAATATTTTTTGAAAAATAAAGCCAACAAGATGCAGTTCTCTAATACCAAGTAAATTATAAAAGAGTGAGATGGAAGGAATTCGATAACATCGGGAAAACTAGATACCTAACTCCAAAGATTTAATCATATTATCCTACCTTGACATAAGTCATGTTACAACTAGAAAAGACATCAAAGGTGTGTGTTAAAATATGACTTTGATTTATTCTATTATAAAATTTTCAAATTTATGGTTAAAATGCTTTTGTAGGTTGATTGAGTGATTAACCTGTCAATTTTAATGCATAATTATGAGATGAGACACAGGTTGAGTATTTGTATGTCAGAAGAAATTTTTCGAGTTAATTGGATCGAAGCAGGGTAATGAAAAGTGTTGATAATTAAAACATTTAAGTGACAAGAATTGGTAAGGGTAAGCATTTTAATTTTGATCAAATGTTTAGTGTGCAGATAAATTACTTGAGAAAAAGTAACAGTTCAAGTTTGGTGTTGTGATGACAATCATCATTGCTTGATTTTTAGGAAGAAATTCCTGTAAATTTGAAAGCAGGATGATCAAAAACCATATAAAAGTGTGAAGAATTGGTAAAAAGCCAATACAATGAATATATAAAGACTTGGAAAAAATTGTGAAGAAAAGGGAGAAAAATGTGTGTTTCACCACTAGATGTCTCGCGCGCGCATGATGCATTTCATCGCCGAGCAATAAGGCTTGTATTGTGGTGTGAAAATAACTGTCACAGACGCGATGTTGCTTTTTCTGCTGACATTTTTTTTTAATTTAAAACATCTTTTAGCCACTTTTTAAAGGGTTCCTAATTCCAAGAGTGATAGTGACAACAAGAGAAATTTTTGGTGCTTTGGAGACCATTGGAGCCATTGTAGAGAATTTTCAAAAATCATGGTATATTTACTTTACACTTTGAGTAGCTAGATTTCCCCTAGGTTAGGTCATTTTGTATGATGTACCTATTTTTATTATGTTAATGTTATTTCTTTGACATATTGTTATTATTCAATTATCGCTTATATTCATTTCCTATTGTATGTTACAACACGTTGTTTGATCTAGGTAAGTAGTGACATATTGACCATAAGGATGCTTATCAGAAATAAAATAAGTGTTTGATTCTTTAATTAACCATGAACATTCTAATTAGGAATTGTGACTTAGGGATTAACGTGATCTAGTGCCTATTTTGACGTTTCAATTAACCCAAGGGATCGGGGAATTAAGGCTTAGACTAGTGAGCTGTTCACTAAGGGTTTAGGTGCAGTGGTAGGATTAATTTGTTGTGTAACTCTTATATGTTTTCATGTGTGTTAATGTTTATTTCATCACTAGAATAGAAGTAGGGAATTATAACGAAAAGACCTAATCACCTTAATAATTGTATCTTTTTCAAAGTTAATTTTATCTTGTTTTTGGACCAAACAAACCATTCTAAAAAACTCTTACGTTATGTTAACTCTCACTCATTTTTCTTGTTAAAATTTAATCCTCGTGGAGACGGAACTTTTATTATTACTTTGATACATACTGGTACACTTGCTAGTTTTGTCATCAAGCAGCTACCGTCAAAACCAGAGATGTGGCCTAGAACATGGTACGAGAAACACATCCAAATAAAACTCGCATGTCAGGTACAAATAGGCTCCAGAAAAAAGCTTAGTCCTCAGTGGCCATAGTGGTAGCAAATTCCTCTGGAGTGTGGGGTACCCAAGAAGGAAGAATGGAAGGAAGTCATAAGAATTATGGAAGAGCCCTCAACTCAAGATCCTCTAAAAATGAGATCTTTTGGAAGAGCCTCCTTTAATAGAAGTAGACTGGAAATCACCCTGATACCTCTTGGCAGGGGAAGTATATAGTGAAGGCTCAAAATTAGAAAGTTCAACTACTACAGTGGTCAGCTGTTCCAACTCATGAGTTATACTCTGGATATTAGTCGCAACTACCGTGGAAGCACTAACTATAGCCGGTATTTAGACCACCAAAGCAGGAATAGACGGAGCAGCATAAATAGTCATCACTCGGCCTGATGAGCGGGTCATAAGGCTTTGATCCTTAGCGAGCGCAAGAAGCTTCTACAATTGGTCTATGTTATATGTAATATACAAGTTACATTTGTCAAGACAAAATAATAATAATAACCATAATAATAATAATAATAATAATAATAATAATAATAATAATAATAATAATAATAATAATAATAATAATAATAATAATAATAATAATAATAATAATAATAATAATAATAATAATAATAATAATAAAAGGGGGCTCCCATGATCCTCATCCTCACCAAATAGTTTTTGCCTCTCGACATGGCCGAATGCACTGATAATCACATAGGAATTAATCTGCTTCTTTTTCATTGAGAATGAGTACTTTGCCAAGATCAAGTTCTTCTTCATAACTGAACCCCTGATACCAAGCACACATGTCCTTTTTCATTTTCACCTCTATATAAAATACTGGATTGACCCACCATGAGAATGTTACATAGTATGTTATGCAGGTGTCATAAGTTATTCTCATAGTGATTGTGGCGTATACCATCCTTCAATCGAAAACAACTATGGACCCTAGATGTAGAGTCGAGTTCTATATTGTCAATCAAGCGTTATCTGTAATAGGGTGACCCCGAAGATGGCTAATGAGTACTCCACAAATCATATTGAGGGACATGAGTGACCTACATGGGATTTGTCTTTCCTACATATACAAAAGTGATATCTATGGGCACCTTGGTCGAGTATTATAACACCCCCTTTCTATACCCCCAAATAACACAGTTAAATCATTTCGGCACGAATTAAAAATTCCATCAGAGTATATTTATTTCATGGTATAAAAGAAGTGCGTCACATTACTCACGAAAAGACCACATGAATATTAATGTTTATAAAAAAATAATTCAAAAGGGGTAAATCTCAACTAAAAAGATAAACGCATGGTTCTTAAAATAAGCATATTCATGTTTTTCTGTTAAAGCGGAAGACTAAAACATTGAATTACTTAAGACATGATAAAATACAAGTACACGACATTAGGTTGTTCATAACATCAATCACAATTTACCAAACATCATCAACTATTACATATATAATGTATCACAAAGATACTCTACAAGCCTAGCTACCCGATGTTACATATCAGAGCGACCGACTCAAGAGAAAGGAGCTATACTTCAAAAGAAACCTCTAGCAATCCTAATCTGCAATGCCTCATAGAGCATCATAAAACAGCAGAAGGGTGAGAAATATTACCATAATAACAATGCATATAATTATGTATATAAACAATCATAAAATACATATATGCCACATTTCTCAATCAATTCACACACTCACCACTCCCATATCAACATATCATATATATATATATATATATATATATATATATATATATATATATATATATATATATATATATATATATATATATATATATATATATATATATATATATATATATATATATATATATATATATATATATATATATATATATATATATATATATATATATATATATATATATATATATATATATATATATATATATATATATATATATATATATATATATATATATATACATATGCACACTTCTCCTAACAATCACATATACATGATGTTTCATTTATCACAAAACACATAAACATTTATATACATGTTTATTTTCATCAATGCATCATATAAAGATGATTATGCAACTCATAGAGACCGACTCACGACTCTATGCATATGCAAATGCGGTACCGACTCATTTCAGCAGGTTCAATTGAAGAACACCAAAAATAACCATCGCTCACACCCCACAAGGGCACACGAGGTTCTGCAGATTCTCTGAGGAATCAATAAATAACCATCGCTCACACCCCACAAGGGCACACGAGGTTCTGCAGATTCGCCGAGGAATCAATAAATAACCATCGCTCACACCCCACAAGGGCACACGCGGTTCTGCAGATTCTCCGAGGAATCAATAAATAACCATCGCTCACACCCTACAAGGGCACACGAGGTTCTGCAGATTTTCCGAGGAATCAATATAACCATCGCTCACACCCCACAAGGGCACACGAGGTTCTGCAGATTCTCCGAGGAATCAATATAACCATCGCAACATACGAGGTTCTGCAGATTCTCCGAGGAATCAGGCACACAAGGATGCAATCATGATGCTTCACATGCAAAATGACCTAATCAATTATAGACCATCGCTCACACCCCACAAGGGCACACGATGTCTCTGCAGATCCTCTACGGGATCAATCGATACAAAATGCATACGTGTTTACAAACATACTCATGCATTCATTACATATCACATACAATAATCATACATTCACAATGTATATGGCATTCACCATTCGTCACGCATCAACACGTACGTTCAATATACATTCGCAAATATATTTACCCAATATTCGTCATTCATCTCATATTGTTTCATACTAGATTCGCATTCATAACTCACCATTATCGTGCCAAACGGAAAAACACTCAATCCCACCCAATAATGCATTTTTAATTAATTTAAACAACGCATCACATATGCCAAAAGGCCACATATTCACAATCAATTCATAATCTAGGATTCACGCCATACGGCTACCCACAACACAACATACACAAGCTATTCGCTACATGCTAAAACCAAATACATCAACATTGGATGGAAACAATCAAAATAAAAGAAATGTTGTCCCATTTGCCAACCTTCGCCTGGCGAAGCCATTGGCGAACCTTCGCTGCAACGTTCGCCTGGCGAAGTTGTCAGCGAAGACCATTGGGAGTTATTCTAGAATTACTCGCTAACACTCGCCAGCACACTCGCCTGGCGAACCTTCACCACACTCCTTCGCCTGGAGAACTTGCCAACGAAGACAGGGTGTTTGGTTCTGACTTGATTCGCTACCGTTCGCTGGGCTTCGCCTGGCGAAGCCTCGCTGCCATTCGCCTGGCGAACCTGCGAGATCAGAACTTCCATGGCTGTCCAAAAGCCCAAACCTCACAAAACCAACCGATTCAATACAAATCAACCCCAGTAGACTTAGCCCAACACTACCCGACTAAACTACTCCGTTCATTCTCGATTCTAACCGATAAAACATCGTCTCTACCGATTGAACCAACTTCTGCCCTAAATGGAAAATGAGTAGAAAACCCCAACAAATCCAACACACACATACATAATCGTACACATTGATTAAGATAGTAAGATTTCACACCCTTACCTCGATTAATCGGAAGCTAGAAGTCGTTCTTGAGCTTTTCCAAGCTTTTCCTTCTTTTTCCTTCTACTTTCTCTTCTTCCTCCACTTTCCTTTCATGTTTTCTATTTTTACATTTTCGTTCCTCTTCCCCCCATATATATATATATATATATATATATATATATATATATATATATATATATATATATATATATATATATATATATATATATATATATATATATATATATATATATATATATATATATATATATATATATATATATATATATATATATATATATATATATATATATATATATATATATATATATATATATATATATATATATATATATATATATATATATATATATATATATATATATATATATATATATATATATATATATATATATATATATATATATATATATATATATATATTTCCCTTCTATTTCTCTCCAATATATTTCTTCTCTTAAAATATTTGTCAATTCATTTTCTCATAAAATATCTCATCTTGACATTGGTTATAAAACATCTGATAAATCCTCATGATTCTACCAAATAGAGTAAATCAGTTAAATCCAATAATTCACTTAAACCATACAAACCAACTAACTAGTACAATTAATCAGTTATTAAAAATCGGGCTGTTACAACTCTCCCCCACTTTAGGAATTTTCGTCCTCGAAAATATTATCCGATTCAAATCCAACTTTCTCTAGTTGATCCTCCAAAATACCTTTACCAAGACAATCCCTTTTCCTTAAAGTTGTCTCAACAGTCAAATCCTCTCTCACTCATACAATATCCATCTGGATCGATGCGCTTCCTCATCTTAGACACATGAACACATCATGCAATTTCTCCTAGTGACAGCGGTAAAACAATCTAACATGCTATTTTCCCGCGCTTCCGCTGTGCTACTCTGATACAGATTCAACAAGACACAGTTTGCTCCCGAGACCTCAAGCTCGATCAATACCAGTTACTATCGTAACTCTCAAAACACGTCCTTTCTTGGATCCTGTAATCTTTTCAGTCGTCTCTTGCACAATCTCAAGTCCGAGTACCACACTCTTGCTAGACACACATTAACATAAAGGAGTCCTATACCTCCTTCTTATCCATCTTGATTCAACACACGAGCTCTCAACAAATCCTCTACATACTGGATAGCTCCCTTTGTCTGCCCATTCGTTCACGGATGCTATACAAAGTTTAACTTCAACATGGCACCCAGAAAGTCCGCAAAATCTTCCAAAATCTCAATAAAAACACAGGTTCCCATCTGAAACGATATTAGACGGTATCACATACTACTCAGAATTACTCGACAGTTGCATATGGCCAACAGTCTCTGATGTTCACACTTCGACTTTCAACAAGTCTAATCAGCATATACAACCGCAACCACTTCTCTTTCCATCTGTGGCCACCAAAACAATTCTTTCAAAGTACTCTTATCCAATCCACACTATTCGGACACATAGACTCTATCACAACATCTCATGTCACCATTTCCATAAATCCGAAAATCAGCCCTTCGACTTCAATCCATTAAACTCAATCAATCTATTAACTCCAATTAGAATTCCAACCTTCTTAAATCTCATTGAGAATACCAATAATCAGTCTCAAGCTCAACTCCATACGAAGTCCCTATTATTTCCTCTGCATCATATGCAATTTTCTCAAACCAAATAAATACCTTAATCTCTTAAGATCATTAACCATCTCAAATCTCAACTAAACAATTGAGGCTCCCAACTCCGGTACAAACACACAACAGCAACCAACCCTAAGTCACTTGTCAGATAATCCCTCTTGTACTTTTAATTGCCTTAAAGCATAATTAAAACATTGCTGGTGTTGCATTTAACGTATCTTCCAATCATATCACCAAAGCATCACGAAACACAACAAATAGTCGTGTCGGATTCGACAAAACCAACGCACAAGTTGTTGACAGCTTTTCCAAAATTCTTTGAACTTTCTTCATAGTGACATAACACTACTTCTTTTCAAATACTGATAACACAAGTTCCCGATGCTCAACATTATCCTCTATATCCTTCGAATTATCAAACACATTCCATCAATAAATTAATTAATTTCCATGCCACTACTTCACCATCACACATAGTATTTAAATAGCGTCCAACGCTTCGAATGGTGCGTCAAAAGACGAAAACAACATTTTCACACTCCGTAGGCCACTCATCGCATTTTCAACTCTTGGAATTCCAAAGGTCTAATTATACCCATATTGTATTCCACATATTACTTTCTTTAACAATCACCACAAGTCATTATTCACTTTTATACTCGACTCCACAACCTGTTGCCGTAACATACACACCAGACACAAGTCTCAAAATTACTCAATTAATTTAACTCCTTGGCCATCCAAACACACATATAACATGGGGTTCTCAATCTCGGACCGGTTCTCGAAATTAAGTCTTTCATAACCCCACTTCACATCCTGGCCCTGTAACACTTATCTTGTTAGGATAACTTCCAAGCACCCACAACTAATCAGAAATTGCCAACCTCCCACTTTCATTAGCACTCAAAATCTCTTCAAAATTCAACATCTCGACACTGTCCTGCGTCGACTTCTCAGAACAATCCTTAAGCACTTGGCTTCACTCCAAACAATTCACTGCACACACCATCTAAGCTCGCAAGACACGTCTATCCAATCCAACACAATCCCACCTACTATCAACAAGAGATTAAGGGTGATCAGTTCCTCAATTTGTCAATAGACAGCCGAAAATCATGATGGAGTATAAACCATCTTTACCAAACTATAATAGCGCTTAACAACACACCGAGCTACAACTCCACACTTGCAGCATCCTGGAGAATCACAAGCTTCTTCCTCACTTCGATCATTCCCACATCTGCAAACAAGGTTAACCACGAACATGTATCGACAGTGTTTTTCACACACATGTCGCAAACAAGAGAACAACCAACAAACACAACTTGGCCGGACGGACCGACCTGCTCTGATACCACTTAATGTAACACCCCCTTTCTATACCCCCAAATAACACAATTAAATCATTTCGGCACGAATTAAAAATTCCATCAGAGTATATTTATTTCATGGTATAAAAGAAGTGCGTCACATTACTCACGAAACGACCACATGAATATTAATGTTTATAAAGAAATAATTCAAAAGGGGTAAATCTCAACTAAAAAGATAAACGCATGGTTCTTAAAATAAGCATATTCATGTTTTTCTGTTAAAGTGGAAGACTAAAACATTAAATTACTTAAGACATGATAAAATACAAGTACACGCCATTAGGTTGTTCATAACATCAATCACAGTTTACCAAACATCATCAACTATTACATATATAATGTATCACAAAGATACTCTACAAGCCTAGCTACCCGATGTTACATATCAGAGCGACCGACTCAAGAGAAAGGAGCTATACTCCAAAAGAAACCTCCAGCAATCCTAATCTGCAATGCCTCATAGAGCATCATAAAACAGCAGAAGGGTGAGAAATATTACCATAATAACAATGCATATAATTATGTATATAAACAATCATAAAATACATATATGCCACATTTCTCAATCAATTCACACACTCACCACTCCCATATCAACATATCATATATATATATATATATATATATATATATATATATATATATATATATATATATATATATATATATATATATATATATATATATATATATATATATATATATATATATATATATATATATATATATATATATATATATATATATATATATATATATATATATATATATATATATATATATATATATATATATATATATATATATATATATATATATATATATATATATATATATATATATATATATATATATATATATATATATATATATATATATATATATATATATATATATATATATATATATATATATATATATATATATATATATATATATATATATATATACATATGCACACTTCTCCTAACAATCACATATACATTATGTTTCATTTATCACAAATCACATAAACATTTATATACATGTTTATTTTCATCAATGCATCATATAAAGATGATTATGCAACTCATAGAGACCGACTCACGACTCTATGCAGATGCAAATGCGGTACCGACGCATTTCAGCAGGTTCAATTGAAGAACCATAAATAACCATCGCTCACACCCCACAAGGGCACACGAGGTTCTGCAGATTCTCCGAGGAATCAATAAATAACCATCGCTCACACCCCACAAGGGCACACGAGGTTCTGCAGATTCGCCGAGGAATCAATAAATAACCATCGCTCACACCCCACAAGGGCACACGAGGTTCTGCAGATTCTCCGAGGAATCAATAAATAACCATCGCTCACACCCTACAAGGGCACACGAGGTTCTGCAGATTTTCTGAGGAATCAATATAACCATCGCTCACACCCCACAAGGGCACACGAGGTTCTGCAGATTCTCCGAGGAATCAATATAACCATCGCAACATACGAGGTTCTGCAGATTCTCCGAGGAATCAGACACACAAGTATGCAATCATGATGCTTCACATGCAAAATGACCTAATCAATTATAGACCATCGCTCACACCCCACAAGGGCACACGATGTCTCTGCAGATCCTCCGCGGGATCAATGGATACAAAATGCATACGTGTTTACAAACATACTCATGCATTCATTACATATCACGTACAATAATCATACATTCACAATGTATATGGCATTCACCATTCGTCACACATCAACACGTACGTTCAATATACATTCGCAAATATATTTACCCTATATTCGCCATTCATCTCATATTGTTTCATACTAGATTCGCATTCATAACTCACCATTATCGTGCCAAACGGCAAAACACTCAATCCCACCCAATAATGCATTTTTAATTAATTTAAACAACGCATCACATATGCCAAAAGGCCACATATTCACAATCAATTCATAATCTAGGATTCACGTCATACGGCTACCCACAACACAACATACACAAGCTATTCGCTACATGCTAAAACCAAATACATCAATATTGGATGGAAACAATCAAAATAAAAGAAATGTTGTCCCATTCGCCAACCTTCGCCTGGCGAAGCCATTGGCGAACCTTCGCTGCAACGTTCGCCTGGCGAACTTGCCAGCGACGACCACTGGGAGTTATTCTGGAATTACTCGCTAACACTCGCTAGCACACTCGCTTGGCGAACCTTCGCCACACTCCTTCACCTGGCAAACCTGCCAACGAAGACAGGGTGTTTGGTTCTGACTTGATTCGCTACCGTTCGTTGGACTTCGCATGGCGAAGCCTCGCTGCCATTCGCTTGGCGAACCTGCGAGATCAGAACTTCCATGACTGTCCAAAAGCCCAAACCTCACAAAACCAACTGATTCAATACAAATCAACCCCAGTAGACTTAGCCCAACACTACCCGACTAAACTACTCCGTTCATTCTCGATTCTAACCGATAAAACATTGTCTCTACCGATTGAACCAACTTCACACCCTTACCTCGATTAATCGGAAGTTAGAAGTCGTTCTTGAGCTTTTCCAAGCTTTTCCTTCTTTTTCCTTCTACTTTCTCTTCTTCCTCCACTTTCCTTTCATGTTTTCTATTTTTACATTGTCGTTCCTCTTCCCCCTATATATATATATTTCCCTTCTATTTCTCTCCAATATATTTCTTCTCTTAAAATATTTGTCAATTCATTTTCTCATAAAATATCTCATCTTGACATTGGTTAGAAAACATCTGATAAATCCTCATGATTCTACCAAATAGAGTAAATCAGTTAAATCCAATAATTCACTTAAACCATACAAACCAACTAACTAGTACAATTAATCAGCTATTAAAAATCGGGTTGTTACAAGTATGATTGTAAAATGTATGGTCGTGCTCTAATAAGTCAATATGAGATATTATGCTTACTTTTTGTTATCAAGTATACTCGGGGATCAAGGAATATAATATTGGACTATACAAGGGTGAAACACTCAATGTCTTATGTTCAATATAGATATAAGGGTAAAAGGATAATTGTACACATATGTCAAATCACATGACATTCTCGTTACTTGGGTAACAGTAATGTGTTGCTAGATACCGTTTATTGTTTATAATATTAAATATGTGATTCAAAATTATTGTCAACGTAACGAGAACGTGAAACGTCTTAAGATCTGACCTAATCCATGATTCGACCATTAATTTCTTCTGTAGTTGATTTTCAAAACCGTAAAACAACAATTAGCCGTTGAAAGGCGCTATGTCTTGAGATCAAATTATATAAAGACTTTACGTAAATCCATTAAATATGTCTAGAAAACAAACCCAATTAAATATGTCTAGAAAACAAACCCAAATGTCGTACACCATTGGGTTTAAACTTAATCTAGATAATAGATTTTCCAATTCCTTGGAAAAGTTTCCAATCATTTAGATAGTTCTTCACTCCACTTAGAGCTCCATTTACATGTCACTCGTTCCCAAGACCCCATGCTAGCATAAACTCCATCCATATTTACATTTATTGGGATAAAGGGCCACACTTGAATGATAATAACTCATACCACAAAGTGCCTTCGGCATTAATGCACTGCCACTTCCATTTGTTCAACTGAGCTTCATTGAATTCCTCCACATCTTTTACCCATAATCCTCCTTCTTCCTTCTTCAAAGCAAACAAAGTTGGAGTTTTGTATACGGATAGTGGTATAGTGGTATGTTATTGAGTATTGTATTTATAAGTGTCACACGTCCACCCACATATAAATTCCGAACTTGTTGTGCTTAAAGTTTTTCTTTTTCATATTCTCTATCACCAGAATCCATTTATCACATCTCTTTGGATTTACAGCAATTGATACTCCTAGGAACTTGAATGAGGTTGAGTTGGTACAACAATGTAGGAAGGATCATGTTGCCCATATAAATCTCTCCTTTACGATTCCAAATAACCTCTTTAATTATCTTTGAGTAAGTGAATCATAACTAACTGGGTTCTACTGGAACTAGAGATGTTTTCTTTAGAATTAAAAACTAGTAAAGATCTCATGCAAAGTTACACACATACAAGTAAAATAACAGAAAATAAAATTGTAATATTTTTTTATATACCTGTGAAAATTATAGTGAATGAGTTTTATTATTGGATGAACTAGACAGTTGCTATTTTGTACTATAAAATGAAGATTATGTGTGACAATTCAAGGAATAAAAAGTTTAGGCTAGAAAAGCAAGAACACCAACTAAAGGAGCAACAGAAGTAGTAGTTGGTTCTCCTAGTTGATAATTATTCCTATTATCACTAAAACCATCATTTTGATCTGGACTCACAACAGCACCTTCCAATACATTAGGGTTTGGTGCATTTTTATTTAACCATTTGTCAAGCCCGTCTTTGCATCCAACTGGTGAACTATCGTTTTTAATAGACACAATTGATGCTCCTCTATGATGAATTTGTTGTGGATAATTTGAACCATAACCCACCATGTAGCTCAGTTTTTGTGGATTAGAACCCAATATGTAGTCCACTTGAGATTTAACAAAAGACGCGAGATCAGAAGGAGAAACAGCACCGCCACTACATTGGAGGGATGCTTTATTTGAAGATAAATATTGAGAGTAAGTGGATATTGCAAATGTAGCTGAAGTAACATATTGATTATTAGCCCATGGTAAAAACCATAATAAACCTCCTGGTGTTTTCTGTATGTTTTGGTTTGATTTTTGTGCACATGAACATATGAATTGTTCTGCATTTGCTTTGTATTCAGCCCAAATTCCTGAAGATTCCGCTTTTCCCTCTAGAACAAGCTGCATGCATATATGGTTCAATATATTAAATATTTAAGTAGCAATATATATGAATATTGATGATTGATATTATATACCTTTGCAATAAGAACTTGTGCACCAACATACTTGTCATCCCAACTAAACATTGACCTCACACCACCATTGTCACCAGAATTTCCAATGTAATCAAAGTATTGTTTCATGTTTGTGGCGCGGTGAAGCCATGCTGCTGCCCAAAGTAATTCATCCTGTTTGTAGAAAATAAATTCCAAATCTCAAAGTGTGCCCTAGTTTCTTCTTTTTTTAAAAATAATATTAATTGTATTATATTCTGTAATAAATAGAATTTCAAATGATTAAGTAGATGATCACCTTATATCCACTGCTGGAATATATTTTTGCTGCTGGAGGGATGCTATTATGGTATATGCCTTGATGATTGTTTGCAAAATCAAACAGCTGAAATAAAAATAGTAATTATAAATATTCACACAAAAAAAACATTAGAAAATGAATAATTTTCACATAATAAATATAAGACACAAAATAGAGGCATACTTGTTGTGCATGAGTAAGCAATGTAGACGCATATTTTGAGTCCACAGATTGAAAAGCAATGGAAGCAGAAGCCAAAGCAGCAGCAGTTTCCGCAGCAAGATCAGAACCAGGATTTTGTTCATCAATCTTATAAGAAGTCCTTGGTGTTTCCATATCCTCAGGCCTTTCCCAACATTGATGATCTGAATCAGGATCACCATTTTCTCCGTACAAAACATTTGGTTGTGGATGCGCTTTTATCAAATAATCAGTTCCCCATTTTATAGCGAATAATGCATTATCAAGCTCATTCTTACTTGCAAGTTTATCCTTAAACTCTATTGCACTCCATGATAACATTGTTATGGTATATGCCATTGGAAATCCAAGTTTCAAGTTGTCTCCGGCATCATAGTAACCTCCCACCAGGTCCATCTGCATATATACACAACCATAACTGTTATGACGGTTATGATTCACTAAAAGTATACAATATCTAAAATATATCTTACCCCAACATCTTGACCATCTTTAAGTGCAGAATCTCCTCTCCAAGTCAGTCTTTGGTTCTTAGGCAACACACCTGAACGTTGACCCTCAAAAAACAACAAACTTTTTGTAAGTGCTGTTCCATAATCATCAGAAGCAACATTTTCAATCATATAAGAACAACAAACAAGAATGAAAATGAAGACATTGCTTAGAGACATCAACACATTCTTTGGTGACATCTTTAGAGACAATATCAAAAACAAAAGAGACTATATGTTTTAATACAACAAAGGCATATTTTATAGGTTAATTTATGCTTAATTATTTCTTTATTAAATAGTTATTCTACTTGAACTAAAAAAGTTAAATTTTTTAATTTCATTGAAGAATTGGAAAATTTTAATTTTTTATCTTCATTGAATAATTGTTGTATCAGGACTAGTTATTCAATGAAGCTATACCATAACAAAAATAGAAAGTTAAAAATATGAAAAGTTTGGTTTTAATTTATTTTTAAAATTTTAGAAGAATTTCTTTAGAAATTATATTTTTGGAGATTTTAATCTTTTTTTTTTTGGCGAAATAGCTGAAATAGAGAAATTTCTGGTTTAATTAGTTTTTTCAAATTTGCAGGGATCTTTTTTTTTTTGAAAAAATAAATATGGATGGATTCTAATTGTTTTTTATGGAATATATTTCACAGTTAAAATAAGAAAAATTTTATTTTACTTAATTTTTTAAGATTTGGAGATATTTTTCTTGAGATATTATATTTTAAGGGATTCAAAAAAAATTGTGAAATACCTACGTAAGGTTTTGAGAGATAAAGAGTGAGCTTGTTTTGGATTTTAAAAATCTGATTTTTTTTATAAATAATTTAAATAATTTTACAGAATTCTAAAAAGTATAAACCAACTTCTATTATTGTAATATTATAAAATCATTTTTTCCCAAATAAACTTATTAAAAAGTGATTTACTTTATATTTCCAAAATAATTAGTATCCGGAAATTTTCGAATATAGTATAAATTTTTTTTAAGTCATTTTTATAAAATAAAATAGTAATTTTAACATTTAATAACTTAAACAATGATTATTAAAAATTCTAACATAATAAAAATCGTGTAATTTTATAAAGAGATAAGTTTTAAAAATCACACTATTCCGATATTCAATAACTTAAATAATTTTTTTAAAAATTTTAATATTTTAAAAAAGTTATAGAAAAAGAATGAGATATATAAAATATTTTGACAAACTTTTTAAACTGATTTTAATTTCTAAAAGTTATTTTTAAACATAATTCATTTCAGTAAAGTTATTTAAAATTAAAAAACGATTTTAAAAAAAGAGATTAATTACTCTACACTGACCATGTAAAAAAATTTATACTGTCAATATATCACCATCATCCGTTTACTTAAAATAAAAGTCAAATATCTTCTATCATTCGACATCTATGATTCACTTATAATGTAAAAAATTTACATTATCAATGTATTTTAATTAAATTTAAAAAAAAAATTCAAACGTTAATAAATATATTGAGTTTAAACTTTTATTTTGAGATAGAATGTTTTGGTCTCAAATAAAATATATAATTGGAGACGAAAAATTATTTGATACAAACTTATTATATCTCAGACTATCTTCATAAATAAAATCATTTTTAAATATACTAAGTACAATACAACCTAGTAGAGACGGATCTGAAAAAACAATATCTTTATAATTGAATAAAAAATGTCTCTGATTTTTGACTTTGATCATGAAAATTAAATTCTCGTCTCAACTTATTATTTTTTTGTCTCTATTTCCAAGTTACACATTTAGAATAATAATTTGTTGCATTAAAAATTTGGCATTGGATACATTAGATTCAGATACATTCAAGTTTGGAATAACTAGATAAAAATTTATGAATACATTAAATTTCAAATACATCAAAGTTTACTTGGATGGGTATTAAAGATAATTGCCTATGATTTGGAGAAAAATTTTGGAGTGGTTGGGTGGGTGTTGATTGGTGTGAAGTAGAGAACTTGTGTGTTCATATGTTAAGGTTAGTTTCTTAAGGTTATTAGATATACATCTAAGTCTGCTGTTTGTATCATTTGGATTTCTATTTGTTGGACTATATGATGTTGGCGGAACCAAATTATTTTTAATGATGTGATTGGAAATTCTTTGGATATAATCGACTCTGTTGTACAAATTTTTTGAAGTTGATTGAAATTTAGGTCTTCCTCCAAATCAAGGTGTAGGTATTACGATTGGTACAAATTACCAACTGATTTTTTGTAATGGGTGTTTTTAGCGAAACTCTCTACTTTGTGGGGTGGTTTTTGTTGTTGTAATTTTTGTAAGTGGGTTAGGATACCCCTAGTATCCCCTTTGAATATAATGTTGCTTATAAAAAAAAGTCTATCAAAAGACAACAATATATCTAAAACACCGCCACATGGGTCTTTAGCTATGAATCCAACTCGAGTGTATGCTTATCTGAAAAGAATAAAAATAACATGAGATGAGATATTAATCTTAGTGATGGCTCTAATGTAAACCACTGAAACTCTCATTACCATTCTACACAGATTAAAGCACATTTGCATAATTCATTAGAGTAACTCACATATTCCAAAATTATTTATCAGGATAATCACATGTCTAAAATTGATTATCTGGATAATCACTCACCCCAAGGTTAATATGGAAATGCCATGATACTATACCATTCTAATTCACTCACACGAGGGTCCAACTTTGAGGTCGTGATATCCAAGTGAATCCTACGAACTAACAATCTAGCACTACTAAATTCGACTTGTTTGCAGGATAACTCATGTATCCTCCAATTGAAGTAAAGAATAAACCACATATTCCTTTACTAAATGGTCGGGATAAATCATATATCACTCTAACTAAATCAATTTGCAAATCACATATCTACAATCTTAGATCGTTATGATAAATCACATACCCTATAACGGAATCAATGTGTAAATCACATACCTACGATGTCGGATTGCTAGAATAAATCACATATCTTGTAACTGAATCATTAATATAAATCACATACACGTGCGCGCACACACACACAAACACACGCACAAACACAAACACACACGCGCGCGCACACACACACACACACACACACACACACACACACACACACACACACACACACACACACACACACACACACACACACACACACACACACACACACACACACACACACACACACACACACACACACACACATATATATATATATATATATATATATATATATATATATATATATATATATATATATATATATATATATATATATATATATATATATATATATATATATATATTGTGCCTCAAAAAATGTGAACACGAAACTCGCGAAACACAATCGCGCGCTCGCTAAAAATGTGTTCGATTAGAGTCGCTACTGAAATTTATTTATTGCCAAAAAAATGGTAAGGGGAAATACCGATAAAACACAAAGAGAACGACAATGATTATGGTCATTGCAACCAAATCAGGGTTCGAGAGTCAGTTATACGCAAGGGAAAAGTATTAGCCCCTCTCGCGTCTGTTGTACTCAACAGGACGTATTTAGTTAATGTCGAATGAATGTTAGTGTAATGTTACTTTATAATCTTCTACTTATTTGAGCAAGAAAAAAGAAAAGAGAAATGTTTTTGAATTTTTTATTAATGTGCCTGACAAAATTTCAAAATTCTGCTCCTACGTATCTCCAAGTGCGATGGGGAACTAAAGGCTTACGTACTTCTAGGTAGAACATTTTTTATTTGTTAGTCGATTTTAGCGAAAGTTATTTTGTCTCAATCGACGGAAAAACAATATTTGCTACCTAAAATAGGTGAGGAGCAGGTGTTTAAATCATATTGAATAGATTTCTACATATTAATATTCACGGAAAAACTCCGCTTATCTCAACTCATATGATTGTGAACGAAGTATTGTCTTGCATCATCTCAAGACAAATGTCTTTCGTTTTGAAAAAGGTTTTTGAAGATCGCACGGAGGCGAGAAAAAATTTTGACGTGTTTGAAGATTTTATAAGTGAATGACGAATGCTCGATGAGAACGAGGCATAAGCTTCAGGATCAATCATTCGGGATTCCACTGAAAAGTTAGACTCCAATGATTCTTTGCTTTCGTGTTTGTTTAAGAAAAAACATTTTTGTATTACTTTTGATTTAGAAAAAATCACTCGATATTAATCGAGGTTTGATTCGTATGAATGAGACATGATTTAAGTATGACGAGATTTTGAAAATGGATTGAAAATGAAATTGTGGCAATGTGATATTTACATGTATGATGGACATGGGTCTAGAAAGAAATTACCTACTTGCCTTAACATTTGGAGATCAATTAAAAAATAATTAAATAATCTACTTAACAACAATAAAAAAATAAATCAATTAAATCTAATCAACTATTCGATTAAGCATTAAATTAATTAATTAATTACTAATTTAAATAATAAAATTAATCAAGAAAAATAGAAAAATAAATTAGCTTAAAACTAAAGTCCAATCAACAATCAAATGTAATTTTAAAAAATTATAAACGGGATAGGCCCAATAAATAAATAAAATTATATTAGAAATCATAGTTTTAAAAATTAGACCAGATCAATTGGTCGGACCGATTGAATCGAGAATCGAAGTGGTAATCGGTCTGGTTCAATTGTTTAATCGTTTATGTAATTGAATCAGTAAAAACCTGTATAAATCGGTAACAATCTGTAAACCGGCAGTTTAAGTGTTTTCTTTCTTTTTTTTTAATTAAAACAACATCATTTTTCATAATTTAAAAAATAAAATTAAGAAAAAAGAGTAAGATTTCGCTAAAAATTAGTGATAGTGATGTTAAATATAGTAAATAAAGGTTATTGTGTATTTATAGCATTGGTTTGACATATTTTAAATTATCAACTTGTGAAATTATGATATACGTAAGTTATTTAAGTGTTGGTGATTTTTGTAGATACTGAGTCATCCAGTTCGACCGGTTTAATATCTATATAATTTTGTTATAGTGATAGGTTTATTCAACTTGAGTTTTTCAATTTTATCTGATTTAGTCATGTGGTTCGACCAATGATCCAGTAGTTCGACCAATAAATCAATGATTCAATACTCTCACTGGTTCGATGACCGGTCAAAATTTTAAAACATTGGTAGAAACAAAATCAATAATTCATTTATTTATAAAAAACACATATTAATCGTAATAAATAATACCTAATAATACTAATTATTCTAAATAAATAAAAAATAAGAAAAAAAATGAAATAGAGAGAAAGAAATTCAACGTAATAACCCCTTCTTTATATATATATATATATATATATATATATATATATATATATATATATATATATATATATATATATATATATATATATATATATATATATATATATATATATATATATATATATATATATATATATATATATATATATATATATATATATATATATATATATATATATATATATATATATATATATATATATAAAAGAAAAAATAAAATGTAACAACAAGAACAACTCAAATATTTATCTAAAATCCAATAAAAAAAAAACACATGAATCTGAGTTGAATAAATTATGGATAAGAGGAAAATACCGAAACAGATCCAATCGAAACATGAGTAGTGCGGTTGTGGAAAAGCGTTCGACAAGAGGTGATGCTCGGTTGTTTTCCGACGACCAAAAAATTAAAGATTTGTCTTCGAATCTTTCTGCTTCTTTTTCTTATTTTAGCTTTTCTATTTTTTGGCTGTTGTTAAAATTGTGGTGGTGGTGAATTGAGGTTGTTATTTGTGAGAAAAGAGAAAGGTGTGTGTTTAATGGTGTTGAAGTAGAAAGGGTGTAGTGATGGTTGTTGAATGGTAGTTTATGGTTGGTTTATGAGGAGTAGGATGTGTGATATGTGGTTTTTTAAATGAGAGAGTTGGTTGTGTTTTACATAGTAGTAAGTTGTAGGTGGTGAAAAGGAAAGAAGAAAAGGTTTCTACTCTTTTTGTGAAGAAGAATATAATATATGATATGTTGAATGAGTAAAAGAAGAAAATGTAAAGAATTGAGTTTAGTGAAGTATTATGGTGTTTACATGAAGTGGAGGAAGTATATAGTGTTGTTTTTTAGATGTGATAAAGAGTTTATGTTATGGTTTTGTGGATGAAGAGTATGTGCTTAAATGGAGTTTATAGTACAAGAAAAAAGTTGCAGCATGGTTATGTGAGAGAAGGAGAAACATGGAAGCTTGTTGTTGAAGAAATGGGATGGAAGAAGAAGATGGAGGAAGTAAGGTTGGTGAGACGATGTTATGTAGTGCGCTACTGTTTCATGTCATGGAGAGGAAAGATGAAATGGTTTTCTAGCAGAAAAATATCTTCTGCAAATCTTTTGTTCACATTCGATTGAGAGAGACCAGTTAAAAAGCGCCTCAGCTTAGCTATTAGTTGGTGTCTTCTTTTCAAATGGCCAATGATAGTAAAATTTATATCATGAGTTTAGACCAACTCCAATGGGAGTTCTTAGTGTGGGTTTATTAACATGGCGCTCATAAAGTGAATTTGTCAATTTGTCATGTTGTTTAACAGTTCTTAATTATACAACGTTCTTCAACGGTTCTTATATTAAAATATTGGTTTTATAATATGAAAACTATAATTTTATATAAAATTTTATTTATTATTTTAATTATCATATGAAAATTATAATTATAATATTAAAATATTAACTTTATAATATAAAAATTATATTTTAATTATTATTTTAAATTATAAGTTTAATTTGAATTTTATTTATTTTATTTTATATCAATTTTTATTTATTTTATTTATTAAAATATTAATATATAAAGTAAAGTTGTGGGGACTAGAGTTGCACAATTGAAATGAAAAATTAGTTGAGTTACTTTAAAGTAACGTGGATTAATAGATCCCACCAAAAACCCAAAAATAGATTCACGGTTGGAGAAACTTAAAATCCTAAACTACCTTTAAATATTTATTTGAAATCAAAATGAGTTTAACACAATTAAGTAAAATAAAAATAAAATATTTCTAATAAAAAAATAAAATCAAAATAACTATTCTATTAACTATATTGGTTTTTTCTTAACATTTTGATTAAAAAAATTAAAAGGAATTCAAATGATTGTAAATAATTAAGTGATATCGATATTTTAAAAAAAAACACATTGGAATATATGTTAGCAAGTGATAATATATAAATGAAAAGTGTTAAGAATTGTGTTAATAACACTTTAAAAAAATTAAAAAGAAAAATATATTCTAAAATTTTAAAATAATAATTTTTTTACGGAAACTTTATATACTTAATTTTGCAAATTAACATTTTTTATCTATTTTAAATAATGTTTTTAGAGACTCCTAAACAATACTCTATATAAGTATATTAATTATCTTAGAATCAAAAACCTTAAACTGTTAGTATATAATATATAATATTAAATTAGCAAATCGACTGTGCAACAAATTATTTGGTTACAGATTTTTGGAACCATTATAAATAGTTTATTAAAAGTCTAATAAAATATTAAATATTGTAGTATAGGAATACACGTTCTTGATGCCTAGTTTATTGCAATTTTAATGAATAAAATATTAAGTTATACAGTAATACATAGTAGATAGGTGTAATAACTTGTAAGTAATAAGTCTAATATTGTTATAAGAAACGGTCTTCAAGTACATGTCTGGTGCAGAATCAAAATATTCAGGGGTGCAATATTTATACCAGTAGGATATTAAGAGGTATATTAAAATGCACCCCCTCCTCTATTGTTAGTGGTTCCGTTATTGTTTATATGTGAAATGTAGTTTGTAGTAAATTTATGGTCGAAATTCTCACAAATTGGTCGATAGATTGAAATCATATTCATAATTAAAATGGTAACGATTTTGTAAATGTGCAGTACGTAATATTTTTGTACTATCGTAGTTGGATGTATGATAGAATATGATCAGAAAAACGTGGACTTAAATCAAATTTTGAGGAGGGAGTTAAAGAGTTTATCACGTGGGCATTTGCTCTAGAATATTGTCATAGTGGAGGAGGAGTAAGATGTCATTGTCTTAAATGTGAATCTAGATCTATAATTTATGACCTAGAAGAAGTAGAACGTCATTTGAAAAGAATGAGTTTCATTAAAAATTATTGGGTTTGGGCATATAATGGAGAAGAACTGTTGAGTAACGTACCAGAGACAACTAATACGCATGCGTCGAGCAGTCGATCACATATGGAATATGAGGAACAATTTAATATGATTGATGACATGGTTAACAATGCCTTTGGGGTGAAGGTAACCTATGATAAACCTCAAGATTTATATGGGGAAGAGTTGTCGAATGAGGAAGCGCAAAGATTTTATAAGTTGTTGAAAGAAATGAATATGATGTTGTTTGTGGGGGTCATCAGACTCAATTAACAATGTGTGTGGAATTCTTCGCCTACAAGTTGTTATGATGCAAAGAGGTTGGTGTCGAAGT
The DNA here is from genome assembly GCA_963859935.3 of Lathyrus sativus. Lineage (NCBI taxonomy): Eukaryota > Viridiplantae > Streptophyta > Magnoliopsida > Fabales > Fabaceae > Lathyrus > Lathyrus sativus. The sequence continues at coordinate 120,554,202 of OZ012740.1, forward strand.
TGGGTTTAAAAGTAAGAAAGATTGAATGTTGTATAAATGGTTGTATGTTATTTTATGACTATGAGTTTGGTACTAATGATGGAGCGTTTAGAGGAATGTAGGTTCTTTAAGAATCTGAAATACCAAGTTCGTACTAAAGTCATTATACGTAAGCAAAAACGTATAGCAGTAAAGTCCATGTTTTATCTGCCAATAATACCAAGGTTAAAAAGAATGTTTGCTTTAATGCATAGTGCAAGCCAAATGACATGGCATCATATAAACAGAACAAGTTCAGGCACTATTCGACATCTATCGGATGATGAGGCATGGAAGCACTTTGATCGAATACATCCTGATTTTTCTACAGAACTAAGAAATGTCTGACTCGGATTATGTTTTGATGGTTTTACTCCATATGTCCAAGCGTCGGCAGTTGCATATTCTTGTTTGCCAGTTATTGTAACCCCTTATAACTCCCTCCTGAGATGTGCATGACAAAACCATACATGTTTTATACATGCCTCATTCCAGGATCGTCGAGTCGAAGAGCCAGAATCGATGTGTATTTACAATCTTTGATTGATGATTTGAAGAGGTTGTGAAATTAAGAAGAGACTTATGATATATCCTATAAATAAAACTTTACTTTCTGAGCTGCCTTGATGTGAACTATTAACAAATTTCCCACGTATGGCATGTTGTTTGGTTGGGGTACGCATGACAAAGTGGGATGTCCGCATTGCATGGAATTTACAAAGGCTTTTACATAGGAATACAGAGGGAAAAGTTCATAATTTGAATGTCGTCGCAGATTTCTACCACAAGATCATATCTTTAGAAGAAACAAGAATGATTTCGAAATATATGAACAAGTAACATATTTGCCTCCCCCTCGATTGCCACTAGGTGAAATATGGAACTGAGTTTGTGAACTACCTAAATTCACATATTATGGTGAATCATGCAGGACTCAAGGATATGGGGTCAACCACAATTGGACAAAAAGAAGTATATTTCGGGACCTTCCATATTGGAAAGATATTTTTTTGCGACATAATCTTGATGTTATGCATATTAAGAAGAATTTTTTTGGTAATTTATTTAACACAATGATGGATATTCAAGGCAAAACAAAAGATAATGAGAAGGCTAGAAGGGGCATGGAAATTTTTGTGTAATCCAAAAGACTTGGAGTTGAAGCCTCGACCTAATACAAAATTATTAAAACCCAAGGATACTTATAGTCTAACTTCCCCATAAGCTAAAGCGATTCGCAGATGGTTGAATGAATTGAGAATGCGTGATGGTTATGCTTTAAACTTTAAAAGGTGTGCATATGCCATAACTAGGAAGTTGCATGAAATGAAAAGTCATGATTGCAATGTTTTCATGGAACCATTGCTTCCAATTGCGCTCAGTTCACTACCCAAACATGTGCTTAGTCCACTGACTGAAATTAGTCAATTTTTTAGAGATATTTGTGTGTCAACTTTGAAAGTAGATAACATCATTAAGTTAGACCAAAATATTTCAGTCATTCTATGTAAGTTGGAATGAGTTTTTCCTCCTGATTTTTTTGACTCTATGGAACATCTACTTGTACATCTTGCATATACAGCTTATCTTGGCGGCTCTGTTTAATATAGGTGGATGTATCCATTTGAAAGATTCATGGGTGATTCAAAGTGATCAGTGAAAAATAAATTTAAAGATGAAATGTCAATATGTGCACATTACTTGCATTGGAAAAGATCCCATTTTTTCAGTCATTATTTCAATCTCTTGATGTTAAATCCAAGAGTCATAAGGAATGAAGCTAATGTTAACAAATTAAGTCGAATTTACCTTATCAATCTTTAGTATTTCCGATCTTCCATCTAGAAAGGAGAATGTGCATTGGCTAACCCAAAATGTTTTTACAATTTGCGCATAATGTTCGTGTCTTGATTAAATACCTTAAAGTTAAACCATATCATGAGTAAGTATACCACAACTACCTATTGTCTTTACAGATTGAATTATTACCTTATAACTTATAGTGTGTTTCTTTATAGGGCATTTAACACCTCCTATTTTCAAAGCACTTGCGAACAAGCAACTATCAGTCAATACATGTTTCTTTTCCAACGTTGTTTAAGGAGAAATTGTCATGCATTATTGCATCGACTCAAGAAATACTCCATTTGAGAAATCTATCTAAAGGCCCTATACAAAGCATAATTAAATGGCACACATACTTTGTGAACGAATATAAATTTCACACTCAAGCATGGATAGAAGGGAAAAACACCATAAATAGTGGTGTATTTGTAAAAAGAGTTACATATGGTGGTGAAGACGACTTTTATAGCATTGTTACGCATATTTACGAATTGGTATACAATTACTTGGGCTTGGAAAATAAAGTTGTCTTGTTTTATTATGATTGGTATGATCTATTTGCAAGAGGCACAAAAATAGATAAGAAATATAACATTGTTAAGAATCGAATGGACAGAAGGTACAAAGAGTATGACCCTTTCATAATGTCACATATTGTTAGACAGGTTTATCACGTTCCTTACCCTTCACCCATGTAAATGATGATAGTGTGTTGTAATCTAAACAAAACCATTGGATCATATTGAAACTGACGATCTAGTGAAAGATGTTGGTTACCAAGATGATAAAATTTCCCAAATTAATGATGTGATTAAAGTTAAACAAATTACAAATTTGTGTGATGCAATGGTTGAATGTCATCTGACTGATGCATATATATTGTTGTTAGAAAATAATATGGATGAAGAGCGTGAAGATTTTGATACGAGGACAATATGAGATCAGATGATGAAAATAATATGGATGAAGAGCATGAAAAGTTTGAATAGATCGTTTTTGTAATTTTACTTAATGTATTGTATGTGTATATTTGGATCAGATAATGAACATAATATAGGGAGACCCCTCACGGATTAGTGAGTTGTTCGTGAAGACCCGTACCAAAAAATTGGGGGAGTTTGTTGATGCTCGTTCCATAACAACTTTAGTATGTTATTTATATTTCATAATTTTATTTAATTATTGTATATAACTAAATTGTTTAAAATATATTTAATTTAATTTTTTATGTATGTGTAGGAGTTGTATTAGAGATTGCTCACACAATTTCTAGTTGAAAATTCTCAATATACTCCGATCGGTTCAGATCCGATTAATCCATGTGTGGATCTTTATATTTGGAGTTTAACAACTGGAAGGAAGGGAGCTAATGAGTGTTTTTTAGTGTTAGACCTTTGGACGTCGACTACAGAAGAGGGGATATAACTTTATTTCAAAGACTTAAAGAAGGGGAAGGAACGTCTCGCCCACCAGAATTGACACCCGAAATAATAGAAACAATGAGACAACTAGCTCTAACTGAGGCGAGATGCGAGACAGCAACACGTGAGGCAACCCTCTGGTTGACTCATAATGTTAGTGTTTGAAATTGTCATTTCTAGGCATGCCCTAAGGATAAGCAGCAAAATTACCTTGGGCATGGGTGCAACAAAAGTTTGATAGGGAACAAAAGCAGTACCACCGGTAACCTGAGGAGTGAAACTCAAAGGCATTCCCTATGGGAAAGCAACATGCATTTTATTGAAACCAGGCTGAACAGAAGGTAGATTAACAGAAGGCTGAACAACAGTCTCAACTGGCGCTTCGGCAATAGCTGGAGAAGAAGCAATGACTGGAGTAGGGATCACCACAGGAGTGATGACAGTAGTTTCAGTAACAGTTACAACAACAGAAGTAGCAGCAGCATCATCCTTCTGAGCACGAAGGAAGTCCATAATAACGTCCATGTTAGTCTGGAATTGATCCATCCGACTTTGAAACTGAGCCAAAGTCTCCTTGTAGGCAGCATTCTCTTGTTCAATATCATCCATGATCTCGGTCTTGTTTGAGCGAGTGAAATAGCGATACCAAGTCGTCGTCTTGCTACAAGGTGGAGACGGACAGTGTAAGCACGTGATTTCTGGATGAAGGACATGCATATGAGTATGATTGGATGTAATGTATGCAAAAATAAATTTTTAAATTCCAGGAATTTGTGAATGTTATCTTTGTTTAGAAATAATCTTAAAGCATATAAGTAAGGAAGATATAAGGAAGATAATCCCTCACAACCCCTTTGAGCCTAGGAGTAGGAGTTTCTTTTTGGTACAAAAAATCCCTCAATCTCAACCAGGGGCAGGGTAGTCTTTAGTTAACTTAACCATGCGTTCAAATTTCAAAAAGGAAAAATAAGAGTATCTCATCTGAGGTTCAACCACATCTTATCCCTCACGCAAGGTCAAAAACCACAAATTCACAACGGTTGTCCCTCACGGACAAAAGAAACGATGAAGTCATAACCTTTCAACAAATCAAACGAACAAATGTCACACAATTTCTTCGAATAAAAAAACGATGAATTCAAAATATATAAAAAAAGAGAGAAAAACCCGTTAAGTCGAAAACTTGAAAATAAGTAACTTAGGAGAAAATTAGGGCATCCCATCGGACTACAAGCTTGAAAAAATTAGTCTACATAAAAATTTTGGAAAAAAAGAAAGGATCAAAAGAAAAATATCCTCAACAAGAACAAACTCGTATGACTACAAAAAAAGTGGGTGACTGCCTCTCCAAAAACCTCATTGGTTCTTTAACCATCAAACCCTTTTAAAAAATGAACACTTGAGTCAAATTAGTCAAACGTAGAACTGGAGAATATTAAGGACAATAGGTGGATTAAAATAAAAAATTTGAGCCATAAAACCTTTATTCTAAAACCATAACCCAAACCATGTTACAATTCTCAAAAGACCTAATTGAAGTAGAGTTTATTCGAAAGCATACCGTGGTAAGATCAAGTTGAAGCTGACTCCTAAAGACCCGCTTATCATTTGTGTTGGTATCAATATAAAATTATAAACAATGATTCATTCACTGTCTGTCAACATTATTTCAGTGAACATATTTGGATTTCAAAACTAACATAAGCATATCATTAAAATTATCATTTTCAAAAACAAATAGTTTTATTCGTGGATAAGCATTTGACATCAAGAAAGTTTCCATGATGGGAAGTTTGGTCAAACTAAACGGTAAAATTTATGAAGACTCCGTTGAGCAGGGGCAAGTCACTTTAAATGGTCATAGCAAGGGAAAAATGCTTGAAGACTCTGTTGAGAAAAAAGACAAGTCACTTCAAGATTCAATCAGTCCGGGGAAATCACATCGAGATTTAAGAAATATTTCCAAGATCGACCAGTCATGGGAGAAAATCACTTCAAGGCTCATACTGAGGAAGACCACCTCAAGAGCATAAGAAGTCACCATATCCAAGAGACGGTTAATCAGGGGAACCTCTCCAAGGTTCAAAGTACTGGGGCATACCATCTCGAGTTGTTATGGTACAAATGTCCCAGATTTGGTTTCAAGGAAAATTCCTTCAAAGACCCTATTGACTGTGCCAAGACTAGCTATAGAGGGGCATCTCTTCTCCATGCTTTCAAAGCTGCTCAAGCAAGTTCTATCATGTATAAGCAATCGTCAAGTTTAATACGAATTTTTGGAAATCAGGTTAAGCAGATCCCACAACTTTTCAACCAGAAATCTTGTAACCAAGAAAGGAATTTCCCAGTTTCAACCATACCTGACCCGCCTCATATTCAGTTGTTGAAACCTTCAAAATCATTACATAAATCCATACCATGCATTAATCAAGTCGCTTCACTCATGCATATCATTCATCTGGCACCTCCATAAATCCCAACTCGCTTGCCATGTCTCAAAGCCCAATTGTTATTCGAACCTTCAAAGCCTAACTTTCATCAAAGCCTCCAAAAGAAATCAAAATTCGGCCTCGATTGACACCCTGTAAAGACCAATCATCATTGGCATACTCAAAAACATGCTTTACCGATAACTCGAAAACCTAATGGTCATTAGTACTTTATGTTCCCAACCTCCATCCCTTTTAACAAAAATCATCTAGCCCGACATAACCCATACACACCACGAAGCCGATCATTACGTCGACATATTTCATATAGTAATCATCATTACATAGATTTGCTTACTTATCATAAGCGAGAGTCAAACCTTTCTCGATAGCACAAGAAAATCCTCAATTAAGACAATATTATTTCTCCAAAGAGAACATTATCCCCACAAAACTCTTTATTGATACCCCTAGCAAGGTTCCCTCAGAGTATTCCTTCCTACTTCCATGTGATGTCTTGCCTTCTACAAATTCCCCTTTTCCTTTTGCATGGGAAATTCCTCTTCTTTCTTGCCTTTTTCAAGTCTCCCCTTGCCATTCACACAGGAAAATTCTGTTGTTTCCACTTACCTTTTGCTTCCTTTTGCACGAAACCATGTCTCCTTCGCTTACTTTTTATAAGTCATCATTGTCTTTTGTATGAGAAAGTTATCTTTGTTAAAACTATGCATATTGAGTACAAAATAAAGGATTGGGTGTAGGTCTTACTCCCTTCTCGATTATTTGGACACCTGACGTAGGTTTCGCAAGTCCAAGTGATTTCCATATTTTGAGAACTTTATCTCCGCTATTGTGCCTATGAGGTATCATATTATTCTCTTGTCTTTTGCAGGTTTCCTCCCTGAATTTTACATGGGAAGTCCCTTTCACTTACCTTTTGTAAGCACCTTTTCCTTTTTCATGGGAAATGTCTCTTTCTACTTACCTTTTGTAAGTACCCTTTACCTTTTGCATGGAAAGATTCCTTGGTTTACTTCTTCTTGTGAGTGTCCTCTATCTTTTGCTCGAGGAATTTTATTTCCATTCTACTTGTTGTTTGCAAGCCCTCCCTTCTTTTTGATTAGGAAAACCTTATACTTTATGCTTTCCTTTTGCAAATTCCTTTGGCATTTTGAGTAAGGAATTATACTTCGAACCTACTTACCTTTTGTAAGTGTCCTCTGCGTTTTACATGAGAATATTGTTTGGTTTACTTCCCTTTCCTTATCTTTTGTAAGTATCCTTTGCCTTTTGGATTGGAAAATATACTTCTACCTTCGCTTACCTTTTTTAAGTATTCACCGCCTTTTGTATAAGAAGAGTGTAAGTCTCCTTCGCAAGCCTTTTGCAAGTATCTTCTACCTTTCGCAAAGGAAATATTACATCATCCTACACTTGTCTTTTGCAAGTCTCCTTCACTTTTTGCGTGAGGGAAATCCTTCATTACCTTTTGCATGAAGGATGGTGTCTATTATTCACTTGCCTTTTACAAATATTCTTAGATTTTTGCTAAGGATTCTCATTACCTTTTGTATGAGAAATCATTCCATCATCTCACCTTCTTAGCCTTTTGCGGAGAATTTCTCATTACCTTCTGTATGAGAAATTAGTCCATTATTTCATCTTCTTAATTTTTTGTTGAGAAGTTCTCATTACATTTTGTATGAGAAATCGTTCTAGCATCTCGCCTTTTTAGCCTTTTGTCGAGAAGTTCTCATTAACTTTTATATGAGAAGTATTCCATCATATTACTTCCTTAGCCTTTTACAGAGAAGTTCTCATTACCTTTTGTATGAGAATTCACTCTATCATCTTATCTTCTTAGCCTTTGACTATAATTTCTCATTACCTTTTGTATGAGATGTCATTCCATCATCTCATCTTCTTAGCCTTTTGTCAAGAAGTTCTCATTACCTTTTGTATGAAAAGTCATTCCATCGTCTTGCCTTTTACCAAGAAGCTCTCATTACCTTTTGTATGAGAAATCATATCCATCGTCTCGCCTTCTTAGCCTTTTGCTAAGGAGTTCTCATTAACTTTTGTATGAGAAATCATCTACATCAACTTTCCTTCTTAGCCTTTCACTAAGGATTTCCCATTATCTTTTGTATGAGAAATCATATTCATCGTCTCGCCTTCTTAGCCTTTTTCTAAGGAGTTCTCATTACCTTTCGTATGAGAAATCATATCCATTGTCTCGCCTTCTTAGGCTTTTCTAAGGAGTTCTCATTACCTTCTGTATTAGAAATCATATCCATCCTCTCACCTTCTTATCCTTTTGTTAAAGAGTTCTCATTACCTTTTGTATGAGAAATCATATTCATATTCTCTCCTTCTTAGCCTTTGTCTAAGGAGTTCTCATTACCTTTTATATGAGAAATCATATCCATCGTCTCTCCTTCTTAGCCTTTTGCCAAGAAATTATCATTACCTTTTGTATGAGAAACCATATTCATCATCTCTCCTTCTTAGTTTTTTTCTAAGGAGTTCTCATTACCTTTTGTTTGAGAAATCATATTCATCGTCTCTCCTTCTTAGCCTTTTTTCTAAGGAGATCTTGTTACCCTTTGTATGATAAATCACATCCATCGTCTCGCCTTCTTAGCCTTTTTCTATCTCGCCTTCTTAGCCTTTTGCTAAGGAGTTCTCATTACCTTTTGTATGAGAAACCATATCCATCGTCTCGCATTCTTAGCCTTTCGCTAAAAAGTTCTCATCTCCTTCTGTGTGAGAAATCATAGTCACTGTCATATCTTCTTGGTCTTTTGCTAAGGAATCATCATTTTACCTTTTGTGTGAGAAATATTATTCATTGTTTCATCTTCTTAATCTTTTTCTAAGGGGTTCTCATGGCCTTTTCGCTTGAGAAATCAAATTCACCTTTAAATACCTTCTTGGCCTTTTGCTAAGGAGTCCTTATTTTCTTTTCGCTTGAGGAAATGCCATAACCCTTTACTTTCCTTTTGCAAGTCTCTTCTACCTTTTGTAGTAGAAAATCTTATCATTCCCTACAAATATCCCAGCCGCAATGTTGATGACTAGTCTTTCTTCTAATCCTCACAGCGTCTTTATTCCCGGAGAAGTCTCACTTGTCTTTGTGGAACTTGTGGTAATATTTCAACCACCTATACTTGCAAAGCTCATTAGTTGAGGCAATACAACATAAAAAACACTTCTACTTAGCTCTTATCTTCGGAATACAAATTTTTGGATATTTATATTTAATCATCTTCTACCTCGAATGCCTGATAATCATTGTTATTCATACCTCCAGGTTTAAGAATATTAAATAAGGGCAGCTATCATACCCCCAAATTTTCCCTACCTCCTCATTCAATCCACCTGGCTTATTATTTTGATCATTTGCATACATCCATATATTTGATCATGCATTTATGCCATTCATCGACATTTACATATTGTAACAAATTTAGGCAAAAGGTTCAGTAATATAAACTAAGTTAGTTTAAGTGGATTTTCTAGACGTATATTATTTGATAATTATTCGAGTTTATTTCCTATATTACTTGGGGTGTGGATCATCTTTTTATTTGAGATACATGGTCAATAGAGAGATTGAGATGATTGTCACTTAATTCAGAGGTTTGCTTGGATTCAAAGAAGAGGACAAAGTTGGAATAAAAGAAAGATTTTATTCACTTACTGGAAACTCGCGGCACAATACATATTTCTTGAGATGCAAATCAAAAGAGTGGATTACAAGAAAAGAGGGTAAAAAAACTACATCTTTGGGGTATATTTGACTTTTTCGTCAAACAGTTGACTTTTTGGTCAACTGTCGACTAATGATTCGGTTTTAACTCCTGAATTTTCCTAGACCTATCTACAAGCATTTTATCAAGGATTCATCATCAGTCATCACAAATTATTTGTGCCATAATTATGTCAAGTATTAATTTCCAATAAATTCTATCTTCCGTCAAGTTTCACTTCTATAGTTTGTTCTTCACTTTCCAACATTGATTCATACCCAAAAAAATAAAAAATTTAATCCATCAATTTACACCATTAAAAGTGATTATTTTCAACATAAAATCACTTCTTAAAGGCTCTTAAAATAATGGGATAATTCACTAAAAATTCAAGGTAAAAGTGGTAGAAAAATCAAGGTAAAAGCATTCAAATTCAAGTTAATTACTAGTGACCATTTGTCTTACATCATAATTTAGTACTTTTGCTAAACTCTAACATCATTGGTCTCTAAATATCCTTAACTACCTATTTCTCCACAATCCATCCATTTACCTAATTACCTTTAACTTCTCTAACTACCAAACTAACATAATTTCTAACTTCTAATTTTCAACCAAAATTCTATTTAATCCCAACTGTTCGTAACGTTTGATCCAAGAGTTATGATTAGTGATCCGCAACTTGAGCTTAAATTAATTTTTAACCATTTAAAATGCATTACTTAGATGAGAATCCAAGAGTGTTTATTCACTTACCAAGTCTAAATAAACATGTCATTTATCACAATTTTGGGAGCTATCTAACCTAACTGACCTAAATTAGAAAATTCACAATTAACCATTATTTTTTCACCATTTTTTCTTCTCAAATTCTCTCTTAATTCATCTTCTTCCCCACCCTCACTAAAGTTCGTCTTCATCACCATCTAGAACTTCAATTGAAATTCTAAAATAGTTGAACTTAGCCATCATCCAACTTCAACAAATCATCCATAAGTAATTTCTATATTATTATCAGCAATCATCATTTAAAGCTTATTAAGTTTCATCAACAATCATCATCTAAAGCTTATCAAGTATCATCAACAATCATCATCCAAAGTTCATCAAGTCAAGCCTATTCATAAATATTATACATTCAAGATTCATATTCTATATTCATTCATCATCAATAATAATTATCAAAGCTTGGAGGTTAATTGGATTAAAGGAGCTTATTCTTGAAGTTTTCCGTATTTCACTTTGACACTCCGATTTCAACAATAACCAGAGCAAACCTCCGTTCTGTCGGTAATCCTTTATCTCTTCCATAATCTTGCCATAAATTATTGGATGTTTGTTGGTTAATTTAGCTTAAACTACTATATTGGAATTGCTTATTGGATAATCACTTATTTTTGCATAAAACACATAAGCTTGCACATAGTGATTTTTCAATTCTTAATCGTTAATTGCATGTGAATATATCATTAGAAGTGATTTTTCATTACTATTTTGAATATATGATTATTTTTTCACGAATCATTATAACGAATGTGAATCGATCGATTCTTTACACATTTTGTTTTTCATCTTTTCGCCTAATTCTTCAAAATTCTGGCTCATTTGCAAAATTCAAACGCATATTTGAATTCCTTGCAAAAAAATCGAGTACAGTGATATATAATTTGCTTTTTTTTTTATTTAATAATTTTATGAGATCAAAATTCACGAATATGTGCAAAATAAATTAACGAATAAATGAGAAAATATCTAGAATACACAGTCTTGTGACCTGTCGCAGCAAAAAAGTTCCTCTTTTTTCCCACTCTACGCCACATGGCGCTATACTGCTAGTTATGCACGGCATAATAGGACAGGATACACATAAAGATAAAATACCATGATCCCATGCAGCCACTTGCATCGTGTGATCTTGATCAGGATTGTCAAATCAGTATACTTATGATCCAATGACCCATACTGCTTCTGTGCGTTGACCTCCTTTTCTTTCTTATTGACCATTTTTTCCTTATTAGTAGATTAGGCCCTTTTTTACTTTTTTGGGCTTGCTTTTATCCCAGTACACCATTTATTAGGCCTATACCCCCCAAGCTGAAACAATAATACTTGGGCCTTTATGTATTTGGGCTTTCTGCCCAGTATTAAGTATACACACCTATTTTTTATTTTTTTCACTCTCTTGTTGCTATGTTTTTTTTATTATTTATTTTTTTTATAATAATTTTTAACACACATTTAAATATGCATTTTAAATACATATTTTGGTAGAATTTATTTCTTAATTAATTGTTTAAATGGATCAATTTTGTTAAAATTTTATTTCTAATTTCGAATAATTTAGATTAATCTTAGAATTGATTTTATGACTTGTATGACTTAATTCTTTCACCTCTTTTATTTGATTTTTTTCAATTCGATATGGTTGTATGACTTGTATGCTTGTATGTTTTTTTTTTTAAATTCTTGCATGGTTTATAATTCATCCCCCCATTGTAGGTAAAATGTTCACAATCCCCATGAATGTGTAATAGTCTTAGCACTTTCCATTTTTATTGCTTTTCTTTACTCGTTTGTTAACTTAACATGCCAAAAAACGATAAAAATAATCTTTTTCAAAAGAACAAAGATAACTTGATCCAACGTCAAGTGTTTTCAAAATCAAACTTAGTTGAACTCTGATAGACCAAAATTTTGATTATGCACATAATCTCTAGTTTTGATGATAACAATGCATATATTTTTTATGTAACAATTTTATACTCTAATAATTTTTTTTAAGTGTGCAGATATAAAGTTTAAATTTATTATGTATAACTCTCAAGAAATCTCATAAGAATCGTTTATGCCACGCCTCAAGAAACTACTTCGATCGCTTCTAAAGAAACATCAACAATTTTGAAGAATCCTAAATGACTCTGAAGAAAAAGAAAGTTGTGTGCTTCTCAGATAAGCTTCGCTTCTAGATCTGGAGTCAAAGTTCTGGGTCCTGAAGATCTGTCTATCCTCTTCTGATATTCAAGCTCTTCTTAAGTGAAGACAGCTTCTGACTCTGATACTTCTTGGCACATTTATCTTTTGGACTCATCATCACTTCACATCAGAAGAATTTTATCAAAAGATAGGATCAAGAAAACTTGGGCTGAAAGAATTCGTACAAGAGTACAACCCCAAATTGGAAATATTTGATTATGCACCAATATTGTTAAGAATTGTTTTTGAGACTTTACTACTCATGTCTCCCACAATCATCGGATTACCGTTATGGTAGCTGGCACTGATAGTGACATTTGTACCTTCTAACATTCAACCATTGAGCCTATATAAAGGAGTCACTACTTCATTGCAAAATTAGAACAACGAGCAACACTGCAATAGTGAAAAACGGCAAGTCTAAATACTCTTAAGCACAAAAAGTTGTTGCTCATATTTGTGTATTAATCTTAATTTGTTTCATTTACTTTTTAGTAGCATCATTGTAAATACTTTCTTTGTGATATCTTTGAATTATTTTTTCCTCAAGTGACTAAGTGTTAGTCTATATGCTTGAGAGGGCTAAGGTGTTTTCTAACACTTAGACAAACTTTTGTAATCTTTCAAGCTTAGTGGATTAAGTCCTTATTGAAGGTGAAATCACCTTGGCGGGTGGACAAGACGGAGCCTTGTTATAGGTGAACTTGTATAAACCAAACATGTAACTTTCTTCCTTGGTTTATATATATTATTTGTGTGTGTAAAGCATTTCTATAAAAAAAGTTTTGAAAACCCCAATTCAAACCCCCTTTCTTGTGTTTTTCTCTACCTTTAATTGGTATCAGAGCTTCGACTCTGTTCTATTATTGATTTTTCAATCGAACACTTAACCGTGTAGAGAGATCCAGTGTGAGAAAAACACTATGGATGTTGCTAACAAAAACGCAAGAGATAATTACAATGTTAAGCCTTCTGTCTTTGATGGTGAGAAATTTGACTACTGGAAAGATATAATAGAAAGTTTCTTTCTAGGCTATGATGCATGTTTTTAGGACATTGTCACAAATGGCTATGAAATATCTATATCTATGTTTGGTATCCCCATTCCCAAAAATAGAATGAATGATGAACAAAAGCGTGAGTTGAAGAATCACCACAAAGCCAGAATTATCCTTCTCAGGGCTATCTCTTATAATGAATATGAAAAGATTACAAACAGAGATACAACAAAGGATATTTTTGACTTGTTGAGAATGACACATGAAGGCAATACTCAAGTAAAAGAAACTAGAACTTTGGCATTAGTCCAGAAATATGAGGCCTTCAAGATGGAAGATGGTGACACTATTGAGACTATGTTCTCAAGATTCCAAACCTTAGTAGCAGGACTTAAAGTTCTTGACAAAGGTTACTCTACAACATATCATGTCAAAAAGATCATAAGAAGCCTTCCCAAGAAATGAAGATCAATGGTTAGTGCACTAAAGCTATCCAAAGATCTGAACATATAAGCCTTAAAGAGTTGGTTAGCTCACTCAGAAGTCATGAAATAGAGTTAGAGGAAGATGAGCCTCAGAAAAAGGGAAAATATGTCGCTCTAAAGGCTAGATCATAAATAAACAAATCAGAAAAGAACAAAGTCTTCCAAGCTGAGGAAGAATAAGTAAAAGATTCTGATGACAAAGAAGAATTGTCCATTCTCTCTAGAAGAATCAAACAACTCTGGAAGAAAAGAAAATAACTTCTGAAGGTCCAGAAACAGAATAGATCATCCAGATTCATCTTCAAAAGGTATAACAAGCAAGGAAGTAACATGCTATGAATACAAGGACCCCGAACACTACAAATATGTATGTACAAAGCTTAAGATAAAAAGCTCCAGAAAACAAAGCTTCAAGAAGGATGTGTTCAAAGGCAAGAAGAAAGGTATCACGACAACATGGGATGACTCTGACTCTAAATTATCAGAATCTGATTCTAAAGAGAAGCATGCCAACATAGTACTCATGGATACCTCATCTAAAGGAAACACAATTGAAATAGAGTCTGACTCAAAAGAGGTATTTTTTGAATTTTCTCATGCAGACTAAGAATCATGTCTGTTAGAATCTCTGACTAGGTATCAGAAACTTCAACGCAAATTCAAGGACCTGAAAAGGGCTCATGAATCTGAAGTTGAAGTGTGTGTTAAGCTAGAGAAAGAAGTTTCTAAACAAAAAGATAAAAATTCTGTTTTGAAAATAGAAAATACTTTTCTTAACAAAAAATGTTTAAAACTTGAATAAAGTCTTTCTAAAGCTTCTCCGTCTTCTGAAACCATCCTATGTAAATATGATAAGGCATTTAATAAATTCTTAAACAATAACATAGATAGAAGCAGAATGGCTTCCATGATCTATGGTGTTAGTTACAATGGGAAGAGAGGAATTGGTTATGATTCTGACAATGATGGCCAGATCCCACTTCAAGAAAACAAACCAAAATCTCCCTTCTCTTATCACTATACACCAACACAGACACAAAAATTTAATACTGCATGAAAATCCAAGGTTGTCAAAAACTCTAGGAAAACTAATCCAAGAGGACCCAAAATATTATGGGTACCAAAAGATAAAATAATATATGTTACAGATATCCTATGCAGCAGAGTTAAAACACCAGTCATGGTACCTAGACTCTGGATGCTCGCAACACATGATGGGAAGAAAGCATATGTTCCAAAGCCTAGAATTTTAAGATTATGAGTATGTAGGTTTCAGAGGAAACCAGAAAGGAAAAATCAAAGGATCTGAAACAATTAGTAATGGATCCCTTCCCTCTATACCTAATGTACTTTATGTTCAGGGTCTAATGCATAATTTGTTATCCATAAGTCAATTAAGTGATAACGGTTATGAAATTATTTTTATTCAAAAAATGTGCAAGGTTGTTAGTAAAAAAGATGGCACATTTCTCTTCACTAGAAAGAGTACAAACAACATTTACAAAATAAAGATTTTTGATCTTAAAAACCAAGATGTTAAATGCTTGATGTATGTTAACAAAGAGCAATGGGTGTGGCATAGACGCTTGGGTTATATTAGCATGAGGAGGATTTCTCAGCTAAGTAAACTTGAGTTATTAGAGGCCTGCCTAAACTGAAGTTTACTTCAGATGCTTTATGTGAAGCATGTCAAAAAGTAAAGTTTTCCGAAACATCTTTCAAAATTAAAAACGTTGTTTCCACCTCTAAACCTTTGGAGCTTCTACATATTGACTTGTTTAGTCTAGTAAAAACAGCATGTGTTAATGGTAAGAATTAAGGACTTGTCATCGTAGATTACTATAGTCACTGGACATGGGTAAAATTTCTAAGGCACAAGAATGAGTCGCATTCTATGTTTACTAGTTTTTGTTCTAAATTGCAAAATGAGTTTAACTCTAAGATCGCTAGAGTTAGAAGTGATCATGGTGGCGAGTTTGAGAATAAGTGGTTTGAAGAGTTATTTAACTTTAATGGCATATCCCATGATTTCTCCTGCTCTAGAACTCCACAGCAAAATGGAGTTGTAGAAAGGAAGAATATGACATTGCAAGAGACGTTCAGAACCATGATCAACGAAACTAATGTGACTAAGAACTTTTAGGAAGAACTATGAATATAGTATGTTACATTCAGAATAGAATCTCTATCGAACCTATTTGGAAAAGACTCCTTATGAATTGTGTAAAGGAAGAAAACCCAACATCTCTTATTTCCATCCTTTTGGATGCTCTTGTTTTATTCTGAATATTAAAGAGAATATGAACAAGTTTGACTCTAAAGCACATAGGTGTATTATGCTGGTATACTCAGAACGCTATAAGGGCTACAAAGTATACAATATAGAAACACGTATTGTGGAAGAGTCAATCCATGTTAGATTCGATGATAAGCTTGACTCAGAAAAGTCAAAGCTAGTTGAGAATTTTGCAGATCTAGAAATAACCCTTGCAGGGTCTAGAGAAAAGGCAAAAGAACCTAAGGACAAAGACTCAAAGAACACTGATAAAGATACATGAGAAGAAACTGAATGTCCACCAGCTCAGAAAAAGCAAAGGCATAGACAAACAGTTTCTAAAGAATTGATCCTAGGAGACAAAGTTGAACCTGTCACAACAATATCCACATTAAAAAAAACTAAGGAAATTCTCTTGGGATTGGTGTCTCTAATAGAACCAACCTCTTGTGAATAAACATTTCAGGACAATGAATGAATTCTAGAAATGCAAGAAGAGCTAAATTAGTTCTTTAGAAATGATGTTTGGGATCTGGTGTCAAAGCCCAAGGGTACTCATGTCATTGGAACCCAGTGGGTGTTTAAAAACAAATTGAACGATAAAGGAGAAGTTGTCAGAAACAAAGCACGACTGATTTCACAAGGTTATAGTCAATAAGAAGGTATTAACTACAATGAAACCTTTACTATAGTCGCCAGGTTAGAATCTATTTTTCTTTTAATTTCTTTTGTTGTTAATAGTGGTATAAATTTATATCAAATGGATGTCAAAAGCGAGTTTCTAAATGGATACATTTCTGAAAAAGTATATGTTCACCAACCTCCAGGTTTTGAAAACATCAAGTTTCCAGAACATGTTTTTAAACTTAAAACGTCATTGCATGGTCTGAAACAAGCTACTAGAGCTTGGTATGATAGACTGAGTTCTTTACTTTTAGAAAATTACTTTAACAGAGGCAAAGTGGACACTACTCTTTTCTATAAAAACATTGGAAACGATCTAATGATATGCCAAATCTATGTAGATGACATAATTTTTGGTTTTGCTAATCCATCTGTTTGTAAAGAGTTTTCTAAGCTAATGCAGGAAAAGTTTGAAATGAGCCTAATGTAAGAGCTAAAATACTTTCCAGGAATATAAATAAACCAAACTTCAGAAGCCACATATATTTATCAAAGTAAATACACAAAAGAGCTCCTGAAGAAATATGACATGGCATATAGTAAACCAGCAAAGACTCATATACATCCTACATACATTCTGGAGAAAGATGAGGTAAGTAAAAAGGTTTGTCAGAAGCTCTATCATGGTACGATAGGCTCTCTTCTCTATCTGACTGCTTCTCATCCAGATATTTTATTCTATGTATGTCTTTGTGCTCTCTTTCAATTAGATTCAAGGGAAACTCACTTAACTGTTGTTAAGAGAATCCTAAGGTATCTAAAAGGAACATCTAACCTTGGTTTGATGTATAAGAAAACATTAGAATACAAGCTTTCAGGATTTTATGATGCAGATTACACCAGAGATAGATTGGAACGAAAAAGTACTTCTGGAAACTGTCAGTTTCTAGGTGACAATCTCGTCTCGTGGGAAAGAAAAAGGCAATTAACCATTGCTTTATCAACTGCTGAAGCATAATATATCTCAGCATCACTTTGCAGTACTCAGATGCTCTGGATGAAAAATCAACTTGAATACTTTCGTATATATGAGAGTAACATCCATATCTTCTGTGATAACATAGCTGCTATTTGCCTAAGTAAGAATGTTATTTTACACTCTAGAGATAAACACATAGAAATCAAACACCATTTCATTAAAGACTATGTTTAGAAAGGGATTATTATTTTACAATTCATAGATACAGACCACCAGTGGGCTGCTATCTTCACAAAACCCTTAACTGTAGATGAATTTGTGTTCATTCTGAAACATTTAAAAATGGAACCTTGTCCAAAATGAATTTTCTTTCTAATGTGTTCAACTCTTTTTGTAAAAAAATATGATTCTGACTTGGTCAAAAATATCTCAAGTTATAAACCTCTTGGTATTCTTGACTTTGAGAACATCAAACGGTGTCTTTCCAAACGAATGACTATGATTTTCTTAGACACCTGTCTATTTCAAATCATAAGTTACCGATTGAAGCGACACCTCGAGCGATGGGATGTCTTAAGATTAGGTTTTAAAGTCATCATTACTATTTTTGCTCTCCCTCTTGTTCATTTTTAATATATATATATATATATATATATATATATATATATATATATATATATATATATATATATATATATATATATATATATATATATATATATATATATATATATATATATATATATATATATATATATATATATATATTCATTATTTTCGCTCTCACACACTATGCTACTTCACTACCCACACTTAGTCCCTTCAACCTAAACCTTTGTTCTCTGCAATTATCTCATCCATAGATTCTCATCAAGAAGAAGTTTACAAATTCTCTAAACAAATGCAAAAACAAGACGAATCTTCTTAACATATGACTCCAGCACTATGCCACCAGAATCTTCAACATTGCATCAATCCTTGTCTATTTCTCAACAACCTCATGTTCAACACATTCTTGATTGTTCTGCTCACTTCAACTTGGCAACACATGTTGATCAACTAGAGGTACTCTGTGAACTTCTAGTGGACTCTCATAATCTGAGGAACAATGGTTTGGAGTTGAAAGAGGAACTAAATAAACAAGGCTGGGGTAACTACTTTGATCGTCTCTACGACCCTATCTACTCAAATCTAGTAAAGGAATTTTAGAGATTTACAGATGTTGATGACAAATACATCGTATCCCATGTTCTAGATGTTAAATGTGCCATTACAGAGAAGTCCATTGCTACCTTGCTCAGAATGGAGAACGCAAGAAGAAAACGGATTTACAACATGAACCCTGGGTCAAAAGCTCTAACTAAGCAATTAAACCCTACAATCTTCACACAAGTATCTGAAGGAAAATCGTCTTCTAAGAATCATGTACTACATAAGAACCTTCGGGTATGGCTCAAGATCATTTTGGGATGCATTCACCATAGACCATCATCTAGCTCATCTAACTATGTCATCATTGATCAGAAATTCATGTTATACTACCCGATGAAGGGATAGCAGTTTCACCTTCCTTCCATTCTCTTCAAATATCTCAGGGATTCTGTTATTGGAAAACTGTTGAATGGTAAGAATCTAAAAAGTATGGGAATCATTAATAAGGTTCAGGTTAAACCAAACATACCTACGGATTGGGACAATCTAAAGGATAGAAGGATTATTGTTGATGGATATCCTCTTTTCACAAAGATTGATCCACCAGAAGTTATTGAGGAGTATATGAGAATGCTTAAAGCTGAAGGCTACGACATGTTTGGATTTTCTTATGAGGATCTTCTAGACGCTTCTCCTGTTCTTCTGAAAAGGAAGCATGAATCATCTCAGAAGAAGAAGAAGAATGGGAAGAAGAAGAAGAAGAAGAAGAAGAAACTCAATCTGGGAGACTCTGGAAAATCTCATAAGAACTCTGCACTCGCCTTCTATCTAGCTCCATCTCGTAAGTCTTCTGACTCAAAATTTGTTTCCTTTGGTTCTAATACTAAAACCATTACTTCATCAATACCTCCACTTCCTCCACTAATTTTGACCACAGTTATAACTACATCAATCCCACCTTCATCGTCTATTGTTTCAGCTCCTTCTGGAAAATCCAAAATGCCACCCATGCCACCTTAATCAAACATCCCCCAAACAACACAAATTCCTTGAACCCATCCCCCAAACAAAAACAATTTTTGAAACCATCCCACAAACAACAAAAAATTCATATATCTTCATCCCCACAACCATTTCCACCACAGTAGCTTCTAAATCACTAATCTCCTTTGCCTTCTCATTTGCCAATAAAACTACCTCCACACCTTTCCCATATACATTCTCCATAATCACAAATCTACCAACTTCTAAAAACATTACTTCAGAATCTATACCGCTCTTCATCTCTACAACCAACACCACTTAAACATTCCAATCTCTCATCAACATCTCTGAACATTCTGACCCAAACTCACCTGATTTGAACATAGATCAAACCTTGACCAATGACTCTGATAAAACCCTTACTAAGAAACCAAACTCTGATGAAGAAATTTCAAACAGTTGAGAAACATGGTCAGTGATCCTATCAGGGGCATATTACTTCCAGATCCTATTGTGAATTAGTTCAAGATTTGTTGCTCAGTGCAAGTTATTCTCATAATTGGTTAACCAGAAGATCTCTTTCAAGACCCGTAATGAGTTTATCCTCCTCAACATTCAAGAACTAAAGCCATGATCAGTTTATCCTCAGCATTCATTTCAAGAATTAAATTCATGATCATTTTTCCCATGCAATAGTCAAGTCGAAGCCATGATCAGTTTATCCTCATCAGAAAATTAATCTGGGGCAGTCTTCTTCAAGAATCCTCAAGATGTCTCTCCTCAAAAGACCATCAGCTTGATAGAATTTATAAGTGTGACAGAGATATATTCAACATCTTCTTTCCAAGCAGAGTGGGTAAAGTTCCCTGTGTTGAGGAATCAGAGTTCTATTCTTCCCTCACAAAAGAGTATATCTCAGTTATCTCAATCATTTGCATTACATGCATAAATCATTCATGTATCATTCATAGTTTTGCATAGCTCGAAGTGTGTTTCGCGCTCATGTGCATTTCCCGAGGTCTTGTTGCTATCAATATCTTACCCTGTGATTGAAGTCCAACTTAATTGGCGCCTACCAAAACATTTACCTGTCTTTTCATTTAGTGTTATTCCTGGATGTTATCGTTTCCCTATGCATCTAGTGTTGTTGTTAGATGTTTGTTTTCTTTTACTCCATTGTTATTCATGAATCTTTGTATTCTTTCATTCCAGTGACATTCCTGGATGTTTGTCTCTTTTGATCTCCAGTGCCATTCCTGGATATCTTGTTCGTTTTGTGTCTTCCAGTGCTATTCCTGGAAGTCCTGTCTCTCTTTTGTAATCCTCAACAGGTTTTCTTGGATATCTTTCAGTGCCATTCCTGAAAGTTTTATCTGTTCATTTAGTGTCATTCCTGAATGAGTTTTCTCATTTGCATTTAGTGCCATTCCTGAATGTCTTTCTTACTATCATTCAATTTTATTCTTGAATGTAGTGATTTACCTTTATTTTCAGTGCCATTCCTAAAAATATCTTTCTCACTTTATTCAATACCAGTTTTGGATATCGTGAACTCTTTTTATCCAATACAATTCTTGGATACTTCTGATGTATTTTCCAGAACTTTTTCTCACTTCAAGCCATTCTTGAATGTTGTGATTTCTTCTGTCTAATGCCATTCTTGGATATCTTTTCCCCAGCTGAGTTTGATGCTATTCTTGGATATCTCTGATGTTTACCCTTGTCATCCAATGCGATTCTTGGATGTCCCCAGTGAAATTTTTCAAATGAAAGTTTTGTTTCCATCCAATGCTATTCTTGGAGGTTGATTGATACATCACCAGTTGAGTTTGTCTCCATCCAATGCCATTCTTGGATATCTCTGATGTTTGTCATTGCCTCATTCGATGCCATTCTTGGATTTTGTAATTCCTTTCATCCAATGCCATTATTGGATATCTTATCCATAATAGAGTGTTTTTTCACCTTCATTCAGTGTTATTTTTTGGTGACACTGTTGTTTTTACCAGAATTTTTCCTGTTGTTGTCCAATGCCACTCTTGACATATTTTGGCATACTTTTGTCTCATTCGTATTTCCATCCAATGCTATTCTTGGATGTCACTACTCGTCTTCCCAGGGTCTTTTCCCTCTTTTTCCAACTATTGATAGATACTTCTTGTCACCTTGACAGATCTCCAAGAATAGCTTGTGTTCCTCAAAGTGTCTTTTCATGTCTTCACACTCAATTTACCGTAAATCTTTTGTTTTGAGCTTCCCCGCAGTGTTTTATCCTTTGCATTCATATCATCTTGTGGCATCTTAGGGCTAAAATTTGGTTTTCTGTATTTAAGTATCTTCAATCTTGTCTAGATGAAGTTTTTAATCTTCATATCTCTAGATAGAAAAAACTTAAATAAGGACAGCTGAAATACCCTAATTTTTACCCCTAAGATTTCCCACATCTCATTTGCATCTTTGCATCACAAATAAGATCATTCTTTGGTTCCTCTATCCCTTTCATCTTTGGATTTATACCTTGCAGGGGTCACTGAGCATCTGTGTGTTTCTTGTTCACTTTTATTTGTATGTTTATGTTTACTAACCTTTAGTCAAAATCCAAAAATATGTTAATTTTTTTCTTTACTAACTCCTTTTCAGGAAGAGGTTGGAATCAAGAACATCAATAAATAGTCCCTCGGCTCGAATGAATTTTATCTGAACAAAGTCAAAGTTGATCTGCAAGCAATTCAAAATCATTTGATCAAGAGTTTCTAAAGATTTGATTGACTTTTACTCAAGAAATTCTAAGGTTCATGTGTTTATTTCCATGCCTTCTTTGACAAGTCAGAAAAATCGAGCCAGAGCCAAGACAACACATCAAAAGGAAAATTTTCACACATTTTCCCTTTGTTAATCAATTAACACATTTGTACATGCAAATGGTTAATCGATTAACCAATGCGTTTTTTGTGAGCCAAATTCAAATTTTGCAGCATTGTAGCACCAATTTTCAAATATTTCATCATGAGAATATTCTAAATCACTTCATTTTAATTCCTCTACCTCATCACAACTGATTCCCCCCATACACCTTCACTAATCACCATTTGATCTTGATTTTGCCTCTAAATTTAAATTCCAAGCCTAATTTTGGTTCCAAACCAAATTCCAACCCCCCAAATTTTCTAAGCCTAAATTTTATACATAAAGGCTTCATTTCTCTCTTTCTTGAAGCTTTGATAGCCAAATTCACCTTGTTAAAATTTCTCTCAATTCCCTTCAACCACAAAATTCACCAAAGCTCTTTCTTCCTTTGAAAGTTAATAAGTTCTTCATTAAAACTTACTAATCTTTGAGCTAAAACCTTCATCTAATCACTTTTTCATCATCGATTTCAGTAGATCAAAGCTTTGGAGTGTGGTTCTTGAAGTCAATTTGAAGCAATTTCTAATTTGAAGTGGTAAACCCTCATTCCACCATTGTTGTTTTTGATTCATCTTCCACAATGTGATCTATTGTTGATTCTTGTTGCTTGATCTTTGGATCTTGCAAATTGTGTTTTATTGGTGATATTTGTTGTTGTCTTACTTGAATTTCCGTGCTAATTCTCATTCATGATCATGAGGTGTTTGAAGAAATGGTTAGATCATGAACACTGAATTTTTTCAAACTTGTTTTTCTGTCTTAGCAGTGTTAATTGATTAACACATTTCCACATGCAAATGGTTAATCAATTAACCAGTGGTCGGAATGTGTTTTTTGTTTGTTTTTTGGACTATTTTGGTTCCATTTCCTTTTCCTTCTCTTTCCTTTTGTTCTTTGCCTATACATCTTTGTATGGTTCAATTTGGCATTTCTTCGTCTATCTCTCATTTTCTTTTGATCAATGAAAATCTTTCAATATCATTGGAACTTATTTTAGTTCTTGATGAAGATGAGATCGTTACCTATTTTCTTTTCATACGGTATTGCTTTCAGAAGACAATCTAAATATCGTCTCTCTAGCATACATTAGTACAAACATTTTTGTTGACCGATCTCAGATAGTTGTGGCTTCTAGATAAGCCGACTACGATTGCTTAACATAGCACTAAATTTTCCCGTATCAGAAAATGATCATTTGTGGCTCAAACTTATGTTTGAAAGTCTAAGTGTGGTTGATTATTTATCTTGGATGCATTACTTATGAAACTTGTTGTTAGAAGGCTTTGATTTTATCAATCCTCTAATGAGTCTTCATTAACTTTGGTCTAAGTGCACTATTTAACCATCGTTGATCATTTGTACTAACAACTAATCACTAACTCACTAACAATACTATTACACTAATTTTGTTTATGCTTCCTTCTTGCTCCCTATCTCTCATTTATTTTTATGCTCCATTATTATCATCTCATATAATATCATTATTTATGTTTCCTCCATTTTTCCTTTGTCCACTTGGACTATTTGTTTATGTTTATGCATTCTTTATTTTGTCCATTTGGACCAAAAACATTAATAAAGACTTAAACCCCTAAAAAACTTATTCCCTTAATGGTGGATTATAGTTACTATCCTTTACATTAAACATAGAGTTTTGGACCTGGAAATTGAATTTTAACCTATGCTTGGAAGCTTGTGATGTCAAACCTTGGATTTTGGATACTTGGAGTTCTCTTTTGAAGACTTATCTTGATTAAGGCCTAATCTAAAAGAAGAATGCTTATATTGTGGAGCTTACTTGTATGGCTAGACCATTCTTACCCTTAGCTTTTATCTTTTTATGCTTGGATAGTCCCTTCTTCTCCACCCCTTTCTTTAATTTTTAAAATCCTCTCCCTCTTTCAAAATCTTTTTGTTTTCAAACTATAACCTCTTTCACAATAAACCATGAATTTTGTTAAGTGCTTTTTCAAACTTCTTTTTCTTTAGTAAATGTCAATCAATGTTAATCATACTTTGACTCTTTTCAAAAAGACATAAAAAGCATTTAAACTCATTCAAACCTTTTGAGCCTTATGCATTTTTTCTTTTAAATCTTTTTCATAAGTTTAGACATGAGTCATCTCTTTAAGCGAAACTATTCGCTTGGAAATGACGACTTGTCTTTTCACTTAAAATCAACCATAACAAACTTATTTTGTTATTTGTACCACGAACTACGGGGTTTTGTTCCTATATTACACTTTGTGGGTACGTAGGCATGAGGCGACAAGTCTCTCCAAACACAAAAATATTAAAAAAAATACTTCTCTTCTCATCTCCCCAATCTCATTTCAAACAAATCTTTTCAAACCAAAAAGCGTAGATATTTCAAAGGGTTCCTATAGAGTACTATAGACGTTTTGGGTGCTAACATATTCCCTTAGCGTAACCAACCCCCTTACCCAGTCTTTGTTCATTTGTTCTTGCCTTAGAACTTGCTTAGGTTTTGTTTGCTCTTTTTCCTTTCATTTAGGATAAAATAAAAGTACGGTGGCAACTCTTGCATTTCGAGTTAAGTTAATCAATAACTTACACTCACGACATTTGCCGCTATAGTAGCTAGGAAAGAATTCCTTAAGGGGGTCAGCAGTAAGGTCAGGAAGAGGACCAAGCATAACGTTTATCTTACCAGAAACAATAATGGGAATGAGTACATGGGATTGGTATATCCTACGCTTTTCTTCTTTGCGAGGTGGTTCAGGGATGTGTTGTTGGTTGCCTACTACATTAGGACCCATAATTTTGTCAATTGGAGCAACCTCTTCAGATTTCTTAGATTCCTTATTGTGTTTGTTGGTATCCTTGGAAATTTTGGTTGAAGAATCCATTGTTGAGATGAGTTTGCAGAAAGAATATTTGAAAAAGATGAAGATTTGAGAAAAGTGCGCTTAAGAAGGTTCAGAGGGTTAAAAGTGTGAAAATAGTGTTTTTTACTATTTTATAGATGAATGAAGTGGAAACAGTTATTGTACACATTAAATGGTGATAAAAATCATGGGACGCATGTCATGCAAGGGTTGTGTGATGAGACAGTAGCAGTTAAAACCTGACCCACGATCTCCTAGGGACTAGACGTGTGATGATTGAAAAAGACTCACGCATGGGTTTGAAGAGACGTTTTGGAAAAGTTTTCATGATGATAATGATGTCATAGCAGATCAAAGGTCTTAGGCGTCGAATGTAAAACTTCAAAAAATGCCCTTTTCCATTTAGTCGAAAATGACATTTTTGAGGGGCAACTTATTGGCTGGGCATTTCGATGCCGTTTCCATTTTAGATATTAAGTGAAAATCAAGTTTTCTTGAATTTTTGCTGACTTTGACAAGAGCTTGTGAGAAGCCTAGTCGAAGTAGTCTATGTGAAGGGGATGCTTGGGCAATACTTAGAAATATTTTCTAAGTCTATAAAGTCACTTCGACAGAGGGTGTTTGAAACCTCCTTTCATTAGAAGATTTAAACTTCAAAATATGAATAAATAACTGTCTTTTATTCTTATCTGTTTCTCAGGAGAGACACGTGGCGAACTATGGCAAAATGAAAGCATGTGGGGCGAAACATGACCGGTTTTGGAGAAATGTCTGTTGAAGATAGTTATTTCGAATTATTATAAATATGAGTCTTAATGTTAGGATTTCTGGGTGTTTATTTGTTGTACAATACTGAAAATTTACTCAAAGTATCTAAGTCAAGTGAAAAATGAGTTATTATTAAGAATATACATGTGAAACACCACATTTTATTTCATTTCAATAGAAATTTACTTTTATTTATCAATTGTTCCTTACTGCACTTTTACTTTGAAGTTCTTTTCTTCATTACATTATCTTTATCAAACTTTTACAAATTTTATCTTTTCCAAAACAATCAAAACAACCTTTTATACAAATGAATACTGTTAAAGTGTTCATTAATTATCCATAAATATATTGAGATAATAGATGTCCTTAGGATTCACTGGTTGATCCTGCAAGTAGACTAATGTTTTTGGAAGACCAGCGGTTGTTTACCAATTTTCACGGTAAACACTTACATCCTAACTTAGTACTTTTGCTAAACTCTAATACCATTGGTCTCTAACTACCCTTAACTACCTATTTCTCCACAAGTCATATATTTACCTAATTACCCCTAACTTCTCTAACTACCAAACTAACACAATTTCTAACTTCCAATTTTCAACCAAATTCCATTTAATCCCATTCGTTCTTAACGTTTGATCCAAGGGTTATAATTAGTGATCCGCAACTTGAGCTTAAATTAATTTATAACCATCAATAAATCCATTACTTGGATCATAATCCAAGAGTGTTTATTCACTTACCAAGCCTATATAAACATTTCATATCTCACCATTTTGGGGGCTAGCTAACCTAACTTAGGAAATTCGCAATTAACCATTATTTTTCCACCATTTTTTCTTCTCAATTCATCTTCTTCCTCACCCTCACCAAAGTTCATCTTCATCACCATTTAGAAATTCACATTAACATTCTAAAATGGCAGAACTTAGCCACTATTCAACTTCAACCAATCCTCCATCAATAATTTCTACATTATCATCAACAATCATCATCTAAAGTTTATCAAATTTCACCAACAATCATCATCTAAAGTTTATCAAGTATCATCAACAATCATCATCCAAAGTTCATCAAGTTAAGCATATTCATCAATATTCTACATTCAAGATTCATCTTGTGCATTCATTCATTATTAAGAATAATTATCAAAGCATTAAAGGAGCTTATTTTTGAAGTTTTTCATATTTCACTTTGACACTCCGATTTCCAACAATAACTAGAGAAAACCTCTATTATGTCGATAATCCTTTATCTCTTTCATATTTTTTTCCATGAATTATTTGATGTTTGTTGGTTGATTTAGCTTAAGCTACTGTTTTGGAATTACTTATTGGATAATCACTTATTTTTGCATAAAACACATATGCTTACAAATAGGGGTTATTTAATTCTTAAGCATTAATTGCATGTGAATATATCATTAGAAGCGATTTTTCGTCACGATTATATATATATATATATATATATATATATATATATATATATATATATATATATATATATATATATATATATATATATATATATATATATATATATATATATATATATATATATATATATATATATATATATATATATATATATATATATATATATATATATATATATATATATATATATATATATATATATATATATATATATATATATATATATATATATATATATTTTTTCACGAACCATTATAACGAATGTGAATCAATCGATTCTTTACACGCTTTGTTTTTAACCTTTTCACCTGATTCTTCAAAACTTGTGGCTCATTTGCAAAATTCGACCGTATATTCAGATTCCTTGCAAAAAATCAAGTTTAGTGATATATAATTTTCATATTGTTTTTTTTATTTAATAATTTTATGAGATCAAAATTCAAGACTATGTGCAAAATAAATTAATGAATAAATAAGAAAATATCTAGAATGCATACTCTTGTGACATGTGTGTAGCACCCCAAAATTTGCCTTTTCGTTTTTATTTGTAACTGACTTATGTTTCCTTCATTTGTATTATCATTTTTCATATCATGGCATTGCCTCTTGAGACATGGGATCAATATGTTTATATGGCTCAAGATTTTCTTTTATTGCAAGTTTGCAAGCAGCAAGCATCAGAGGCTTCAACAGTTATTTTGTTCAACAATTAGATATCAGATTATATTTTTCAGCAGGTTATTTTAAGCATATAAGACAATTCACATTGTATTTAAGTCATTATACAGGTGCAATATCAAAATACAAGTTTCAGGGGCTAAACTATGCTCATAACAGATGGCAACAGTTGATTCGTCAGGTTTCCCTCCTTATGGCGCTAAGAAATTCAAATTTTCTTTGTGTTAATCGATTAACACTTTTTGCCTAACAAATTGTTAATCGATTAACCAGTGTAAATTTTGCCCAGAATGTTTATTTTTCAGCACTGCAAAATTTCAACTCAATTTCAATTTTCACACCAGTAGAAGAATCTAGATGTGGTTCCAAATTTGATTTATTTTCCAATTAATTCAAATTCCCTCCAAATTTCAAACATTTACATTCCTAATTCCACTCCTAATTTCCATTCCTCACACTAACCCACACTCCAAGCCACATTTAATTCCTAACCTATGGATTATTTAAACAAATTCACTCCAAATCTCTCATAACTCTCACTCATTTTCTGATTTTTCTACACATCTCATTTCAATTCTCTCAACATTTCTCTCATTCCCAAACCCTCACCAAAGCTCCATAGCCAAAAGCTTCACAAATTTTTCATTGCAATTTGTGAATTCTCAAGCTAAACCTTCATTGCATCTTCATCCTTGACTCAATTCTGGTGTGGAAGTTCATTTGGATCTTGAATTAAGTTGTTGGAATCACTTTTGAAGGAGCTTTTGCTTATTTGAGGATTATTGCTTGGATCTTCAAGTTTTCTTTCTAGAGCTTCATAGATCCTTGGATTTCTTACTTGGATCTGTTAATTGCAGCTTAACAACACTCACCAAAGCAAATCTCAGCTTTGCAGGTTGATAAATCCTAGATCTTAGCTTTGATTTTGCTTAATCTTGCATTTCACAATGTAGATCCTTGACTTTTTGGTGATATTTGATCCATTGCTTATTTTGATAATTGATTTTGGTGTTCGTTGGATCGAGTTGATGTTTGCTTGCTGTGATTTGGTATAATTTTCGTGTATATTTGATTGCGTAAGCCTGTGAATGGATGCATAAGTGATTAATTTCTGAAAAGTGCTTTTAAATTGGTGATTTTCCGCTACTACATCAGTGTTAATCGATTAACCAGTTGCAGTGCAAAACTGGTTAATCGATTAACCAGTGTTAATTTCAAGATTTTTGCCTTTTCAAAGAGGGTTGATCGATTAACCACTTTTGCACTGCAAATGGTTAATCGGCTAACACTAATGCAGAATGTGATTTTTGTTCAATTTCAAGCTTGTTTTGATTTCTTTCCACTTCTATTCTTCATGGATTGATATGATGCATATATGTGGACTGTTTTTGAGCTATTTCATCATACTTGATAGCATGTTTATGATTCTTCGATGTGCGACTTTTGGTTTTCGTTTTTTAATATCTTTAATTATTATGTTACATTCTTGATGTGATGATCATGTTGCATAATCATTTGTGCCTTATCAATTGCTAATTATTGATGTTCATCTTGTTGGATATATGTCACATGCTTATGCTTGTTTCCGATTCTGCAAATTTATGTTTGTTTGATTGATCAATTGTTGTTGAATATGCATGATATTCTTGATGAATGATCTATTGTGTATCGAACTTTCTTGTGCTTAATTGTTAATACATGTTCATCATTTGACTTTGCTTAATGCATGTTCATAATTGATCCTCATGATGTCGTATGCCTTTGTTGAATTATGGATACATAATTGTAACGCCCCGATTCTGAATTTCCCATTTTGTTGAGTCTTTTGATTTATTTTGATTGATTATTGTTATATTTGTGAAATTTGAATATTAATATGTTATGTGTGCATATTATGTTATGTGTGCATATTCTTGTGCTTAATTGTTAATACATGTTCATCATTTGACTTTGCTTAATGCATGTTCATAATTGATCCTCATGATGTCGTATGCCTTTGTTGAATTATGGATACATAATTGTAACGCCCCGATTCTGAATTTCCCATTTTGTTGAGTCTTTTGATTTATTTTGATTGATTATTGTTATATTTGTGAAATTTGAATATTAATATGTTATGTGTGCATATTATGTTATTTTATTATTCAGAGAGTTTTCGGAATTAATTAGAGGGTGTTTTAGATAATCCTTAACTAGTAGATGTTTTGAGAGAATAGAATAGAAGGAGTATAAGTGGAAATAGAGAGAAAAGAAAAGAGATAGAAAGAAATAGAAAGGAAAGAAGAGAAAAGAGGAGGAAGAGGAGAAAAACCTAGAACCATCAAGAATCAACTTCTAAGCTTCGATTTAATCGGGTAAGGGTGTGAAACTTTATTATTCTTTCGATGTGTATGATTATGTATGTTCGGTTGGTTTGATTTTGGATTGGGGAGAGTTTTGCTCATTTTCCATTTTTAGGTTGAATTTGATTTAATCGGTAAAAACCGAGTTTTGACGATTAAAAATGGGAATAAATGGTAAAGTTTAGTCGAGGAATGTTGGGCTAAGGCTATTGGAACGAGTTGGAATTGAATCGGGTGGATTTTGAGGAGTTTCAAAGTTTTGGACAGTGGGAAATTCTGAGTTCGCAGACCCTCGCTAGCAAGTTCACTAGGCGGGCAGGTCGCGAGCATTCGTTGGGCATTCGCTGTAGCAAGCCAGTAGTGAACGGTCCCAGACTTGGATAGAATGGTTTTGGTGTTCTTCGCTGGTAGCGAAGGGGGTAGCGATTCGCTAGGCCTTCGCTGAGCGAGTGAGGTAGCGAATCAAGTCAGTGGCTTCGGTTTGCCTTTGCGAGCTTGTTCGCTAGGAGAACGGGTAGCGAGCACTCGCTAGGCGAGCAGGGTAGCGAGCGTGTCAGTGTGTTGTTTTCTTGTGTTTTCATTCTAATGTCGATTCTCTTATTCAAGTATGATTAATACTTTCTTATTACGCATAGTTGTATGTTGTGATATGAGATGTTGTGGGTAGCCGTATGGCGTGAATCCTAGATTATGAATCGTGGAGTGTGAAATGTGGCCGTTTGGCAATTTTGTGCATTTGTTTGAATTGAATGAAAATACATGATGAGATTGATGTGAATGTGCATAATTGTATGTAATTGTATGATGTGAAGAATGCATGATTAAATATTTGTGAATATGTATGCATTTCAAGAGTGTGTGGAGTCGTTTTGCATGTGAAGCATCATGATTGCATTCTTGTGTGTCTGATCCCGCGTAGGATCTGCAGAAACCTCGTGTGCCCTTGTGGGGTGTGAGTGATGGTTTATTTTTGATCCCTAGAAGGATCTGAAGAAACCTCGTGTGCCCTTGTGGGGTGTGAGCGATGGTTTATATTTGATTCCGTGGAGAATCTGCAGAACGATTGTGTGCCCTTGTGGGGTGTGAGCAATCAGATTGTGTGCCCGTGCGGGGTGTGAGCAATCCTGAAACATTGTGTGCCCATGTGGGGTGTGAGCGATGGGTGAACATCGTAGGCCCGATGGGGAGTTACTTCGGTAACGAGCGATGGTTCCATTTGGTTCTTCAATTGAACCTGTTGAATGAGTCGGTACCGCATTTGCATCTTCATAGAGTCGTGAGTCGGTCTCTATGAGTTGCATTATCATCTTCATATGATGTATTGGTGTAATAAACATAATTGTGTATGTTTATGTGAATTGTTGAAGTAAACATAAGTGTAAATGTTTATGTGGAAACGTTGTGAATTGTGAAGCATGATTGGTGAATATGCTTAGTTGTGTAGATATACATTGTGAGGTATGTCATGAATTGTGATGAATTGCGGTGAGAAATGTGTTATGTGTATTCTATGTTGGTGTATATAGATATATAATTATATGCATTGTTTGTTATGATAATGTTTCTTACCCTTCTGCTGTTTTATGATGCTCTATGAGGCATTGCAGAGTAGGTTTGTTGGGGGTCTTTTGTGAAGCGTGGCTTCGTTCTTTTTGGTGGGTCAGTTGGCTCTGATATGTAGCACCGGGTAGTTAGGAATTGTTTTGATTCTTTTGTGATACATCTGTGTATGTATCTGCTGGTGAATGTTTTGTAAACATGACTTATGACTTGAATTAAATTGTTGATGTATATAATGTTTATATGAATGAAGTGATTCAATGTGTAGATGTTTCCGCTTTTATTCTAAATATTGATATATGGGTTTTAAGGACTAAGTTCCTTTGTGATCATTTACCCTTTGTTACATATCCTTATGAGCAGATGTTGTATGTGTTTTGAATTTCTTGGATAATGTGACGTGCCTCTTTTATACCATGTGTTAACTTATACTTTGATGAAAATTTTTACTAAGTGCTTAAATGATTTAATTGTTTTATTTGGGGGTATAGAAAGGGGGTGTTATATTAAGTGGTATCAGAGCCAGTGTTGAGTCAGTTGTGTCTGTCTTGTTGTTGTGTTGGTTGAACGGTTGTTTAACCTTGTTGTTATTTTCTGGAATCATCAGAATATGGCTGGTCGTAATGACAATGCTATGGCTGCGGAGTTGGAGGCTATGGCTAGGGCAGTGCAAGGTGCACCGAATGCGAACGCTAATGATGAGTTTAGAAAGAATCATTCGTCGGTATTCAAGGGGAGGTTTGATCCAGACGGTGCTCAGATCTGGTTGAAGGAGATTGAGAGAATCTTTAGAGTTATGGGATGTGCTGAAGGAAACAAGGTGAGACTTGGAACTCACATGTTGAGAGAAGAGGCTGACGACTGGTGGGTCGGTATGAGACAGGTTCTTGAGGTAGATGACGAAGAAATAACTTGGGATTTATTTCGCATCGAATTCTTGAGAAAGTATTATCCTGAGAGTGTAAAGGGGAAAAAGGAAATGGAATTTCTTGAGCTGAAGCAAGGCAATATGTCTGTGGTGGACTACACGTCTAAGTTTGTGGAATTAGTTCAGTTTCATCCTCATTATGTGGCGGTTATGGCGGAGTTCTCTAAGTGTATTAAGTATGAGAATGGCTTGCGTCCTGAGATAAAGAAAGCGGTGGGATACCAAAGAATACGAAGATTTTTGGACTTGACCGAATGTTGTAGGATTTTTGAAGAGGACATTAGGGCTCGATCTACTCATTATAAGAGTTTGAGTGAGAAGAAAGGCAAGCAACAAGTAAGGAGTGGACCTTATGTAACGCCTGTTGATAAGGGCAAGTATAATGGAAACTTTGACAGGAGATCCGGAGGAGGAAGTTCGGGTGCGGTCAAATGTTACAAGTGTGGCGTGATGGGCCACAAATCTTTTGAATGTGGGAAGTCTGTGGAGAAGTGTGCTAATTGTGGAAGTCTTGGATATGCCACTTCTGGTTGTAGAATGAATGTGGTAAAGTGTTTTAATTGTGGAGAAGTTGGTCATATTAGTACCAAGTGTACCAAACCAAAGCAAGCTCAGTCGGATGGAAAAGTATTTGCATTAGCAGGTTCAGACACTGCTAATGCGGATCGCTTGATAAAAGGTACATGCTTTATTAATAATATGCCTTTAGTTGCTATTATTGATACTAGAGTGACTCATTCGTTCATTTCTCTTGAGTGTGCTAAGCGTTTGGGTTTGTGCATGGTTTCTTTGAGTGGAGACATGGTTATTGAGACTCCTTCTTCGAGGTCGATAACCACTTCTTTGGTGTGTGTAAGTTGTTCTTTGACCATGTATGGTAAAGACTTCATTATGGATTTAGTGTGTTTGCCATTGGAAGGTTTGGACGTGATCCTGGGTATGAACTGGTTGTAATTTAATAGAGTTAATTTAGACTGCTATCACAAGTTAGTAAGGTTTCCTTCTTTGGAAGATGATGAAGGTGAGAGTTTTCTATCCACTAAAGAGTTGAAGAAACTTTTAGCGGACGAAGCTCAGTTGTTCGGCTTGTTTGCATCGTTGTTTATGGAGAGAAAAGTTGAGCTTGATGTGTTTCCAGTGGTGTGTGATTTTCCATAAGTGTTTTTGGAGGAGATTACGGATGTGCCGCGGGAAAGGGAAGTTGAGTTTTCTATTGATCTAGTTCCCGGTACTAGACCGATTTTGATGGCACCATATCGTATGTCAGCATCGGAATTGGTAGAACTGAAGGAGCAGTTGAATGATTTGTTGGACAAGAGGTTTGTAAGACCAAGTGTTTCTCCTTGGGGTGCGCCGGTATTGATGGTAAAGAAGAAGGATGGGAGTATGCGGTTATGCATTGATTATCGACAGTTGAATAAGGTGACAATTAAGAATAAGTATCCGCTTCCAAGAATAGATGATTTGATGGACTAATTAGTTGGAGCGCGTGTTTTTAGCAAGATTGGTCTGAGATCGGGTTATCACCATATTCGAGTTAAGGAGGAGGATATTCCAAAGACGGCTTTTAGGATACGGTATGGTCATTATGAATATTTTGTGATGTCATTCGGAGTTTCTAATGCGCCGGGTGTGTTTATGGAATACATGAATCGTATTTTTCATGAGCAGTTGGATCATTTTGTGGTTGTGCTCATCGACGACATTTTAATTTACTCTAAGTCTCAAGAGGAGCATGAAGAGCATTTGAGGATTGTGTTACAGATTTTGAAAGAGAAGCAATTGTATGCTAAGTTGTCAAAGTGTGAATTTTGGTTGTCGGAGGTGAGTTTTCTCGGGCATATTATTTCCGGTAATGGTATTAGTGTGGATCCATCCAAGATTGATGCGGTAATGCAATGGGAGACTCCTAGATCAGTTACGGAGATTCGAAGGTTTTTGGGCTTGGCAGGTTATTATCGGAGGTTTATTGAAGGATTTTCGAAGTTGGCACTTCTGTTAACGCAATTGACTTGTAAAGGAAAGGCTTTTATTTGGGATGCTGATTGTGAAAAGAGTTTCATTGAGTTAAAAAGAAGATTGACAACAGCGCCAATCTTGATTTTGCCGAATCCTACGGAACCTTTTGTGGCTTATTGTGATGCTTCCTTGACAGGTTTGGATGGTGTGTTGATGCAAGATGGAAAAGTTGTGGCTTATGCTTCGAGACAATTGAGAGTGCATGAAAAGAATTACCCTACGCATGATTTAGAATTAGCGGTCGTGGTGTTTGTTTTAAAAATTTGGAGGCATTATCTTTATGGTGCAAGATTTGAAGTTTTTAGTGATCACAAGAGTTTGAAGTATTTATTTGATCAAAAGGAATTGAATATGAGGCAAAGGAGGTGGTTAGAGCTTTTGAAAGACTATGATTTTGGTTTGAATTACCATCCGGGTAAGGCAAATGTGGTGGTCGATGCCTTAAGTCGGAAGTTGTTACATGTGTCCGCATTGATGTCGAGAGAATAGGAATTATTGGAGAATTTTAGAGACTTGAGTTTGGTTTGTGAAATGACACCGAAGAGTGTGAGACTTGGTATGCTACATATTACGAATAATTTTCTTGCAACCGTTTGTGAAAAGCAAAAGTTAGATTTGAAGTTCATTGATTTGATGATGAATGAGAATGAGGATTTCAAGGTTGACAACTTTGGGGTTTTGAGATTTCGGGGTCGTATTTATATTCCCGATGATGAGGAGTTGAAAAAGATGATATTGGAAGAAGGACACCGAAGTAACTTAAGTATTCATCCGGGAGCGAATAAGATGTATCAAGATTTGAGGAAAATCTTTTGGTGGTCCGGATTGAAGAGATATATAGCTCAGTTTGTGTATGTGTGTTTGACTTGTCAGAAGTTTAAGGTGGAACATCAGAAGCCTAGTGGATTGATGCAACCGTTGGATATTTCAGAGTGGAAATGGGATAGTATATCAATGGATTTTATTACGGGATTGTCGAATACGCAAAGAGGTCATAATGCTATTTGGGTGATTGTTGATAGGCTTACTAAATCTGCTCATTTCGTTCTGATTGATATTAGTTATCCTTTGGAGAAGTTAGCCGAGATTTATGTTCGTGTGGTTGTGAAGTTGCATGGAGTTCCTAAGATTATTGTATCGGATAGAGATCCTAGATTTACTTCAAGGTTTTGGGAGAGTTTGCAAAATGCTTTGGGTTCTAAGCTAAGATTGAGTTCGGCTTATCATCCGCAAACAGATGGTCAAACCGAGAGGATGATTCAATCGTTGGAGGATTTGTTGCGTGCTTGTGTACTAGAGCAAGGTGGTTCTTGGGATAGTTATTTAGCGTTGATTGAGTTCACCTGCAATAACAGTTTTCACTCAAGTATTGGTATGATGCCATTTGAGGCTTTGTATGGTCGGAGATGTCGAACACCTTTATGTTGGCATGAAACTGGTGAGAAGTCGGTTGTTGGGCCGGAGATGGTACAACAAACGACGGAGAAGGTGAAGTTTATTCAGGAAAAGATGAGAGCTTCTCAGAGTAGGCAGAAGAGTTATCATGACAAGAGAAGGAAAGATCTTGAGTTTCAAGAGGGCGACCATGTGTTCTTGAGAGTTACACCGGTTACGGGTGTGGGTCGTGCCTTGAAGTCAAAGAAGTTGACTTCTTGTTTTATTGGTCCATATCAAATTATTGCACGAGTGGGTGTTGTGGAGTTGCCTCCGAATCTTTTGAATTTGCATGATGTGTTCCATGTTTCGCAACTTCGGAAGTATGTTTCGGATCCGTCACATGTGATTCCTATGGACGAGGTTGAAGTAAGAGATAACCTTACGGTTGAAGTTTTACCGATTAGGATTTTGGATCGTGAAATTAAGGAGCTAAGAGGCAAGGATATTGCGCTTGTGAAAGTAGCATGGGGAGATGTTGCGGAAGGCAACATGACTTGGGAATTGGAGAGTAAGATGCGAGAGTCACATCCGGAATTGTTTGGATCAGGTAATATTTTCGAGGACGAAAAATTCTGAAGTGGGGGAGAGTTGTAACGCCCCGATTCGGAATTTCCCATTTTGTTGAGTCTTTTGATTTATTTTGATTGATTATTGTTATATTTGTGAAATTTGAATATTAATATGTTATGTGTGCATATTATGTTATTTTATTATTCGGAGAGTTTTGGGAATTAATTAGAGGGTGTTTTAGATAATCCTTAATTAGTAGATGTTTTGAGAGAATAAAATAGAAGGAGTATAAGTGGAAATAGAGAGAAAAGAAAAGAGATAGAAAGAAATAGAAAGGAAAGAAGAGAAAAGAGGAGGAAGAGGAGAAAAACCTAGAACCATCAAGAATCAACTTCTAAGCTTCGATTTAATCGGGTAAGGGTGTGAAACTTTATTATTCTTTCGATGTGTATGATTATGTATGTTCGGTTGGTTTGATTTTGGATTGGGGAGAGTTTTGCTCATTTTCCATTTTTAGGTTGAATTTGATTTAATCGGTAGAAACCGAGTTTTAACGATTAAAAATGGGAATAGATGGTAAAGTTTAGTCGAGGAATGTTAGGCTAAGGCTACTGGAACGAGTTGGAATTGAATCGGGTGGATTTTGAGGAGTTTCAGAGTTTTGGACAGTGGGAAATTCTGAGTTCGCAGACCCTCGCTAGCAAGTTCGCTAGGCGAGCAGGTCGCGAGCATTCGCTGGGCATTCGCTGTAGCAAGCCAGTAGCGAACGGTCCCAGACTTGGACATAATGGTTTTGGTGTTCTTTGCTGGTAGCGAAGGGGGTAGCGAGTATTCGCTAGGCCTTCGCTGAGTGAGTGAGGTAGCGAATCAAGTCAGTGGCTTCGGTTTTCCTTCGCGAGCTTGTTCGCTAGGCGAACAGGTAGCGAGCACTCGCTAGGAGCTTGCTAGGCGAGCAAGGTAGCGAGCGTGTCAGCATGTTGTTTTCTTATGTTTTCACTCCAATGTCGATGCTTCGATTCAAGTATGATTAATCCTTTCTTATTATACATAGTTGTATATTGTGATATGAGATGTTGCGGGTAGCCGTATGGCGTGAATCCTAGATTGTGAATCGTGGAGTGTGAAATGTGGCCGTTTGGGAATTTTGTGCATTTGTTTGAATTGAATGAAAATGCATGATGAGATTGATGTGAATGTGCATAATTGTATGTACTTGTATGATGTGAAGAATGCACGATTATATATTTGTGAATATGTATGCATTTCAAGAGTGTGTGGAGTCGTTTTGTATATGAAGCATCATGATTGCATTCTTGTGTGTCTGATCCCGCGTAGGATCTGCAGAAACCTCGTGTGCCCTTGTAGGGTGTGAGTGATGGTTTATATTTGATTACATGGAGAATTTGCAGAACGGTTGTGTGCCCTTGTGGGGTGTGAGCAATCGGATTGTGTGCCCGTGTGGGGTGTGAGCAATTCTGAAACATCGTGTGCCCATGTGGGGTGTGAGAAATGGGTGAACATCGTAGGCCCGACGGGGAGTTACTTCGGTAACGAGCGATGGTTCCATTTGGTTTTTCAATTGAACCTGCTGAATGAGTCGGTACCGCATTTGCATCTTCATAGAGTCGTGAGTCGGTCTCTATGAGTTGCATTATCATCTTCATATGATGTATTGGTGTAATGAACATAATTGTGTATGTTTATGTGAATTGTTGAAGTAAACATAAGTGTAAATGTTTATGTGGAAACGTTGTGAATTGTGAAACATGATTGGTGAATATGCTTAGTTGTGTAGATATACATTGTGAGGTATGTGATGAATTGCGGTGAGAAATGTGTTATGTGTATTCTATGTTGGTGTATATAGATATATAATTATATGCATTGTTTGTTATGATAATGTTTCTCACCCTTCTGTTGTTTTATGATGCTCTATGAGGCATTGCAGAGTAGGTTTGCTGGGGGTCTTTTGTGAAGCGTGGCTTCGTTCTTTTTGGTGGGTTGGTTTGCTCTGATATGTAGCACTGGGTAGTTAGGAATTGTTTTGATTCTTTTGTGATACATCTGTGTATGTATTTGCTGGTGAATGTTTTGTAAACATGACTTATGACTTTAATTAAACTGTTGATGTATATAATGTTTATATGAATGAAGTGATTCAATGTTTAGATGTTTCCGCTTTTATTCTAAATATTGATATGTGGGTTTTAAGGACTAAGTTCCTTTGTGATGATTTACTCTTTGTTGCATATCCTTATGAGCAGGTGTTGTATGTGTTTTGAATTTCCTGGATAATGTTACGTGCCTCTTTTATACC
Organism: Lathyrus sativus; assembly: GCA_963859935.3. NCBI lineage: Eukaryota > Viridiplantae > Streptophyta > Magnoliopsida > Fabales > Fabaceae > Lathyrus > Lathyrus sativus. The sequence goes on from OZ012740.1 coordinate 120,593,891, forward strand.
ATGTGTTACCTTATACTCTGATGAAAAATTTTACTAAGTGCCTAAATGATTTAATTGTTTTATTTGGGGGTATAGAAAGGGGGTGTTACAATGATCACGCGTTGTTCTTGGATGACTTGATCATATTCTAATTTTTGCTTAATCTTGGTTGATTGCAATCTTGATGATTGGTTTGGCTTGTTATGCATGCTCGTTTATGATCATTGCTTGCTTGATGTGTTGCTTCATGGTTGATATATGCTTGCTACTTGGCCTTTTACACCTGCTATTCTAGATTATCACATGTTGTTAATTGTGCATCTATTCTGCGTGCTGCTTTTTACACCCGTTATTGTTAGAACACAGATTGGTTCTTAATAATATCTCTATGTTTTGATGATAACTATTATGAAATTTTGTATTTAAGAATTATATACTCTAAAATTTGCTTGAGAATATTTGCTGCAGATGTTAAAGTAAATATCACTCCAGAAGCAAATTAGATCTGAACATAAGAAATATGCAAGGGTCTGAAGCGTCAGAAGCATCTTTTAGAAGATTCTAAATGCTGCCACCAGAAGATTCTGAGCGCTGCCTCCTGATGGATCTGAAGCAGAAGCTACAGAAGAATCTGAAGCAAGCCAGAAGCATCTGAAGCAATGAAGAATTATGTATGAAAAGTTTTCAAGCACAGTTACTTCAGAAGACTCTGATAGTACTAACGCTGCCAGTACTGAGGATCTGACTCAAAAACTCTGCTCTGAACTTATAGACGCTGAAAACACACTTGCTGCAAAGACTCTGATTCAGCAAAACTCTGATGAACATCAGAAGGCTCTGACTAACTTAGACTCTGATGATTCTTGCTGAAAATTGTTGAAGAAGAATTCAAAGATTATGTCTGTTGGAATATCCAAACGACTCTTTCCTTATTTATGCTAGACACAAGAACAAAGATAAAAAGGATTTCTCTGTGCATTCTTCTTCTAGGAAAGGTCACTTGATGTGAAGACAAAAAGGCTCAGACCTTTTGGTACACTATTCTCAACGTGAAAAGCTCTTGGATCACTGTGCCTATAAAAGCAAGTCTCCACTCATCTTCTTCAGTTGACGAATACACTTGAAAATAATTCATTAAAAAGTTGTCATACAACTCATATATTTTTGTTAGAATTATTTCATTGTTCTTAATCTTAAGTGAAAAATCACAGTTGTGATAAAGCTTTATTAGAAGCATTTTTACACTTGTATTTATTATTATATTTGATTGTAAGAGAACCTTAAGAAGATCCAGTTAGGGTCAGTAGTTCTTGAGAAGACTTTGAACAGTTGTTCTTAGTGCTTACTATTGTAATCAGTTGATTAAATAGTGGATTAAGTCCTTGTTTGAGAAAGGAAAATCACCCTAGAAAGGGTGGACTGGAGTAGTTGAGTTCAACGAACCAGGATAAAAATACTTGAGTTTTTTACTTCTAAGTTTATCTTCATACTTATTCAACCCCCCCTTCTAAGTATTTTCTCACCTTCAGTTGGTATCAGAGCTTGGTTCTGTGTGTGCTACCACTTCACAGTGACAGAAAAGATCCAGTGAGAAAAACTTTGATATATATTTGGTTGTTACTATGGCTGATACTTCAATATCTAACATTAACAACAAATATGAAGAAAGGGATAGAATCAGCACTAAACCCCCTATGTTTGATGGGGAGAAATTTGATTATTGGAAAGACAGGATTGAAAGTTTTTTCCTTGGTTATGATGCTGATTTATGGGATTCGGTCATAGATGGTTATGTTCATCCCATTGATGGGAATGGCAAGAAAGTAGATAGAAAATCTATGACAGAAGCCCAAAAGAAGGAATTTAGAAATCACCACAAGGCTAGAACAATATTGTTAAATGCAATATCTCACACTGAGTATGAAATGATCACAAATAGAGAAACTGCATTTGACATGTTTGAGTCCTTGAAAATGACTCATGAAGGAAACCTTCAAGTAAAAGAGACCAAAGCTCTGGCTCTAATTCAGAAATATGAAGCTTTCAAGATGGAAGAAGTTGAATCTGTTGAAGCCATGTTCTCCAGATTTCAAATACTTACAGCTGGACTAAAGGTTCTAGATAAAGGTTACTCTACTGCTGATCACGCGAAAAAGATCATCAGAAGCTTACCTACCAGATGGAGACCTATGGTGACGGCGCTGAAAATGGCTAAAGATCTAAACCAGATTTCCTTGGAGGAACTAATCAGTTCACTGAGGAGTCATGAAATTGAACTTGAGGAAGATGAGCCTCAAAAGAAAGGTAAGTCAATTGCCTTAAAATCTAATAAATTTGCTAAAGCGTTGCAGGTAATAGAGGAAAGCTCTGAAGAATCCTCATCTGAAGATGAAGATGAATTATCCATGTTGTCCAGAAGAATAAACAAACTCTGGAAGCATAAAGGAAAGAAGTTCAGAAACTTCAGGAAGCCTGACCAAAGAAAAGAATCTTCTGGATACAAGAGATCTGGCAAAAAGGAGGTTGTCTGCTACGAATGTAATGAACCTGGGCATTACAAAAATGAATGTCCAAAGCTGTTGAAAGAAAAGCCTAAAACAAAATCTGATAAGAAGAAGAAGGTTCTAATGGCAACCTGGGATGATTCAGATACATCTGAATCTGGATCTGAGTCAGAAGAGGAATGTGCCAACGTAGCATTGATGGTAGACATAGAAGATCAAGAGGAAGGAATTTCAGGATCTGAATCTGACTCTGACGCTGAAGAGATGTTCTTAGCAGCAAGGTCAAGACGCCAGTCATGGTACCTGGACTCTGGATGCTCGTGACATATGACGGGAGAAAGGTTTGTGTTCCAAAGTCTAGAGCTTAGATCTGGAGGTGATGTGAAATTTGGAGGGAATCAGAAGGGCAAGATCATTGGATCTGGCACTATTGGAAATGGTAACCTTCCCTCTATTACTAATGTTTTACTTGTAGAAGGATTAAAGCATAATCTATTGTCCATAAGTCAATTAAGTGACAATGGTTATGACATAGTCTTTAATCAAAAATGTTGTAAAGCTATTAGTCAAAAGGATGGCTCAATCCTATTTAGTGGAAAGAGGAAGAACAACATTTATAAAATAAATCTTTCAGAACTTAAGGTTCAGAATGTTAAATGCCTCTTGTCTGTTAATGAGGAGCAATGGGTCTGGCACAGAAGATTGAGGCATATTAATATGAGACGTATATCTCAGATTAATAAACTTAATCTTGTCAGAGGACTTCCTAAGCTGAAGTTCACCTCAGATGCTCTTTGTGAAGCATGTCAAAAAGGGAAGTTTTCAAAATCCTCTTTTAAATCAAAAAATGTTGTTTCTACTTCCAGACCATTAGAACTACTTCATATTGATCTGCTTGGACCAGTGAAAACTGCATCCATCAGAGGCAAGAAGTATGGATTAGTCATTGTTGATGACTACAACAAATGGGCATGGGTAAAGTTCCTAAAACACAAGGATGAGTCACATTTTGTGTTCTTTGACTTCTGCAAACAAGTCCAGAATGAAAAAGATTTCAAAATCATAAAAGTCAGAAGTGATCATGGTGGTGAATTTGAAAACAAATATTTTGAAAAATACTTTAATGAAAATGGCATTGCTCATGATTTTTCCTGTCCTAGAACTCCACAACAGAATGGGGTTGTATAGAGGAAAAATAGAACTCTGCAAGAAATGGCCAGAACCATGATCAATGAGACTAATCTGGCAAAGCACTTTTGGGCAGAAGCAATCAACACAGCCTGTTACATTCAGAACAGAGTGTCTGTAAGACCTCTTCTGGAAAAGACTCCCTATGAATTGTGGAGGAACAGAAAGCCCAACATTTCATATTTTCATCCTTTTGGATGTATTTGCTATATGTTAAATACTAAAGAAAATCTGAACAACTTTGATTCTAAAGCACAGAAGTGTTTCATGCTTGGGTATTCTGAACGCTCTAAAGGCTACAGAGTATACAATACTGAAACACAGATTGTGGAAGAATCTATTCATGTTAGATTTGATGATAAGCTTGGCATTGAAAAGCCAAAGCAGTTTGAAAGTTCTGCAGATAGAGAAGTAATTCTCACAGACTCTGAAGACTCAGAGGCAGACAAAGCTCAAGTGAAGGAACCTGAAGCAACGCCAGATGCAATTCCTTTGACTTCTCAGATGAACAACTTAAACATTTTTGAAGAATCAACTGTTAGAGGATCATCTTCCAGAATCAAAGCTTCTCATCCAGAGAATGTGATCATTGGAAAGAAGGATGACCCTATCAGAACAAGATCCTTCCTCAGATCATCTGAAGCATCATTATTTGGATTGGTGTCAATAATTGAACCAACCTCTGTGGATGAAGCTCTGCAAGACAATGACTGGATTATTGCCATGCAAGAAGAGCTAAATCAGTTCACTAGAAATGATGTGTGGGACTTAGTTCCAAGATCAAAAGGATTCAACATAATTGGAACTAAATGGGTCTTCAGAAACAAGCTTAATGAGAAAGGAGAAGTTGAAAGAAATAAGGCAAGGCTAGTTGCTCAAGGGTACAGTCAGCAAGAAGGAATTGATTATACAGAGACTTATGCTCCTGTTGCAAGGTTAGAGTCTATTCGTTTACTCATTTCTTTTGCTGCACAATATAACATCACTCTATATCAGATGGATGTTAAAAGTGCCTTTCTAAATGGTATTATAGAAGAAGAAGTTTATGTCCACCAACCTCCTGGTTTTGAGTGTGAAAAATTTCCCGAACATGTTTTCAAACTAAAGAAATCTCTGTATGGTTTAAAACAAGCTCCCAGAGCTTGGTATGAGAGGTTAAGCAATTTTCTTCTGGAGAAAAATTTCATCAGAGGCAAAGTGGACACAACACTCTTTTGTAAAAAATTTAAGAAAGATCTTCTAATTTGTCAAATATATGTGGATGATATTATATTTGGATCTACCAATACTATGCTGGGAAAGGAGTTTGCTCAATATATGCAGGCAGAATTTGAAATGAGTATGATGGGAGAATTGAGATTCTTTCTGGGAATTCAAGTCAACCAAACTCCAGAGTGCACTTACATTCATCAGACCAAATATGTTAAAGAACTTCTGAAGAAATTTAACATGACTGATAGTAAGATAGCAAAGACTCCTATGCATCCAACTAGTACACTAGGCAAGGAAGAGGTAAGTAAGAAAGTAGATCAGAAACTCTACAGAGGTATGATAGGATCTCTTCTCTACTTAACTGCTTCTAGACCTGATATTCTGTTCAGTGTATGCTTATGTGCAAGATTCCAATCAGATCCTAGAGAATCACACTTAACAGCCGTTAAGAGGATTCTAAGGTATCTGAAAGGTACTTCTAATGTGGGTTTGTGTTACAGAAAATCTGATGATTTCAAATTAGTTGGATTCTGTGATGCTGATTACGCTGGAGACAGAGTGGAAAGAAAAAGTACTTCTGGAAGTTGTCAATTTCTAGGAAGAAATCTAATCTCTTGGTACAGCAAGAAGCAACCCACAATTGCATTATCAACTACAGAGGCAGAATATATTGCTGCTGCTGGATGTAGCAGCATATGCTCTGGATGAAAAGTCAGCTAGAAGACTATCAGATATTTGAAAGTAACATTTCTATTTTCTGTGATAATACTTCTGATATATGTTTGTCTAAAAATCCCATTTTATACTCTAAGGCAAAACATATAGAAATTAAACATCATTTCATCAGAGACTATGTTCAGAAGGGAATTATAAACTTAGCCTTTGTTGATACAGATCATCAATGGGCAGATATTTTCACAAAACCCCTTACTGAAGATAGGTTCAAATTCATTCTGAAAAATATTGGTATGGATTTGTGTCCAGAATAATATTTGTCAGAAGCAAATTTTTCAGATGTAAAATGTTTATAACTCTGAAGTATTTCATCTGGTGCTTATTAAATTTATGTTCATTTGTGTGTATCTGAACTAACCAATCTTAGAGGATCTGAACGTTGGCTAACGTTTCATTTCTCAAGAGAATTCAGAAGCACATGCAAGCAAACACGTGTCACTCTAAATCTGAATAGATAGCGTGTACACTACTGAAGAGACGTTTGAGGTATGGTTTGAATAGTGAAAATCTTGATTTTCCCCCCAATTTGTCAGAATCAATTAATGCTTGAAATGATTTTTATTCTCTTTCATTAATTGTCATTAAATGCTATGTAAAAAACGTGCTTTGTATGTCCGTTGAGTGCCTTAATTGTTTTCTATAAATACCACATCTCACACCCATTTCACACTTTTCACAACACAAGTAAGTTTATGCATTTCTGTCTTCTATTCTCTCTTCACAAAAACCCTAAACCCTCGTCAAAATCATCTTCATCATCTTCAATGGAAACCTCATCTTCTACAGCAGCTCAGTTTCAATCAACCATGGCTGCAGTTACTTCTGCAAATATGGGTGTGACTCCATTCACTGTACCTAAAAGGACTTTGTTAACTCCTGTTGACAAACTTGAAGTTCTCTGTGAATCAATGGTGGAATTTGATTCGTTAGCTGAAAATGGATTTGAATTTCGTTCAATAATTGATGCACAAGGCTGGGTAAAATACTTTGACAGATTATTTGGACCAGTTTACCCTCATCTGGTGAAAGAATTTTGGATACATGCTTCTGTTTATCCCAAATTCATCTTGTCTTCTGTTCTGGGTAAGGATATTATAATTACTGAAGATCTAATTAGGAAACTCATAGGGTATAAGGAGACTGATAGAGTATGTCATATGCCAGCTGGGCGTGTAGACATGGAAGAAGTTTATGAGGAAGTCATCACTTCTGGACAGGCCTCCAACAAATTTAAAGATCTGAAGCCTGACTACAAAATCTGGGCAAAGATTTTTCTGGGATGCATTCATCACAGAAAATCTACAAATTCTCTAGATTATGTGAACAATGAACAGATATACTTCATGTACTGTTTAAGTCATAGCACTAAGGTAGATCTCCCTTACATTCTATTTATGCATTTATGGAATCATATCAATGCTTCAAGAGAATCTGTAAAGGATAAGGGTCAGAAGATCAGAACATGGATTCCCTTTGGAAGGCTAATTTCAGACATTCTGACAGAGAATGGTCTGGTGACTGCTCTGTATGAAGCTGGAGTCAAGGATGAACTTGAATCCATTGTTGGAAAACCTCTGAATGCAAAGAGTCTTCAGAGACTAAAAATTGTAGAGGAACTCTCATCTGCACCCAAGAAGCTGAATATTTCTGAAATCAGTCAGAAGCGAATTCCAGTTGAAAACTATCCACTGTTTTGTGCTGAGGAACCAAGGAAATAATTGTGAGATATATTGATGCATGCAAAGCAGATGGAACGCCCATTCCTGCAGATATTCTGAAAAGAGAAAGAGAACCAATGCCTGATGTATGCAATGAGAACACAAGGAAAAGAGGTCAATCAGAGGCAGAAGAAGTTGCTGCTCAGAAGAAGCCAAAAGTTGCTGACAAGCCTCAGAAGCTGATCAAGAGGAAAGCATTTAGAGACGCCCCCTTTGTTCCCACAAAGCGTATCAAGATTAAAGGTACTAAATCTTCTGTATCTTCTTTCAATAACATTGTTTTAAATGAATCAACATTTAGTTCTATTCCAAAACCCCCTCCTACTCAAAAATAATATGTTCCTGCTCCATCTCAAAAATCTGAACCATTAAAAATTCCTTCCCCATAAAAATCATCTGATCCCATTTCCACCACTCCAGTAAAACCTTCTGTTATTCCATCATCTGAACCAACAACAACAACAACACCAGCCAATCAAACTCCACCACCTATAACAAAACCAACAGAACAATCTGCACCACAACAACAACCAGAACAACAACAACAACCAGAAAAACAACAATCAAACACATATGAACCTATTGCATCTGCACAAGTTATTTCTGAACCACCTATATCTGAACAACCTACTTCTGAACCACCTACATCTAAACAACCTGCATCTGAACCTCCACCAAAACCTTCTGAGCATCAATCAGAACCAACCAACCCATCTGAAACAAATATACCTGAGACAGAGGTTCTAGAAGTTACACCTCTCAAAATTGTTTTTGAAGTGTCTTCTACGTCTTGTACTCCAACCACATCCTCAAACTCATCAGAATCTGATATACACCCAGATATTCTGTCACCTCCCTCTCTCAGAAATCTTGCAGTTAACCAACCAGAACCACCTGTTTCATCAGACTTTCTCATTCCCAATCCCATTCCAAAACCTAAGCCAAGGAGATCTGATTTGTATCCTTTGCTTCCTTTAAACCACTCCCCACTGATCCACTTTCTTATGTTTTGAAAGTTAAAAATTTCTATGATAGAATTGAACCATCGGACACTATCACCCCTCTTAAACCCAAGCTTTCCATCATTCTACCATCTGTTCTTCAAACCTATATAAAAGAACTGCCATAAATGACTTCATCAGAACCTCTTTTATCTGATAAATCTGCAGTCATTCCTTACTCTTCTACCATATTTGATGTTGTTTCCTATGCATCAGATGCAAAACCATATCTGTTGAATGCTTTAATCAGATCAAAAACTGTCATTTCATCTGATCCTCCATCCATACCCTTCTACCCTCGTCCTCTGATCACCATTCCAAAATTCACCATTCCACCTTCACCTCAACCCAAGCCAATCAAATTGGAAACTCTTCTAAAACCAAAACCTAGGTTGAATGTTGATCATTTATTTATAAGTTTTTTGAAAAAATTGAGATGCATTTAGGCTCTGTACAGACGAATGTTTATCAACAATGGATACAAATGAATCTGATGCTATTTGGAATAGCTTCATCAACAAATTCAATACTGTAGCATCAAATCTGAAGAACGTATGTTCTGATGATGCGAAGCTCAGATTTGCTGAAACTGCTAGAAGTTTGTTCTGGACTGTTAAAAGATATGCACCATTGCTTCTTAAAGATGCTCCTTCATCATCTGAAGTATGTGATACATAAGTGAATGTTGAATCTGCATCTGAAGACAACCCTCTGGCTATGACTCTTGTAGAACATCCCTCTGGACCTACTGCTCCTGACTCTGAATCCCCTATGGAAATTGACTCTATTTCTGTTTCAGAATCTGTCCCACCTTCTTCACCTGAGATCAAGAAAGAGTATCCAGATCTTGAAGATAAGATTGCAGTTCTGGAAGCTGGTCAATCAGAAATTAAGTCATGGATGGCTAAGCAAGATAAGAAGTCTGAAGACATGGCTTAGTGGATGTCCAAACAAGATCATAAGAATGAAACCATGGCTAAGTGGATGTCAAAGCAAGAACAGTCATCCTCTGAGATCACTGATCTGTTGAAGATGATTTTGTCAAAACAAACTTAGTTTATTTTTTATCTGATGTTTGCACATGTACTTGAATCTTTTCTGATGTTTATATTATTTGCTCTGATTGAATTAATGACTCAATGTTTTCTCTACATGATTTATCTTTTCTGTATTTCCTTTTATTTGTCTTTTAAAAGTTTTTACTTTTTGATTATGACAAAAAAGGGGGAGAAAATAGATCTGAATTGTTTAAATAAACTCTACCAAAATGAAACTTCAGATATATCAAATTTTATCTAACATAAACTCTAAGTGTTCCAGAACATTTGATAAATCTGATATATTCTTTAAAAGAAACTCTGATACTCCCAGATCATATCTAACTTATCAGACTCTGACTCTGAAACATGCAAGTTCAAATGTTTAGAACAATCAAGCGCTAATTCTGAAAAGAATACTCAAGACAAAAAGGGAAGTTTCTATTCCTTATTAATATTCAATTCAGGGGGAGATTCATCATCTCAGGGGGAGTTATGATTATTTTCTTGTCTATTTGAACAAAATTTCTGATGTTTTTGTCATCATCAAAAAGGGGGAGATTGTTAGAACACATATTGGTTCTTAATAATATCTCTATGTTTTGATGATAACTATTATGAAATTTTGTATTTAAGAATTATATACTCTAAAATTTGCTTGAGAATATTTGCTGCAGATGTTAAAGTAAATATCACTCCAGAAGCAAATTAGATCTGAACATAAGAAATATGCAAGGCTCTGAAGCGTCAGAAGCATCTTTTAGAAGATTCTGAACGCTGCCACCAGAAGATTCTGAGCGCTGCCTCCAAATGGATCTGAAGCAAGCTAGAAGCATCTGAAGCAATGAAGAATTCTGTATGAAGAGTTTTCAAGCACAGTTACTTCAGAAGACTCTGATAGTACTAACGCTGCCAGTACTGAGGATCTGACCCAAAAACTCTGCTCTGAACTTATACACGCTAAAAGCACACTTGCTGCAAAGACTCTGATTCAGCAAAACTCTGATGAACATCAGAAGGCTCTGACTAACTTAGACTCTGATGATTCTTGCTGAAAATTGTTGAAGAAGAATTCAAAGATTATGTCCGTTGGAATATCCAAACGACTCTTTCCTTATTTATGCTAGACACAAGAACAAAGATAAAAAGGATTTCTCTGTGCATTCTTCTTCTAGGAAAGGTCACTTGATGTGAAGACAAAAAGGCTCAGACCTTTTGGTACACTATTCTCAACGTGAAAAGCTCTTGGATCACTGTGCCTATAAAAGCAAGTTTCCACTCATCTTCTTCAGTTGACGAATACACTTGAAAAGAATTCATTAAAAAGCTGTCATACAACTCATATATTTTTGTTAGAATTATTTCATTGTTCTTAATCTTAAGTGAAAAATCACAGTTGTGATAATGTTTTATTAGAAGCATTTTTACACTTGTATTTATTATTACTTTTGATTGTAAGAGAACCTTAAGAAGATCCAGTTAGGATCAGTAGTTCTTGAGAAGACTTTGAACAGTTGTTCTTAGTGCTTACTATTGTAATCAGTTGATTAAATAGTGGATTAAGTCCTTTTTTGAGAAAGGTAAATCACTCTAGAAAGGATGGACTAGAGTAGTTGAGTTCAACGAACCAGGATGAAAATACTTAAGTTTTTTACTTCTAAGTTTATCTTCATACTTATTCAACCCCCTCCCCCTCCCCCCCTTCTAAGTATTTTCTCACCTTCAGTTATATGTTGAAACATGAGTTGTTAAATGATGTTGTGCTACTTGCTGGATTCTTATTGTTGTTCTAAAGCTAGAGCGTTGTCGTAGCTGCTGTTTTGGTTTTATTTTCTTTATTTTGGCTTGTTCTTGGATGCTTCCTTAGGTCGTCCTAGTCCAACTTAATTATTGATTAGGCTTGGAGTAGGATAGACATTAGGAGTTTAATCAATGCATGATAACAATAGGTTAGTCCCTTTTAACCTCAACCTTAGGTCCATCTTTTGCATGCTAGCATTTGGATAGAATTTCCCCTCGCATCCCGACCTCAGGGTCATTTTGCATGACAGCATTAAAACCAAGTTCCCCTTAGACCTTCCGTGCGTCTTTCTTTTCTCTCTCAAAACAACATCAAAATACATAATAAATACGATGAATATTGTGCGGCACGAGCCTTAAATATATGGGAAATAATGAGCAATGGGTCTCTCCTTGTTTCGTCTAGAGTGTTTAGCATACGTCCCGTCTGGGGTCGATTATGCGACACCACCACTCCTATATCATAAACTTTAGTGCAATGTGATTCTCAAACCAAATTAACTCACTTCTCTAAAACTCACAAACAAACGCAAATCATTTTCATCATTCATGATCGTTTGTCAAAAGCATTTTCAGAAAGAGCGTTATTATTCTGTTCTATCGCAAACAAGCATCGACCCTGACTGCTAGAATGGAAACTTAGCGTCACTCATAAAAAACACTAAGCAACTCGTGGTTAGCCGAACTACAACTGCTCTGATTTCTCATACCAGATGAGGATACGTAGGCACAAGACGATGATGTCTTGGCAAGCAACCTTCCCTTTCACCCGTAGTTTTCTAAACTACGTTGACTCTGACTTTCCCATTGCACAAGGGAATACGTAAGCTTAGGACGATGAAATCCTATTGAGTCTCCTTTTTTTTTCCTTTTCATTCTCATTTTTGTTTAGCAGTATGATTTAGATAAACACACTCTTTGATTAGACAACAAGTGTAGGTCCCGTTGAGTACAACAGACGCGAGAGGGTGCTTATACCTTCCTCTCGCGTAATCGACTCCCGAACCCAAAATTTGGTTGAGAGACCATGTCTTCTCCTTTTTGAGGTTTTCTTCGATCGTTTCCTTTTCTCCGTCGGGATAAATAATGTTTGGTGGAGACTCTTCTATTTTTCCGTCGGTTGTTTTTCACAATCGCGACAATGTGGCAGCAACTTTTTTTCTCTTTTTTCCCTCTCTACACCACACGACACTACACCACTGGCTTCACATTCCATAATAGGACGAAATACACATAAAGACAAAATACCATGATCCCATGCAGCCACTTGCAGTGCGTGATCTTGATCAAGATCGTCAGATCAACATACTTATGATCCAACGACCCATACTACTTCTGTGTGTTGACTTCTTTTCTTTCTTCTTGTTGATCATTTTTTCTTTATTGGCAGATTGGGTCCTTTTTTGCTTTGTTGGGCTTGCTTTTATTCTAGCATACCATTTATTAGGCCTACACCCCAGGCTGAAACAATAATACTTGGCCTTTCATGTATTTGGGCCATGTGCCCAATATTAAGTATACACACCTGTATTTATTTTTTTCACCCCCTTGCAGCTCTATTTTTTTTAATTATTTGTTTTTTCTTTTTTCTTTTTAATCATTTCTAACACATGTTTAAATATATATTTTAAATACATATTTTGGTAGAATTTATTTCTTTATTAATTGTTTAATTGGATCAATTTTATTAGAATTTTATTTCTAATTTTGAATAATTAGGATTAATCTTAGAATTGATTTTTAATTAGAACTCATTAGAATTTAATTCTCTCACCTCTTTCATTTATTTTTTTCAATTAGATATGGTTGTATGGTTTGTATGCTTGTTTTTTTTTTAAATTCTTGCATGGTTTATGATTTATCCCCCCATTGTAGGTAAAATGTTCTCAATCCCAATAAAAATGTAATAGTCTTAGCACTTCCCATTTTTATCACTTTTCTTTACTCGTTCGTTAACTTAACATAACCAAAAAATGATAAAAATAATCTTTTTCAAAAGAACAAAAATAACTTGATCTAATGTCAAGTGTTTTCAAAATCAAACAAAATTGAACTCCTCGTAAGTGCTTGATCCAACGTCCAGCACCTCTCCCGTCTCATTCACACAAATTTCAATCTCAACCTAAAAAACACTTGATTCAACGTTAAGTCATTTTGAAAACTTTTTTTACAATAAACTGGATGAAAAATGATGGGATGTACATACTTGTGCACACCATTTCTCAAGTACTTGAGTTATCAATCGCGCTTAACTTATGGTATGATGTTTGTCTTCCATTCTAAACACTTAAATATAAAACGAGTTTAATTTAGTCCTCATAGGGCAAAAAAGAGAGGTTAGATGAATTGTCCTTTCACCTCTCGAGTATTTTGATTGTCGATCGTGCTTAGCATGTGGTTAGATGTTTGTCTCCCTCTAAGTATCAATGATTAAACTCGCCTCACAAATTTTATAAACAAAAAAAATTTTGGAATGAAAGGAGAGTTTGGGATACCATTGTTCTTTTAGCTCCTAAGCACTTAGATTGTCGGTCGTACTTAGCCTGTGGTATGATGCTTGTCTCCTACTCTAAAATTAATCACAACCAATCAAATTCAATTTTTCGCCTTAGGGCACTCAAAATATTTCATAAAAGGACATGTTTTCCATTCTACTACAATACAAACAATGCTTAAGCCTCCCATGTGCGAGCACTCAAGCTACATTTAACTACTAGAATGCAATCCAAGCGCATCCATTCTACCGTAAATAAACAAACACTTAAGTCTCCCACACACGAGCATACAAGCAACGTTTAACTGCTAGAACACGAATGTTAATATTGTTCAATAAAACAACTAACACATACTTATTTTCTACTCCGAACTACAAAGCTATGATTTCTTTATTGCGTCATGAGAATACGTAGGCACAAGATTGCGAAATCTTAGCAAGCAGGCTAATTTAGAACTTATTTTTCCCCTTTATTGCAAGTAACCTTTAGATAGTAACACCAATTCGCATGTAGAACAGTCAAAATGGTTCCCTTTGAGTACAAAAAATGTGAGGGATACTAATACCTTCCCCTTGCATAATTGACTCCCGAACCCGAAATTGATTGTGACGACCATTTTCTTCACCTTTTGGGATTTGATCGATATTTTCCTTTTCCTTTGGAATTAATAAAGTTCGGTGGGGACTTTGTATTCTTCGCCTTATGAAAACGACATCCTTTAGACTCTGAACTACTAATATAATAGAGTTTTAGAGAGAATCCCACTTAGTAGTATAAGCTACTAGGTTAGAGGCATAAGTTCTCTTATCCACCAGACTTTACACTTTAGCTAAAATGATAATTTTGATTGATTCAAGGTTAGTTTGGATAATATATGGAATAGATGAAATGTTAGTCTGTGAAGCGACAGAAGACATATTGTTATGGAGAGATAGGTTTAGGGATGTTTAAGGGTGAATAAAGTTAAAAGAGATATGTTCAGATTCAATTCTAGGTTCATAAGAAAATTGAACCAGAGATAGATCCTGAAACATTTGTTTAGTTTCACTCTGAAGTTTAGAAACACCTTAACCTTGAGGTTGATTATGAACAGGGATAGGTTCTTTATGAGGTGATGATTGAGGTGATGGTTGAGGTGGTTAAGTGTCTGATGGGGAAGTAATTTTTGGTTGGATAATGGTTACATGTTCAACTTTAGAAGCAAAACATCTTTGATTAGATGTTTGGTCTTGAGAGAGAAAGTTTGAATGGGAATAGTTGGGATAGGTATAATAAAGAAATGTTTATGGTTTATGGATTTAAGGCCAAGGTGGGTTTTGAAACTTGTTTCATCATGTTCTGATTCAGAACTAGAAGAGGAAGTTTTTACACTAGAGATATATATGGGAGGTTTGAACATGGTGTTCACGGGTGATGGTTGATCAGAAACTAAAATAAGAGTTAACTGGTTGATCACCAGTGGGTTCAATAGAGGGTGAAGAATGGTGATTAGGAGAGGGATTGGGTGAGGGAATCAACGAGGGTGGTGGTGATTTATGGTTTAGGATGGAATAATCAAAATAATATTTAGATACAAAGTTTAGATTAATACTTGTCATATCAATATTCAGTGCCTCTGAAGTAGCATGATTTTCTTCAACAACAGCTTCTGAAACAACTTCATCAGGAATACCAGAAGTTCCAGTCTCAACAGACTTTAAACTGACAATAACTTCATCATCCTAAACCTTGGCAGACTCCAGATCACCACCAGAAACAGTCTCTTTTACCAAAGTATTAGATGTTTTTGTATGCTTCTCTGAATGGTCCAGCATAACAGGTGCTAATAGTTAAACACTTTTGAAGATAGGCTCTAGCATACTTTCTTGATCAGCAACATCTGCAACTTTCTTTCTTCTAGCCAATGACACACCAACATCCTCTTCTATTTCATACAGCTTCCTCAACTGCTTCCTTCTTAAAGGTGCATCCGATGAGACAAAGGAAGAAGACACATTTGGAGAAGTCTTTCCACTTCTTGTCTTGGATGGCATTAAGACAGTGGAAGTAATGACTTCTTCAATCTCCTTTATTTTCTTAGAAGGCTTCTTAATATCCTTTTGAGAAATTGAAGCAACTTGCTTCCTCTTTTTATAAGGATTAAACACTTCAAAAGGTTTATCAGGTAAGTTTTTCAATCTAATAACCACTCCCTTTTTTAGTGCCTATTCAATGTATAATTTGATTACTTAAGATTATCCATCTTGGTGATGACAAGATAATCCTCAAGATAATCAAGACTAATACATCTAATAGAGACATAAACTTTTGAGGCCACCGATTTACTTTTCTTCAGAAGCTTCATGTTTGAAAGAACATAAGCTGATAGAATATTTCCATGTATTTCCTTCAGATCCTCATAGTTAGACAAAGTTTTAAGGGCAACAATTAGATGACCCTGATAAAATAGTTTAGATAACAATCTTGCATAGGTAACATTCTTCTTGTGATGCTTCGTGCTATCCTTGATTTCCTCACAAAGATGACGGTAGATGCATGCAGAGAGATTGATTTTATCTTCATTCTTCAGGTAGAAGATAAAATGTTTGTGATCCCATGAGATTTAGTCAAGTACTCCCTTCTCTAGGGATCAGACACCCAATAAGATTTTTAAATAGAAGCTTGAAAACCTTTTGCATGTTCTTGACCTTTCTAAAGTCAGAAGAACACAAATTACCAAAGTTATCAAACAAACGGCTTTTGATAGCTTTTGCTTCAAGGAAGTTCTCTTTAGTATTCACAATAAACCTTCCAGTGTTTGGTGCCTTCAAAAGTTTAGCAATAGTCATCTGAGTGATTACAACATTAATGCTGATCTAATTTCTACTTCTTCAAATTTCTTCAATCCCACTTATTATCTACTATTTCCTTTCAAAGATCTGTCATTCTCTACCAAAAATCCGAGTTCCTCAGATGCATCATATTTATCAAATATTTCTGACCTAACCCAGAAATCTCTTACAAGATGAGGGTAAGTCGGTCCATTAAACATACCAAAGAATGTTGTTCACTTTTGTACTTTGAAGTAGCTCCAAAGATCATACCCATTTTGATTGAATGAGTCGAAGTCAATAATTTCTTCCACCAATAGCTTCAGATCCCCTGATTTAAATCTATGGATTTGGGCTTGATAGACATGCTTTTTCCAAATTTGACGATCATGTGTGCATGTTAAGCAATAGACGAGGACACCGTTGATGAAATTAGTTTTTAGGGTTTTTAGGGTTCTCTTTTTGAAAATAGAGTTTTCAAAGGAAGTTAGAGAATAAAAAAGTGTAGGAAGTAAGGGAGTGAAATGTGTGCTTCTAATATAAAAAGAGTGTTTTAATGAAAAGGGAATTTTAAACAAAACAAAACATAAATACAAAAAAAAACAAGAAACAATGTAATAAAGGCAAATAACCAAGAAATGAGGAGTTTTTATTCAACAGTTACAATCCACGTGTCAGAAGGCGTTTCAAATTTATGACACGTAAGAGCACAGGTTCCAGAGGCAGTTACCACGAAGTGCCCATATGTGTGTATATCAGAAGCGATTAATTTGTATTCATAGTATCAGAGGCTAAGATGCTTCGTAGGCTATTTATTCATCAGAAGCTGATTCAGAGCTTTTTATTAAAGTAACTTATAGACATCATCAAACTCTGATATAAAGTAAGATTATCTGCACAACTAATAAAAGTAGAATTGTCACAATGAAGTATAATTCTTCTTTCATAAACATGAAGTTCTTCTGACAAACATTTAAAATTCAAGGATTAGAAATGGTTGCATAAATACACAAAGATAGTCATACCTTTCTTTGTGTAGTTTCATATTAGTTTTTGAGATTGTTCAATAGGAACAACATTGTTCCAACAATGCTCTACTAAAATCCAAAAAAAGTCTTATTAGACTTCCAAGAAAACTCGATAAACTTCAGAGATATGACTAAGAGTTTAAAGCACCATTTCAATAAAGGAGAACATCACTCTTCCTAGTACCAATAATCTTATCTTACTGGTTTCTTCCAGATTCAACAATTCCTTCCTCCTCCAGAGTTTGGGTTTGGAATGTAGGATTTCTTCTTGTTTTAGATTATAAGCAACCATTGTCCTAGATCAGTAGTTGTTACTTTGCTCTTTCCATTTAGTATGGGTCCTCTAAGGTTAGTTTCACATGGCTTCCTCTTACTTTGAGCCTTAGCCTTATAGGAGGTTTTAGACTCATTCCAATTTTTTTTCTATAAAGATTTTGTCTTAGATAAGTCTTGACTTTGAATTTTGAGTTTCTTGGAACCTTTAATACAACAACCTTGAGTTCTGAATTCTTCAGAACCTCTAACTTGAGAGCCTTGGGTTCTAGTTTACTTGGAAATTTTTACCTTTGAGTCTGAGATTCCAATTCCTTCAGAACTTGTGAGTCATTTACCACAGGTTCTGATTGGTTCAGAACTTTACAATTTTCAGCAGCAGGAATAAAGTAAGCATTCAGCCCCTTTTGAGCAGTGATTAAAGAATAAGGATCTGACGGTTTTATCAAAATATCATTCCTTGGATTATAAGGTTTCTGATGATAACCAAGACTTTTTCCTTTCCTCTTACTTACTCCATAGATCATGGAAGCAATTTTGGTTCTTTCAAACCCATATATGATAAACTATTGAAGAGCTAATTCATTTTTATCCAAAGGTTTGTCAGATATATATTGTATTAAAGCAATTTGATCTCTTTCAAGTTTTTCAATTTTATATTTAGAGAGTTTTAGGTTGTTGCGGTGAGAATAGGATATCAAATTATTGATTAATTTGAACCACATCTTTATTCACAACCAGTCTTTGATTTATCCAAAGGAAAGGTTAAAGAAAGGAAAAACCTATTTTTGCATCGTAAACATAATGCGGGGAGAGATCTAGGGTTCAGGGGTTGGTTAAGCTTAAGGAAAGTATTAGCATCCTAAACTTCTGTAGTACTCTACAAGAACCTCTTGTTTTAATGTGCTATTGCTAATGGCTATCTGCTTGAAGAATATGCTAAAGGTTAAAGGGTAAAGAGAAGGATCTAAGGGGTTATTCCTAAGTATACTCACCAAGACTCACATCTTGTGCCTACGTATCCGAGGTAGGGGATGGAATTAGAGTAATCGTAGTTCCCCTCGAAAGGGAGGAAGAGGAACTTCTTGACTGTGGTCAAGGTTCCAGGGGGACATAAACGTTCATAGGGAAGCGTTTATGTGGAGTGCATCGACTCTGATTTCTACATTGTAAAGTTGAATTGAAAAGGGTGAAGGTAAGTATTCCACGGCGAGAACTTACATGGAGTGCGGCGACTCCTGATCCTAAGGCTAGGGTAAAAGGGTAAAATGTCCACGGCGGGACACCTAAGCACGAGTACGGCGACTCGGATTCTAAGGCTAGGATGGGGTGAAAGTAAGGCATTGACGCGGCGGTCAAATGGTGTAACCTTTCCTTCGGAGGGGAATACGATAAAGCAGAAATGATAATATGAGGTATTTAGATGTGATAACAATGAAAATGATAAATATATGGTGATAGCGATGAACAGATGATAATAGCAATGATACATGAATATGTACAACGTAATGAAAAAGGTCAAGTTAGAATGACAATGAGGGTGATTAGCCATGGATTAGTTAAGGATTTCGATTGTTAAGTGTAATGGTGAAATACTTAGCGGTTAGAATTTGAAGTTAATTGTTTTTGATAATTTTATTCTTAAGTGAAAATTGGACAATGTGAGAATTAATTATTTTTATGATTTTTGTGAGATATTATGTAATTAAAATAATATTAGAATTGGATTAAGTTAAAAAAATGTTTTAAATTAAAAAGTTAATATTGAATAAAATAAAAAAGGTTATTTACTTTTTTTAAATTAAAGATGAGACGATTAATTAAATCCTAATAGTTCTAAAAAGGTTATATTAAATTAACTAGAAATTGTGAAAGGCCAATTGGATTATTAAATAGATATTCTTTTTATGGTGTTTTTTTTTCATGAAAAAGAGCAAAATCAAATAAGATAAAAACTAATTTAACATTTCATTATATTTTTTTTATTTATAAACTTGCAACTTAAAAAAAGCTAAACTAACATAAAATTGTAAAAAAACAATTTTTATTATTTTTATTTTTAAATTTCGTTTGTTTTATTTATAAAATAAAATATTTTTTTGATTTTTAATATTAAGTTAGTTGTTAGTAAATTAGTGGTTAGTAATAGTTAGTATTTTTATTATTATTTCAAAATTACATAATAAATATGACAGAAAAATAAAAAAAGTAAAATAAAAAGGAGAATGGGTCGGGCTGGGTGGTCAGGCCCCAGACCCGACCCGACAGCATGTTTAAAAGGGGGTGGATGCAGATTTTAGGGTTTTAACCCTAAAATCAATAAGACGGTCGCGCGGCCCCTTGAGGGTTCTCCTCTAAAATTTCTCTCATCCCTTTCATCTCACGGTCCGCGAAATGCTTTCTTCTTCTTCTCTTCTTATGGTGCGAAATCCTCTTCTTCTTCTTATCTGAAAAACAAAAGATTTAACATGACGGAAAACAATGAAATAGCGTTTTTTTTACCCCAACTGTTGATGGCTTTCGTTTGGTTTTTGAAATAATTTTTCTTGTTCTTTGGCGATGATGATAAGTTTTGAGCCCTTGGGATTTCACGTTTTTTGGATCTTGACGGTTTTTGCTGGCTTTGAAGTGTTGATAGGTTTACGGAGACGGTTTTGCTGTTTGCGAAAATGGGTTTGTGATTTTGATGTGCTCGTGGATGTCCGGCCAGTTTTGGATGATTTCGATTTGGGCGATGATGATAAAACTGAGCCCTTTTAGGTTTTGGACGGATTTGTGATTTCGGTTGAGATTTCGTGATGTTTATACTATGATTTTTTGTCCCCTAGATGATATGATTTTTTTCGTTTTTGTTTTTGGGTTTGATCCGTGATGATTTTTTCGTTTTGGATGATGGTCGTCCCCTGCTGAACTTCTGATTCTTTCCTTTTATACACTCTTCTTCTTAAAACATATTTTGATGACTTAAAAGAAAGTTTCCTTTTTGATTGAACATGTTTCGACATGTTGTGGTTATTTGAGAAATTATTGATGGTGGTGATATGTTCCGGATTTGGATCTAATGATGTTTTTGTTCTTACCATCTTTGGTTCTTTTGGATTTTGAAATGGGGATAAGGGCAGAATTCGGATTTGCATTGATGCTGTTGGATTTGATTTTCGGATATTGTCCCTTGATGTTGTTTGATGATGATTTTTGAATTTTATTGTTGGACCTCATTAACTTTGATGATGATATTTGCGAATTTGGATTTCTATGGGCTTTGGAATTTTTTGGTGAATCTGATAAAATCCAATCTGTTTTTCCTTGGGGGCTGTTTGGACCGAAAATCACTTTTTTTCAAAAATCTTTCTCTTTTCGGAACAGAACATGATACTGCCTCATTTGGGCCTGAGGCTTGCTTGAAAAAAAAACGGTGGGTTTGGTAGCAAATCTGCTTCCCCTCCCAGACCCAATGATGAAATTATTCTGAGGGTCCGAAATAAAATTGAATCAAATCCTTTCCGTTGAAAGATTAAATTTCCATCTGACATCTTTTATTAATTTTGCAGATCTTTCTTTGAAGATTGAAGTACGGAATTTGAAGACATGGAAATTAGGATTTATAAATTATGACTTATGAAGAATGTAACTTCGAAATTTGATGTAATTCAAATATTGAAGCGAAAATTGGCCTTGAACAATGTAAATAAATTCAAAAAAAAAATTTAATAAAATGTGAACTTTATTCTTCCGAACATAATTTCAATCCATATCTCATTCCGAATAAACCTTGAATTTCGCAATTCGCATCTGAAGAAATTACTTGAAACCAAACAAACCAGTGTGAATTCGACACAAATCGTGATTGGCTCAAATTGTGCCTTTGAGAATTAACTCGTAACCGACTCAAATATTCAGTGAGTAAAGACTTAACTTGTTGGAAATAGTTCTCGCATAGACTGAATCCCGATTTGTCCAAACTTTGACAGTCTCAAATCATACGGTTCATAAATCGATTAATATTCATGTTTCCCTTGAAAATCGGAAAACAACTGTTGATCTTCCAAATCTAACTTTGGTGACTCATAGGATCGATCAGATTGATCCTAGGACATGTGCTAAAAGAATTATTTTTTGGTTTTAAGAATTTATCCAAGTTCCACACTCGAATAGGGTTGGGATAAACAGAATCCTAAAAGAACATCTATTCGACTACAGGTTAATTTGAAGGTAAAATAAGGCTTCTAATAAAAGAGAAGAAAGTTTGTTGGTAAAAGTGAATTTGGATTAAGGACGAAGAGAAAAGAATTGCATAGGAAGAAGAGGAATAAGGTAAGGAGTAAAAAAGGGTAAAGACAATAAAGGCAATAAAGGACTTTGTAAAACTTAAAGTAAAAACAAGTAAATTGCATTAAGTTTAAAAGATGGTGTGTTTACATCACGTACATTCTCTTACAATACTCGCTTTCTCTACACTCGGATACTTGGAGTAATCTCAAGAGTAATTTGTACAATAGTAAATTACAACACACTTTGGATATGTCTAAGACACTCTATTTATAGTAACAAAAAATAACCTCTAATAACTTCCACCATAATCTCCTTCTGCCACTTGTCTCAAATGCATGGATCCATTATTCATAAGGTGACACGTGTCTCCCTCAATTTTCCACAAGCAAAACCGTTCCCTCCAACATTCAAATTTCAAATACTTCGACGCACCATTTGTTATCGGCAGGCGGTCGAACCCATGGCCTCTAGGTGAGTCCTTCGACTTAGCTTCTTCTTTCTTTTGACCATTTTCTTGCATTCAAGGTATTCTCCACCCTTTTTCTTTGGACACCCTCTTTCTAGCTGAGGCGTCGAATTTAGGAGCTAACAAATTGCCCACCAAAAATGTCTTTTCAACTTCAACCGTGAAAAGCACATTTTTTGACAGCGTCTGACCTTCGACGCCGCTTTGCCCTCGTGAGTGTCGTCTGATATTCTTTCCACCAATGTAAGCATGAGAAGTTGAAAGGGAATGAAAGAGAAAAAATAAAAATAGCTATGAACATGCAAGCTACTGTTTCGCCGCCTTGATGCACGTTTTATGACGTCATTATCATCACGGCTATTTCCTCGGGACTCAACAAAATCGTGGGCCATCATCACCCTACCATCCTCGGGGATGTGATTTGCAACTACTACCTCTGCCACTCCACATCCAGGCATACACGTGGCCCACTAACTCTAGCCCTTCAATTATGGAAACTTTCAGTCTTCCACTCACTACATAAGTAATTTTCCTTTGTTGTTTTCACTTTTTACAACTTCTCTAACTCCCCATAACTTTCCTTGATTTTTCTCTAATTCTCTGCTCTCAACCAACCAACTCTTACTTCTTTCAACAATGGCCGATCATCAGAAAAATAAAATGAAACCTAAGGGACAAACTTCTGCATCCATACTTCCTCCCTTTGCTAGTTTGAGCGGCCCTCAGGCGGTAAAAAATCAACAGTTCATCCGCGAGCCCCTGACAGAGGAGAAACGACACATCTACGAATCTCAGGTAATCATTCCTGTTAATGTTGCAGGGAGGCCTTTAGCCATGTCTGGGCCTTTACCCCCTCCTGGTCTCGACTATTCTGCCATCAAAGATTTCTTTCCTTCTTACAAAACCACTAAACCCCTAGGGCAAAGAGACTTCAACAAAGCTTCCACTGATGGTCCTGATAATCTGAGCCTTTTCGACGTGGACTTTAGGTATCTTCATGATGGGGCCAGATTGTTTAGGGCCACCCCCTATTTCAAAGATTCTGAACTCTATCTCAACTGGCTGACGAAAATAGAGAAGGTAAAAGCCCAGGAATAGAAGGAAACTGGGATTTACGATCTGATTATGATGTCGAAGGTAGGCCCTTCGTACTGCCCTCTCATGTTGGCCTCCTCCTTATTCTTCTGGGATAGGACACACAACACTTTTCACCTTCTTTGTGGGATGATGACACCCACTTTACTCGACATAGCGGCCATTGTAGGCCTAAAACCCTATGGCCTCGTTTATGATCCCGAGATCGATAGTCATGACAATATTGGTTTTGCCAATAGTAAACATACTTATACATCTTTTGTCCAATACTACCACAACAAAACTAGTACCTCTGTTGATGATGAAGAACACATAGCCTTCTTGGCCATGTGGTTATCCCGCTGTGTATTTTGCACCAAATCTTTGCAGGTGGCGAGAAAGTATCTGGTCCTGGCTAACCAACTGCACCTGAAGAGAGGCATTTGTCTTAGTGAAATGATCCTGGCTAGTATTTACGAAGCTTTAGGCGAAGGTGCAGGTAAACTGAAAGATCCTGACAGTCATGGCAACTTGCTGTTGTCGGGCCCCTTCTAGCTTCTTCAGCTGTGGCTTAATGCCACGTTTGAGCACAGTCTCCCCAACAAATGTGAAGTTGATGAACATTCGCCTGCAGTTGCTGAGAGGTGAGTCGAGTGGCCTCGCATGGCTCAACTTACTCCTAGCGAGGAAGGTCATTCCCTTCGATCCAACTTGTCCAACTTTGTTCATATATTTACAAAACGGCATGAGTTTACCGCGAACATGGCTCCCTTCGCAGGACGAAAATGTGGGCCAGAATGGTTTACTAGACCTTTCCCCGCTCCCTTAAAGAAACATGAGGAGGAGTCGAAGCTGATCTAGGAGAGGTTCCTCATTCCCCGCCTACTGATCCACAAACTAAACCTCGTAAAAGGTCACTCCACCCTGTTAGTCTATCAGCCTAACTTGGTTTCTAGACAATTTGGGTTAATTCAAACCTTGCCCAAATGCTTGTACGATAAGAAGTCACACATCATCCTTCCTTTTACTATGATGTCTCCTCTGGATTGTTCGACGTAACTGGCACGCCATGCTCATAAGTCCTACCTCACACCTGTTCACTTTGAACCCTCTCATTTTTGCTCTCAAAATTTCTATGACTGGTGGTCGAAGCATTATGCTTTAGAATTTCTCGATGCTCCCAGTTTTACCCGCTTGATTGACCAAGCTTTCATTGATGTGCAGGAGAAGGTCAAGAAAGGTACGTCCACTCATATCAAAGAGATCCAAGCCTTTCAGAAATATTTTGAAACTTCCTATCGACCAGATGATGTTAGTCGAACCATCCGCGAGGCTGTTGTTACCTTAAAAGAAAAATTTTCCAAAAAATGGATAGTTTTAAGATTCCCTCTTTTGTTCCTTGTGAGAAACGGTATGAGGTTGCCTTTAAACTTTTCCCCCCAAAAATGCCTCGACTACCAACCGCTGGTTTTGGCGTGGCTCTTGCCCCTCCATTTCTAGATTGGTTTATCTGTGGAGATGCTATAAAAATCCTTCGACAGCAGTCTAAGCCCAAGGCACAGCGGGTGGTTCCGACTAAACATACACTCGATACGTTTAAAGGGCACCTTCATGTCAGTATCGAAGATGTTCGCATCGAATCCTACATTCTTGAAGGTTCATCCCCCTTTGATTTATACTTCCCTCTCTGAGCTTTATTGTTGCTAACTATTTTAAGTATCATCTATTTTTCAGCTGCTCCAAAACGTGCTGCCCCAACGACCAGGACTGAAGTCAAGGACGAAGGTCAAAAGGTAGCCTTCCGCAGCTTTTACTATCTCGATCTCCTTACTCAATCTCACCATTTCATGTTGTTTACAGGCTAGTCGAAAACCACATACTCCTCAAAGGATATTAAAAAGGGCTTCTCCCCAAATTATTCTTGATTCTGATGACGAAGATGAGTCTCCTCGTGAGAGTCTTCAAGTGAAAAGAAAAAAGAAAGATTATTCATGATGTAGATGATCCACCTGCTCCAACTGCTCCTGTTGTGACCAACACACCTCAACCTACCAACCCTCCTCCAAAACATACTCCTGCTCCCGTAGGGGATGCTTCGCTTCAAGTGGCTGTCCCTATGGAAAGTGATAATTCGAGTCCCGCTGATGAAACTGTCAAGGTATGTCACACATCCACCTTTCCTTGGGTCTTTGCATTGAATCTTTCTATAATGTCCACCTTTTCTAGGATGATGCTGGAACTTCAAGATCTAATCCCACCGCGATTCCTCTGTCGCTATACTCCTTGAATAGCCAAGGTGAGCCTACCTATCATCCCACTTCTGATTTGGGTTCTGGTGTGAGTTCACTTGGCGAAATTAATAAACCTGATTCTTTCACAGCCCCTCCATCTCCTGCAAAGACTATTACCCAGCAGTCTCAGACTGACGGGTCTGATCATGAAGATGACCATCCTCAGGTTGATCCTATTATAGTGGATGATGAGGTTGACGCTTCAGAGGAGAAAACAACTCCGGCTGATACGACCAACTCCCTTTTGGGTGAGACAGTAGCTGTGGATGAAACAGTTGTCGAATGTAGTCAAGCCATTGAGGATCAGGCTAAGCCCCATCCTGAATTGCATGAATTCTAGTGACAAAAGCACTGGGGATGCCATGGAGGAGGATGTTGATAAGATCAAGGACATCAAAGATAAAGAATTACAAATTATGGACACTTTTGTCAAAGGACCTGAAACTGTTGAAGTAGCAAGGACTCCCGTTCCTCCTACCCCAAAAGATATTCCAACAAGCTCTTTCCCAGACGAAACTCAACTGACTCCCGCTGAACTGGTTGCGTTTATTTATCGCATGTTACTTCTCGCACTTCATTTCCCGCATTTTATATTCAGTATAATATGATTATTTGTGTTGTTGTGGGATGGGAGTTCTGATGAGTGAGAAGCCAGACCCAGGCTTGAGTGCACCATAGACTTAGAGTGGAAATTAGTGGGCGCGTGCTTGCTTTGCAGGCACTAGTGTCTCATGAAATCCATGCTCAGACGAGGTTCATCCGGTTGGCTTCACTTTCAACCCTTTGGGTTGAGACGGTTGCTGGTTTGGTGGATTGTCGACTCTGGGGACCGATCATTTGTGATTCAGCTAAGTGAGGCCGCTTCATGAGCCGGTGATGCCACACCTTCTGGGTATCGTATCACCCCTCTTGAAAGTCTGTGACGCTGATGAACGCATAGGATGCCGTACCTTGAGTCAGTTTAGGTCCACACCTGTGAGCGGGGTTGGGTTCATTGCAGGAAACCTTGACCTTCAGACTACCTGGTTTTCTTGACAGTGGATCAGTTTTGTTGGAACCAGGGTTTCTCAGTTGTAGATTTGTCTGTTCTTGATAGAGCAGGTTTTGATCAGAGGATCTTATCATCAGGTGTATGTCTGTTCTTGATAGAGAAGGTTTTGATCAGAGGATCTTATCATCAGGTGTATATCTGTTCTTGATAGGGCAGAGTTTTGTCATCAGTTGTTTGTTCTTGATAGAGCAGATTTTTGGGATCTGAAGATCTCATCAGTAGATGTTATTTGTTCTTGATAGAGCAGAGTTTTGATTGGGGTCTGAAGACCTCATCAGCAGATACTTCTTGGTTCTACATCTGAGGTCCTTATTATCAGACATTTGTTCTTGACAGAGCAGAATTATGATCCTATATATATGGTCCTATCAGATGGTTGTTCTTGGCAGATCAGATTTGTGGTCCTACACCGGGGTTTTCTTCTCATCAGTGGTCGTGGTTTTGTTGATACAAAATCTCCAAAGCACCAGTTACCCGGACCTCTTATTGCATGATTTCATTTTGCATTAGTTTGCATATTCATTTGCATTCCATTAACGTGTGTCTGTGTTGCAGGTACTGTTTTCCCCGATCCAGGATTTCTTGCCTCTTATTGTATTGTTATGGGCTCTCTGAGGAAGACCGTGGCTTACAAGTTCCCTGTCCCCGATGTGGTTAAGTTGACTGGTTTGATAGCTCTAGCAGATGATTCTGTGAGGGATGAGTTCAGAAAATCTTATGGTAGGTTGCTCAGTTTGATTTGTAAGCCTTCGGTATTCGAGTTGAATGGGTTGCATGCTCTGTTGCAGTTCTACGACCCCCCGCTGAGATGTTTCACTTTTCAGGACTTCGTTCTCGCACCTACGCTGGAAGAGTATGCTGATTTGCTAGGTGTGCCTATCAAGAGGCAGATGCCTTTTGTTCATATGGATGCTGAGCCTGATCTGGCTGGTTTAGCTCCTTCGCTTCATTTGGACGCCTCCGAATTAGTATTGACTAGTTGGAACAAGGTTCCTGGGTTCTCCTTGCAGTTTCTGGTGATTAAGGCTCAGCAATGTACCAAGGACGGATGTTGGGACGTGTTCAATGCCATCCTCGCTCTATGCATATATGGCATTATTCTGTTCCCCAACATGTCCGATTTTGTAGACTTTGATGCGTTTCATATCTTCGCTTCATGGAATCCAGTCCCTACCTTGATCGGAGATGTCTATCACTCAATCCATTACCAGAACGAGAACAGGAGGGGGAAGAATGTCTCATGTTGCGTACCTTTGCTGTACAAATGGCTTGATAGTCATCTGCCCAAGAGGGGTCCTTTTGTCTTGTCTGCAGCCACAGCTGAGTGGCCTGAGCGTCTGATGAGTTTGTCTGCAGAGGATATTGATTGGTTCGACAGAGACAGGTTGGGTACTGAGGTGATCTTCAGTTGCAGCGGGTTTCCTAATGTGCCTCTGATAGGTAAGAAGGGTTGTATAAACTACAATCCGTCGTTGTTGTTCCGCCAGTTCGCGTATGCTTTGAGAACTCCGCCGAGGGAGGAAGAGGTACAGGATTCTCTGTACCTCACTGGTATTCTAGTAGGGGATCTGTTGTCCAAGCTTCAGCGCGCGTGGAATGGTATCAGTAAGCGAGGAAAGCCTTTGCTGGGAAAAAGCAACAGTCAAGCCTACCCTCCATATTTGACTTGGATCAGAGCCAGGGCCAATGCTATAGGGATGTTGTTTCCTCATGCCAAGCCAGAAAGTCCTCCAACAATCGAAGAGCCTACTACTGTGCCCATTCAGCAGCATAACCAGGTATTAGCCGAGCGGGATGAACTGAAGCGGGCGAACGAAGAGCTGGAGAAGGAATTGGCTCAGCTCCGAAGCAAGAGGAACGAAGCCGTTCATTCTTTCAAAAGGCAGACAGAGTTGGTGAACCAGCTGGATACAGACCTGACTAAGCAGATAGCCGAGCGTGAACGCATGGGTCGGGACTTCAAAGCTGTCAACGACGTACTGGTTACGAAGAAGCAGCACTTGGATGAGGCATATCGGAGGATATCAAAGTTCAACCAGCACTGGAAGGCTTCCCTGGCCACCAGGAAAGAGCGGGAGGATAAGCTGATGCTACAGATCTCCAAGCTGGAAGCCGAGGTGAAGGACAGTGAACAGAGGTTTGATGAAGAAACCGCCCGCAGATACGTCGCCGAAGGCCAACTCAACAAAGCTCTAGCTAACCTGAAGGAGCGCAAGCTGACGTTTAAGTCCAAGAAGCGGAAATTAGAAGATTGCTTCGGCGAAGGAGCATGGGAAAGTTCAGTTCAGGGACTTCAGTATACCATTGTGCAGAGGGAATTACTCGTCGAGGGGTTGCTCACTCTGCCAGATCATCCAGAGACGAAGGAGTTATTAGCAGAGTATCGCGCCCGTGGTCGTACTTGACTAGTTGTATTCCTTTTGTTTTGATCTTTGTTGTATGCTGACCATCACCAGGCTTGTTGGCTGAGGTCACGCTGTTGATTTGTCTTGTACTCGCTGATGCTATGTACTGCCTTGATAGGCTTTCTTTATATATGAGATTGTTGTTTCCATGATTGGACTCGTACTTCTTCTTCTTATTATTATCAGCACTGGCACTCAGGCACTAGGATCGGGGGAAATCTCCCAAACACACAGACACACGCATGCATTTGCATGAAGCATTTGCATGACGAGCATTTTGTTGTTTTTCCTAACCTTTAGTGTTTACAGGTTTTTCAGGTTTACAGGTCCCAGGCTGTTTCCGGTGACTCCAGGATTGATCAGAGACTAATTCACCGTTATCCAACTAGAGCTAATCAGACCAGGATCATGGATCAAGTGCAAACAAATGTTCAAGAGCTCCGTGAGAGGATGGATCGCTTTATGGAACTTATACAGGTGGTCGCCAATGGTCAGAACCAGCTCAGGACTTTGGTTCAACCTTTGATCTCCAGGGTTGATAGCAACGGCATACTCCATGGTGGGGTCGTGCCTACTCCTCCAGCAGTTGATGCTTCGCAGAATGGTGTTCCTGTGGCCGGGGGCAACGGTAGTGCTAATGGCAATGTGATGGCCAACATCGGACTCAATACGACGGGCGTCGGTAATGGGGGTCTGGGAGCTAATGTCAACATCGGGCCGGTCAACGGCAATGCAGGCGTCGAGAATCTGTTAGTGCCTCAACCATGGCTTGAGGATCATCAGGATGATGTGTTCTCTCAAAGAGGTGCGGAAGGGGAGCTGAATGCTGAAGCGCGGCTCAGATTCAAAGCACTTGAAGACAAAATGAGAGATATTGAGAATCAGAATACTTTGGGCGTTGATATGTCCAAGCTGGGGTTAATTGCTGATTTCAAGGTACCTCCTAAGTTCAGGGTGCCTGACTTTGAGAAATATAAGGGCACCACCTGCCCTCGTGTCCACCTTAGATCGTACTACAGGAAGATGTCTGCCTATTCCAAAGACGAGAAGTTGCTGATGCACTTCTTCCAAGATAGTCTTTCCGGGCCATCCCGCGAGTGGTACATGGGTCTGGAGCCCACTAGCGTGCGCACATGGAAGGATCTCGCTGAAGCGTTTGTCCACCATTACCAGTACAATAGCGACTTGGCCCCGAACCGAGTCCAACTCCAGAACCTTTCGCAGAGGAATAATGAAGGATTTAAGGAGTACGCCCAGCGGTGGCGTGAATTGGCAGCCCGGGTTCAACCGTCGATGGTTGAACGCGAGCTCGTGCAGATGTTTGTAGCTACCCTCCCAGGGGTTTACTATGAAAAGTTAGTCAGCGGTATGTCTGGGACGTTCTCAGCTCTCATTACCATGGGCGAGCACGTCGAGAATGGTATCAAGATTGGGAAAATTCAAGGTGAGTCATCCTCAGCTGGAGGAGGTGGAAAGAAACCTTATGCTGGTAAAAGGCGAGAAGGAGATGCGAGCGCTGTGACCAATGCTCGAAGGAAGGGCAAAGGCCCTCAGCAGCAGGTAGCCAGTATAAATATCCCAGCAGCTCCGCAGCAGCAGCAACCGAATCAGCCGGGATATAGAAAATACCAGAATCGGGCACCTTTGACAAACCGTCACTTCGAGGCGCCACCCATGTCATATGCGCAGCTCTTGCAGACTTTGCTTCAGCTTCAGTTGGTTCAGAAGAGGACGATGGCTCCCTTGACAGGGGCACCTCCACCAGGGTACGACGCAAATGCCACTTGCGATTTCTACTCAGGGGCACCAGGCCACACAATCGAGAACTACAAAGCCTTTAAGCACAAGGTGCAGGACCTGGTAGATTCCAAGATCATTAACTTCTCCGATAATGTGCCCAATATCACGAAGAATCATATGCCGAATCATAGGGGAGGAGGAGTGAACGCCATTATCGAAGAAGAGAGTGCAGATCTGTTGATTGATGTCAAAGACCTAAAACGCCGCTTAGCTTCGTTAAAGCTAAGTTGCTGAAAAGAGGGTTCTTCCCAGGATGTGGAGAACTATGCATGGACTGTACCACACATTCTCATGGATGTGAGCAGCTGGTAGAAGGAATCCAAAGTCTGATGACTGAGGGGATTCTGCAGTTCAGCCGGAGGGCTGAAAGTGTATCAGGAGAGGTAGTGTTGAAGCAGGCCGATGAAGTCGCCACCATCACCATCCCTCGCCAACCAATAACTATTTCTGCGCCCAGACCACCTACCATCACTATCACCAAAGCTGGGCCGATACCATTCGAGAGCACTAACGCCGTTCCGTGGCATTATGGGTCTGAGGTCTATTGCAACGGTCAAAGGTTGGAGCTGGAACCGTATGGGTCGACTGTGGAGAATCTCGCAGGAATCAGTGGTATTACCCGTAGCGGAAGAGTGTTTGCACCGCCAGAGGTCGTGGCAGAGAAAGCGGTCAGAGCTGATGCGGTGTATAAGGGTAAAAGCAAAGTCGTCGAAGAGGCCCCGTGTAGGAAAGAAACAGATTTGCTTGTCAAAGATGCCGAGTTTATGCGGTTGGTAAAAAAGAGCGACTACAAGATTGTAGACCATCTCCATCAGACGCCTTCGAAGATTTCTATTCTCAACCTGTTGCTGGGTTCTGAAGCGCACCGCAACGCGCTACTGAAGGTATTGAACGCTGCCTACGTACCACAAGAGATATCGGTGAATCAGCTAGAAGAGGTGGTAGCCCACGTTAATGCTGGTAATGGGCTAGGTTTCACAGATTTAGAGCTGACGCCTAAAGGGAGGAATCACAACAGCGTCCTGCACATCTCGATAGAGTGTAGGGGCACAATCATGTCGCACGTCCTGGTGGACACGGGTTTGTCGCTTAATGTTCTTCCGAAGAAGGCATTAATGAAGTTGGACACTCGCGGATTGCTCTGCACACCCAGTGATCTGGTGGTGAAGGCGTTTGACGGAACTAAACGCCACGTTTTCGGAGAGTTGACCCTGCCGATCCAAGTCGGTCCGGAAACGTTCGACACGGTCTTTTATATCATGGACATCATGCCTTCCTACAGTTGCCTCTTGGGCCGGCCATGGATCCATGCTGCTGGTGCCGTGACCTCCACGTTGCACCAAAAGCTCAAATATGCTGTCGGAGGAGGCATAGTAACCGTGTGCGGCGAGGAGGACATAATGGTGAGCCATTTGTCATCCTTTAAGTGTGTGGAAATGGATGGCGAAATCCATGAAACTCTCTGCCATACATTTGAAGCTGTCAAGGTGAAAGAGGTAGCTCCTGTAGTCACAGAGAAGCCAGAGATGAATCTCTCCTCATTCAAAGAAGCTCGGGCCGTCGTCGAAGCCGGATCCACCCCAGGCTGGGGGCATATTTTGGAGATACCTAACAAGCAGGATAAGTTTGGGTTGGGGTATTCTCCCGGAGCTGAAGCTTCTTCTTCTTCGTCTAGCAGTGCGTCACGGGGTAAGGGGCCGATCCTATTTACCAGTGGCGGAGTGATCTTCAAAAGCATCAACGCGGCGTCTGAAGACAGCGGGGATAGCGATTGTGATCTCGACTCTTGGATTCAGCCAAGCAAGCCGAGCGAGAAACTCAACAATTGGATCATCAAGGATATCATCCAGTTGGCAAGTGAAGAGTAATGATTTACTTTTTTCAATCATTGTACAACCCTATGTCCTACCCGGGGCATAGCGGTTTTATTGTCAGGGCCTTGTTGGATTATGTACATGCATTTTGTTAATAAATCAAAGGCGTTTTCTTCGTATTCAAATATTGTGTTCTCTGTTATTCCTGTTTTATGTTTGTTTTGAAAAACAGCAAAATGGCAATGAGGTTTGTGCTAACCTGCATATTCCTGTTTTAAACTTAACCCTTGTTATTGCAGGATCCACATAACAGATGACATCGACTCTGGACCTTCTACGGCTCACTTCGACTTCGATTGCCCGATCTATCAAGCCGAAGAAGAGATTGATGAAGACGAGGACCTTCCTGAGGAGTTGGCCCGCTTGTTGAAACAAGAGGAAAAGGTTATTCTGCCTCATGAGGAGGAGATTGAGATCGTGAATCTGGGTTCTGAAGAGCTCGTCAGAAATGTCAGGATAGGGGCCGCACTGCAGAGTGATGTCAAGCAGAGATTGGTCGAGATGCTTCGAGAGTATAGTGACGTCTTTGCTTGGTCATACGAAGATATGCCCGGACTTGACACGGACATCGTGGTCCACCGCTTGCCGCTGCGAGAAGATTGCCCTCCCGTTAAGCAGAAGCTTAGGAGGACGAGACCAGACATGGCCGTTAAGATCAAGGAAGAAGTGCAGAAACAGCTCGATGCTGGCTTCCTAGCGGTCACCACTTACCCTCCGTGGGTCGCCAACATAGTGCTTGTACCGAAGAAGGACGGTAAGGTACGCATGTGCGTCGATTATCGGGATTTGAACAGGGCGAGCCCTAAAGATGATTTCCCGTTGCCTCATATCGATGTGTTGGTCGACAACACAGCCCAGTTCTCCGTGTTTTCGTTCATGGATGGCTTCTCCGGTTACAATCAGATCAAGATGGCGCCGGAGGACATGGAGAAAACGACGTTTATCACCCCCTGGGGAACATTTTGCTATAAGGTAATGCCCTTCGGTCTGAAGAACGCAGGGGCCACTTACCAACGAGCAATGGTAACTTTGTTTCATGATATGATTCATCATGAGATCGAGGTCTATGTTGATGACATGATTGCAAAGTCCCAAACGGAGGAAGAGCATCTGGTCAACTTATTGAAGCTTTTTGAAAGGCTTAGGAAATTCAGGTTGAGGCTGAATCCTAACAAATGCACTTTCGGAGTACGGTCCGGAAAGTTACTGGGGTTTATCGTGAGTGAATGAGGCATCGAGGTTGATCCTGCGAAAATAAAAGCCATCAAGAAATGCCAGCGCCGAAAACAGAAAAAGAAGTTTGTGGTTTCTTGGGCAGAATAAACTACATTGCAAGGTTTATCTCTCAGCTCACGGCCACGTGTGAACCGATGTTCAAGCTTTTAAAGAAAGATCAGGCGATTACTTGGAATGAGGATTGCCAGAAGGCTTTCGAAAAGATAAAGCAGTATCTTCAAGAACCTCCAATCTTGATACCCCCAGTGGCTGGACGGCCATTAATCATGTATTTGACAGTTCTTGAGAATAGTATGGGGTGTGTTCTCGGTCAGCACGACGAGACGGGCAGAAAGGAGCATGCCATTTACTACTTGAGTAAAAAGTTCACTGACTGTGAATCTAGATACTCGATGTTGGAGAAGACGTGTTGTGCACTAGCTTAGGCTGCCAAACGTTTACGACAGTACATGCTCAATCATACCACTATGCTAATTTCGAAGATGGATCCGATCAAGTACGTCTTCGAGAAGCAGGCTCTTTCGGGCAGGATTGCCAGATGGCAAATGGTGTTAACGGAATATGATATTCAATATGTTTCCCAGAAGGCCATCAAGGGAAGCGTATTGTATGATTACCTTGCCGAACAGCCGGTCGAGGATTACCAGCCGATGAAATTTGAATTCCCTGGTGAGGATATTATGTTTCTCAAAGTGAAGGACTGCGATGAGCCGTTGCCCGACGAGGGGCCAGATAGGAAATCCCAGTGGAAATTGATATTCGATGGAGCGGTTAATTCCTATGGAAGTGGCATCGGGGCGATCATCACGACTCCCCACGGATCCCATATCCCGTTTACTGCGAGACTGACGTTTCCAGTCACCAATAATGAGGCGGAGTATGAAGCATGCATCATGGGTCTAGAAGAGGCGATTGATTTGAGAATCAAGAACCTAGACGTATATGGTGACTCAGCGCTTGTGATCAACCAAATTAAAGGGGAGTGGGAGACTCGTCAATCGAATTTGGTGCGGTACATGAATTATGCCAGAAGGCTACTTCCGTTCTTTGATCGAGTGGAGCTCCATCATGTGCCCAGGGATGAAAATCAGATGGCTGATGCCTTAGCCACGTTGGCTTCAATGTATAAAGTCAATTTTTGGAATGAGGCTCCAAGAATTGTCCTTTCGCGTCTTGATAGACCGGCATTTGTCTTTGCAATCGAGGATGCCGCCGACGGTAAGCCATGGTTCCATGACATCCAGACTTTCCTTATGACTAAGGAGTATCCTGCGGGTGCGTCAACCCAGGATAAGAAGACTCTGAGGAGGCTGTCTGGAAACTTTTATCTCAATCCTGATGGAGTGTTGTATAAAAGAAACCACGATCTCGTGCTACTCAGATGTGTAGATGAGAAAGAGGCGAGTATGCTCATGGAAGAAGTCCATGAAGGCACATTTGGTACGCACGCCGGCGGGCATGCTATGACGAGAAAGATCCTGAGAGCAGGATACTACTGGATGACGATGGAGTCAGATTGCTTCAGATTCGCGAAGAGATGTCATAAATGCCAGATTTACGCTGATAAAGTTCATGTGCCTCCGTGCCCGTTGAATGTCATGTCCTCCCCGTGGCCGTTCTCCATGTGGGGCATCGACATGATAGGCAAGATCGAGCCTACTGCATCTAATGGTCATCGCTTCATTCTGGTAGCTATCGACTACTTCACCAAGTGGGTGGAGGCAGCCTCGTACGCTAATGTGACCAAGCAGGTAGTGGCTAAATTCATAAAGAGGGACATCATCTGTCATTACGGAATTCCCGAGCGGATCATTACTGATAATGGTTCGAATATGAATAACAAGATGATGAAGGAGCTGTGCCAGAGTTTCAAGATCGAACACCACAACTCATCTCCTTACCATCCGAAGATGAATGGCGCCGTTGAAGCAGCCAACAAGAACATAAAGAATATTGTTCAGAAGATGGTTGTGACCTACAAAGACTGGCACGAGATGCTGCCATTTGCACTGCACGGTTATCGTACGACGGTACGTACGTCGACCGGGGCAACTCCTTTCTCCTTGGTGTACGGTATGGAAGTTGTCCTACCGTTAGAAGTGGAGATCCCTTCTTTGCGAGTTTTGGTTGATGTGAAACTCGACGAGGCAGAATGGATTGCGAATCGACTGAACCAACTCAGCCTGATGGACGAGAAGAGGTTAGCATCGATTGCGTTTGGTCGTCTGTACCAAAGCCGAATGAAGAAAGCTTATGATAAGAAGGTGCGTCCTAGAAGCTTTCAGACGGGTGATCTCGTCCTGAAGAAGATTCTTCCGCCACACTCCGATCACCGGGGCAAGTGGACTCCGAATTACGAAGGTCCGTACGTCGTCAGCAAGGTCTTCTCGGGAGGAGCTTTGTTGTTATCCATGATGGATGGTGAAGATTTTGCATCCCCGGTGAACGCGGACGTGGTTAAAAAATACTTTGCTTGAAAGCGACCCGCTGGACAAAAAAAGAGAGTCCAGGCAAAAAAGGGGCATCCCGGCGAACCAAAAACAGAATAAAAGGTTTGGGCAAAAATTAGGGATATATATTAAAAAAAGGTACACCCGCGAAGTCGAAAGCCTACACTGGGCGGCTTCGGCAAAAAAGGGTATCCCGGTGAACTGAAAACCCGCAAAGGGCGGTTCACGCAAAAGTTAGGGATTTGAAAAAGCAAATGACTGCGTTCCGCGTGTGGACTTTCATTGTTTAGTGGTTTGGAGGACCCGAGGGCTGTTTATCTGAATCAATCTCTTCCGAAGCTGAAGCGTCGGAGAAGTATCGAAGTCGAGTGGGTCATAGAGGGATCAACTCATGGTGTTCGTCTACGCCTTGTTGCCGACATTTGTATATACTGATGTATATTTATGTTTTATTTTTGCGCGGCTTCCTCATTCCAGGAGCTTGCATCTGTTGTAAAACATTTTTTACCCATTCAGGGGTTCGTTATCAATAAAATGCATACTATTCAGCAATTTTGTTTGTCTGTTTAGCATTTATCTATTTTGTTTGCGGGAAAAAACGCCGATGTCTTTGATAAAATGCGCATACATAAACTTACTGGCCTAGGCCACTGATTGTTGAAACAATTAAGTACTTGAATATTGTCACGAGATAATAACCTTGATAGGTCCCTTTGAGAAGGGTATCTTGTCTGTTTGTTTGTGTTGTTACAGGTGTAGCATATTCCAGACAATGCGCCGTGCGCATCCCGAAGCAGGATGATTCCTCTTTCCCCAGCAGAGTTCAGTAGCCTCTCCCCGCAGAGTCTGAACGCGAGACAATGAGCATTGATATGCCTCCCCAGGCAGAGATGATTCTCTCCCCAAGAAGATGTATCCTGAAGGAACGTCATCTCCTCAACTGAGTCAGGCGCTGAAGCGCGTGTTCACTCCCCCAGCATCGGGTCACAAGTGCAGGTTACGTAGGAAACTATTCGTACGTCGAAGTATGCAGCAACTGATGGTGCCAGACTGAAGTCTCCAGCGGAATTAAAATTCCTCACCAGAGTCGTACTCTCCCCCGAAGTCGGATGATTCCTTCTTCCCCAGCGGAATTGAAATTCCTCATCAGAGTTGTACTCTCCAGTGAAGCAGAATGATTTCTTCTTCCTCAGCCGAGTTTGCAAATCCCCAAGAGAGTTGAATCCTTGGAAGTTGCTCAGACCATGATTGGTTCTTCCCCAGTGGAGTGTTGAGCAGTTGAAGTTATTTCCCCACAGAGTATCTCCAGAGAAGTAGCCGCGACGGCCACGCAATTTACTCCCGCGATTGACATCGCTTTCCCTCAGCAGGTCCTGGTTCTCGTAGAGCTTTGTTCCCCTGCAGCAATCAACTGAAGTTGTTTCCCCCGCAGCATTCAACTGAAGTTGCGTCCCCTGCGGAGTCCAATTGATATTGGCGTAACCATGATTCTCCTCAGCAGGATGATTCCTCTATCTGAGTAGTTCTTTCTCCTTGACAGGAGAATTCCCCCTCGGCATTTATTTTGCTGACGGGACCGCATCATTGTGCATGATTGCATAGCATTTATCATAAACGCATAGCATTTCCACCATGTGGAGCATTGTGCCATTGCCGAAGCATATGCATAATAAACATGATCTAGGTTGCTACCGTTCTTGTTTTGCAGGTGTTCCGCCGCAGAATTGATTGCTCAGGATGATTCCTGACATTTTCCCCAACAAAGTCGCTTGCTCAAGATAATTCTTGAGATCCCCAGCGAAGTCTTCGGTTCAAGATGATTCTTGAATTCCCCAGTAGGGGCATTTGCTTAAGATGATTCTTAAGATCCCCAGTAGAGTCCCCAGTGAAGGTTGCCCAGGATGAGTCCTGAAATCCCCAACAAAATGTTCGCTCAGGATGATTCCTGAAATCTCCAGGTTGGTTACCGGTGCAAGATGATTCTTGAAGGTCCCCGGCGGAGTTATTTGTCCAAGATGATTCTTGAAGTCCTCAGCAGAGTTGATTCATCCAGAATGATTTCTGGACCCCCGGAGCGGAGTTGCTTGATAGTTCTCCAGAATCCCCAGCGGCGAAGCGTCATCCCCAGCAGGTTTTCTAACGGCGAAGTTGAAACCTCCCTTGAAGACTCCATGATTGAAGTCTGACCGTGTCAATGAAGCAGTTCTCTCAGCTGATGCGGAGTGCCTAGTGGCATGATCAACTTGCTGATGAAGTCCGGCTGATACCCGACAATTCCCTTGGATGCCTGATGGCATGATCAACCTGATGGTTGAAGTCCGGCTGATGCCCGACCGATGTCTTTGAATGCCTGGTGGCATGATCAACCTAATGGTTGAAGTCCGACTGATGCCCGACAGTTTTCTTTGGATGCCCGATGGCACGATCGACTATGTATTACAGGTTACCGTGTGACCAATTCCCCAATGAAGTTCTTCACCCTGACGGCGAGGTCAGAGGATGTTTGTTTTTGACGGCGATGTCAGATTCTTTGTTGCTCCAGCGGCGATGTTGGATGTTTGTTTCTGGCGGCGATGTCAGGTGATTGAGCTCTCCAGCGGCATGTTGGATGTTTGTTTTGACGGCGAGGTCAGATTATTTTGAGTTCTCCAGCGGCGATGTTGGATGTTTGTTTTTGACGGCGAGGTCAGACGATGTTGAGAGTTGACGGCGAAGTTAGATTATGTTGAGTACTCGACGGCGATGTTGGGTGTTTCCCAGAGTTATGTTTGGTTGACGGCGATGTCAGATTCTTTAGTTCTCCAGCGACGATGTTGGATGTGTGTTTCTGGCGGCGATGTCAGATGATTTAGCTCTCCGGCGGCGATGTTGGATGTTTGTTTCTGGCGGCGATGTCAGGTGATTTAGCCCTCCGGCGGCGATGTTGGATGTTTGTTTATGGCGGCGATGTCAAGTGATTCAGTTTTCCAGCGGCGATGTTGGGCGTTTTGGTTATCCGACGGTGATGTCAGATTCTTTAGTTCTCCAGCGGCGATGTTGGGTATTTTAGTTGTTCGACGGCGATGTCAGATTCTTTCGTTTTCCAGCGGCGATGTTGGGTATTTTGGTTGTTCGACGGTGATGTCAGATTCTTAGTTTTCCAGCGGCAATGTTGGGTGTTCTGGTTGCCTGACGGCAAGGTCCGGTGTTTGATGACAAGGACAGAGGAATTTAATGTGGATAACTAACGACAAGGTTCAGATCAGTATGTCTCCAGCAAGTTGCCGTGCAGCTATTATTTCAGTGTTCGAAGATTCGTTCCCGCAGGGGTACCGTGTACTTGAGCAGTTGGCAAATTTCCGGGTTTATCGGTATTCAACCGTCTCGCACCTTGATTGGCTGAGAGTCGTTCGCTCCTCACCCAGTCAGGTTCAAGCCGTTTGAATAGGGGCAGCTGTTGCACCCCAAAATTTGACCAACATTTATTTACCCATCAAGAGTTGTATGAGGCTATGAAGAAAGCCAAGAATGTTATTCAAGTGTTCAAAGGTTGATACCTTTGTCAGAGAACTCAAGAGATCCTCAGAGGGATTGGTTGAAACCAAGGTTGTGTGTCTCATGACTTGAGAGTTGTGGGAGCTCCTCAGATGATTCTGGGACTATGAGGATGGACTTGAAGCTTTTAGAAAGCTTATGAGATGTCTTGAAGGTCATCATGAAGCTTAGAGAGGTCATTGTACAAGAATTCAGAAGATTCAGCCATGAGTGGTGGAATTAGGGTTTGACTGGGTCATCCCTAGGTCAACTGATGATTTGGAGAGGGTTGAGACCTAATCCAAGAGCCATGTGATCATGGAATGATGTATTACGATGTTATAAGGATGATCCCTAGACCAACTCATCATGATTGAGGAGTTTGAGAAGTTTTAAGCTAGGGTTTCTAAGGATTGACAGTGTAAAATCCCCTAGTTTGATCCCTATCTTCAAGGCAGTTTAGCTCAAGATGTGATTGTCATTTCATCTTCCCCACAACATGAATGTTGTAGAGCTTGTTCTTAGCTTTAATTTGAGTGCTATAAGTCCTTGATAGGATTTGTAGAGCTCAAGTTATGGCTTTGACAAATTACAGATCACCTGAGGTATGTGAATCTGGGTCCTTGAAAGTCACCCAACTTGCATACAACGTTTGCCCTAGTAGGATGATTCCTATGGATTCTTGGTCAACATGAATGTTGCAGAGCATCTTCTTAGCTTTCTAGAGAGTACTAGAAGTCCTTGATAGGATTTGTAGAACTCAACTTATGGCTTTGACAAGTCAAGGGCATTTTGGTCATTTGGAGGTTATAGGTCATTTTAAGCATAAGGCCATATCTCCTATTTCCAAGCTTCAAATGGAAAAATCTTCAACATAAAAATTGCTTAGAATGATGTTTTAAGGCTAGTAGGGAGGTCATGAGATGTTGAAAAGGCTCATATCAAAAAGTGATAAAAATGGCCTAAAAATGAGGCATAAGTTAATTAAGATGAAACTGAAAAATGGAAATCCCAAGCTATAAGTCCAAACCATGTCATATAATAGGTCATTTTGACTCCAAATAACATTATAAGAACAATGGTTCAGCCACAATTTTGATTTGAGGCTTGGATCATAGGGCTGCCTTGGAAATGCTTACTTGCACATTAAGGCACCAAACCAAAACTCAAAAGAACTCAATGTACACATTGGTTATGCATTGTAACTCATCTTAAATCTCATATGGGGATAAATTCAAGTCAGAATCAAAGGTTATGAGATGCTTGGCATGAGATAGCATGTAAGGAGAATTGGATTCAAAATGTCATGACATGAAAAGTTCAATTTCTCATTGGATGATCCTAGATGGTTCTAGATGATTCTAAACCACTCTATATAACAAATGTAACTTGCTCAGATGCAAGGTTGGTGTGAATTGGTGTAGAGAAGAGAGAGTGAGATCCAAAATCTTCCATTACAAGTCAAGTGTCAATTCTTCATTCTTCTTCATTTCCATCCCTTTTTTCTTCACAAACACATTCAATACACCATAGTGAAGCTGTGCAGATTGAATTGAGATCAAATCCATGGAGAATTGAGGAGTGGGTGATTCAAATTTCAAGGTTGCAATTCAAAATCGGTTTCCAAGAATCAAGCATTTTCAGCCATTCTTTTTGCATACAGAAGCTAGAAGATTACTCAGTGAAGGAATTGGGAAAGATTCAAGGCTTGAATTGAAGGATTTCTCCATCTGTTCACTCAATTTAACCAGGTTTGCAACTTTCTTCGTGCACCTTAATTTATGCATGATTGATTAGATTTGATAGGTTAGAATGGTTAGAAATCAATAGGAGATCATTTCTGGAAAGTTTGAAGAGAATTGGTGAAGATTGAACTAGGGACCTCATTTCTTTGATGACCAAGAACTCTTGTTATATTGAGAGATGAGCTTAGTTTAATAGCAAGAAATGTTCAGGGTGAGTTGGTGAGTGATCTGAGACATTTAATTTCAAGAATTGTTAAGATTGATGATTGAGTATATTTTGGATCTTGGATCGGGTTCCTTGATTTAGGAGGTTTCAGTTGATTTTAAGGGTATGATCGTGTTCAGCATGAGAAATCAAGTGGATTAGGGTCTTGAATTTTAAGAATTGATGAAGTTTTGAGGGAGTTCGAGTTGAGGAAGACGAAGCTTCATGCTGCATTTCCATGGAGGTTTCTTAGAACCCTAGCTCAAGGTTGATGATGAAGTCTCAACCATCAGATGCAAGCAAGACCTTTGACTTTGGCCAGATCCAATGGACACGATTTGATTTCAGTTTTGGAGGGAAGCCAGAAACGAGTGAAACGTTGCGTTTCATTAAAAGGGAATTCTGGGTTGTATTGATAATCCCACCCCCCATCAAGGCCCATGTATGATTTGCACTGAAAACCTTTACTCTTTGCACCGCTTGTTTTTCATTTTCCTTTGGTTTTATTAATTGTTTTTTCTGATGAAATGGGCCCAGCTCGCTTGTTGTTTAAACCCCCCATTCTGGGCTCATGTGTGAATTGCATTGCATTTGTTTGCTTCCTGCACCCCATTGTCATGTAATTCATTTTATTTCTCTCCATTTTCATTAATATTAGAAAAATCATAACAATTTGAAAATTAAATATTTTTTAATGGGAATTTTTGCTCCCACTTCACATTTTTGTCTAGAAAAATATAAAATAAAAATATTTTCCTTTCATGCATTTTTAGTATTTTTTGCATATTTTCCATTTTAATTGCTTGTTATTTCTTTTATGTTGGTATATGAAGTTGTAGAATTTTGTGTAGGTAGTTCCCTTAGTATTTTTAGGTCATTCCTTTTAGGATAGTTAGATATATGTTTTATCTTCCCCCTGGATTTATTCCATAATTTTGTGATGAATTTTAGGATAGTTTTGATTAGATAATTCTAGGTTGTGTAGAATTAGGTTAAACTTCAACATAGGTCCATAATAACACTAGATATTTGGGTTTTTAGGACAATTTAGACTATGGGACATATAGGGCATTAAGGGTAGGTATGTAAGATCCCTTAGAAATTATATTAGGATTTAATATAGTAGTATACTATTTTTAGTTGATTTTTGTGTTGGTTGATTGTTTGTGTTGCCTTTAGGGCATTTTTGCTTTAGTTGCTTTGCTTTATGGGCTTGGAGAGCTTGGTATTGTCCTAAGGAGCATTGAGGAGCATAGTAGAAGAGTTGAAGATGCATTGAGGAGCTTGAGAGCTTGATTTTATTTGTCTTTTTTGTTGTTTTAGGGTTAGGGATTAGGAAGAGTTTAGACCTAGTTCACTTCTTTCTTAAACATGGATGGTATCTGTCACCTCCATTCCTCCCTATGATTCAAAGTCCTTCCATGATATACACCTCTCTCCTTTGGAGGGATAAGTGATATACCTAGGAAGTAGAACTTTTGAGGGAACCCTTCATTTGATGTTGAACCCTTAAAGGTCACCTTTGGTGGTCAGTAAGCAGTTCAATATCCCCCAGCTTATCCAGTAAGTGATTTTCTCTGGTTTGATTATCTTGAGAGATGTTGGGCTTGAGCTTGAAGATGAAGGCCTCATTGAAGAGTACAGAAGAGGATGAATCCTTGAGTATTGCCATTCCAGCTGAAGCTTGAAGAGCAGCAAGAGCAGGTTGATACTGGAAGACCCCTGAAGATGAAGTAAAGACTAAAGGATGAAGTTGACACTTCTAAGTGATTGAGATTGATTCTGAAGAGCTGAAGCTTGAACAACAAAGGAAGTTGATACTTACTTTGATACCTGGAGGTCCTGAAGGAGCCAAGTTGATACTTATGATTGATAGTGAAGCCTGAAGGTGGAGCTGATCAAGGAGCTGAAGCTCAGAGAAGATAAGTTGAAACTTATGTTGTAGGGTTGAAACCTGGAAAAGCAATTGATATTTGTCAAAAGTGATGGAAGTCTGAAGACTGAGTTGCTGTTGGAAGAGCTGAAGCTTGGAGTTAAGAGAGGAGTTGATCTGCTTTCTTCTGTTTTCTTTTTCTGTATTGATGTGTTTTGTTTGACTTGCTTGATGCATTATAATTTCATATCTAGAATAGGTAGAATCTAGGAGCATGATTGCACTAGAGGTTGAGTTGCTCCCTCTGCTTGTATTGTTACTGTGTGGCTTTGCTTGCGGGTATTCGGTAGAGCCCAGCTCCCTTGCCCATGTGGTTTGTTTGTCTGATGGCATTTTATTTCATTTTTATCTGTATGATTGCAGTTTACTGTTTTTGCTTGATAGCATATTGTTTATATTTCAGTATGATTATTGTTATCCATTCTGGCTTGAGGTTGAGATGAGCTTGTGGAGGCTGAAGCCCCACACACATTTCCTCCCTCACTTGCATTGCATGCATTTTACTGTTAAGTTGATGCTTTGTCTGTTTTGGTGTATCATTGACATGATCCCTTAGGACTCTCCTTTCCTTTGATAAGGAATTGATGATAGAATTTTAGGTTGAAACCTATGCATGACAACTTCTAGGAGTTCCCTGTTCAAACCTCAA
The DNA here is from genome assembly GCA_963859935.3 of Lathyrus sativus. NCBI lineage: Eukaryota > Viridiplantae > Streptophyta > Magnoliopsida > Fabales > Fabaceae > Lathyrus > Lathyrus sativus. The sequence continues at coordinate 120,638,635 of OZ012740.1, forward strand.
CCATAGGATAAATCCATGGCATGATAACAGTAGGACTTGATAGTCTCCCTCCTAGTTGGGCCTGTTCTCTTCTCATCTCAAAACAGTTTAAGATACGGTAATCATGAATGATTTCTTTCGTACGGTACGAGCCTTACGCTATCTGAGAAAGGATTGTGGGGGAGTTTCTTTTCCACAGTCTGGATGTTTAGTATGGTACCCTTTGGGTGACATGCGACGCATTCACTCTCAGGTCATAGTCTCTAGTGCGATTGAGATCGCAAACACAATAAAAAACACTTCTTTCGTAAAAGACAGGAAATAAACCGTAGTTTCCCGAACTACGTGAGCTCTGATCTCTCATACCTGTTGAGAGTACGTAGGCACAAGATGGCGATGTCTTGGCAAGCTACCTTCCCCCATAACCCTTCGTAGGCCAAACTACGTTGACTCTGATTTCTCATTCTCTGATGAGAATACGTAGGCATAAAGTGCGACGCTTTGCCGAGTCATTTTCTTTTCTGTTTTCAGCCAGCCTTGATAGGTAGATAGAATAAAACCAACCCGTCCAAGTAAATACAACAAGCGAGGATCCCGTCGAGTACGACGGACGTGAGGGGTCCTAATACCTTCCCCTTGCGTAACCGACTCCCGAATCCAGACAACGGTTGCGATGACCTTGTCTTACCCTTTTTCGTTAGGTTTTTCCGATCGTTTCCTTTCCCGCTCTGAGGGATAAATAACGAAAGGTGACGACTCTTCTGTTGTGTCGGCACCTTATTTTCGCGCAAGCGACAACAACCTTTGGCGAACTCGATGCAATCTTTCAGCATCGTAGGCCAGTACATCCCCTGGCGAAACAACAACCATTTCATCTTATGGCCCACTTGGTGCACTCCGCATGTCCCACCATGTACTGAGGATAATGCTAAGTATGCTTCAGATTCACTGAGGCATTTAAGTAAGACTCCCTCAGAAGTTTTCTTAAACAACTCGTTCCCCAACAAGGCGTAGCTTAGTGCTTGTTATTTTATCTTTCGCTCTGTAGTCGATGAAGGGTTCTGAAGGTATTCGACCAGAGGTTTCCTCTAGTCTTTGTCTGTCAAACCTTCGACTGTAAAAATCTCAAAGGTTTCCTCATCGGCGTAGCCAAATTTCGTGATTTCCAAGTCTGATGGTCTCAAGCCCACAGACACCACCTTGCCTCTGGCCTCAATTGCCTCCTGTAAGTTCTCCTTCGAGACCCTGTATCCTGAGGCAACTTGCGCCAGGTCGTTGGCTATCTGATTGTGTATTCGCGGTATGTGTCGAATGGTACAGAATTCAAACTTTTTGAGCAGTCTGTTAGCTATTACGAAATACATGATGAGATTTTCTTTAACGCATTTATATTCCTTTGTTAGCTGTTTTATAACCAACTCTGAATCTCCCATTATTTCGACTCGGGTTGCCCCCAATTCTAACAAAATTTCAAGTCTGGCGATCAAAGCTTCGTATTCAGCCTCATTATTAGAACATAAGCCTCGACCCTATACTTGAATTTTGTTGGAATTTTGTCAGGCGAAATGATCAATAGACCTATGTCTGTCCCGTTCTTGTGACTAGACCCATCAAAGTATAGCTTCCAAGGCTCTAGTTCAACAAAGTTCAGGGTATTTTCGTTTATAAAGTGGTCGACAATAGAGTCTGCCACTATTTGTCCTTTGACCGCTTTCAACGGTCTATAAGTCAATGAATACTCAGTTAATGCTAATGCCCATTTACCGATTCGACTATGCAAAATAGGTTTGGACAACATGTGCTTAATAACATCAAAATGTGAAGACATGAAAACATCAACTGGTTTTATATATTGCTTCAACTTCATACATAAGAAATACAAACATAAGCATAATTTCTCTATTTCACTATACCTAGTTTCTGCATCATTTAAAACTCTACTAAGGTAGTAAATGGCTCTTTCGACGCCACTATCATTCTCTTGAGCAAGCATGCTCCCTAGAGTTTTGTCTGATGCTGATATGTACAATCTCATATTTTTGGTTCGACATGGAGGTGCAAGGACCAGAGGATGAGTCAATTAGTCTTTGATCTTGTCGAAGGCCTCTTGCTGTTCTTTCGTCCATTCGAACTTCTCCTTAGTAGCTCGAAGTAAAGGCGAAAAGGCTTGTGTTTTTCCGCTGAGATTCGATATGAACCTTCTTAGGAAATTTATTTTGCCCAGCAAGGACTGAAGTTCCTTCTTGTTGGATGGCGCTTTCGCTTCCATGATGGCCTTCATTTTGTTTTGGTTGATTTCGATCCCCTTCTTGTGGACTACGAAACCCAAAAAATCTCCTGCTTGCACACAGAATGCACACTTGAGGGGATTCATCTTGAGTCCAAATTTCCTCATTCTCATGAAGGATTTGCGCAGGTGTTCCACATGAGCCTTTCCTGACACAGATTTTATCACAATGTCATCAATGTAAATTTTCATAAAGGACTCAATGTAGTCATGAAAAATCGAGTTCATTGCCCGCTGGTACGTTGCCCCAGCATTCTTTAGGCCAAAAGGCACCACTGCCCATTCGTAAGAGCCTAAGGCCCCTGGGCAACATAACGCTGTTTTAGTAACATCATCCTCAGCAATGAAAATCTGGTTGTAACCAGAATATCCATCCAGCATGCTAAGGTATTCGTGGCCAGCAGCTGAATCGACTAACATTTCTGCCACTAGCATCGAATACTCATCTTTAGGGGTTGCTGAATTCAGATCCCTAAAGTCTATACAGACCCTTAACAAACCATTTTTCTTTATGACTGGCACAATATTTGCTAGCCATTCGACATACCTGGTTGTACGGATAAATTTGCATCGGAGGAGTCTTTCGACTTCATCCTTTATTTTTGAGAGGACCTCAGGGGCGAAGCGCCTTGGATTCTGCTTGACTGGTTTGTTGCCAGGCTTGATTGGTAGCCTATGCTCGACTAGATCTCTTTTCATACCTGGCATTTTGTCGTAGTCCCAAGCAAAACAATCCTTGTACTCTTGTAGTAACTGAATGATTTCGACCCTAAGTTGGGGGTCGAGGTTGGCGCTGATATAAGTTGGCCTTTTGATTGCTCCATCTCCCAGGTCAACTTCCTCCAATGGATCTTGCGCCAACATTTTGACATCGTTGGCCAAAGGATCCTTTTCGAAACCCAAAGGCTCATCGTCGTATATGGCGTCGAGTCTTTGCCCCTCGTATTGAATCTTAGGATCGAAATACCCAACTGGACCTGCTTGTTTGGATTTTTCATTGGCTCCTTCAGCCATTTTATTATTAGCGGCCTCCAAGGCCGTTTGTAGTTTAGTCTCGGCCACATAGGCCGAAATCTTTTGAAGCGCTGCAGCTTCAGTCATCATCATCGAACTCACTTCCCTAGCCAATGGGGTCTACGGGAAGTTCGCCAAGGTATGGTAATCTTTTGCCTAGAACTTCCTTGTCCCATCGGAAACCTTCGACGGGATGCAGATACAACGAACAATACACTTCGTCATTAGGTGTAAAGTCGAAGTCTGCAGGTTCACATGGCCCTATACTAGCCAAACGTTTGTCAAACTGTCCTCTATTAATTTGATTTATAGGTGCTTTAAAGTATCCCTGATTCGCTTCAATGTTTTCGACAATACCATCTGGTCTCCAGATAGCAATCCTCTGATGCATCGACGATGGTACTGCCCCCACTCCATGGATCCATTCTCTTCCAAGTAATAGATTATAATTGGCAGTGGTCTCCACCACCATGAAGACAGTCGGACAGGTGATGGTTCCGACCGTGACATTTACCTGAATGACCCCTATAGTCGAACCCACCTTCCCTTCATAATTTGATAACACCATGTTGTGTGGCTTGGTGTCTGTCTCACTTTTCCCAATTTTGTTCAGCAAGAAATGCGACATCAAGTTCACCGTAGCGCCGCAGTCCACCAGTATTTTGTTGATTGGGACCTTCTCTATTTGTGTTGTAATATAAAGAGGCTTCAGATGGTTTTTCATCGCCTCCGTTGGTCGTTCAAAGAAAGCATTTTGCTCCTCGACGCAGTCGTTGTTCATTACATAATAGCATATCGGCTTATGCGCCGTTATTTCCAGTCCGTATAGGCGTCTGAGTTCTCGACTACTGAAACCCTGTCGAACTCCCTGGGCATTACTGATACTACGTTGACCAGAATATCCAACGTATCATCAGAATCTTCATCAAAGTTATCAGTCATTTCATCGTCGACCGACTTTATTTGTTCTTCAATCCGTGTTGGAAACAAATTTCTTCCTACATGTGTCTTCCCAAAAGCCTATGTTCGACCTTCCTGCTTTGTGGGAATATTGGTGTTGGACTGTGGTTGGTTTTTATGTGCACCTTCTCTATGTACTTTCCTTCTTCTCTGCTCACGTCTCCATTGGGATCGAGACATGGGATTTTTCCCTTTGTAATTTTCTGATACATGAGCAACCTTCGAAGACTGAAATTCTTTTCGATAGCTTAACGAAGATCCCCTTTGTACTTCGAAATTTTTCCATCTCTTCTGCCCTTGCTGCTTGTTCTCATTAGGCTTCATCCACTTTCCATCAGTGGCCTCAGCATTGGGCTTGAAGCTAGTGGGCTTGTTTATCGGAGGCCTTATGCGAGGGTCAGATCTCTGCTGGAGGCCTCTTCGAGGGTCGAATCTTGGCCTTTTGCTTTCTTGCTTCAACCTTCGTGTCCCCTCCAACTTTTGTGCAACCTTCTTGTCGAATATGGCGCTGCATCGGGGACAGAGCATCACACTAGAACCCTTTTGTTGGCAGCGGTGAAGGAAATAAATGATGGATTCCTCCTGTTCTGGGTAGGCTTCCCTTGTGTGTGTTTCCTGGTAGTTTGACTCACTATTCGCTACCTCCTCATGTTGAGTGATTTGAACCATGTTAATCTCAATTTCTTTGGCCAGGCTAAGCTTCTTCAAGCTTAACTCCACGCCTTTGGTGGCTTCATCGATCTTAACGAAGTCATCAGCTGTTTACTTGGTCACTATCTCCCAACCCAGATTGTTCCTGTTGCTTGGGCCTTTGGTTTCACCCCTCTGGTCACAGCTATCAACTTCCATTTCGACACAGCTCTCCTGTCCGAAACTGATGGTAACTTTCGCCATTACAGCTTCGTCTATGGGATTGTCAGCAGCCTCTGTTACTTCGATTGAGAAGTCGTAACCGCTGACAACTTCGATCATGTTAGCCTCGACTGACTCTATATAATTTGCGTATGCCGTCTGTAGAGGATCTGAGTCGACCTTCATTTGGCCACCATCTTTCTCCCCGAACTTTAGACGTCCCTCTTGGATCTCATTCTGAACGAGGTCCCTGAAAAGAAAACATTGAGATGTTTTATGACCCAAGAAATTATGATATTTACAAAACCCTCTTTTCTTCCTTTGCTCTAGGGATGGCATTTTGGCGCCAGGAGGCACTGTCATTTGTCCATTGTTAACTAATAAATCGAAGATTTCATCACATTTTGTAATGTCAAAGGTATATGTTTTCTTTGGGAACTTATCATTCTTTTCAGATTCGACATAATCCCTTGTGGGGGAGCTAATAATTTGCATAAGTAAGGTGGCCCTTGCTTGAGTTCAGCAAGATCCACTTCACCATCGTCGAAACTCATGGACTCGTCACCCAGACCTTCGACGTTATCATTAAATTCGACAAAAGCTATTTTTTTTTTTATTAAATTTAGCCTTTTCGTCTTTGATTCTTTTGAGTTGCCGAACCCGATCGGCTAATTGGGCCATGTCCCTTAGGTACTGGGTGTCCAAATTTTTCCTAATAGAGTAGTCGAGACCACCAGCGGCCATTTCGACTAACTCATGTTCAGGGACCTGCGTGAAGCATCTGGCCTTGAGCAAACGGAACCTATTAAGGTACTCCTCTATTGGTTCAGAGAATTTTCGCTTCACACTAGCTAGTTCCTTCAAGCTAATCTTAGTCTGACCCATATAGAATTGTTCATGAAACAAACGCTCTAACTGGGTCCAGTTACATATCGTGTTAGGGGGAAGCATCGTGAACCAGGTGAAGGCGTTCTTAGTAAGAGAACATGGGAAATATTTTATCCTAAGGCTTTCGTCGTTCTCTATCTCTCCAGCCTCAATTAATTAACGAGCCACATGTTCGACGGTGGATTTCGTCGTATCTCTTGAGAACTTAGTGAATTTAGGTACTTTCGTCCTAGGAGGTAACTCCGCCTGAAGGATATAGTCTACTATAGGTGAAGTGTAATTTGGCCTAGTAAAACCGGTGTTTAACCCATTTCTGGGCATAATTCTCTCGACCATGGCCGCTAGATTATTGTCTACGGCTATGTTGTTTCGACGAACACGCTGGACTACATTATCTGCGTCTTGGTTTCGATTCATAACCACCACTCCTAGATTTCTTTCTCCCAAGCCACGGGGTTGGTTTTGCAACGGTTCTTCCCTAAGCTCTTCGACTACCAGAGGGACTATCCTTCCTTAGTTTCCTATGTCGAATTCTATCACATTTGCCAGGTTATCTCGCGGGGTGTTTGCTACTGCGGCTTGGTTTTTGGCTAAGGGAGGTACCCCCATGAATTCAGCCAATCTTGTTAATTGTACCGCCAATTGTTGATTGGTCTAGGTTATATTTTGGATTAATGGCTGAAATATTTCACCCATGGTTTGTGACAAAGTCTGAACCATCTGTAGGTTACTTTCATCCATCTACTGTCTCAAACATGCAACTGAGGTGTTGGTCAAATTGGGGCCTTGTGTCGAATACCCTAAACTCTGGGGGTTTCGACTCATGTTCACACCTGACCCCGACCCTTGCAGTGGCGAAGCTATCGCCTGATCTGAGAATATAGGGGGTGCATTTTGGAGCCCTTGCATCATAGCAGTGGGCATCCCATATAAGAGGTTTCTTGGTGACTGTGAAAAACCAGGAGGCACAAACTGCCTGTACGTCGAACTTCCTCCTAACAAAATCTGAGGATTCGACGTCTGGTGACCAATGTATTCTAACACTGGTTGAGTATAAGGCCTTATCATTGTCGATCCCACCCCAAGTGCTGAAGGCGTCGGCACTGGCCTCACAAGAAGCACCGTTTGTTCCTCAATCGACGGTATCGGAGGGGGAACTCCCTCGTCTCTTATTCCTTCGATGGAACCGTCTCCTGGTTGGTTGGAGTTATCTGGCTGGTTTGTATCCGTAGCCATGTTCTTACTGCTTCGTCTTGATCGTGTCTCTTCATTTATATCGGTAATTTTACCACTTCTCAGTAACATAAAAGTGTACCTTCTCACGAAACGGGACCAGTAAAACTACAGAATTTTTTTTATAAGTTTAGTTTTATAAAATAGATTTTCTAGCACTGTCCCACTGGGCGTGCCATTTTGTTTCCCTTGAAAATCGGAAAACAACTGCTGATCTTCCAAATCTAACTTTGGTGACTTACAGGATCGATCAGATTGATCCTAGGACATGTGCTAAAAGAATTATTTTTGGGTTTTAAGAATTTATCCAAGTTCCACACTCGAATAGGGTTGGGATAAATAGAATCCTAAAAGAACATCTATTCGACTACGGGTTAGTTTGAAGGTAAAATAAGGCTTCTAATAAAAGAGAAGAAAGTTTGTTGGTAAAAGTGAATTTGGATTAAGAACGAAGAGAAAAGAATTGCATAGGAAGAAGAGGAATAAGGTAAGGAGTAAAAAAGGGTAAATACAATAAAGGCAATAAAGGACTTTGTAAAACTTAAAGTAAAAACAAGTAAATTGCATTAAGTTTAAAAGATGGTGTGTTTACATCACGTACATTCTCTTACAATACTCACTTTTTCTACACTCGGATACTTGGAGTAATCTCAAGAGTAATTTGTACAATAGTAAATTACAACACACTTTGGATATGTCTAAGACACTCTATTTATAGTAATAAAAAATAGCCTCTAATAACTTCCACCGTAATCTTCTTCCGCCACTTGTCTCAAATGCACGGATCCATTATTCATAAGGTGACACGTGTCTCCCTCAATTTTCCACAAGCAAAACCATTCCCTCCAACATTCAAATTTCAAATACTTCGACGCACCATTCGTTATCGACAGGCGGTCGAACCCATGGCCTCTGGGTGAGTCCTTCGACTTAGCTTCTTCTTTATTTCGACCATTTTCTTGCATTTAAGGTATTCTGCACCCTTTTTCTTTGGATACCTTCTTTCTAGCTGAGGCGTCGAATTTAGGAGCTAACAATTCCAACCTTTCATCTGACGACTAATAATTCGATTCTCAAACAAGGATGGATTGTACCGAGGAACATCTAGCTTCAATACTGCCATAGAATTCCGACCCATTATCAAACCAATGTCGTGTAATCGGGAGATAGGAAACCCTAGTTGCTTGGGGATCCTCTGATAATGATCAGGTTCTGTGATCGTCAAAATACCGTAATTTGATAGCACATCTGCACTCATACGAATTAAAAGGCACGCAGTATTATCTTCTAATTTTTTTTCAACACACCTGAAAAAACGAACAAACTAGGAAAACTGGTTAGCAGTTAGTTAAGAATGAAATACGACACAAAATGAAATGCAAAAATGATCAGTGATCTAAGGGTAAATTTTGGGGTATGACATAGGTAATCTCTTAAAAGATCATATTTCTTCTTTAATATATTCATATGTCTGGATTTTTGCTGGCATCTTTCCATAAGATCACGACAAAGAGTACTTAAATTAGATTTAGAGGGTTTAGAAAGTACCTCTTATGTATCCTCTGATTCTGGGTCAGAACCAGCTTCTAGTTCTAAATATGAAAGTGTTGAGGCCATTAATGCAAGATTAACTTCATCCTCTTCTCCTTCATTGTCATGTTCTTCCCATGTTTCCATGAGACTTTTTTCGAACTTACTTTTGAAGTTGTTCACATGAAGGCCTTTTTTTAATGTTTTTATCTTTTTAAAGATCAAGACATTCAACAATGAAATGATCAGGCTTCTTACAGTTGTAACAACCATTCTGATCATCTTTATCACTTCCAGGGCTTGACCCTTTGAAGCCATCTCTTATACCATAGAATTTGTTCTTCTTCTTGGACAAGTGTTGAAATAGTTAGTGGTGAAAGCCATTTCATCATCATCAGATTCTTCATCAGAAGCTTCACTATGAGTGGCTTCTTTATGCTTCCTAGTCTGAGAAGATTTCTCAGACCTTTCAACAGAGTTTAAAGGCAGTGTTTTAAATTGCTTTATAAGCTCATATCCATTTAGCTTCATCTCATGAATTTGGAGATTTCTAATCATACTTTCAAGACTTAAAGTGTTTAAATATTTAGCCTCTTAAGTAACTATGACCTTGGGTCTATATTTGGCAGGAAGACTCCTTAGAATCTTCTTGACATGATCCGAAGTAGTGTAGCTTTTGTTTAAGACCTGAAGTATAGACACAAGAAATTGAAATCCTGAGAACATAATTTCAATGTTCTCATCATCTTTTATTCTGAACAACTCATATTAATGAACCAAAAGATTTGCTTTATCTTCTTGAACTTGTTGATCGCCTTCATAAGTAGCACATAAAAATTTAAAGATAGTTTTGGTTGTTGACTTATTGATAATGTTTATGTACTCTGAATGAGGCAATGCATCGATAAGAATGCCTCTCACTCTTGTTGCACCCTAAAATTTGCTCAACCTTATTCACTTGGTTTATGTTTCAATTGCATTAGCATTTGCATATAGAGTCATGTACATAGTCTAATCATCTGCATAGCATAGCATAGCAAGTCATCCAACATGGGACCAAGTATTATTCTCATCTCTATGAGCCCATTAAGAGGTTATTATTCAAATTCAAGCACATACAAGTCATCAGAAGAGAATTTGAAAGCTGAGAAGTCAGTGGATCAAGCAGTGCATCTATCTCCTATCTGAGGGTATTTGAAGATCACCAAAGAAGTTGTGAGTTGTGAATTGATCATGGAGGGTATCTAGCCATCATGGTAGACTTAGAAAGTCATTTGGAGAAGGAAACTAGTCATTGATATGATCACAAGAGTTGCAGTTGAAGACAGTCAACTAGGGATTCATCTGGGTCAACCCTGGGTCAACTCTAGGTCAATTGACTGATTGAAAGGCATTGGGGTCTATTAGAGAGATGTGAGGTTCATCATTTGACATGTAGAGAAGGATATGGTGTTGTTCCAAGAAGAAATCAAGGAGACGAGGAGTTTCTAAATTAGGGTTTCTGTGTAAAATCCCCTAGTTTAGGTCAAATTTCCAAGCAAGATAAGTCAAAATGCAAGCTTCAAATGGATCCTTGGTCAACATGAAACTTGTAGAGGATCTCAAGACCTTTAATTTGAGTTGTGGAAGACATCAAGGAGATTTATAGAACTCAAGTTATGGTCCTTGCAAGTTACAGGTCATCTGTGGTATCTGAAATTTTGTCTGTGAAAGTTACTTGTCTTCCAAGTAACTTTTACCCCTCAAGGAGATTTCAAATGAATTTCTGGTAAACATAAGAGTTGTTCCTAATTGTCTTAGATTTCTATAATGGTATGGTATGCCTTCATATGATTTGTGGAACTCTACTTATGGTCTTGGCAAGCAAAGGGTATTTTGGTCATCTGAGAATTACAGGTCATTTCAAGCCTATGCCCAAAACTCATACAAGGATGCTTCAAATGGAAAACTTCACAACATCAAACTTGCTCCAAATGACATTTTGAGTTTATAAAAGTGACCATGAAAGATTGGAAAGGCTCATAGCTCAAGGTTTCAAAATTGGTGAATTTAATGAATAAAAAATGACCTAAATTTGAGATTTTTCATAATTTGGCCAAATGGGATGAAATTATAGGTCATTTTGATTGGAAAAAATGTTTTAAGAACATTGGCAAAAGTAGAATTTTGAGTTTGGTTCAAGAATTGAAAGTTATGCATGGTTACTTACAAAAGAAGTTACATAATCCAAATCCAAGGGAAAATGTGCATGGGGAGTTTCTCCAAGGTTCTAGGACTTTCTATTCTCATCTATATATTGCATTAAGAGACTCCATGCCATGGTTGGTGAATCACTTTGTTCAAAACACAAGTTATACACAATTCTTCCATTTTTGCAAAATCAATTCAAACTCCATCAAATATTCACCAATTTCCATTTTTCTTGATTTGATCATCATCAACATCTTCCATAGATCAGAATTCACATCAAGATTGGTTAGAACTGAGGAGAACTCGTGCCATACAATTCCATCATCCAAGGAGCAAGATTTTGGTGATTGCAAGCTTCAAGAACTAGGAGCAAGATCCATTGCATACAGAACTCATAATCAAGTTCACTGATCAATTTCCACTCATTACAAGCATCAGATCCAAGGATTTTAGCACCTGTTTTCATCATTTGCACCAGGTTAGTTTCCTCTTCGAATTGCATGATTTAGTTAGGATCATAGAGAATTGTTAGCATAGAACTGTTAGGATAGGTTAGAGGATTGATTTCACAAAGTTTGGAGAAGTTTCATGGAGGTTATCAATGGTGTACCAAAACTGTTAGAGCTTAGAACATCAAGGATATGGCACTATAATCTTAGGTTTGTAGCTTAATTTGTTCAGCATGAAATGTAGATTAGGCTAGGGTAAAGATTGGCAAGGATTGGAAGATTTGATCACAGGTGAAAATGGTGGAATTAGTGCTTTGCACCTATCGGGTTCGTTTCTTGGTTGAGTTTTAGAGGATGCTATTGTTATGGTTGTGTAGAGGGGAAGAAATAGAGAAACTTTGCTCTTTGCAGATTTTGTTTTCATGGAGAATCGAGGGCGTATGAGAGGATGGAAGATCTGGTCTTTAAGCTCGTGCATGGGGGCTCTAATGGCTGAAACCCTAATCAATTGGGGAAGATAAAGGAGGACCATTAGATGCAGGCCAAGACTTTGACTGAACCCAGGATCCAACGGCCACGATTTAAAATGAAAAACGGAGGGAGATTCAAAAGACTATACGCACCGTTTCATTAATGTTTTCAGGCTGGGCTCATTAATCAGTTGCTATGCACACCCCTATCCTCAGGCCCAAACCTAAAATGAACTAAAAACCTTGCTATATGCACCGTTCTGAGTTTTTTTTATTTTTTGATTGAGTTTCCTGATGCATTGGGCCCAGACGCGCTTGCTATGCGCGCCCCCCAGTCTGGGCCCACCTTGTTTTTCAACTGATTTCAAATGCTTCCTGCACCCCATTCCTATATTAATTCCATTTTATTTTCTTTCAAATCTTTAATTCTTCAAAAAAATCATAAAAAATTGGAAAATGCATGATTTTAATTGGTTGTTTTTGTATAATGCTCATAATTTTGTTAAGAAAATTATCATTCAAAAAAATTAATATTTCATTTTGTTTCTATATTTTTGGTATATTTTTCTTTTAAATAGGTGTAATAATGTTTAGTTTAATGCATGAATTTGTTGATTTTAGTTTGAATAGATGCTTTAACATTTTTAATCCATTCTTTTTAGGTTGATTAGTATAGAATGTTAGCTTGTATATAAAATTTAGTTCATATTTTTAGGATTTAATTTTAGATGATTTGTTTAGGTGTGAATAACATGATCAAAACTAGGGTTTAGGAGATAACATAGGAGAATTAAATAATTTCCCTTAGGAGTTGTAGATTGAATCTTTGGGGCATGGGAATATAGGGATTATGGGTAGTTACTAGATCCCTTAGAAAATATTAGGATTCCCCTACTGCTATTAGTATACTGTCTATATTTGCTTGACTGGTGTGGTGTGCCCTCTCTAGGGTTATTTCATTTGTCTGTGTGGGGTATTGGGTTTGCTTGGGGATTGGGAGAGCTGAAGACTTGTGATGATGAAGCCATTGGAGATCAAAGAGATTGAAGTCCAACTTCCAGAGTTGATGAGGAGCATCCTTTGCTGGCAGCTGTTGAGGAGTGTAGGGTTTAGGAGCTAGGCAGAGCTCTAGAGTAGCCAAATTGATTCATAAACATGGAAGGTCTTGATTGCCTCCATTCCTCTCTGTGATGCAGAGTCTCTCTAAGACATTCACCCCCTTCCTTTGGAAGGCTTGGTGATAGTGTCTAAGAGATAGAACTCCTGAGAGAAATATTCTATGTGTTGTTAGCAATCTGTTTTCCACCCTTGGTGGTCAACTAATTGCTTAACACCCAGTTTATTCTTGTGATTGATTCCTCAGCTTGGAGATGGAGACTTGAAGAAAAGCCATTGCAGATGGAAGACTGATGACAAAGACCTTGCTTGAAGGCTGTGGAGATGGAGATTGATGCTTGCTGAAGCTTGTAGCTGATTGATGATGACTTGAAGATAGGTGTTGATGCAGAGCTGCTGTGGCTGTTTATTTTTGCTGTTTATTTTCTGATGTATTGTTTGGTTTTCCCTGACTGTATTGTTTGCTGTTTAACCTGCTGGGTTAGAAGTGAATCCTGTTCACTTTTGCCTATTGTTTTCTAGGTTCTAGGTTGAGTGAGACTCCCTTGCCTCGCTTGTATTGTTGCATCCATGCATTTTACTGCTTTATTGTATATTTGCTATTGTTTATGTTTCCGTCTATTCCCTTAGGATCTCTGTTTCTCTCTGTGCAAGAGAGGAGCATGATAGACACTAGGCCTTAACCCATGCATGATAACACTAGGTTAGTTTGATTCCCTTCGCAACCGTAGGTTAGAGTTCTGTCTCTTCTTTCTCAAAACAAACAGAAAAACACAATAAATATTTCAAACACAATAAAAGACACTTCTTCCGTAAAAGAATGTGAACTCATCAAAACGTCATTTTTGTCCGCTTGGACTGTTAATCAGAAAAAACCCTTTTTCAGAAGGAATAAAAACAATCAAAACAGACTTGTGTCGTACGTGGCCCGAACTACGTTTGCTCTGATCTTTCATGCTGTATGAAAGTACGTAGGCATAGGATGCGATATCCTAGTGAGCAACCTTCCCCTCCTTTCCCATAGGTAGGCGAACTACGTTGACTCTGATTTCTCGTTTCAGACGGGAATACGTAGGCATAAAGTGTGATACTTTGCCGAGTCAGTTTCTTTTCATTTTATTTTCTTTTTAACCCTTGACCTGTAGAGTAGATAGAATAACAATCCGTACCCGAAAACAAGCGTGGATCCCGTCGAGTACGACGGACGTGAGGGGTGCTAATACCTTCCCCTTGCGTAACCGACTCCCGAATCCAGGTTTTGGTTGCGATGACCATACCTTTCCCGTCTTTGCGGTAGGTTTACTCTGAGCGTTTCCTTTCCCTCCGTTAGGATAAATAACGCACGGTGGCGACTCTTCTGTTCAGCTGGCGCCGATTTTCGCAGTAGCGACAGCTGGCGACTCTGCTGGGGATCTGCGATAGTTCCCTATGCATTTGGGATCCAACGTCCCTTAAGAGAGTCAATCCTAGCGCTTGTTTTCCCGTCGAGGATTTTGTATGGCATTATATTTCTGTCATTTACTTTCAGCATTATATTATTGATATTATTGTTGTATTGGGGTGTGCCGGGTGATTCTGTGATTGAGAGATAAGCCGGACCTGGGCTTGAGTGCACCTAGATTTAGAGTAGAGATTAGTGGGCGCGCACGTGCTTTGCATGTCCTAGTGTCCCGCGAAATCTACACTCAGACGAGGTTCTTCTGGTTGGCCTCCTGTCCTGCCCTTTGGGTGGCTCGGGTTGCTGGTTAGTTGGATTGTCGACTCTGGGGACCGATCATTTGGAAGTTGGCTAAGTGAGGCCTCTTCAGGATTTGATGATGCCACTCCTTCTGGGAATCGTATCATCAACCCTGAAAGTCTGTGACGCCGACGACCGCATAGGATGCCATACCTTTGTCAATTACTAGGACATCCACCTGTAAGAGGGTTTGGGGTTATGCAGGTAACTAGACCTTCAGATACCGGTTATTTCTTGATCAGAGATCCTGGGTATTTATGGAGAGTTCTGAGGTCTGTCAGAGACCAGTTGGAGAGTTCTGAGGTCTGTCAGAGACCAGTTGGAGAGTTCTGAGGTCTGTCAGAGACCAGTCGGAGATATGATATGAGGTCTGTCAGAGACCGGTCAGAGTTATGTTATGAGGTCTATCAGAGACCGGTGTTGGAGCTTTGTTTTAGGTCAATCTGAGACCAGGGTTTGAGGACTTCTGGAGAGTCTACCTGAGACTTGTTGATATGGTTCAGGCTTCTCAGCCACAGTATTTGGTCCCTGTTGCATGTTGCTTGCATTGCATTGTTTGCATAATCATTATCATTGCATCCCATTAACATGTGTCTGTGCTGCAGGTGCATTTGCATATCCCCCGGTTCCAGTGTCTGGACTTCTGAGTATTGATCATGGCTGGTTTGAGGATGACAGTTGCGTACAAGCTACCTATTCCTGATATTACTCCACTCCTGGGTATGATCTCTCTGGCTGATGAGGATGTCCGTAGAAGCTTCAGGCAGAGTTACGGACGGCTATTGAGTTTGGTTCGCAAATCCACTGAGGATGAATTGAATGGGCTGTACACGCTGATGCAATTCTACGACCCTGCTTTGAGATGTTTCACGTTTGCTGATTTCATTTTGGGGCCGACCATGGAGGAGTATGTAGAGTTTACTGAGCTGCCGGTACAGAATGCAGTTCCTTTTATTCACTCTGCCGCTGAGCCCAAGTTGGAGGATTTAGCTAAGACCTTGCACGTGAATGCTTCTGAGCTGCTGATGACCTCTTGGCGAGGGGTTCCGGGTTTCTCTCTCCAGTTTCTGGTTGGTAAAGCTCAAGAGTACGCCAAGAATGGGTGTTGGGTGGTCTTTAACGCTATTTTGGCTCTATGCATTTATGGGATAGTGCTGTTTCCCAATTTCCCAAACTTCGTGGACATGGATGCATTTCATCTGTTTGCTGCTGGCAACCCGGTGCCTACACTGATCGGGGACTTCTATCATTCGATGCACTACAGAAATGAGAACAGGAGAGGCAAGAATGTCTTTTGTTGCGTGCCTTTTCTGTACATGTGGTTTAAGAGCCATCTTCCCTTGAAGGGACCTCTTGTGGATAGTGCAGCTACATCTGACTGGCCAGAGCGTATGATGAGGCTATCTTCTGAAGACGTTGAGTGGTTTGATCGAGACTTGCTGGGGTCTGAGCTTATTTTCAGTTGTTCTGGGTACCCTAATGTCCCGTTGATAGGGAGAAAAGGGTGTATCAATTACAACCCTTCTCTGTTTATCCGCCAGTTTGGATACGCGCTGAAGAACCCACCAAAGAAGGAAGAAGTACGGGAATCTCTGTACTTCACCGGTGATTTGAAGGGAGAGTTATCAGCCAAGCTGCAGCATGCCTGGACGCGTATTAACAGAAGAGGGAAGTCGCTGTTAGGGAAGAATGATTGTCAGGCTTATGCGCCATACAGAGTATGGATTCAGGAGAGAGCAAGACAGTTATTGATGCCATTTCCAGCTGCAACAGTCCCTGTTCATATTCTCGTGGAAGAGCCAACTACTGTTACTAGGGAGGCCTACGAGCAAGTTGTGAAAGAAAAGGAAGCCTTGATGAAGATCAATGAAGGGTTAGAGCAAGAGCTAGCTCAGATACGCAGCGAGAAAAACAAGGTTGTGCATGCTTTCCAACAGCAGATCGAACTAGTAAACAGGCTGGGTGCTGAGTTGACTGAGGAGAAGAAGAAGCGCGAACGTCTGGGTCAAGAGTTCAGAAGCTCCCATGACATGCTGGAATCCAAAAAGAAAGCACTCGACGCCGCACACCGAGAAATCTCTTCTTGTAACAAGACTTGGAATGCTACGCTAACCAACAATAAAAAGAGGGAAGATAAGTTGAAGCAGCAAATTTCCGACCTCGAAGAGCAGTTGAAGGCTAGCATCAAGAAGTATGAAGAAGAAGTGATGACCAAGTATAGTCTCCAGAATGCGTTGAACAAGGCCATCGAAGGCAGGAACGAAGCTGTGTCTCAGAAGCGGAAGCTGGAGGATCGCTTCGGAGAAGGGGCATGGGAGGAAACCGCTGGAGACGTGCGACGTGTGCTCAAACGAAGAAACCAACTTGTTGAAGGGCTGATTACCCGACCAGGTCATCCAGAGACCAAGAAGTTAATAGAAGAGTACCGGGCTTATGGGAGTACTTGATCATTTCATGTATTAACTTGTATGCTTTATTTGCATAGTGCTGACCATCACCAGGATTGTTGGTCGAGGTCATGCCTTCTTACTGTACTCAGTGATATTGTATTCTTGGCTTAATGGATTTCTCTGCAATATATGAGGCTTTCTATGATTCAGCTCCGATCTTCATATTGCTAGCACTGTCACTGCACTGGCACCTTCGCACTAGAATCGGGGAATGATATTCCCTAAGGCACAGACACATTGCATTGCATTCATATTCATATTGCATCACAGGTGATTATTGGATGGTATCTTATTGCCTGCTTTGTACCAGGTCTTTTTCAGGATTGCAGATCAGCACCCGCACCGATATTCCACTCGCACCAATTGCCGAAGAATCATGGATTAAATGCAGAGCGAGATGCAAGACATGCGCGAGAAGCTAGCGCTCTTCATGCAGACCATGGAGACTATTGCAAAGGGTCAGGAGAATTTGCAAGCTATGGTGCAACCCCTGTTGGCAAGGAACGCCAGTCATGGAAATGAGGATCATCAGTCTGTGCGAGTCGACACTGTTCATAGGGACGGTACTCCCACACCAGTGGCTCCGCCTGTAGTCAACATACATGCTGTCAATGTCAACAACGGTACTGCTGCTGGGAACGGTAACGTTGGAATTGGGAACGAGACTGATGTCCATAACGTTGGGCTTGGTGATGTCAACTTGGGTGATAATATGGGAGGCAACGGCTTTGGTAATGCTGGATTCGGGTTCAATGACCAGGGGTTCGATAATACTGGGAAATATGGTTTCAATGCTCAAGGCTTTGGGCAGGACGGATTCGGTGTGGCTAATCAGGGTTACGGAGGATTCGGAAATGGAAATGGCGCTGGGTTAATGACTTTTGGACCTGCTGGAATTGCTCCGGGATACGGCAACAGGGGGCGAGGCCCGATAATGAATCAGATCAGAGCTGGCCGTAACAACGGATACGATGGGTATGGAGCTGGGAATGGTAACTGGCAGGAGGATCAGCAAGAGGACGCTTTCTCCGGTGGAGGTTTCGAGGGACCTATGGATGACTCCCAGAGGATAAGAATGCTAGAAGAGCAGATGAGGGGGGTCGTAAATCAAAGCGCTGTGGGGTTGGACATGTCAACAATGGGTCTGGTGCCTGGCTTGAGGGTGCCAATCAAATTCAAAGCTCCTACATTTGATAAGTATAAAGGGGACACCTGTCCAAAAGTGCACGTGCGGGCTTATTACAGAAGGATGTCTGCGTATTCAACTGATGAGAGGATGCTAATGCATTTTTTTCAAGATAGCTTGTCAGGTCCGTCCCTCGAGTGGTATATGGGATTGGAACCAACGCATATAAAGACATGGAAGCAGTTGGCAGAGGCATTTGTAGCTCACTATAAGTACAACAGCGACTTGGCACCCAACCGGGTCCAATTGCAAGGGCTGTCTCAGAAGAAGGGTGAGAGCTTTAAAGAGTACGCGCAAAGATGGCGCGACATGGCTGCTAGGGTCCGTCCTCCTTTAGAAGACAAGGAAATGAATGACATGTTCATAGGAACATTCACCGGCATGTTTTATGACAAGTTGTTTCACACATCTTTGGCCAGTTTCTCAGACTTAATCCTGATGGGAGAAAAGATTGAAAGCAACATTAAACAAGGAAGATTCCAAGCGGAAGAATCTACTGCATCTGGCAGTAATAGAAAAGCTTTTGGTGGGCGTCGTCAGGGCGATGCAAGCGCAGTGTTTGGAGGCCGAGGCAGAGGCCGGGGCAGAGGTCAAAACCAGTATAATCAGCCGCAGCAGGTGGCAAGCGTTACTATTCCATTTCAGCAACAACCATTTCAACAACAGCAACAGCAATAGCAGCCACAGCAGGGGGCACAGCCTGCCCAACGCAGATTCCAGGGGGGTAAACCAAGGAGGGTGTTTGAGAAGCCTCCTTCAACTTATGCAGATTTGTTACAGACGCTGTTGGGTTTGAACTTGGTAGAGAAGAGAACTCTGGCGCCAATAACAGGCACTCCCCCGTATGGGTGTGATGCAAGCAGGCACTGTGAATTCCACTTTGGGGCCCCGGGCCACGATGTAGAAGGTTGCCACGCATTTAAGCATGTTGTGCAGGATTTATTGGATAGCAAGGCTATCAATTTTGGAACAGCGGGTCCGAATATAGTGCAGAAGCCCATGCCCAATCATGGGGCAAACGCCATTTTGACTGAAGAGGGTTTGAATTTGATTATGAGTGTCGATGATTTAAAGACACCGTTATGTGAAATAAAGAGTCGATTATTGCAAGGGGTGTCTATCCGGGATGTGACGAGTACTGCTTAGAATGCTGGACCCTGGCTGGAGGGTGTGATGATCTAAAGAAAGGTATTCAGGCTTTAATAGATGGCGGCACATTGCAGTTTGACCGAGCAGCAACTGAAGAACCTGCAGGGGCATTAGCAGACAAACAAAGTGATGTGGCCACTGTAACGATTCCTCGAAAGACAATCACTATAACGGCACCGGCCCAGCGACCGCCGATCACCATAACTAAGGTCGGACCAATCCCATACGAGAACACAAAAGCAGTCCCATGGTCCTATGGGTTGGAAGTGTATTGTGACGGAGTAAAGATTGATGTTAATAAGCAGCCAGCTGAGACTGTAGACAACGTTGTTGGTTCAGGAGGTATGACAAGGAGTGGTAGGATCTTCATATCGCCTGAGGTGGAGGCCGAAATACTGGCAAAGGGGAAGGGAAAGATGGTTGAGAATGTCCCAATACAGGGGAATGGAAAAGAAGCGGCATCGAAAGATGTAGAGGAGTTCATGCGCTTGATTCGAAAAAGCAATTATAAGATTGTGGAGCATCTGCAACAGACGTCGTCTAAGATATCTATACTGTCATTGCTGTTGTGTTCTGAAGCTCACAGAAATGCTTTGTTGAAAGTCCTGGATACTTCCTTCGTACCCCAAGATGTTTCCGTGAATCAGCTGGAAGGAGTATTGGCACATGTGAATGCAGGCCATAGCTTGGGCTTTACAGACTTCGATTTGACCCCGAAAGGGAGGGAGCATAATATGGCGCTGCACGTCTCTGTGGAGTGTAGAGGATCAGTCATGTCGCATGTACTGGTAGACACCGGATCGTCCTTAAACGTGCTGCCCAAGAAAGCAATGATGAAGCTAGATGTCAGAGGAATCCTGTACACGCCCAGTGACTTGGTAGTCAGGGCATTCGATGGTACAAGAAGAACAGTTTTTGGATCAATAACATTGCCTCTACAGGTGGGGTCGGAGGTTTTCGCGACTGAATTTTATATCATGGATATCCAGCCTGCATATAGCTGCCTGCTCGGACGACCCTGGATCCATGGGGCTGGGGCAGTCACGTCTACCTTGCATCAAAAGTTGAAATATATGGTGGGAGACAGCGTGGTCACTGTATGCGGAGAAGAAGACATCCTGGTCAGTCACTTGTCGTCATTTAAGTATGTGGAGGTCGACGGAGAGATTCACGAAACACCCTGTCAGGCATTTGAAGGGTTGCGCATCAAGGACAAAGGTCCCGGGCCGAGCAAAGTGTCAGAGATAGCCGTCTCGTCGTATAAAGAAGCTCAAGCTCTAGTAGAGACAGGAGAAACAAAGGGCTGGGGCAAAGTGCTGGATATTCCTGTGAAGATGGACCGGTTCGGGCTTGGATATCAACCGTCGTCATCGACACCTGCTGTGGGGGCACCCCGTTTCAGAGGGCCAATAACTATCACTGCCGGTGGAGTATGTCATGAGACCATCAATGCTGCTTCAGAGTCTGATGAAGGAGACAGCGATTGCGATATGGACGCCTGGATTCAGCCGAGCGTGCCAGGACAGGGATTGTGCAACTGGTCTATTCAGGAGATTGTTCCTGTGACTCTTAAACAGTAATGCTTTGTTTTATTAATTGTTGAATAATCTGATGTCTTGCCCGGGGCATCAGGATTTACTTAGGGTTGTGCTGTTATGAACATTGTGTGTTTAATCATTAAATAAAAGGCGTTTTTCATGTGCAAATATTGAGATCTCTGTTTTTCTTGTTTTGTATTTTACAATAAAATGGCAACGTGGTTATTCGCTTTATACGCATTTTGAAGCATTTAACCATTCCTTTTGCAGGATAACATTTTCAGATGACATCCTTGAACCACCTATGACTCGTCCCGACTTTGAACATCTGGTATTTCAGGCCGAAGAAGAGATTGTTGAAGATGGTGACGTTCCTGAAGAACTGTCTTGGTTGGTGAAACAAGAAGAAAGAGTCATTCTGCCTCACAAAGAGGTCATCGAAATTATCAACCTGGGGTCGGAAGGGGTTGAAAAGAATATTCGTATAGGAGCCGCGCTGCAGAGCGACATCAAGCGAAGACTGGTTGAAACGCTCCGAGAGTATAGTGATGTGTTCGCTTGGTCATATGAAGACATGCCAGGGCTCGACACAGATATGGTTGTGCACCGTCTGTCGTTGAAAGAAGAATGCCCGCCGGTCAAGCAAAAGCTTTGCAGAACTAGACCCGATATGGCAGTGAAGATTAAATAAGAGGTTCAAAAACAGTGGGATGCTGGTTTCCTAGCTGTGACAAAATATCCCTCATGGGTCGCTAACATTGTGCCAGTGCCAAAGAAAGACGGTAAAGTAAGAATGTGTGTGGATTATCGTGATTTAAACAAAGCGAGCCCGAAAGATGATTTTCCACTTCCTCATATTGATGTGTTAGTTGATAATACTGCTCAATACTCCGTATTCTCCTTCATGGATGGCTTCTCAGGCTATAATCAGATTAAAATGGCGCCAGAGGACATGGAGAAGACTACTTTCATTACGCCTTGGGGAACATTTTGCTACAAAGTGATGCCCTTCGGACTGAAGAATGTTGGGGCAACGTATCAGCGTGCAATGACGACTCTTTTCCATGATATGATGCATAAAGAGATCGAAGTTTATGTTGACGATATGATTGCCAAATCCCAGACGGAGGAAGAGCATTTGGTGAATCTGCTGAAGTTATTCAAAAGGCTTAGGAAGTTCAGGCTGAGACTGAACCCTAACAAATGCACCTTCAGGGTGAGATCGGGTAAACTGCTGGGGTTTATCGTAAGTGAAAAGGGAATAGAGGTTGATCCTGCAAAAATAAAAGCAATACAAGAGATGCCGACGCCTAAAACAGAAAAAGAGGTGCGCGGGTTTTTAGGGAGGTTGAACTACATCGCTCGGTTCATATCTCACCTAACTGCTACGTGTGAACCATTATTCAAGCTGTTGAAGAAAGATCAAGCTATAACGTGGAACGAAAATTGTCAAAAGGCGTTCGATAAAATAAAGCAGTATTTGCAGGAGCCTCCTATTTTGATACCTCCAGTGGCAGGGAGACCCTTGATTATGTATTTGACAGTTCTTGAGGGAAGCATGGGTTGTGTTCTCGGTCAACACGACGAGACAGGAAGAAAAGAGCATGCGATCTATTACTTGAGTAAGAAGTTCACAGATTATGAATCTCGATATTCAATGCTTGAAAAGACTTGTTGCGCGCTAGCCTGGGCCGCCAAGCGTTTGAGGCAATACATGCTGAATCATACAACCATGCTCATCTCGAAGATGGATCCTATCAAATATGTATTCGAAAAGCAGGCGTTATCAGGGAGAATTGCCCGTTGGCAGATGGTCTTGACTGAATATGACATCCAATACGTCTCGCAAAAGGCTATAAAGGGGAGTGTGCTGTCTGAGTACTTGGCAGAGCAGCCTATTGAAGATTACCAATCGATGAGGTTTGATTTTCCTGACGAGGATATCATGTACCTAAAGATGAAAGATTGCGAAGAGCCGTTGCCAGACGAAGGACCAGAATTGGGTTCCAAATGGAAGTTGATATTTGACGGAGCTGTAAATGCATACGGTAGCGGAATAGGGGCAATCATTACTACTCCACACGGGTCGCACATCCCGTTCACTGCTCGATTGACCTTTGCCGTTACCAATAATGAAGCCGAATATGAAGCTTGTATAATGGGGCTTGAAGAAGCCATTGATTTGCGAATCAAAAATCTGGATGTATACGGAGACTCAGCTCTGGTAGTGAACCAAATAAAAGGGGAATGGGAGACACGTCAGCCTAATTTAATACATTACATGAACCATGCAAGGAGATTGTTGCCTTTCTTTGACAAGGTTGAATTGCATCATGTACCGCGAGCGGAGAATCAAATGGCTGACGCCCTGGCCACTTTGTCTTCCATGTACAAAGTCAACTTCTGGAACGAGGCTCCCAGCATTGTTATCTCTCAGCTTGACAGACCAGCCTTCGTGTTTTCTATTGACGAAGCATCCGACAACAAACCGTGGTATTTTGATATCCTCAATTTCCTGAAGAATAAAGAGTATCCGGCTTGGGCATCCAGTCAAGATCAGAAGACTCTCAGGAGATTAGCGGGTAATTTCTATTTGAATCCGGATGGTGTCTTATACAGAAGAAACCATGACTTGGTGTTGTTGCGTTGCATAGATGAAAAAGAGGCAAAGCTGCTCATGGAGGAAATACATGAGGGTACCTTTGGTACGCATGCTGGTGGGCATGCTATGACGAGGAAGCTGCTGCGGGCAGGTTATTTTTGGCGGACTATGGAAACTGATTGTTTCAAGTTTGCAAGGAAATGCCACAAGTGCCAAATCTATGCTGATAAGATCCATGTGCCTCTGAGTCCTCTAAATGTGATGTCATCGCCATGGCCATTCTCGATGTGGGGAATCGATATGATTGGAAAGATCGAGCCGACAACTTCTAATGGGCACCGGTTCATTCTTGTAGCAATCGATTATTTCACCAAATGGGTGGAAGCGGCGTCTTACGCAAATGTAACTAAGCAGGTGGTGGCCAGATTCATCAAGAGAGATATCATTTGCAGATATGGAATCCCCGAGCGGATAATCACTGACAACGGTTCAAACCTGAACAACAAAATGATAAAGGAGCTCTGTCAGAATTTCAAGATCGAACATCACAACTCCTCCCCTTACCGACCCAAGATGAATGGCGCTATTGAAGCGGCTAATAAGAATATCAAGAAGATTGTTCAAAAGATGGTGGTGACCTATAAGGATTGGCACGAGATGCTACCTTTCGCTTTGCACGGTTATCGTACGACGGTACGCACATCAACCGGGGCAACCCCGTTCTCCTTAGTATATGGGATGGAAGTTGTGCTACCATTGGAAGTTGAGATCCCTTCGCTGAGAGTGCTACGAGACGTCCAACTAGATGAGGCAGAATGGGTGAAAGACAGGTTGAACCAACTAAGTTTAATGGATGAGAAGAGGCTAGCTTCTCTAGCATACGGTCGTTTGTACCAGAGCCGAATGAAGAAAGCATATGATAAGAAGATACATCCTCGGAGCTTTCAGACGGGCGACCTTGTGCTAAAGAGGATTCTCCCGCCGCAGGCAGATCACAGGGGCAAGTGGACCCCCAACTACGAAGGGCCATACGTTGTCAGAAAAGTCTTTTCAGGAGGAGCGTTATTGTTGTCCACCATGGACGGTGAAGACTTTACGTCGCCTGTGAATTCGGACGCAGTTAAAAAATACTTTGCTTGACCCGCTGGACAGAAAAAGAGAGTCCAGGCAAAAATGGGGCATCCTGGCGAACCAAAAACAGAATAAAAGGTTCGGGCAAAAGTTAGGGATAAAATTGAAAAAATGTACACCCGCGAAGTTGAAAACCTACACTGGGCGGCTTCGGCAAAAAAGGGTATCCCGGTGAACTGAAAACCCGTAAAGGGCGGTTCACGCAAAAATTAGGGATTTGAAAAGCAAATGATTGCGGTCCGAATTTGATACTGCATTTGAGAATTGGTGCGGGAGAATATACTCGAGGGGTCGATTATCAGATACAATCTCTTCGGAAGTATGGATATCGGGAAAAGCATTAGAGTCGGGCGAGTCATAGGAGGATCAGTTCGTGATGGTCGTCTGCATCCCGTTGCTGACATGTGTACAAATTTAATTTGTCAATATATTTATGCTTCTTGTGCATACCTGTATAGTTGTTGTGCGTAGCTTCCTCTTTGCAGGAGTTACATCCCGTGTACAAAACTCCGCCCATTTAGGGGCCCAATCAATAAAATATGTCATTCAGTATTTGATGTTGTCTCTTTACTGTTTTGTGCATGATAAACGCCTAGGTTTGATGAAACTAGCATGTGTATAACGTCGCTGGCCCTTGCCAATAATTGCTAAAACTTTGAATTAACTGAAAATGACGTCACTAACGCTAACTTGAATAGATTTGGTTGCATAGACTTGTCTTGTCTTGTTTGTGCTGTTGCAGGGTTCGTAACCGTACGAAGTGAATGATCAAAAAGTTGCAGTATGGACCAGAAGCTCGTAACAAAAGACTTGACCCCCACGCAGGTCGCGATCCTAAGATAGCAATGTTCCTTACTGAAGAAAGATCGAATTCCCCCAGCTAGTTGTGGCTTATTCAAAGGACATGCTCCCAAAGTCGGTTATCCTCAGCAGAGTTTGGCAATTCCAAGATCAAAGGCTGTATCCAGACATTGTGGTGTCCCCTAGAAGGCTTCCTTTGTCTCAAGCAGAGTGGTTTAGCCGCAGAAGATTAATATTGGTGAGCTGTATTCAGGCAGTTTACCCTTCCCCGCAGGGTCATTTACGCTCCCCCAGCGGAGTCAGTTGATTTTCCCCAAGAGAATTGGTCCGTCCCCAGTGGAGTTCTCTTTTCAGCAAGTGTTTTCATTCCTCCCAGTGGAATCCGAAGATTAAGACTCTCCCCGGCAGAGTTGGTTGCGCCCTAGCATTTATTTTGTCAGAATACCGTGTGATATCCGTTCACTCCCCAACAGAAGTCCAATCATACCAGGCTTATCCGCTACTCTCCAGCAGAGTTATATTCCCCAGCAGGGTGTTACTTCAATGAGGTGCTTGGTTTAAGTTCCCAATTTCCCAGCTAAGTCGACTTCACTCTTCCAGCATTTATTTTGTTGGAATAATTCCGTAGCACCTGGCTATCCCCAGTGGAGTCGGCATTGTCTTCAGCATTTATTTTGCTGAAGCAGTTTCTGTATCCCAGCAGTTCGAGTCTGCATTCGCATTGGCATATAGGATCATATTTGCATCCACCAAATAAAAACGCGCAGCATTTCCATGTCGAATGGAGCATTGTGTCATTGTCAACACATGCATTTTGAAACATGAACCAGGTTGGCTAACCGTTGTTTCAAGTATTGTTATCTTGCAAGTGGAAGGAGTTCTTGCTCAAATGAATTACTAAACATTCGAGGTCTCGACGTGAGACATTCAATGATAATATCAGCTTTGGCATTATTCCCCACAAGAGTTATCCGGTTAAGTTCTCTTCGCCTCCGAGCAGAGTTATTTGTGTAAATTTCTCTTGCTTTCCCCGCCAGAGTTGCTATGATGAATCTCTCCTTGTCCCCAAGCTGAGTGATTCGTCATCAAAGGGTTTCAGGAATCAGAATTTCAGAGGCTGCCGCCGGTTATCAGAACAGGCGTCCGGTAGTTTGGTTTCCAAATATCCCCAGTAGAGTCCGCTTCAAAGTCGCTGTCACGTCAGTGCTAAGAAGTTTGTGGTTTGGGATCAATGGAGAAATGAGTCCTGACGTGGACAATTTTCACGCTGAAGAAGTGGGTGTCCTAACGTGGACAGATTTATTTCCCCGAGTTGATGAGGTGTGCTAGTCCTTACATGGACAGATTTGGTTTCTCGGTATTGGTCGAATGTGAAGTCCTGACGTGGACAAAAGATTGATTACTTTTCGTGTTGGTGTCCTGACGTGGACAATTTATTTCCAACAGATATCTTTATTCGTAATGGTGAAAGGTGTGTCCTGACGTGGACAAGTTTATAATTCTTCGTGTTGATTAGAGGCGCGAGTTCTGACGTGGGCAAGGTTATCTCTCTTCGTGTTAGTAAGTCCTGACGTGGACGAGTTTTATTCCTTCAGCAGGTCGAGATGTGGGTCCTGACGTGGACGAGTTTCATTTCCCCAGCAAGTCGAAGGTGTGCGGGTCCTGACGTGGACAGATTTATCTTCCTTCGTGTTGCCGCAACATGAGTCCTGACGTGGACAAAAGTCTTACTTCCTCAGCAAGACGAGATGGGAGTCCTTACGAGGACAGAAGATGAGTTATTCCTTACGGGGAAAGATGGCATTCCTTACATGGAAAAAAGATTGGAGTCCTTACATGGACAAATCAAAAGAAGATGGTTTCCTTACGTGGAAAAGTTTAGTCCTGACGCGGACAGATCAAAGAAGTTGTTTCCTTACGTGGAAAAACGATATATTCCTTACATGGAAAGGTGGGTCCTAACGTGGACGATGTAGTCCTTACATGGACAAGTTAGTTCCTTACGTGGAAAGAAGTTATTCCTTACGTGGAAAGATTGGAGTCCTTACGTGGACAAATCGAGATGAGTTGGTTTCCTTACGTGGAAAGATGGCATTCCTTACGTGGAAAGGTGGGTCCTAACGTGGACGATGTAGTCCTTACGTGGACAAGTGATTCCTTACGTGGAAAGAGAAATTATTTCCTTACGTGGAAATATGCATTCCTTACGTGGAAAAGATGTATTCCTTACGTGGACAGATTGTGATTCCTTACGTGGAAAGATTGGAGTCCTGACGGGGACAGATTAAGATGGTTTCCTTACGTGGAAAAAAGAGGTTATTCCTTACGTGGAAAGATGTTATTCACAAGATGGAGAGAAGTTTATTCCTAACATGGAAGAGTTTAGTCCTGACGTGGACAGATACAGAAGAGATGATTCCTTAAGTGGACGGTGTTATTCCTAACGTGGAAGAAGTTACTCCTAACATGGACGATTTATTTTTGCAGACAAATTATCCCCAGCGAAGTTGCCGAGATTTTTCCGGGTTGACGGCAGGCGGAGTCCTAACGTGGACAAGTTTTTCGATGATAGAAGCATTTTTCAGGCTGATGAAAATAATCCCCAGCAATGGATCAGTTGGTTGCCATAACAGTTGGATTCAGTTGATGAATGTCGTTCCCCGAGCAGTGGCGCAGTTTATTTCTGCGGTTGGCAAATTTCCGGGTTCTTAGTATTCAACTGTCTCGTACCTCGAATGTTTGAAGGCCGTTCGCTTCTTCACCCAATCGGGTCCAAGTCGCTTGAATAGGGGCAGCTGTTGCACCCTAAAATTTGCTCAACCTTATTCACTTGGTTTATGTTTCAATTGCATTAGCATTTGCATATAGAGTCATGTACATAGTCTAATCATCTGCATAGCATAGCATAGCAAGTCATCCAACAGGGGACCAAGTATTATTCTCATCTCTATGAGCCCATCAAGAGGTTATTATTCAAATTCAAGCACATACAAGTCATCAGAAGAGAATTTGAAAGCTGAGAAGTCAGTGGATCAAGCAGTGCATCTATCTCCTATCTGAGGGTATTTGAAGATCACCAAAGAAGTTGTGAGTTGTGAATTGAGAATGGAGGGTATCTAGCCATCATGGGAGACTTAGAAAGTCATTTGGAGAAGGAAACAAGTCATTGATATGATCACAAGAGTTGCAGTTGAAGACAGTCAACTAGGGATTCATCTGGGTCAACCCTGGGTCAACTCTAGGTCAATTGACTGATTGAAAGGCATTGGGGTCTATTAGAGAGATGTGGGGTTCATCATTTGACATGTAGAGAAGGATATGGTGTTGTGCCAAGAAGAAATCAAGAGAAATCAAGGAGAAGAGGAGTTTCTAAATTAGGGTTTCTGTGTAAAATCCCCTAGTTTAGGTCAAATTTCCAAGCAAGATAAGTCAAAATGCAAGCTTCAAATGGATCCTTGGTCAACATGAAACTTGTAGAGTATCTCAAGACCTTTAATTTGAGTTATGGAAGACATCAAGGAGATTTATAGAACTCAAGTTATGGTCCTTGCAAGTTACAGGTCATCTGAGGTATCTGAAATTTTGTCTGTGAAAGTTACTTGTCTTCTAAGCAACTTTTACCCCTCAAGGAGATTTCAAATGAATTTCTGGTCAACATAATATTTGTTCCTAATTGTCTTAGCTTTCTATAATGGTATGGTATGCCTTCATATGATTTGTGGAACTCTACTTATGGTCTTGGCAAGCAAAGGGTATTTTGGTCATCTGAGAATTACAGGTCATTTCAAGCCTATGCCCAAAACTCATACAAGGAAGCTTCAAATGGAAAACTTCACAACATCAAACTTGCTCCAAATGACATTTTGAGTTTAGAAAAGTGACCATGAAAGATTGGAAAGGCTCATAGCTCAAGGTTTCAAAATTGGTGAATTTAATGAATAAAAAATGACCTAAATTTGAGATTTTTCATAATTTGGCCAAATGGGATGAAATTATAGGTCATTTTGATTGGAAAAAATGTTTTAAGAACATTGGCAAAAGTAGAATTTTGAGTTTGGTTCAAGAATTGAAAGTTATGCATGGTTACTTACAAAAGAAGTTACATAATCCAAATCCAAGGGAAAATGTGCATGGGAAGTTTCTCCAAGGTTCTAGGACTTTCTATTCTCATCTATATATTGCATTAAGAGACTCCATGCCATGGTTGGTGAATCACTTTGTTCAAAACACAAGTTATACACAATTCTTCCATTTTTGCAAAATCAATTCAAACTCCATCAAATCTTCACCAATTTCTATTTTTCTTGATTTGATCATCATCAACATCTTCCATAGATCAGAATTCACATCAAGATTGGTTAGAACTGAGGAGAACTCGTGCCATACAATTCCATCATCCAAGGAGCAAGATTTTGGTGATTGCAAGCTTCAAGAACTAGGAGCAAGATCCATTGCATACAGAACTCATAATCAAGTTCACTGATCAATTTCCACTCATTACAAGCATCAGATCCAAGGATTTTAGCACCTGTTTTCATCATTTGCACCAGGTTAGTTTCCTCTTCGAATTGCATGATTTAGTTAGGATCATAGAGAATTGTTAGCATAGAACTGTTAGGATAGGTTAGAGGATTGATTTCACAAAGTTTGGAGAAGTTTCATGGAGGTTATCAATGGTGTACCAAAACTGTTAGAGCTTAGAACATCAAGGATATGGCACTATAATCTTAGGTTTGTAGCTTAATTTGTTCAGCATGAAATGTAGATTAGGCTAGGGTAAAGATTGGCAAGGATTGGAAGATTTGATCACAGGTGAAAATGGTGGAATTAGTGCTTTGCACCTATCGGGTTCGTTTCTTGGTTGAGTTTTAGAGGATGTTATTGTTATGGTTGTGTAGAGGGGAAGAAATAGAGCAACTTTGCTCTTTGCAGATTTTGTTTTCATGGAGAATCGAGGGCGTATGAGAGGATGGAAGATCTGGTCTTTAAGCTCGTGCATGGGGGCTCTAATGGCTGAAACCCTAATCAATTGGGGAAGATAAAGGAGGACCATTAGATGCAGGCCAAGACTTTGACTGAACCCAGGATCCAATGGCCACGATTTAAAATGAAAAACGGAGGGAGATTCAAAAGACTATACGCACCGTTTCATTAATGTTTTCAGGCTGGGCTCATTAATCAGTTGCTATGCACACCCCTATCCTTAGGCCCAAACCTAAAATGAACTAAAAACCTTGCTATATGCACCGTTCTGAGTTTTTTTTATTTTTTGATTGAGTTTCCTGATGCATTGGGCCCAGACGCGCTTGCTATGCGCGCCCCCTAGTCTGGGCCCACCTTGTTTTTCAACTGATTTCAAATGCTTCCTGCACCCCATTCCTATATTAATTCCATTTTATTTTCTTTCAAATCTTTAATTCTTCAAAAAAATCATAAAAAATTGGAAAATGCATGATTTTAATTGGTTGTTTTTGTATAATGCTCATAATTTTGTTAAGAAAATTATCATTCAAAAAAATTAATATTTCATTTTGTTTCTATATTTTGGGTATATTTTTCTTTTAAATAGGTGTAAATAATGTTTAGTTTAATGCATGAATTTGTTGATTTTAGTTTGAATAGATGCTTTAACATTTTTAATCCATTATTTTTAGGTTGATTAGTATAGAATGTTAGCTTGTATATAAAATTTAGTTCATATTTTTAGGATTTAATTTTAGATGATTTGTTTAGGTGTGAATAACATGATCAAAACTAGGGTTTAGGAGATAACATAGGAGAATTAAATAATTTCCCTTAGGAGTTGTAGATTGAATCTTTGGGGCATGGGAATATAGGGATTATGGGTAGTTACTAGATCCCTTAGAAAATATTAGGATTCCCCTACTGCTATTAGTATACTGTCTATATTTGCTTGACTGGTGTGGTGTGCCCTCTGTTGCACCCTAAAATTTGACCAACCGGGTCTTGTATCTGACTCGATGTTTTGACGCATGACCGCATTCGCATCTGCATATCGCATACAGTGCATCTTTCATTTGTTTTCATTTTATCGGGATCACAGCTCTCGTCTCGCGTCTCAGGTGTTTTTAATCAGTTTAGATAAGTAGAATCGTATTTTTGGGATATTTTGGTGCCCGTTTATTTTTTACTGGCTATTTGGTGCGCTCTCGCGGTGTTATGTGTCGTTCGGTGCTTATTTTGTTCCTCTGGGAATTATTGTGATTTTTCTGGGTTTTATTGGCTATTTTTAGGGTTTAAATAGATTTTTAATCATTTTAGGATAATATAGAATTTTATAGAAATAAATAGCTTTTAGCATTTTTTAGAATATTAATAGGTTTTTTGACATTTTAATAGTTTTAATCTTTTTAGAACTTGTTAGAAATTAAATGGTTTCATTAAAAATAAATAGGCTTCACTTTTAATAATAGGATAAATAAATAATAGATTTTTCTTTTAATGGATTTTCTTTTAATTAGTTTAATAAGAATTTAGATGTATTAGCTATTAATGTAGATTTTGTAGATTTTAAATAGTTTTTTAAAAAAATAGTTTTAATAGCTTTTTGATCATTTTAATAAATAATATAGTTTTTCATAGAATTTAAGATAGGCTTGTTAGAAATTTAATAGAGTTTAATTAGTGGAATTGTTAGATTAGGGGATTTATTAGAGTTTTGTTAGTTTAGACTTTAATTGGGGTTAGTGGAATTTTTTTAGGTTTAATTGGGATTAATCATTAGTTAATTAGTTTAATCATTTTTCATTAATTCTTTAATCAGATTTAATTCATATCATTAGCCATTTAATCCATCAGTTTAATAGTTTTAATCATTTTCAGTTTTTTGGGAGTTTTTATTGGGCCTATGTCCAAATTCGTGCAGCCACAGCCCAAATTCGCGGTCCAGCATAGTCCAGCAATGTCCAGAAACTTCTAGAAAGCTCCAGAATAATCCCAGCCAGTATAAAGCTTCAGCTGAGCCACGTGTAACAGAGGAGGGGACCCCATGTTACGCGTTCTCACGCTGCCACCTCGCTCACACCTTCTCTCCCTCAGTGCCACACCAGTCCCCACGTGGAAGCCATGCACCAAGCTCCACCACTACCGGTGCCACGCATCTAACGCTGAAGCCCCGCCGGTTGCATGGCCGGCGGCCATGCAACCACCCCCAACCTCCATCGCCGGCCACCGCACACCTCACCGGAGAACCTCACAAACCCAGAAAAATCTCCAGATTCTGATCATCTTCATCATCTTCCTTCTCAAAAACCTCAATCTTCGATCAACCTTCCGCATCTCCTCCGATCAGAACTTCACCTCCATAACATCATCAATCTTTCTGATCAATATCATCAAAGGGAAGCATGATTATCTACTTTCCAATCATCATCAATCTTCATCACAAGAACATGCAATCTCCAGAAACTTCGTCCATCAAGAACAACGTTCTCGGATCGTCATTCAAGAATTCGCCAGAACCTCCGAGGTCTCCCTCATTCGCCATTGCGAGTTCATCAGGCTTCATGCAAATCCCCAGAATGTTTCTCAGAATCAATCATCAACTTTAATCACCATTGTATTCACCTTCTTTCCAGAACGACCACCAGAACTTCATCTGATTCTTCTGGTGTTCTTTGGAAATCGCCAGAAAATGTCGTCGGATCTTCGAAGCTTCGCAAGATCGTGGATGATCTTCATCCAGTTTTACATCTAACCTCCAGAAACAACGTGCAACAAGATCTTCATCAAATGATCTTGAGTGTTCATCCAATTTTCTACAACAACTGCTGTAATTTTTTTCTGGCAATCTTCATCATCATCACGTGTTCATCCAAGTTTCCCAGAGTTCATCAGTGTTCTTCTAGAAAACGTCCAACTGCGTTCATATAACAACAAGAACATTCAAAGTAAAACTCCAGAAAGAAGCGGTCGTCATCATCAAACTTCGTCACTGATCTCCAGCAATCTTCCATCAAGATCTCCGACCAAGGAATGGAGCGATTTGTATTTGTCTCGTGAGAATTGTATTACAGTTATTGTTGTGGGATTAGGGGGATTGAGACGATAACGAGGACGGAGGTTTGAACGAGAAGATGGTAGTGGCGGCGGTTGAGGGAGAGAAAGGGTTAGGGTTTTAGAGAGGAAGCTGAGAGAGTGAGGAAAGGAGAAAGAAGCTGGGTTGGGTCATGGGCCTCAGGCCCAACTACGTTTTTTTGGAGACACCTTCCCTCATTTTTTTCTGATGAGAATGGGCTGGGCCCAATACGAGGTGGCATGCAACACACCCCAATTCACTCAGCACACCCCACCGGGTTTGGCAGCAAACAAATGGGCTGGGCCCAGTGTGCAGTTTTTTTTGTTTGTTTTACTTGTACACCCCTTTCTGTAACTAACCCCCTTCCCCCTTTTAGATTTTCTTGTGTTTTTCTTTATTACAAAATGGACAAGGATTATTGAAAATAGAGAAAAATATATGAAAGAAATATATGGGAAAATAGTAAGAAAAAATATTGAAAAAGAAATATTGAAAAAGAATTCGAAAAAAGGAAAAAGAAAAAGAAATATTGAAAAATAATAAAAAGAAATATGAGAAGATATTATGAGAAAAATAGAGAAAATATATTTGAAAAAGGAAAATATGGAGAGAAATACATAGAAAAATACAGAAAATATATGAAAAATATTTTGAAAGAAAGGAGAAAATAGTTGAAAAGAAAAAGAAGAAAAAAAGAGAAAAAATATTAGTGTCGATTTAATATTTTTTAGAGCATGGTTTTTTCATAGGAATTCCTTTTCCTTTTAGGATAGTTTAGAAGCCCACTTGTTAGGGGGCTATTTTCCATTCGATTTTTCAGGATAGGACAGGATAGTATTTCCTAGGAGATTTATTTTCAGTATTCGAGCATTGTAACCATTTTTCAGAATGTTAATAAAACGAGATTTGAGTTGTGGTCCCGAAGTAGCCGAACTACAGCTGCTCTGATTTCTCGTACCAGACGAGAATATGTAGGCATAGGATGCGATATCCTAGCAAGCACACTAACAACTAACCTTGGTTCTCTCGCGGCTGTGCGATCGAGACTTTCCCGCTGACGACTAATTGTTACCCTTTTTTCTCTCTTGCCCGAGTGCATTTGAGACCAAGCCATAGTTTTGCCCATAGGTTCCCGTACTTTTGCAACCAGTTTATTTTCTCACTGCTGTGTGAGAACGCCCTGTTTAGTCGTAGTTAGCCTGAACTACGCAGAGCTCTGATCTTCCATGCAGTGTGGAAGTACGTAGGCACAAGACGCGAGGTCTTGGCGAGCCAATTTCCCCGTAGTCCCGAACTACGTTGACTCTGACTTTCTCTCTTGAGAATACGTAGGCATAGAGTGCGACGCTCTATCGAGTCAGTTCCCTTCCGTTTAGATTTAGCAGCCGTAGATAGATTGTTTTGCATCCTTTAGACAACCCAAGCAAGCGTGGATCCCGTCGAGTACGACGGACGTGAGGGGTGCTAATACCTTCCCCTTGCGTAACCGACTCCCGAATCCAGGTTTTGGTTGTGATGACCATACCTTTCCCCGTTTTTTGCGAGGTTTACTTCGAGCGTTTCCTTTCCCTCCCGTGGGATAAATAACGCACGGTGGCGACTCTTCTGTTCAGCCGGCGCCGATTTTCGCAGTAGCGACAGCTGGCGACTCTGCTGGGGAACCAACGTCCCCCGGCTGCTAAGGACTGCGATAGTTCTTATGCATGTGGGATCCAACGTCCCCTAAAGAGAGAGTCAATCCTAGCGCTTGTTTGCTTGGCTATTGGGGTTTATTTATCGATATTATCTGTTGCTGTGGGGGTGTTACGGGTGTTCTATGATTGAGAGAAGCCGGACCTGGGCTTGAGTGCACCTTAGACTTAGAGTAGAAATTAGTGGGCGCCCGCATGCTTTGCTTGCCTTGGTGTCCCGCGAAATCTACACTCAGACGAGGTTCTTCTGGTTGGCCTCTTGACCCACCCTTTGGGTGGCTTGGGTTGCTGGTTAGTTGGATTGTCGACTTTGGGAACCGATCAATTGGAAGTTAGCTAAGTGAGGCTTCTTCAAGACTTGATGATGCCACTCCTTCTAGGAATCGTATCGTCAGTTTTGAAAGTCTGTGACGCTGACGACCGCATATGATGCCGTACCTTGTCAGATATAGGTCCATACCTGTGAGTGGGGGGGTTTCTTCTTGCAGGAAACTTGACTTTCAACCTACCCGTTATTTTGGTCTCCTCTTCAGAGCAAGCGTACTCCGTCAGCAGCGCAGCAGTATTCAGATTGTGTGGGGGCTGTGGTCCCGTTGTTTGCTGCATCTTGCATTGCATTTGCATAAATAGTGTTGCATCGTATTGCATATCATCCTCCAGCTAGACAGAGTTCGGATCCAGCCTTTGTTTCCTGATGGTGATTACCCGGAGTTTGGATTGAGCAACTGTTGACTGTCAGAAGACCTACCTAGGGGTTGAGTAGATTTGAGCAGAATCAAGCATTGAAGTCAGCTGAAGACCATTGGTAGCTATGTCTGAAGGCCATTTCCAGTCTCCTAACACCCTGACAGGGTTCACTATGGCGTCCAACCCTCTGTATGCTTCTATGGAAGACTTCCCGCAAGCGAACAACGTTACTGCCGACCAAGTTGTACAGACTTCTGTTGAGGACCGAGATCGACATGAGCAGTTTGTTGCCCAGAATGAGCGTCCTCCTCCTGTTAACAATCAAGGCGTTGCTTTCCCTGGGATGAATTACCGAAGGTATATTCCAATAGCCAGGATGGTAGATCCAAGAGCTCTTGAGAAGGATAGAAGACTCCGAGCATTGGAAGAGAAAATTGAAGCCTTGAAGATGAAAGATGTTGTTAACCTGATTGCTGCAGACATGTGTTTAGTTCCTGACCTGGTGTGGCCTTACAAGTTCAAAGTGCTGAAATTTGAGAAGTACATGGGAGATAGCTGTCCGAGGCTGCATTTGACGATGTTCTGCCGAAGAATGACTTCGTTTGCGCGAGATGACAAGTTGATGATCCATTGCTTTCAGTATAGTCTGACTGGGGCATCTTTGAGGTGGTATATGCAGTTAGAGAGAAATCAGATTCAATCATGGATGGATTTAGCCAGAGCTTTCCTGAAGCAGTACGATTATAACCTAGACATAGCTCCCCATCGCATGCGACTGCAAGAATTGTCTCAAGAGAACGATGAACCTTTCAGGAAGTATGTTCAGAGATGGAGAGAATTTGCTGCCAGAGTAAAGTCGTCGTTCCGAGACCGAGAGTTAATGAGCATGTTTGTACACTCCCTGGAGAGCCCGTACCTTGAAAGAATGCTTGGAGTTACGTCAAACACTCAGGTTAGTGAAGCTGAATCTCCTTGTGACTATCAGAGTGAAGAAGGAGTTGAGATCAATGCAGTCATGCCGAAGGTTGAATATCCTCGAAGCGAATCAGTGAATTTTGTTGGTTCTTCATCTTCTCAGAGATCAGTACCTCCTGTGCCTTGTTATGCTGGACAGACAGCTGTGCCTGGGGCACCCTATCAGAAGTCTTATGTCGATTCCATTGCAAATCAGCGAACTCGTGACCGAGGTTACCAGACTCAGCGTCAGAATCAGATTAGACCTTGCAACAATTTGGAACGAAGGAAAGCTCCTTCTCGCCCAGTGCCTATGCTGTATGGCTAGCTGCTACCATCTTTGATCCAGAGCTCTTTGGTGGGACCGAAAGCTCTCAGGCCCGTGCCAGAACCTTACCCTCCTGGGTACAATCCCCACGTTCAGTGTGGTTACCATGGTGGCTCTCCAGGGCATGCAACTGAAGATTGTAAAGCGTTTCAGGCGAAGGTACAGCAGTTGATCGACCAAGGGTGCATTTCCTTTCCAGAAGGAGTTTTGTTTGTTCATGCCAACCTCTCAGCTGTCTAAGCTCGTAGATTCAGAGGGTCCTTTTCAAGAAGCCAGTAATCCAGACAGGCAGGCGCCTCAGCATTGGCAGTCCTCAGATTTTATATCATTTGCATTTGTAGTTTCTTTTTCTATTAGTTACTACTTGCTTTTAAACATTGTATGTTTCGAATGGTGATAATAATGAAGTGACTATGCATTTTTCTAAATTAATCATGTCGCTGTCGCTCATTTACTGCATTGCACTGACACTTGCATTTTTATTCACTCCACCTTATCACTGTGACTAGCAAAGATTGGAAGGAGGATGACGAAAATAAACTCATAACCGATGATCGTATGCTTTCAGATAAGACCGTACCGATGACGTACAAGGCATTGTTTCAAATCCCCTAAACACCGGAGAGATAAGGAAGAGAATCCCTTGTTAACCACTTCGAGCCGAGAAGTAGGAGTTTCTTTCGGATTTTTAAACCCTCACATCTTAACCCGGGGCAGGGTAGTTGTCAGTTAGCTTGACCGAGCATTCAAGTCTTACAGAGGCGTGTTGTCTTTCGAGGACCAATCAGGTTATGCCTCTCAGGAGGTCGTAATTCGTCAACCGCAGTGGTTAAACCTCACCAATCAGGAGTAAGGCAGTTACAATCCCTTCGGAGCAATCAAGACAACCAGTGTCACACGACTTTGTTCCAAAAGAGAGAATAAGAAAGCCCGCTAAGTAAAAAGAAAAAGAAAAGTTGGAAGGCTAATACTTAGGCAAAAATTAGGGCATCCCGCTGGACTTCAAAAGAAAAAAATCAAAGAGGACTCAAAGGGAGTCAGTCCAGGCAAAAATTAGGGAATCAAAAGAACGAAAAGAAAGGATATCAAAGGAAGAATCCTCGAACAAGGACAAGGTCGTGTGGATACAGACACCGAAGACGAAAAAGGGGTAACTGTCACTCCGAAAAACCTTGTGAGTTCCTTAACTATGGTCCTTACCATTCAACATACCTCTCGAAGAGGCGAGCGCTTGTGCCAGGTTAACTGAACCTTAGGATTGGAGATCATCACG
Organism: Lathyrus sativus; assembly: GCA_963859935.3. Lineage (NCBI taxonomy): Eukaryota > Viridiplantae > Streptophyta > Magnoliopsida > Fabales > Fabaceae > Lathyrus > Lathyrus sativus. The sequence continues at coordinate 120,677,169 of OZ012740.1, forward strand.
TAGAAGGGGGGGTACAAAGCAAAATTTGAGCCAAATATCCTTTGTTTCACGAACCGTGAACCCGACCACGATACAACCCTTAAAAGACCTAATTGAGGTAGGGTTATTCTGAAGCGCATTACGATAAGGTTGAGTAACCTGACTCCCTCTTGATTTGCTAGTCATATCCTTGTTGTATTTTTCACTGATCACATAAGCACTACGACACGTAAATGAGTGACAGCACAAATTTTTTCAAAATCTGCATAAACACTGCATTAAGATTACCATTCGTGAACAGACGATTTTTACTTGCAGGTTAGTAGTTGACACGAAAGAAATTCCAACAGGGAATAATCAAACAGGATTGAATAATTCAACAGTCTGGATCAGAATGGTGTATGTTGTGAAACCCTGTGAATCTGGGGCATTGACTTCCAGAGAGTTTGGACTCAGTTAGTCTGAGGACAAGTCCCTAAGCAGCAGTTGATCAGGGGCAGTTTATTTGAGAAGAAGTTGATCAGAAGCGAATCTTCTTAAGAGCCAATCAGGGGCAGTCATCCAGAGTGCGATATCAGGGCAGGTTAAGCCACTCAATGCTCGTTCAGGGGCAAGTCACGATGTTGATAGTTGTTGAATCAAGGGAAACACCGGGGTAAGCCACCGCAAGGTCGTATTGTAGCAAGGTGCTTTTGGTTCAGAGTGAGTTCTTTCCGAGAACCAGATTGAGGCAGGGGCATGCCATCCCAAGAGTGTAGAGATTATTCTTTATTCGAGGGACGTTCGATTCGAAGTATCTCGAGGAAGTTCAGAATGTTGGGGCAGTTCATATTAAACCGTCAGGGTACAGATTTTCAGACTATCCCACAGAGGTTCCTGCAGGCCGGGGCATAGCAAAGGCGAAAGAGTTGTTCTTCAAAGTGTCATCAGAGTTGTTCAGAGCTACTTGAGCAGATCCAGCCAATCTTCAAGTTTGAGATAAATATCGAGAAATTGTAACCCTTCTACTAGAAGTTGTAAATTTGGACTGGATATTGTCCAGCATCAGGCGTGTATGACCCACCACGGATGTACAGAAGTCCAGCCTACTTGGCACACTCGTTTATCCCCCAGCAAAGTCATACATCCGAGAAGCAGTTAATCTGGGGCAATTGGGTCGAGATTTGGCAAATCTCTCGCGGCTATGGGCATTACTCCACGAATCAGTCGATCAGGGGCAAAAGATTATCGCAAGACCGGGGCAGAACACCCTAAAAACAAAAGATGTTGTTGGGACATTCTTTTGGGGTTTGACGTGCAGAAACAGTTCAGATCTATCCGTCAGGGTATAGAGATCGAAGAGTCCTCATCAGAAGGTTGGTGCCGATTCAGGGGCAAGGTATTGTGAGTAGCACTATGGCTAGCCTTTCTTTTCCAGACGAAATGCTCGGACTGGGGCATGTTGGTATTTGTGGGGCAAATTTCCGAGAAGGAATAGAGTTCATGTCGCCCTGACCAGAGGCTGTTTGGTGAAAGACTTGATCGTTACGTGAAGTGAACCCCCACGCAGGTAGCGCTTCTGAGATAGCAGTGTTCCTCACTGAAGAGAGATCGAATTCCCCAGCTAGTCGTGGCTTATCCAGAGGACATTCTCCAGTCAAGTCATTTATCCTCAGCAGAGTTTGGACGATTCCTAGATCGAAGGCTGTATTCAGACAGTGCATCTCAAGCAGAGTGGTTTAGCCGCAGAAGATTAATGTTTGTGAACTGTATTCAGACAACTTACCTTTTCCCCGCAGGGTCATTTACTCTCCCCTAGCGGAGTCAGCGGATTTTCCCCCAAGAGAATCGTTTCGTCCCCAGCGGAGTTCTCTTTCCAGTAAGTGTTTTCATTCCTCCCAGTGGAACTCGAAGAGTAAGACTCTCCCCGGCAGAGTTGGTTGTGTGCCTTGGCATTTATTTTGTCAGAATACCGTATGATGTCCGTTCACTTTCCAGCAGAAGGCCAATCATACCAAGCGCATCTGTTATTCTCCAGCAAAGTTGTATTCCCAGCAGGGTATTACTTCAATGAGATGCTTGGTTTAAGTTCCCAATTTCCCAGCTGAGTCGACTTCATCTTTCCAGCATTTATTTTGCTGGAATAATTCTACAGCATCTGGCTATCCCCAGCGGAGTTGGCATTATCTTCAGCATTTATTTTGCTGAAGCAGTTTCTGTACCCAGCAGTTCGAGTCTGCATTTGCATTGGCATATAGTGCATTGGCATATAGTGTCATATTAGCACCGGCATATAGTGTCGTACTTACATCCACCAAATAAATGCGTAGCATTTCCATGTCGAATGGATCATTGCATCATTGTCAAACATATGCATTTTGAAACATAAACTAGGTTGGCTAACCGTTTGTTCCAAGTATTGTTTCTCTTGCAGGTAGAGAGAGCCCTCGCTCAGGCGAATCAATAAACATTCGAAGTCTCGGCATGAGACATTCAACGAAGTGTCAGCTGTGGCACTACTCCCCACAGAATCAGCAGGATAAGTTTCTCTTTGTCCCCAAGCAGAGTTACTTATTTCCCCGCCAGGGTTTCTTGTTGAAGTTTCTCTAGTCCGACCAGCGGATTGTTTCCCTCAAAGTTGTTGTTACGTCAGCATTAAAAGGTTTCATGAACCAGAATTTCAGAGGCTACCGCCGGTTATCAGAGCAGGCATCCAGTAGTTTGGTTTTTCAGATATCCCCAGTAGGGTCAGCTCCGGAGTCGCTGTCACGTCGGGGCTAAGAAGTTTGTGGGTTGGGATCAATGGAGGAATGAGTCCTGACATGGACAATTCTATCAATGAGTTTTCTTTGTGCTAGAGAAGTGGGATCCTAACGTGGACAGTTTTATTTCCCTGGGCTGATAGGAGGTGCTAGTCCTAACGGGGACAGGTTCGATTTCTCAAGATTGTTGGAATGGGGAGTCCTGACGTGGACATTTCCTCAAGTTGACGATGTGTGTTAGTCCTAACGTGGACAGAGTCGAGTTCTCAGTATTGATTGAGTATGAAGTCATAACGTTGACAAGGTTGATTACTCTTCGTGTTGGAGTCCTGACGTGGACCATTTATTTCTAGCAGATAGCTTTATTCGTGGTGATGAAATGTGCGTCCTGACGTGGACAAGTTTATAGTTCTTCGCGATGGCAAGATACGAAAGTCCTTACGTGGACAAATTTATCCTTCTTCGTGTTGGTGGCAATGTGTGTGTCCTGACATGGACGGGGTTTATTTCCCCAGCAAGTCGAAGATGCGCAGGTCCTGACGTGGACAGGTCTTATTACTTCAGCAGGTTGAGATGTGAGTTCTGACGTGGACAAAGTCTCACTTCCCCAGTGGGTCAAAGGTACATGGGTCCTAACGTGGACAAGTTTTATTTCCTCAGCAAGTCAAGAGATCGGAGTCCTTACGTGGACAAAGCATATCAAGTTATTCCTTACGTGGAAAGATGAGTCCTGACGTGGACAAGGTTATTCCTTACGTGGAAAGAGAAGCTTCAGTTCCTTACGTGGAAAAGCAAGTTCAGTCCTGACGTGGACAGACGCAGAAAAGACGAGTTGGTTTCCTTACGTGGAAAGATTGTGATTCCTTACGTGGAATGAAGATTGGAGTCCTTACGTGGACAGATTAAGATGTATTCCTTACGTGGAAGAAAAATGATTCCTTACGTGGAAAAGATTGTGTTCCTGACGTGGAAAGGTGGGTCCTTACGTGGACGGAGTTGTATTCCTTACGTGGAAAGATTGAGTCCTTACGTGGACATATCAGACTGGAGTCCTTACGTGGGCAGATGAAGAAGTATTCCTTACGTGGAAAAATGGGAGTCCTTACGTGGACAAATCAAGAAGATTATTATTCCTAACGTGGAAAAGTGGGTCCTAACGCGGACGATGTAATCCTAACATGGACAAATTTATTCCTTACGTGGAAAGATTGTTTCCTTACGTGGAAAGATTAGAGTCCTTACGTGGACAGATCGAGCGAAATTGTATTCCTTACGTGGAAAGAAGATGTATTCCTTACGTGGAAAGAAGATGTATTCCTGACGTGGAAAGAAAGGGTGTATTCCTCACGTGGAAAGATAGAGGCATTCCTAACGTGGAAAAAGTTTGATTCCTTACGTGGAAAGAAGTTGATTCCTTACGTGGAGAAGTTGAGTCCTTACGTGGACAAGTCAAGAAGATGGCATTCCTTACGTGGAAAATTGTGTTCCTTATGTGGACAGAGATGCATTCCTTACGTGGAAAAGTGGAGTCCTCACGTGGACAAACCAAGACAATAGATAGTTTCCTTACGTGGAAAAGCGATATATTCCTCACGTGGAAAGATTGAGTCCTTACGCGGACATATCAAGATTGATTCCTTACGTGGAAAGATTGATTCCTTACATGGAAAGAGTTGGAGTCCTGACGTGGACAGATTAAGATGGTGTATTCCTTACGTGGAAAGTTGGGAGTCCTTACGTGGACAAATCAGAAAGATTGATTCCTTACGTGGAAGAGCGATGTGTTCCTTACGTGGAAAGTTTAGTCCTGACGTGGACAGACTCAGAAAAGAAGTTGATTCCTTACGTGGAAAGAGAAGTTGTTTCCTTACGTGGAAAAGTTTAGTCCTTATGTGGACAGATCAAGAAAGATTTAATTCCTAACGTGGAAAAGATGGTGATTCCTTACGTGGAAAGATTGATTCCTAACGTGGAAAGATTAGAGTCCTTACGCGGACATATCAAGATGAGATTCCTAACGTGGAAAAGAAGATAGATTCCTTACGGGGAAAGTTTAGTCCTGACGTGGACAGATTCAGATCAAGTTGGTTTCCTAACGTGGAAGAGATGATGTATTCCTTACGTGGAAAGATAGTATTCCTTACGTGGAAAGAGGCTTGTATTCCTGACGTGGAAAGATAGAGTGTATTCCTGACGTGGAAGAGGTTTAGTCCTGACGTGGACAGATTCAAAAGAAGCCGTATTCCTTACGTGGAAGAGTTTGACGAAGAAGAAGTTCATTCCTTACGTGGAAAGGTGAGTCCTAACGTGGACGGTGTTATTCCTAACGTGGAACGGTTATTCCTTACGTGGAAAGGTGAGTCCTAACGTGGACGATGTTATTCCTAACGTGGACGGTGTTATTCCTAACGTGGACGGTGTTATTCCTAACGTGGGAGAGTTTATTCCTAACGTGGAAGAGTTTATTCCTAACGTGGAAGAGTTTATTCCTAACGTGGAAGAGTTTATTCCTAACGTGGACGATTTATTTCTGACGAGAAGGCAGACGAGCCATCCCCAGCAAAGTTGTTGAAGTTTTTCCGAGTTGACAGCAGATAGAGTCCTGACGTGGACAAGCAAAGGACAAACTTTTATTCTTGCAATGATAGAAAGCTTTTCAAGATGATGAGAAGAATCCCCAGCACGGTCGCACGAGATCAGTGGGTTGCCGTAACAGTTAAATTCAGTTGGTGAAGGTCATTCCCCAGGCAGTGGTGCAGTTTATTTCTGCGGTTGGCAAATTTCAGGGTTCCATTTGTATTCAACCATCTTCTACCTTTGAATGATCAGAGGCTGGGCGCTCTTTAACCATTCAGGTCCAAGCTACTTGAATAGGGGCAGCTGTTGCACCCTAAAATTTGACCAACCGGGTCTTGTATCTGACTCGATGTTTCGACGCATGACCGCGTTCGCATCTGCATATCGCATACAGTGCATCTTTCATTTGTTTTCATTTTATCGGGATCACAGCTCTCGTCTCGCGTCTCAGGTGTTTTTAATCAGTTTAGATAAGTAGAATCGTATTTTTGGGATATTTCGGTGCCCGTTTATTTTTTACTGGCTATTTGGTGCGCTCTCGCGGTGTTATGTGTCGTTCGGTGCTTATTTTGTTCCTCTGGGAATTATTGTGATTTTTCTGGGTTTTATTGGCTATTTTTAGGGTTTAAATAGATTTTTAATCATTTTAGGATAATATAGAATTTTATAGAAATAAATAGCTTTTAGCATTTTTTAGAATATTAATAGGTTTTTTGACATTTTAATAGTTTTAATCTTTTTAGAACTTGTTAGAAATTAAATGGTTTCATTAAAAATAAATAGGCTTCACTTTTAATAATAGGATAAATAAATAATAGATTTTTCTTTTAATGGATTTTCTTTTAATTAGTTTAATAAGAATTTAGATGTATTAGCTATTAATGTAGATTTTGTAGATTTTAAATAGTTTTTTTAAAAAATAGTTTTAATAGCTTTTTGATCATTTTAATAAATAATATAGTTTTTCATAGAATTTAAGATAGGCTTGTCAGAAATTTAATAGAGTTTAATTAGTGGAATTGTTAGATTAGGGGATTTATTAGAGTTTTGTTAGTTTAGACTTTAATTGGGGTTAGTGGAATTTTTTTAGGTTTAATTGGGATTAATCATTAGTTAATTAGTTTAATCATTTTTCATTAATTCTTTAATCAGATTTAATTCATATCATTAGCCATTTAATCCATCAGTTTAATAGTTTTAATCATTTTCAGTTTTTTGGGAGTTTTTATTGGGCCTATGTCCAAATTCGTGCAGCCAAAGCCCAAATTCGCGGTCCAGCATAGTCCAGCAATGTCCAGAAACTTCTAGAAAGCTCCAGAATAATCCCAGCCAGTATAAAGCTTCAGCTGAGCCACGTGTAACAGAGGAGGGGACCCCACGTTACGCGTTCTCACGCTGCCACCTCGCTCACACCTTCTCTCCCTCAGTGCCACACCAGTCCCCACGTGGAAGCCATGCACCAAGCTCCACCACTACCGGTGCCACGCGTCTAACGCTGAAGCCCCGCCGGTTGCATGGCCGGCGGCCATGCAACCACCCCCAACCTCCATCGCCGGCCACCGCACACCTCACCGGAGAACCTCACAAACCCAGAAAAATCTCCAGATTCCGATCATCTTCATCATCCTCCTTCTCAAAAACCTCAATCTTCGATCAACCTTCCGCATCTCCTCCGATCAGAACTTCACCTCCATAACATCATCAATCTTTCTGATCAATATCATCAAAGGGAAGCATGATTATCTACTTTCCAATCATCATCAATCTTCATCACAAGAACATGCAATCTCCAGAAACTTCGTCCATCAAGAACAACGTTCTCGGATCGTCATTCAAGAATTCGCCAGAACCTCCGAGATCTCCCTCATTCGCCATTGCGAGTTCATCAGGCTTCATGCAAATCCCCAGAATGTTTCTCAGAATCAATCATCAACTTTAATCACCATTGTATTCACCTTCTTTCCAGAACGACCACCAGAACTTCATCTGATTCTTCTGGTGTTCTTTGGAAATCGCCAGAAAATGTCGTCGGATCTTCGAAGCTTCGCAAGATCGTGGATGATCTTCATCCAGTTTTACATCTAACCTCCAGAAACAAGGTGCAACAAGATCTTCATCAAATGATCTTGAGTGTTCATCCAATTTTCTACAACAACTGTTGTAATTTTTTTCTGGCAATCTTCATCATCATCACGTGTTCATCCAAGTTTCCCAGAGTTCATCAGTGTTCTTCCAGAAAACGTCCAACTGCATTCATATAACAACAAGAACATTCAAAGTAAAACTCCAGAAAGAAGCGGTCGTCATCATCAAGCTTCGTCACTGATCTCCAGCAATCTTCCATCAAGATCTCCGACCAAGGAATGGAGCAATTTGTATTTGTCTCGTGAGAATTGTATTACAGTTATTGTTGTGGGATTAGGGGGATTGAGACGAAAACGAGGACGGAGGTTTGAACGAGAAGATGGTAGTGGCGGCGGTTGAGGGAGAGAAAGGGTTAGGGTTTCAGAGAGGAAGCTGAGAGAGTGAGGAAGGGAGAAAGAAGCTGGGTTGGGTCATGGGCCTCAGGCCCAACTACGTTTTTTTGGAGACACCTTCCCTCGTTTTTTTCTGATGAGAATGGGCTGGGCCCAATACGAGGTGGCATGCAACACACCCCAGTTCACTCAGCACACCCCACCGGGTTTGGCAGCAAACAAATGGGTTGGGCCCAGTGTGCAGTTTTTTTTGTTTGTTTTACTTGTACACCCCTTTCTGTAACTAACCCCCTTCCCCCTTTTAGATTTTCTTGTGTTTTTCTTTATTACAAAATGGACAAGGATTATTGAAAATAGAGAAAAATATATGAAAGAAATATATGGGAAAATAGTAAGAAAAAATATTGAAAAAGAAATATTGAAAAAGAATTCGAAAAAAGGAAAAAGAAAAAGAAATATTGAAAAATAATAAAAAGAAATATGAGAAGATATTATGAGAAAAATAGAGAAAATATATTTGAAAAAGGAAAATATGGAGAGAAATACATAGAAAAATACAGAAAATATATGAAAAATATTTTGAAAGAAAGGAGAAAATAGTTGAAAAGAAAAAGAAGAAAAAAAGAGAAAAAATATTAGTGTCGATTTAATATTTTTTTAGAGCATGGTTTTTTCATAGGAATTCCTTTTCCTTTTAGGATAGTTTAGAAGCCCACTTGTTAGGGGGCTATTTTCCATTCGATTTTTCAGGATAGGACAGGATAGTATTTCCTAGGAGATTTATTTTCAGTATTCGAGCATTGTAACCATTTTTCAGAATGTTAATAAAACGAGATTTGAGCTGTGGTCCCGAAGTAGCCGAACTACAGCTGCTCTGATTTCTCGTACCAGACGAGAATATGTAGGCATAGGATGCGATATCCTAGCGAGCACACTAACAACTAACCTTGGTTCTCTCGCGGCTGTGCGATCGAGACTTTCCCGCTGACGACTAATTGTTACCCTTTTTTCTCTCTTGCCCGAGTGCATTTGAGACCAAGCCATAGTTTTGCCCATAGGTTCCCGTACTTTTGCAACCAGTTTATTTTCTCACTGCTGTGTGAGAACGCCCTGTTTAGCCGTAGTTAGCCTGAACTACGCAGAGCTCTGATCTTCCATGCAGTGTGGAAGTACGTAGGCACAAGACGCGAGGTCTTGGCGAGCCAATTTCCCCGTAGTCCCGAACTGCGTTGACTCTGACTTTCTCTCTTGAGAATACGTAGGCATAGAGTGCGACGCTCTATCGAGTCAGTTCCCTTCCGTTTAGATTTAGCAGCCGTAGATAGATTGTTTTGCATCCTTTAGACAACCCAAGCAAGCGTGGATTCCGTCGAGTACGACGGACGTGAGGGGTGCTAATACCTTCCCCTTGCGTAACCGACTCCCGAATCCAGGTTTTGGTTGCGATGACCATACCTTTCCCCGTTTTTTGCGAGGTTTACTTCGAGCGTTTCCTTTCCCTCCCGTGGGATAAATAACGCACGGTGGCGACTCTTCTGTTCAGCCGGCGCCGATTTTCGCAGTAGCGACACCCTCTCTAGGGTTATTTCATTTGTCTGTGTGGGGTATTGGGTTTGCTTGGGGATTGGGAGAGCTGAAGACTTGTGATGATGAAGCCATTGGAGATCAAAGAGATTGAAGTCCAACTTCCAGAGTTGATGAGGAGCATCCTTTGCTAGCAGCTGTTGAGGAGTGTAGGGTTTAGGAGCTAGGCAGAGCTCTAGAGTAGCCAAATTGATTCATAAACATGGAAGGTCTTGATTGCCTCCATTCCTCTCTGTGATGCAGAGTCTCTCTAAGACATTCACCCCCTTCCTTTGGAAGGCTTGGTGATAGTGTCTAAGAGATAGAACTCCTGAGAGAAATATTCTATGTGTTGTTAGCAGTCTGTTTGCCACCCTTGGTGGTTGTCGCTTGCGCGAAAATAAGGTGTCGGCATGACAGAAGAGTCGCCACCTTTCGTTATTTATCCCTCAGAGCGGGAAAGGAAACGATCGGAAAAACCTGACGAAAAAGGGTAAGACAAGGTCGTCGCAACCATTGTCTGGGTTCGGGAGTCGGTTACGCAAGGGGAAGGTATTAGCACCCCTCACGTCCGTCGTACTCGACGGGATCCTCGCTTGTTTGTTTACTTGGACGGGTTGGTTATAATCTATCTACCTATCAAGGCTGGCTGAAAAAGAAAAGAAAAATGACTCGGCAAAGCGTCGCACTTTATGCCTACATATTCCCGTCTGGAACGAGAAATCAGAGTCAACGTAGTTCGGCCTACGAAGGGTTGTGGGGGAAGGTGGCTCGCCAAGACTTCGCCATCTTGTTCCTACGTACTCTCAATAGGCATGAGAGATCAGAGCTCACGTAGTTCGGGAAACTACGGTTTATTTCCTGTTTTTTACGAAAGAAGTGTTTTTTATTGTGTTTGCGATTTCAACCGCACTAGAGACTATGACCTGAGAGTGAATGCGTCGCATGTCACCCAAAGGGTACCATACTAAACATCCAGACTGTGGAAAAGAAACTCTCCCACAATCCTCTCTCAGATAGCTTAAGGCTCGTAACGTACGAAAGAAATCATTCATGATTACTGTATCTTAAACTGTTTTGAGATGAGAAGAGAACAGGCCCAACTAGGAAGGAGACTATCAAGTCCTACTGTTGTCATGCATAGGTTTCAACCTAAAAGTCTATCATCAAATCCTCATCAGAGGAAATGAGAGTCCTAAGGGATCATGTCAATGATACACCAAAACAGACAAAGCATCAGCTTAACAGTAAAATGCATGCAATGCAAGTGAGGGAGGAAATGTGTGTGGGGCTTCAGCCTCCACAAGCTCGTCTCGACCTCAAGCCAGTCATGAAATAACAGTAATCATACTGAAATAAACAACATGCTATCAAGCAATAAACAGTAAACTGCAATCATACAGATAAAAGAAAACATGCTATCAAGCAAAATAAACACATGGGCAAGGGAGCTGGGCTCTACCGAATACCCGCAAGCAAAGCCACGCAGTAAAAATACAAGCAGAGGGAGCAACTCACCCTCTAATGCAATCATGCTCCTAGACTGAACTTATTCTAGATGGACTTATTCTAATGCAACAGACAAATCAAGCAAAACAAACAATACAGAAAAGAAAAACAGAAGAAAGCTTCAGCTCCTCCAGCAGCAATCCAGTCTTCAGACTTCAGAGATCACTTGCTTTCCAGGTATCAACCCTACAATATGAGTTTCAACTCATCTTCTCCCTTAAGCTTCAGCCTCTTTGATCAGCTCCACCTTCAGGCTTCACTATCTTCAGGGATTTTCAGGTATCAACTTGATCTTCACAGAGTCTTCAGACTTCAACAATCTTCAAGGAATCATCCTCTTCAAAGCTTCAGCTTCTATCTTCAATGGCTCAAATGCTCCAGCAAACAAGATTCAGTCAACAAGATGAGGTGAGGATGTTACAGTGCTCACTGACTTCCAAAGGATGCCATTGAGGACTTAACATCAAAAGGAAAGGCTCTCTCAAAGTTCTACCTCAGAGGGCAAGGTCACTAATCCCTCCAAAGGAGAGAGGTGAATACCCTTAAGGGACTTTATGTCATAGAGAAGGAAGGAGGTGAACAAGACACTCCTTGTTTATTGAATAGAATTATGCTATCTAAAGCTCTACCTATGCACTTATGATCCTATAAACAAAATAACAAAAGCTTAACTAAGCTCCTCTGCAAGGTCTTCAAAGCTTCAATGATGATCCACAAGGTCTTCAACTCAATCTTCAAGGCTCACACACTCAAAGGAGAAGAAAAACAAGCACAACAATACAAACTATGCCTTCAAGCAACACACATACTAACCATACATCCAAAAATCAATTAAAAATACTAAAATACCATACAATATTCTAGTAAACTTCTAGGGGATTCTACACATACTTACCCTTAACCCATATATTCCCCATGTACTAATTTGGCCTATAAACCCCAAAACAAAATAGTTCAAATCTACTTATGCAACCTAAAACCCTAATTTGAACACCTAAATGTCAAACAAGCAAACTATATCAAATTTTAATCTACAAATTGAGAATTAAATCCTATATGAGCTATGATTCAATATCTAACTATGCCAAAAAGAATGGCTCAAAAATCCTAAGGGAAAGTCCTAAAAGAAATTATACAAAATCAAGCATCAAACTAAACATATTAAAAAGACTATTTACAAGAATAATATGCTAAAAATATTAAAAGAAAAATAAAATGGAATTTTATTTATTTACATTTTTCTAGACATGAATATGAATATGTGAAAAAAACAAGAAGTGAAAAATATTAATTTTTCTATTTTATATGAATTTATTAAAATGCAAGAAATATAAAAGAAATTAAAATATGAAAATATAAGAAAAAGGGATGGGGGGTGTCATGAGTAACTGCGCCCAGTTATATTGACCATTGGGCCAGGAAAGGGTGGTGCAGATATTAAAATATTAAGGCCCACCTGCGCTCAGAAAATGAAGGAAAAATTAAACAGAAATTGGTAAAATGACGGTATGAATAGCAATGTTTTTTAGTTAAAAATTGGATTGGGCTTCTGGGTGGGGTGCCAATAGCACAAGTTTCTGAGGCCCATGGTTTCAGTTTTAATGAAACGCTGCGTTGCAGCGTGGGGTTTCCCTCCGTTCTCCAAGTTTGAACAAGGACCGCACGATGATGCTACAAAGTCAATCAAGAGGAGTGATCCAACGGTGGAGGGATCGTCTTCTCCAACTCAACCTAGGGTTTCAGAAAACCCTCCCTCCATGCAGGGATCTTCACCTTACTCGTTCTCCTTCGTGTGACCATGAAATCAAATAATTCCAACGCCAAAATTATTCTACTCACTCCCAGGAACACAACCATGACCATAACTTTCTCTGAAATGCCTTGCATTGTCCAAACAGAATGCGTGAAGATTAGGGTTCAACCATAATTCTCTGTGATCAACCTTAATGCAACTTAATTCTAATGGTATAGTCCTGTTCCTCATATTACCCTGACCATTCTAAACCATACCATGTCCATTAATACCCAACACACGACTCATTCTTGAAACTGAAAGAAACTGGGGTCTGCCATGGAACTTCATGAAACTTCCTCAAATTCTCAGAAAACAGTCCTCTATCTTATCTTAACAAGTCTAACCCTAGAACTATGATGGAATGCATATAAATAAGGTGATACGAGTAAAATCACCAACCTGTCAAGTTGTAATGGTGGATGTGGTTTCACTCCAATTCAATGCCTGCAACCTTCCCTGATTGATCTTTAATGGAAGATAAGAATTTTGTATGCAAAAAGATTGATGAACAATGCTTGAATCTTGTGTTTGATATCAATATGCTTTTCTTGCAAATTCTTCAACAAAGCTTCAAATCTCCATGGATCTTCCTCTAACTCAGTATGCAAGTAATCATAAGGATCAGAAGAATGTGTTTGTGGAGAAGAAAAGAATGGAAATGGCAGAGAATGGAAGTTTGTTATGGAATTGCAAATGGAAGAATTTCACTCTTTTGCACTCTAACCTCACCAATCACCAACAACCGTCACCAACCTTCTTATCATGGTGATCTACCCTTCTTATAGCAATCCAAACAAGAGTCTAGATTCATTTAGAAACTTATGGAATCATCTAGAAAGTTTTAGAACTTCTCTTGAAGTGATACATTGGATATCCCTTATCTCATGCCTTAAGCTTGTCAAATTGGCTTTAAAATCTCCTTACAAGAGATATTGAGAAAGAATGAGTGAAAAACATGCACTTCCTTGCCTTTGGTGAAGTTTTGTCAAGTTGCCTTAATATGCTAGTAACAACATTACAAAGTAACCCCCATTTCTATGCTTCAAATAAAAATTCTACTTGAACCATTGTTTTTAAAATAATGTTTGGAGTCAAAATGACATATTGGATGACCCATTTTGGATTTGTACATCTCCTAAACCAAAATTCCATTTCAACTTTTTCAACTTATAAGCCATTTTTAGGTCATTTTTACCCAATCTTGTAAATCCTTGCTACAAGCTTTTTCAATAACTCATGACCACTTTTCTAGGCTTAAAACCCCATTTTGGACAACTTTGATGTTTTGAGTTTTTTCATTTGAGGCTTGGAAATAGGAGATATGGCCTTTGCTTAAAATGACCTATAACTGCCAAATGACCAAAATACCCCTGTCTTGTTCAAACCATAAGTTGAGTTATACAAATCCTATCAAGGACTTCTAGTACTCTCTAGAAAGCTAAGAAGGTGCCCTTCAACATTCATGTTGACCAAGAGATCATAGGAATCATCCTACTAGGGCAAAAGTTGTCTGCAAGTTGGGTGACTTTCAAGGACCCAGATTCACACACCTCAGCTGACCTGTAATTTGTCAAAACCATAACTTGAGCTCTGCAACTCCTATCAAGGACTTCTACCACTCAAATTGAATCTAAGAACAAGCTCCACAACATTCATGTTGTGGGGAAGATGAGATGACAATTACATCTTAAGCTAAAACTGCCTGGAAGATAGGGATCAAATTAGGGTTTTTTCACTGACAATCCTTGGAAACCCTAACTCAAAATTTCTCAAACTCCTCAATCATGATGAGTTGGTCTAGGAATCATCTTTATAACATCTCCATACATCATTCCATGATCTCATGGCCCTTGGATTAGGTCTCAACCTTCTCCAAATCTTCAGTTGTCCTAGGGTTGACCCAGTCAAAACCCTAATTCTACCATTCATGGTTGAATCTTCTGAATTCTTGCACAATGACTTCTCTGGGCTTCCTGATGGCTTTCAAGACATCTCATAGGCTTTCTCAAATCTCCAAGTTCATTCTCAAAGTCTTAGAATCATCTGGGGAGTACCCACAACTCTCAAGCTATGAAGCACACAACCTTGGTTTCAACCAATTCCTCTGAGGATCTCTTGAACTTTCTGATGAAGGTATCAACTTTCAAACACTTGATAGATAAATAAATGTTGGTCAAATTTTGGGGTGCAATAGCTGCCCCTATTCAAACGGCTTGAACCTGACTGGGTGAGAAGCGAACGGCTCTCAGCCAATCAAGGTGCGAGACGATTGAATACCGGTAAACCCAAAAATTTGCCAACTGCACGAGCACATGATACTCTGCGGAGAACAAACCTTCGAATACTGCAATACTAGCTGCACGGCAACTAGCTGGGGAAATACTGATCTGACATCGCCGTTAGTTATCCACGTTAACTTCTTCTGACATCGTCTTCAGGCAATCAAAACACCCAACATCACCGCTGGAAGACTAAACCACCTGGCATCGCCGTCGGACAATCAAAATACCCCCGCATTGCCGCTGGAGAACTAAATCTGACATCGCCGTCGGACAATCAAAACACCCCGCCTCGCCGCTGGAGAACTAAATCTAACAAAATACCCCGCATCGCCGCTGGAGAACTAGAGGATCTGCATCACCTAACATCGCCGTCAGAAGACTGGATCAACTTGACATGCCCAGCATCACCGCTGGAAAACTGAATCTGACATCGTCGTCAGAAACAAACATCTCTCTGAGAGACACTCTACATAACCGTCGTACAATCATCATCTCTGCTGGGGATTTAAAGAGTCTGACCTCGCCGTCGGACAACCATAATCTGACATCGCCGTCAAAACAAACATAATCTCGCTGTCGAACACATTCAACATCGTCGTCGAACCAATCATACTCTGACCTCGCTGTCAAACAAACATTCAACCTTGCCGTCGAACACATTCAACATCGCCGTCGAACCAATCATAATCTGACCTCGCCGTCAAACAAACATTCAACCTCGCCGTCGAACCAATCATAATCTGACCTCGTCGTCAAATAAACATTCAACCTCGCCGTCGAACACATTCAACATCGCCGTCGAACCAATCATAATCTGACCTCGCCGTCAAACAAACATTCAACCTCGCCGTCGAACACAAACCTGATCTGACCTCGCCGTCAAACAAACATCCAACCTCGCCGTCGAACCAATCATAATCTGACCTGGGGTTCACCCCTGGTAAATGGAACAAAAGGTACATTTGCGTATTTGAAGCTACTCCGCTGGGCCTGAGAGACTCAACCAAGCACACTCTGATCTGGGGTTCACCCTCAGAACCATAACGAACATCGGAATACTGCTGCATACTGAGCCCATTGTAGAACTTCATCATTAAAGGCATATGAAACCGTGGCCCCTGGCCACTTCCAGCTTCAGCTAGAAAAGATCTTCAAGTACTTCTGAAGATAAGCATCCTTGGCCTTCAAGGATGGCAACTCTGCAGGAGTTATCCTCGACTTCAGTCTGAAGAAATGGTCCTTGTCCTTCAAGGATACATGGATCTGCCTTCAGGCAACTCCGCCTCTGCTATAGAGTATCTGTGACTTCAGTCAGGGATATACTTCGGCCTTCAGTCCGAAAAATGAATCCTAGGTCATTCATGACCTTGGGGGATAACCTTGCCCTGAGGCACCTTCGCTTCAGCTTGGGAAATCTGTGACTTCAGTCAGAGAAATGGTATCCTGAGCCATTCATGACTCTTCGGGGATTCAAACACTTTGCCTTCAGGCAAAACTCCGCTTCAGCTGGAGAAACATCTTCGACTTCAGTCAGAAGAAATATCATTCACTTGATCGCAATCAATCATCACCTCAGGATAACTGACTTGGTCTTCAGGCCAATACGGATCACCTTGCATACAAAAGCTGGATCTACGAACTCTTGAACTCTGTCTTCAGACCAACGTTGATTCATCAACAAGGAAATCTGAATTCACAGGAATCTTCTGATGTCGCCTTCAGGCGTTTGCGACGTCAATCTTCAGATTAGACATCACTGTTGGAGCAAACATATCACGCTGCTAAGGACTTCAAGAATCGTCTTGAACAAACAACTCCGTCGGGCACCTTCAAGAATCCTCCTGAACCGATAACCATTCTGGAGGCTTCATTCTGCTGGGTATTCCAGGAATCTTCCTGGGCACTCTTGCTGGGGAAACTATTGGGGGAGCTCAAGAATCATCCTAAGCAAACCATTCGGGAACCTGCGTTGAGGTCTTAAGAATCATCTTAAGCAAACGACCCTGCTGAGGAATTCAAGGGTCGTTTTGAACTGCAGACTTCGCTGGGGATCTCAAAAATCATCTTGAGCGAGCGACTGTGGGAATTACACCGGGGTCTTCAAGAATCATCTCAAGAAAGCGACCTCGTTGGGGAGAACGTCAGGAATCATCCTGAGCAACTAGTCTTTTGGTGGAACACCTGTAAAACAAGAATGATAATAACCTAGATCATGCTTATGATACATATGCTTCGGCGCCATGCCCCACACGGTGGAAATGCTATGCGTTTATGCTAAATGCTATGCAATCATGCACAATGATGCGATCCCGTCAGCAAAATAAATGCCGGGGGGAAGTTCTCCTGTCAAGGAGAAAAGAACTACTCAGGTAGAGGGATCATCCTGCTGAGGAGAACGTGGGCACGCCAAGACCAATCGGACTCCGTCTGGGGAATTGATCTTCCGTTGATTGCCGCAGGGAAAACAACTTCAGTTGATCTGCTGCAGGGGAACGAAGCTCTACGAGAACCCGAACCTACTGAGGGCAAGCGATGTCAATCTCGAGAATAAACTGCGGGGTCGTCCCGGCTACTCTTCTGGGGATAATAACTCTGTGGGGAAACCACTCCAGCTATTCCAACACTCTACTGGGGAAGAGGGAATCATCCGGCTTCAGGAGAGAGCATGACTCTGGTGGGGAATCTTAATTCCGCTGGAGACTTCAGTCTGGCACCGTCAGTTTCTGCATACCTCGACGTACTAACAATTTCCTACGACACCTGCACTTGTGACCCGGTGCTGGGGAAGACACCTGCTTCGGCGACTTTACTGGGGAAAACACGAGCTTCGGCACCCGAACATTTCTATGAGACCTGGGGAAGACATATCAATGCTCACTATTCTGCGTTCAGATGCTGCGGTGGAGAGACCACTGAACACTGCTGGAGAAGGAGGACTTGCCCTGCTTCGGGGATGCGCATGACACATCTTCTGGAAGGCGCTATACCTGCACCAACACAAACAAACAGACAAGATACCCTCCTCAATGGGGCCTATCAAGGTTATTATCTCGTGACAACACTCAAGTAATTAATTGTTTCAACAACCAATGGGCCTAGGCCCGTAAGTTTATGTATGCGCATTTTATCAAAAACATCGGCGTTTTCATTCGCAAACAAAACAGATAAATGCTAAATGGGCAAGCGGAATTACTGAATAGTATGCATTTTATTGATAGTGAACCCCTGAATGGGCAAAAATGTTTTACAACAGAGGCAAGCTCCTGGAATGAGGAAGCCGCGCGAAAAAAGGAAACATAAATATACATCAGTATATACAAATGTCGGCAACGAGGCGTAGACGAACACCATGAGTTGATCCCTCTAAGACCCGCTCGACTTCGATACTTCTCTGACGCTTCAGCTTCGGAAGAGATTGATTCAGATGAACGGCCCTCAGGTCCTCCAAACCACTAAACAATGAAAGTCCATACGCGGAACGCAATCATTTGCTTATTCAAATCCCTAACTTTTGCGTGAACCGCCCTTTACGGGTTTTCAGTTCACCGGGATACCCTTTTTTGCCGAAGCCGCCCAGTGTAGGTTTTCGACTTCGCGGGTGTACATTTTTTCAATATATCCCTAATTTTTGCCCGAACCTTTTATTCTGTTTTTGGTTCGCCGGGATGCCCCTTTTTTGCCTGGACTCTTTCTTTTTTGTCCAGCGGGTCTCTTTCAAGCAAAGTATTTTTTAACTGCGTCCGCGTTCACCGGGGATGCAAAATCTTCACCATCCATCGTGGATAACAACAAAGCTCCTCCTGAGAAGACCTTGCTGACGACATACGACCCTTCGTAATTCGGAGTCCACTTGCCCCGGTGATCGGAGTGTGGCGGAAGAATCTTCTTCAGGACGAGATCACCTGTCTGAAAGCTTCTAGGACGCACCTTCTTATCATAAGCTTTCTTCATTCGGCTCTGGTACAGGCGACCAAATGCAATCAACGCTAACCTCTTCTCGTCCATCAGGCTAAGTTGATTCAAACGATTCGTAATCCATTCTGCCTCGTCGAGTTTCACATCAACCAAAACTCGCAAAGAAGGAATCTCCACTTCTAACGGTAGGACAACCTCCATACCGTACACCAAGGAGAAAGGAGTTGCCTCGGTCGACGTACGCACCGTCGTACGATAACCGTGCAAGGCAAACGGCAGCATCTCGTGCCAATCTTTGTACGTCACAACCATCTTCTGAACAATCTTCTTGATGTTCTTGTTGGCCGCTTCAACAGCGCCATTCATCTTCGGCCGGTAAGGAGATGAGTTGTGGTGTTCAATCTTGAAGCTCTGGCACAGCTCCTTCATCATCTTGTTATTCAAATTCGAACCATTATCAGTAATGATTCGCTCGGGAATTCCATAGCGACAGATGATGTCCCTCTTTATGAATTTAGCTACCACCTGCTTGGTCACATTAGCGTACGAGGCTGCCTCCACCCATTTGGTGAAGTAGTCGATAGCTACCAGAATGAAACGATGACCATTGGACGCAGTGGGCTCGATCTTGCCTATCATGTCGATGCCCCACATGGAGAACGGCCAAGGGGAGGACATGACATTCAATGGGCACGGCGGCACATGAACTTTGTCAGCATAAATCTGGCATTTATGACATTTCTTCGCGAATCTGAAGCAATCCGACTCCATAGTCAGCCAGTAATATCCTGCTCTCAGGATCTTTCTCGTCATGGCATGCCCGCCGGCGTGCGTACCAAATGTGCCCTCATGGACTTCTTCCATGAGCATACTCGCCTCTTTCTCATCTACACATCTGAGTAACACGAGATCGTGGTTTCTCTTATACAACACTCCATCAGGATTGAGATAAAAGTTTCCAGATAGCCTCCTTAGAGTCTTCTTATCCTGGGTTGACGCACCCGCAGGATACTCCTTAGTCATAAGGAAGGTCTGGATGTCGTGGAACCATGGCTTGCCGTCGTTGGCATCCTCGATTGCAAAGACAAATGCCGGTCTATCAAGACACGAAAGTACAATTCTTGGAGCCTCATTCCAATAATTGACCTTATACATTGAAGCCAACGTGGCTAAGGCATCAACCATCTGATTTTCAGCCCTGGGTACATGATGAAGTTCCACTCGATCGAAGAAAGGAAGCAGCCTCCTGGCATAATTCATGTACGGCACTAAATTCGCTTGACGAGTTTCCCACTCCCCTTTAATCTGATTGATTACAAGCGCTGAGTCACCATATACGTCTAGATTCTTGATTCTCAAATCAATTGCCTCTTCTAGACCCATAATACATGCTTCATACTCTGCTTCATTGTTGGTAACTGGAAATGTCAGTCTCGCAGTAAACGGGATGTGGGATCCGTGAGGAGTCGTGATGATAGCCCCGATACCACTTCCATAGGAATTAACTGCTCCGTCGAATATCAACTTCCACTGAGACTTCCTATCTGGCCCCTCGTCAGGCAATGGTTCATCGCAATCCTTCGCTTTGAGAAACATAATATCCTCGTCAGGGAATTCGAACTTCATCGGCTGGTAGTCTTCGATTGGCTTTTCGGCAAGGTAATCAGATAATACGCTTCCCTTAATGGCTTTCTGAGAGACGTACTGAATATCATATTCTGTTAACACCATTTGCCATCTGGCAATCCTGCCCGAAAGAGCCTGCTTCTCAAAGACGTACTTGATCGGATCCATCTTCGAAATTAGCATAGTGGTGTGGTTGAGCATATACTGTCGTAGACGTTTGGCGGCCCAAGCTAATGCACAACACGTCTTCTCCAGCATCGAGTATCGAGATTCACACTCAATGAACTTTTTACTCAAATAATAAATGGCATGCTCCTTTCTGCCCGTCTCGTCGTGCTGACCGAGAACACACCCCATACTATTCTCCAGAACCGTCAGGTACATGATTAATGGCCGTCCAGCCACTGGGGGTATCAAGATTGGAGGTTCTTGAAGATACTGCTTTATTTTATCGAATGCCTTCTGGCAATCCTCATTCCAAGTAATCGCCTGATCTTTCTTTAAAAGCTTGAACATCGGTTCACAAGTGGCCGTGAGCTGAGAAATAAACCTTGCAATGTAGTTTATTCGGCCCAAGAAACCACGAACTTCTCTTTCTGTTTTCGGCGCTGGCATTTCTTGAATAGCTTTTATTTTCGCAGGATCAACTTCAATACCTCGTTCACTAACGATAAACCCCAATAACTTTCCGGACCGCACTCCGAAAGTGCACTTGTTAGGATTCAGCCTCAGCCTGAACTTCCTAAGCCTCTCAAACAGCTTCAATAAGTTGACCAGATGCTCTTCCTCCGTTTGGGACTTTGCAATCATGTCATCAACATAGACCTCGATCTCATGATGAATCATATCATGAAACAAAGTTACCATTGCTCGCTGGTAAGTGGCCCCTGCGTTCTTCAGACCGAAGGGCATTACCTTATAGCAAAATGTTCCCCAGGGGGTGATGAACGTCGTTTTCTCCATGTCCTCCGGTGCCATCTTAATCTGATTGTAACCGGAGAAGCCATCCATGAATGAAAACACGGAAAACTGGGTTGTGTTGTCGACCAACACATCGATATGAGGCAACGGGAAATCATCCTTAGGGCTCGCCCTGTTCAAATCCCGATAATCGACGCACATGTGTACCTTACCGTCCTTCTTCGGTACAGGCACTATGTTGGCGACCCACGAAGGGTAAGTGGTAACGGCTAGAAATCCTGCGTCCAACTGCTTCTGGACTTCTTCTTTGATTTTTACAGCCATGTCTGGTCTCGTCCTCCTAAGCTTCTGCTTGACTGGAGGGAAATCTTCTCGCAACGGCAAGCGATGAACCACGATATTTGTGTCAAGTCCGGGCATATCTTCGTATGACCAAGCAAAGACGTCACTATACTCTCGAAGCATCTCGACCAGCCTATGCTTGACATCATTCTGCAGCGCAGCCCCTACTCTGACATTTCTGACGAGCTCTTCAGAACCCAGATTTACGATCTCAATATCCTCTTCATGAGGCAGAATAACCTTTTCCTCTTGTCTCAACAAGCGGGCCAACTCTTCCGGAAGGTCCTCGTCTTCATCAATCTCATCCTCGGCTTGATAGATCGGGCAATCGAAGTCGTAGTGAGCCGTAGAGGGTCCAGAGTCGATGTCATCTGTTATGTGGATCCTGCAATAACAAGGGTTAAGTTTAAAGCAAGAATATGCAGGTTAGCACAAACCTCGTTGCCATTTTACTGTTTTTCCGAAATAAACATAAAACAGGAACAACAGAGAACACAATATTTGAGTACGAAGAAAACGCCTTTTATTTATTAAAAAAATGCATGTACATAATCCAACAAGGCCCTGACAATAAAACCGCTATGCCCCGGGTAAGACATAGGGTTGTACAAAGATTGTAAAAAGTAAATCATTACTCTTCACTTGTCAGCTGGATAATCTCCTTGATGGTCCAATTGCTGAGGCGCTCGCCCGGCTTGCTCGGTTGAATCCAGGCGTCAAGATCACAATCACTATCCCCATTGTCCTCAGACGCTGCGTTGATGCTTTCGAAAATCACTCCGCCTTTGGTGAATAGGATCGGCCCTTTCCCACGAGACGAGCTGCCAGAAGAAGATGAAGCTTCAGCTTCAGGAGAATACCCCAATCCAAACTTATCCTGCTTGATTGGTATATCCAAAACATGCCCCCAGCCTGGGGTGGAACCGGCTTCGACGACGGCTCGAGCTTCCTTAAACGAGGAGAGATTCATCTCTTGCTTCTCTACGACGACGGGAGCTACCTCTTTCACCTTGACGGTTTCAAATGCTTGGCAGAGAGTTTCATGGATTTCACCATCCATTTCAACATATTTAAAGGACGACAAGTGGCTCACCATAATGTCCTCCTCGCCACAGACGGTTACTATGCTGCCCCCGACAGCATATTTGAGCTTTTGATGCAGCGTGGACGTCACGGCACCAGCAGCATGGATCCATGGCCGACCTAAGAGGCAACTGTAGGCAGGCATGATGTCCATGATATAGAAGACCGTATTGAACGTCTCCGGACCAACTTGAATTGGCAGGGTCAACTCTCCGAAGACGTGGCGCTTAGTTCCATCAAATGCTTTCACCACCAGATCACTGGGCGTGCAAAGCAATCCACGAGTGTCCAACTTCATCAGTGCCTTTTTCGGAAGCACATTGAGTGACGAACCCGTATCCACCAGGACATGCGACATAATCGTGCCTCTGCACTCGATCGAGACGTGCAGGGCGCTGTTGTGGTCTCTTCCTTTAGGAGTCAGCTCTAGATCTGTAAATCCCAGCCCATTACCAGCATTAACATGGGCTACCACCTCTTCCAGCTGATTTACTGATATCTCCTGCGGCACGTAGGCAGTGTTCAATACCTTCAGTAATGCGTTGCGGTGCGCTTCAGAACACAGCAACAAGTTAAGAATAGAGATCTTTGACGAAGTCTGATGAAGATGATCTACAATCTTGTAGTCGCTCTTCTTGATTAACCGCATGAATTCTTCAGCATCTTTAACTAGCAAGTCCTTCTCTGCCCCAGAATGGATCTCTTCGACAGCTTTACCTTTACCCTTATCCACAGCGTCAGCTCAGACCACTTTCTCTGCTGCAACCTCTGCTGGCGCGAACACTCTACCGCTTCGAGTAATGCCACTGACTCCGGCAAGATTCTGCACAGTCGATCCGAACGGCTCAAGCTCTATCTTCTGACCATTGCAGTAGACTTCGGCGCCGTAATGCCATGGGACGGCGTTAGTGCTTTCGAATGGGATTGGTTCGGCCCTGGTGATAGTAATAGTAGGCGGCCGGGGCGCAGAAATAGTAATAGGGTGACGAGGAATAGTAATGGTAGCAACTTCATCTGCCTGCTCCAGCACGACCTCCCCTGATACACTTTCAATTCTCCGGCTGAACTGCAAAATACCCTCGGACATCAGACTTTGGATACCTTCGACCAGCTGCTCACACCCATCAGGAAGTGTAGCACAAGCCATACATAACTCTCCACATCCATGGAAGAAGCCCTTCTTCAGCAACTTAGCCTTGACAAAACTAAGCAGCGTCTTCAAGTCTTTGACATCAGTCAGCAAGTCCGCACTCTCCTCAGTGATAACGGCATTCACTCCGCCTCCCTTATGATGAGGCATGGGGTTCTTGGTAACGTTGGGCACGCTATCAGAAAAATTGATGACCTTGGCGTCTACCAAGTCCTGGACTTTGTGCTTAAAAGCTTTGCAATTCTCAATCGTATGGCCTGGTGCCCCAGTATGGAAATCACAAGTAGCATTGGCGTCATACCCCGGTGGTGGTGCCCCTGTTAAGGGAGCCATTGTCCTCTTTTGAACTAACTGAAGCTGAAGCAACGTTTGTAAGAGCTGTGCATACGACATAGGTGGAGTTTCAAAATGGCGATTTGTCAGAGGAGCCCGATTCTAATATCTTCTATACCCCTGCTGATTCTGCTGCTGCTGCGGCTGCGGTGGAGCAGCTGGGATATTTATGCTAGCAATCTGAGGCTGAGGGCCCTTGCCCTTTCTCCGAGCATTAGTGACAGCACTGGCATCTCCCTCTCGACGCTTGCCAGCGTAAGGTTTCTTGCTACTTCCTCCAGCTGAGGATGATTCGCCTTGAATTTTTCCAATCTTTATACCGTTCTCGACATGCTCGCCCATAGTGATGAGAGCCGAGAATGTCCCAGACATGCCACTGACCAGCTTTTCATAGTAGATTCCAGGAAGGGTAGCCACGAACATTTGCACTAGCTCGCGCTCAACCATCGGCGGTTGAACCCGAGCAGCCAATTCACGCCACCGCTGGGCGTACTCTTTAAAGCTTTCATTGTTCCGCTGTGAGAGATTCTGAAGCTGAACTCGGTTGGGGGCCAAGTCGCTATTGTATTGATAGTGGAGGACGAACGCTTCAGCGAGGTCTTTCCAGGTGCGCACAGTAGCAGGCTCCAAACCCATATACCATTCGAGTGATGGACCAGAAAGACTATCTTGAAAGAAGTGCATCAGCAACTTCTCATCGTCAGAATAAGCGGACATCTTTCTATAATAAGATCGAAGGTGAATACGGGGGCAAGTAGTACCCTTATACTTCTCAAAGACAGGCACCTTGAACTTGTGAGGTACCTTAAAGTCAGCAATCAACCCGAGCTTGGACATGTCAACACCCAATGTGTTCTGATTTTCAATGTCTCTCATCTTGTCTTCCAGCGCTTTGAACCTGAGTCGAGCTTCAGCATTCAACTCTGCTTCTACACCTCTCTGAGAGAATACGTCATCCTGATGGTCCTCCAGCCACGGTTGAGGCACCAACAGATTTCCTACACCAGCATTGCCGTTGACCGGCCCTATGTTAACATTGGCTCCCAGACTACCATTGCCGACGCCTGCCGTGTTGAGCCCGATATTAGTCATAAGATTGCCGTTAGCACTGCCGTTGCCCCCGGCAACAGGAACAACGTTCTGTAGAGCATCCACTGGAGGAGGAGTAGGCACAGCCCCTCCATGAAGTATGCCATTACTGTCAACCCTGGAGATCAGAGGTTGAACCAACGTGCGAAGCTAGTCCTGACCATTAGCGACCACCTGCATCAGTTCCATGAAACGATCCATCCGTTCACGGAGCTCTTGAACATCTGACTGCACCTGGTCCATGATCCTTGTCTGATTAGCGCGAGTTGAGTAGCGGTGGATGAGTCTTTGATCAATCCTGGAGACCGGAGACAGCTCGGAACCTGAAAAACCTGTCAACAATAAAGGTTAGGAAAAGCGATAAGATATACACTATGCAAATATGCTTCATGCAGATGCATGCGTGTGTCTGTGTGCGTGGGAGATTTTCCCCCGATCCTAGTGCCTTAGTGCCAGTGCTGATAATAATAAGAGGAAGAAGAAATCCGAGCCCAATCATGGAAACATCAATCTCATATATATATGGAAAGGCCTGTCAAGGCAGTACACAGTATCAGCGGGTACAAACAAATCAACAGCATGACCTCAGCCAACAAGTCTGGTGATGGTCAGCATACATCAAAGATCAAAACAACAGGAATACAACTAGTCAAGCATGGCCACGGGCGCGGTACTCTACTAATAACTCCTTCGTCTCTGGATGATCTGGCAAAGTGAGCAACCCCTCGACGAGTAGTTCCCTCTGCCTGATGGTATGCTGAAGCCCCTGAACTGAACTCTCCCAAGCTCCTTTGCCAAAGCAATCCTCCAGTTTCCGCTTCTTAGACTCAAACATCAGCTTATGCTCCTTCAGGTTAGCAAGAGCTTTGTTGAGTCGAGCTTCAGCGGCGTATCTGCGGGCGGTCTCCTCATCAAACCTCCGCTCACTGTCCTTTACTTCGGTTTCCAGCTTAGAAATCTGCAGTATCAGCTTGTCCTCTCGCTCCTTCCTGGTGGCCATGGAGGTCTTCCAATGCTGGTCGAACTTAGATATCCTCCTATATGCCTCCTCCAAATGCTGCTTCTTCGTAGCTAGTACATCATTAGCAGCCCTGAAGTCTTGACCTAAGCGTTCCCGATCAGCAATCTGCTTTGCCAAGTCTGCACCCAGTTGGTTTACCGACTCTGTTTGCTTTTTGAAGGCATGCACGGCTTCGTTCCGTTCACTTCGAAGCTGAGCTAACTCCTTCTCTAATTCTGCATTCGCCCTCTTCAGTTCATCCCGCTCGGCTAATACCTGGTTGTGCTGATGAATGGACACAGTGGTAGGCTCTTCGGCTGGTGGAGGACTCTCTGGTCTGACGTGAGGGAATGGCATCCCTATAGCGCTGGCTCTGGCTCTGATCCAATCTGAATAAGGAGGGTAGGCTTGGCTGTTGCTCTTTCCCAACAAAGGCTTTCCCCTCTTGCTGATACTACTCCACGCATGCTGAAGCTTGGACAACAAATCCCCTTCTAGAGTACCCGTGAGGTACAGAGATTCCTGTACCTCTTCCTCCTTCGGTGGAGTCCTCAAAGCATATGCGAACTGACGAACTAGCAATGATGGATTGTAGTTGATGCAACCCTTCCTACCTATCAGAGGTACGTTAGGAAACCCACTACAACTGAAGATCACCTCGGTGCCTAACCTGTCTCTGTCAACGAACCAATCAATGTCTTCTGCCAACAAACTCATCAGACGCTCAGGCCACTCAGCTGTGGCCGCAGACAAGATGAAAGAACCCCTCTTGGGCAAATGACTATCAAACCACTTGTACAACAACGGTACGCAGCATGAGACATTCTTCCCTCTCCGGTTCTAATTCTTGTAATGCACTGAGTGATATACGTCTCCGATCAGAGTAGGGACTGGATTCCCTGAGGCGAAGATGTGGAGTGCATCAAAGTCCACGAAATCAGGCATGCTAGGGAACAGGATAATGCCATATATGCATAAAGCAAGGATGGCATTGAATGCGTCCCAACATTTGTCCTTAGCACACTGCTGAGCCTTAACTATCAGAAACTGCAGGGAGAACCCTGGGACCTTGTTCCAGCTCGTCACCACTAACTCAGAAGCGCTCAAATGGAGTGAGGAAGCTAAACCAGCCAGATCAGGCTCAGCATCCATGTGGACAAAAGGCATCTGCCTTTTGATAGGCACACCCAGCATATCAGCATACTCTTCCAACGTCGGCGCGAG
This sequence comes from Lathyrus sativus, assembly GCA_963859935.3. Taxonomy (NCBI): domain Eukaryota; kingdom Viridiplantae; phylum Streptophyta; class Magnoliopsida; order Fabales; family Fabaceae; genus Lathyrus; species Lathyrus sativus. The sequence continues at coordinate 120,704,775 of OZ012740.1, forward strand.
AACAAAGTCATGAAAAGTGAAACACCTCAAGGGAGGGTCATAAAACTGCAGAAGAGCATGTAACCCATTCAACTCGGACGTAGAAGGTTTGCAAACCAGACTAAGCAACCTGCCATAAGACTTTCTGAACCTGTCCTTTACTGAATCCCCTGCCAAGGCTATCAAACCAGTCAGCTTCGACACATCGGGGGTCGGGAACTTGTACACAACAGTCTTCCTGAGAGAGGCCATAATAACAGCAGAAGGCGAGAAATCCGGGATCGGGGAAACGGTACCTGCAACACAGACACACGTTAATGGAATGCAGATGAATGCGCAAACTAATGCAAGATGCAGGCATGCAATAATATATCCGGATAGCTGCTATGGAGATTCTGTATCAACAGTCGCTGATGAGAAGGAAACCCCGGTGTAAGACTACTAATCTGATCTGCTAAGAATAACCATCTGATAGGACCGAGATCAAAATTCTGCTCTGACAAGAATAAGTGCCTGATAATAAGGACCCCGGGTGCAAGATCAAGGAACATCGGTTGATGAAGTCTTCAGACCCCAAATCAAAAATCTGCCCTATCAAGAACAAACACACAGCTGCTGATGAGATCTTCAGACCCCACTCAAAATCTGCCCTATCAAGAACAAATAACATCTGTCGATGAGATCTTCAGACCTCACTCAAAATCTGCTCCATCCAGAACAAACCACTAATGATAATACACTGATCAAAGCCTGCTCTATCAAGAACAGACATACACCCGATGATAAGATCCTCTGATCAAACCCTGCTCTATCAAGAACAGACGAGTCTGCAACTGAGAAACCCTGGTACCAACATAACTGATTCACTGTCAAGAAAACCAGGTAGTCTGAAGGTCTAAGTTTCCTGCAATAAACCCAGGCCCGCTCACAGGTATGGTCCTAGACTGACTCAAGGTACGGCATCCTATGCGTTCATCAGCGTCACAGACTTTCAAAACCGATGATACGATTCCCAGAAGGAGTGGCATCATCAAGTCTTGAAGAGGCCTCACTTAGCTGAATCACAAATGATCGGTCCCCAGAGTCGACAATCCACCAAACCAGCAACCGTCTCAACCCAAAGGGTTGAAAGTGAAGCCAACCGGATGAACCTCGTCTGAGCGTGGATTTCATGAGACACTAGTGCCTGCAAAGCAAGCACGCGCCTACTAATTTCCACTCTAAGTCTATGGTGCACTCAAGCCTGGGTCTGGCTTCTCACTCATCAGAACTCCCATCCCACAACAGCACAAATAATCATATTATACTGGAAATAAAATGCGGGAAATAAAGTGCGAGAAGTAAAAATGCGATAAATAAACGCAACCCAACAAGCAAACACACAAGCGGTAGGATTGACTCGCAGGGAACCGTTGGATTCCCCAGCAGAGTCGCCAGTTGTCGCTTGCGCGAAAATAAGGTGTCGGCATGACAGAAGAGTCGCCACCTTTCATTATTTATCCCTCAGAGCGGGAAAGGAAACGATCGGAAAAACCTGACGAAAAAGGGTAAGACAAGGTCGTCGCAACCATTGTCTGGGTTCGGGAGTCGGTTACGCAAGGGGAAGGTATTAGCACCCCTCACGTCCGTCGTACTCGACAGGATCCTCGCTTGTTTGTTTACTTGGACGGGTTGGTTATAATCTATCTACCTATCAAGGCTGGCTGAAAAAGAAAAGAAAAATGACTCGGCAAAGCGTCGCACTTTATGCCTACGTATTCCCGTCTGGAACGAGAAATCAGAGTCAACGTAGTTCGGCCTACGAAGGGTTGTGGGGGAAGGTGGCTCGCCAAGACTTCGCCATCTTGTGCCTACGTACTCTCAACAGGCATGAGAGATCAGAGCTCACGTAGTTCGGGAAACTACGGTTTATTTCCTGTTTTTTACGAAAGAAGTGTTTTTTATTGTGTTTGCGATTTCAACCGCACTAGAGACTATGACCTGAGAGTGAATGCGTCGCATGTCACCCAAAGGGTACCATACTAAACATCCAGACTGTGGAAAAGAAACTCTCCCACAATCCTCTCTCAGATAGCTTAAGGCTCGTAACATACGAAAGAAATCATTCATGATTACTGTATCTTAAACTGTTTTGAGATGAGAAGAGAACAGGCCCAACTAGGAGGGAGACTATCAAGTCCTATTGTTGTCATGCATAGGTTTCAACCTAAAAGTCTATCATCAAATCCTCATCAGAGGAAATGAGAGTCCTAAGGGATCATGTCAATGATACACCAAAACAGACAAAGCATCAGCTTAACAGTAAAATGCATGCAATGCAAGTGAGGGAGGAAATGTGTGTGGGGCTTCAGCCTCCACAAGCTCGTCTCGACCTCAAGCCAGTCATGAAATAACAGTAATCATACTGAAATAAACAACATGCTATCAAGCAATAAACAGTAAACTGCAATCATACAGATAAAAGAAAACATGCTATCAAGCAAAATAAACACATGGGCAAGGGAGCTGGGCTCTACCGAATACCCGCAAGCAAAGCCACGCAGTAAAAATACAAGCAGAGGGAGCAACTCACCCTCTAATGCAATCATGCTCCTAGACTGAACTTATTCTAGATGGACTTATTCTAATGCAACAGAATAATCAAGCAAAACAAACAATACAGAAAAGAAAAACAGAAGAAAGCTTCAGCTCCTCCAGCAGCAATCCAGTCTTCAGACTTCAGAGATCACTTGCTTTCCAGGTATCAACCCTACAATATGAGTTTCAACTCATTTTCTCCCTTAAGCTTCAGCCTCTTTGATCAGCTCCACCTTCAGGCTTCACTATCTTCAGGGATTTTCAGGTATCAACTTGATCTTCACAGAGTCTTCAGACTTCAACAATCTTCAAGGAATCATCCTCTTCAAAGCTTCAGCTTCTATCTTCAATGGCTCAAATGCTCCAGCAAACAAGATTCAGTCAACAAGATGAGGTGAGGATGTTACAGTGCTCACTGACTTCCAAAGGATGCCATTGAGGACTTAACATCAAAAGGAAAGGCTCTCTCAAAGTTCTACCTCGGAGGGCAAGGTCACTAATCCCTCCAAAGGAGAGAGGTGAATACCCTTAAGGGACTTTATGTCATAGAGAAGGAAGGAGGTGAACAAGACACTCCTTGTTTATTGAATAGAATTATGCTATCTAAAGCTCTACCTATGCACTTATGATCCTATAAACAAAACAACAAAAGCTGAACTAAGCTCCTCTGCAAGGTCTTCAAAGCTTCAATGATGATCCACAAGGTCTTCAACTCAATCTTCAAGGCTCACACACTCAAAGGAGAAGAAAAACAAGCACAACAATACAAACTATGCCTTCAAGCAACACACATACTAACCATACATACAAAAATCAATTAAAAATACTAAAATACCATACAATATTCTAGTAAACTTCTAGGGGATTCTACACATATTTACCCTTAACCCATATATTCCCCATGTACTAATTTGGCCTATAAACCCCAAAACAAAATAGTTCAAATCTACTTATGCAACCTAAAACCCTAATTTGAACACCTAAATGTCAAACAAGCAAACTATATCAAATTTTAATCTACAAATTGAGAATTAAATCCTATATGAACTATGATTCAATATCTAACTATGCCAAAAAGAATGGCTTAAAAATCCTAAGGGAAAGTCCTAAAAGAAATTATACAAAATCAAGCATCAAACTAAACATATTAAAAAGACTATTTACAAGAATAATATGCTAAAAATATTAAAAGAAAAATAAAATGGAATTTTATTTATTTACATTTTTCTAGACATGATTATGAATATGTGAAAAAAACAAGAAGTGAAAAATATTAATTTTTCTATTTTATATGAATTTATTAAAATGCAAGAAATATAAAAGAAATTAAAATATGAAAATATAAGAAAAAGGGATGGGGGGTGTCATGAGTAACTGCGCCCAGTTATATTGACCATTGGGCCAAGAAAGGGTGGTGCAGATATTAAAATATTAAGGCCCACCTGCGCTCAGAAAATGAAGGAAAAATTAAACAGAAATTGGTAAAACGACGGTATGAATAGCAATGTTTTTTAGTTAAAAATTGGATTGGGCTTCTAGGTGGGGTGCCAATAGCACAAGTTTCTGAGGCCCATGGTTTCAGTTTTAATGAAACATTGCGTTGCAGCGTGGGGTTTCCCTCCGTTCTCCAAGTTTGAACAAGGACCGTACGATGATGCTACAAAGTCAATCAAGAGGAGTGATCCAACGGTGGAGGGATCGTCTTCTCCAACTCAACCTAGGGTTTCAGAAAACCCTCCCTCCATGCAAGGATCTTCACCTTACTCGTTCTCCTTCGTGTGACCATGAAATCAAATAATTCCAACGCCAAGATTATTCTACTCACTCCCAGGAACACAACCATGACCATAACTTTCTCTGAAATGCCTTGCATTGTCCAAACAGAATGCGTGAAGATTAGGGTTCAACCATAATTCTCTGTGATCAAACTTAATGCAACTTAATTCTAATGGTATAGTCATGTTCCTCATATTACCCTGACCATTCTAAACCATACCATGTCCATCAATACCCGACACACGACTCATTCTTGAAACTGAAAGAAACTGGGGTCTGCCATGGAACTTCATGAAACTTCCTCAAATTCTCAGAAAACAGTCCTCTATCTTATCTTAACAAGTCTAACCCTAGAACTATGATGGAATGCATATAAATAAGGTGATACGAGTAAAATCACCAACCTGTCAAGTTGTAATGGTGGATGTGGTTTCACTCCAATTCAATGCCTGCAACCTTCCCTGATTGATCTTTAATGGAAGATAAGAATTTTGTATGCAAAAAGATTGATGAACAATGCTTGAATCTTGTGTTTGATATCAATATGCTTTTCTTGCAAATTCTTCAACAAAGCTTCAAATCTCCATGGATCTTCCTCTAACTCAGTATGCAAGTAATCATAAGGATCAGAAGAATGTGTTTGTGGAGAAGAAAAGAATGGAAATGGCAGAGAATGGAAGTTTGTTATGGAATTGCAAATGGAAGAATTTCACTCTTTTGCACTCTAACCTCACCAATCACCAACAACCATCACCAACCTTCTTCTCATGGTGATCTACCCTTCTTATAGCAATCCAAAGAAGAGTCTAGATTCATCTAGAAACTTATGGAATCATCTAGAAAGTTTTAGAACTTCTCTTGAAGTGATACATTGGATATCCCTTATCTCATGCCTTAAGCTTGTCAAATTGGCTTTAAAATCTCCTTACAAGAGATATTGAGAAAGAATGAGTGAAAAACATGCACTTCCTTGCCTTTGGTGAAGTTTTGTCAAGTTGCCTTAATATGCTAGTAACAACATTACAAAGTAACCCCCATTTCTATGCTTCAAATCAAAATTATACTTGAACCATTGTTTTTAAAATAATGTTTGGAGTCAAAATGACATATTGGATGACCCATTTTGGATTTGTACATCTCCTAAACCAAAATTCCATTTCAACTTTTTCAACTTATAAGCCATTTTTAGGTCATTTTTACCCAATCTTGTAAATCCTTGCTACAAGCTTTTTCAATAACTCATGACCACTTTTCTAGGCTTAAAACCCCATTTTGGACAACTTTGATGTTTTGAGTTTTTTCATTTGAGGCTTGGAAATAGGAGATATGGCCTTTGCTTAAAATGACCTATAACTGCCAAATGACCAAAATACCCCTGTCTTGTTCAAACCATAAGTTGAGTTCTACAAATCCTATCAAGGACTTCTAGTACTCTCTAGAAATCTAAGAAGGTGCCCTTCAACATTCATGTTTACCAAGAGATCATAGGAATCATCCTACTAGGGCAAAAGTTGTCTGCAAGTTGGGTGACTTTCAAGGACCCAGATTCACACACCTCAGCTGACCTGTAATTTGTCAAAACCATAACTTGAGCTCTGCAACTCCTATCAAGGACTTCTACCACTAAAATTGAAGCTAAGAACAAGATCCACAACATTCATGTTGTGGGGAAGATGAGATGACAATTACATCTTGAGCTAAAACTGCCTGGAAGATAGGGATCAAATTAGGGTTTTTTCACTGACAATCCTTGGAAACCCTAACTCAAAATTTCTCAAACTCCTCAATCATGATGAGTTGGTCTAGGAATCATCTTTATAACATCTCCATACATCATTCCATGATCTCATGGCCCTTGGATTAGGTCTCAACCTTCTCCAAATCTTCAGTTGTCCTAGGGTTGACCCAGTCAAAACCCTAATTCTACCATTCATGGTTGAATCTTCTGAATTCTTGCACAATGACTTCTCTGGGCTTCCTGATGGCTTTCAAGACATCTCATAGGCTTTCTCAAATCTCCAAGTTAATTCTCAAAGTCTCAGAATCATCTGGGGAGTACCCACAACTCTCAAGCTATGAAGCACACAACCTTGGTTTCAACCAATTCCTCTGAGGATCTCTTGAACTTTCTGATGAAGGTATCAACTTTCAAACACTTGATAGATAAATAAATGTTGGTCAAATTTTGGGGTGCAACAGTGGTCAACTAATTGCTTAACACCCAGTTTATTCTTGTGATTGATTCCTCAGCTTGGAGATGGAGACTTGAAGAAAAGCCATTGCAGATGGAAGACTGATGACAAAGACCTTGCTTGAAGGCTGTGGAGATGGAGATTGATGCTTGCTGAAGCTTGTAGCTGATTGATGATGACTTGAAGATAGGTGTTGATGCAGAGCTGCTGTGGCTGTTTATTTTTGCTGTTTATTTTCTGATGTATTGTTTGGTTTTCCCTGACTGTATTGTTTGTTGTTTAACCTGCTGGGTTAGAAGTGAATCCTGTTCACTTTTGCCTATTGTTTTCTAGGTTCGAGGTTGAGTGTGACTCCCTTGCCTCGCTTGTATTGTTGCATCCATGCATTTTACTGCTTTATTGTATATTTGCTATTGTTTCTATTTCCGTCTATTCCCTTAGGATCTCTGTTTCTCTTTGTGCAAGAGAGGAGCATGATAGACACTAGGCCTTAACCCATGCATGATAACACTAGGTTAGTTTGATTCCCTTCGCAACCGTAGGTTAGAGTTCTGTCTCTTCTTTCTCAAAACAAACAAAAAAACACAATAAATATTTCAAACACAATAAAAGACACTTCTTCCGTAAAAGAATGTGAACTCATCAAAACATCATTTTTGTCCGCTTGGACTGTTAATCAGAAAAAACCCTTTTTCAGAAGGAATAAAAACAATCAAAACAGACTTGTGTCGTACGTGGCCCAAACTACGTTTGCTCTGATCTTTCATGCTGTATGAAAGTACGTAGGCATAGGATGTGATATCCTAGCGAGCAACCTTCCCCTCCTTTCCCGTAGGTAGGCGAACTACGTTGACTTTGATTTCTCGTTTCAGACGGGAATACGTAGGCATAAGGTGTGATACTTTGCCGAGTCAGTTTCTTTTCATTTTATTTTCTTTTTAACCCTTGACCTGTAGAGTAGATAGAATAATAATCCGTACCCGAAAACAAGCGTGGATCCCGTCGAGTACGACGGACGTGAGGGGTGCTAATACCTTCCCCTTGCGTAACCGACTCCTGAATCCAGGTTTTGGTTGCGATGACCATACCTTTCCCGTCTTTGTGGTAGGTTTACTCTGAGTGTTTCCTTTCCCTCCGTTGGGATAAATAACGCACGGTGGCGACTCTTCTGTTCAGCCGGCGCCGATTTTCGCAGTAGCGACAGCTGGCGACTCTGCTGGGGATCTGCGATAGTTCCCTATGCATTTGGGATCCAACGTCCCTTAAGAGAGTCAATCCTAGCGCTTGTTTTCCCGTCGAGGATTTTGTATGGATTTATATTTCTGTCATTTACTTTCAGCATTATATTATTGATATTATTGCTGTATTGGGGTGTGCCGGGTGATTCTGTGATTGAGAGATAAGTCGGACCTGGGCTTGAGTGCACCTAGATTTAGAGTAGAGATTAGTGGGCGCGCACGTGCTTTGCATGTCCTAGTGTCCCGCGAAATCTACACTCAGACGAGGTTCTTCTGGTTGGCCTCCTATCCTGCCCTTTGGGTGGCTCGGGTTTCTGGTTAGTTGGATTGTCGACTCTGGGGACCGATCATTTGGAAGTTGGCTAAGTGAGGCCTCTTCAGGATTTGATGATGCCACTCCTTCTGGGAATCGTATCATCAACCCTGAAAGTCTGTGACGCCGACGACCGCATAGGATGCCATACCTTTGTCAGTTACTAGGACATCCACCTGTAAGAGGGTTTGGGGTTATGCAGGTAACTAGACCTTCAGATACCGGTTATTTCTTGATCAGAGATCCTGGGTATTTATGGAGAGTTCTGAGGTCTGTCAGAGACCAGTTGGAGAGTTCTGAGGTCTGTCAGAGACCAGTTGGAGAGTTCTGAGGTCTGTCAGAGACCAGTCGGAGATATGATATGAGGTCTGTCAGAGACCGGTCAGAGTTATGTTATGAGGTCTATCAGAGACCGGTGTTGGAGCTTTGTTTTAGGTCAATCTGAGACCAGGGTTTGAGGACTTCTGGAGAGTCTACCTGAGACTTGTTGATATGGTTCAGGCTTCTCAGCCACAGTATTTGGTCCCTGTTGCATGTTGCTTGCATTGTATTGTTTGCATAATCATTATCATTGCATCCCATTAACGTGTGTCTGTGCTGCAGGTGCATTTGCATATCCCCCGGTTCCAGTGTCTGGACTTCTGAGTATTGATCATGGCTGGTTTGAGGATGACAGTTGCGTACAAGATACCTATTCCTGATATTACTCCACTCCTGGGTCTGATCTCTCTGGCTGATGAGGATGTCCGTAGAAGCTTCAGGCAGAGTTACGGACGGCTATTGAGTTTGGTTCGCAAATCCACTGAGGATGAATTGAATGGGCTGTACACGCTGATGCAATTCTACGACCCTGCTTTGAGATGGTTCACGTTTGCTGATTTCATTTTGGGGCCGACCATGGAGGAGTATGTAGAGTTTACTGAGCTGCCGGTACAGAATGCAGTTCCTTTTATTCACTCTGTCGCTGAGCCCAAGTTGGAGGATTTAGCTAAGGCCTTGCACGTGAATGCTTCTGAGCTGCTGATGACCTCTTGGCGAGGGGTTCCGGGTTTCTCTCTCCAGTTTCTGGTTGGTAAAGCTCAAGAGTACGCCAAGAATGGGTGTTGGGTGGTCTTTAACGCTATTTTGGCTCTATGCATTTATGGGATAGTGCTGTTTCCCAATTTCCCAAACTTCGTGGACATGGATGCATTTCATCTGTTTGCTGCTGGCAACCCGGTGCCTACACTGATCGGGGACTTCTATCATTCGATGCACTACAGAAATGAGAACAGGAGAGGCAAGAATGTATTTTGTTGCGTGCCTTTGCTGTACATGTGGTTTAAGAGCCATCTTCCCTTGAAGGGACCTCTTGTGGATAGTGCAGCTACATCTGACTGGCCAAAGCGTATGATGAGGCTATCTTCTGAAGACGTTGAGTGGTTTGATCGAGACTTGCTGGGGTCTGAGCTTATTTTCAATTGTTCTGGGTACCCTAATGTTTCGTTGATAGGGAGAAAAGGGTGTATCAATTACAACCCTTCTCTGTTTATCCGCCAGTTTGGATACGCGCTGAAGAACCCACCAAAGGAGGAAGAAGTACGGGAATCTCTGTACTTCACCGGTGATTTGAAGGGAGAGTTATCAGCCAAGCTGCAGCATGCCTGGACGCGTATTAACAGAAGAGGGAAGCCGCTGTTAGGGAAGAATGATTGTCAGGCTTATGCGCCATACAGAGTATGGATTCAGGAGAGAGCAAGACAGTTATTGATGCCATTTCCAGCTGCAACAGTCCCTGTTCATATTCTCGTGGAAGAGCCAACTACTGTTACTAGGGAGGCCTACGAGCAAGTTGTGAAAGAAAAGGAAGCCTTGATGAAGATCAATGAAGGGTTAGAGCAAGAGCTAGCTCAGATACGCAGCGAGAAAAACAAGGTTGTGCATGCTTTCCAACAGCAGATCGAACTAGTAAACAGGCTGGGTGCTGAGTTGACTGAGGAGAAGAAGAAGCGCGAACGTCTGGGTCAAGAGTTCAGAAGCTCCTATGACATGCTGGAATCCAAAAAGAAAGCACTCGACGCCGCACACCGAGAAATCTCTTCTTGTAACAAGACTTGGAATGCTACACTAACCAACAATAAAAAGAGGGAAGATAAGTTGAAGCAGCAAATTTTCGACCTCGAAGAGCAGTTGAAGGCTAGCATCAAGAAGTATGAAGAAGAAGTGATGACCAGGTATAGTCTCCAGAATGCGTTGAACAAGGCCATCGAAGGCAGGAACGAAGCTGTGTCTCAGAAGCGGAAGCTGGAGGATCGCTTCGGAGAAGGGGCATGGGAGGAAACCGCTGGAGACGTGCGACGTGTGCTCAAACGAAGAAACCAACTTGTTGAAGGGCTGCTTACCCGACCAGGTCATCCAGAGACCAAGAAGTTAATAGAAGAGTACCGGGCTTATGGGAGTACTTGATCATTTCATGTGTTAACTTGTATGCTTTATTTGCATAGTGCTGACCATCACCAGGATTGTTGGTCGAGGTCATGCCTTCTTACTGTACTCAGTGATATTGTATTCTTGGCTTAATGGATTTCTCTGCAATATATGAGGCTTTCTATGATTCAGCTCCGATCTTCATATTGCTAGCACTGTCACTGCACTGGCACCTTCGCACTAGAATCGGGGAATGATATTCCCTAAGGCACAGACACATTGCATTGCATTCATATTCATATTGCATCACAGGTGATTATTGGATGGTATCTTATTGCCTGCTCTGTACCAGGTCTTTTTCAGGATTGCAGATCAGCGCCCGCACCGATATTCCACTCGCACCAATTGCCGAAGAATCATGGATCAAATGCAGAGCGAGATGCAAGACATGCGCGAGAAGCTAGCGCTCTTCATGCAGACCATAGAGACTATTGCAAAGGGTCAGGAGAATTTGCAAGCTATGGTGCAACCCCTGTTGGCAAGGAACGCCGGTCATGGAAATGAGGATCATCAGTCTGTGCGAGTCAACACTGTTCATGGGGACGGTACTCCCACACCAGTGGCTCCGCCTGTAGTCAACATACCTGCTGTCAATGTCAACAACGGTACTGCTGCTGGGAACGGTAACGTTGGAATTGGGAACGAGACTGTTGTCCATAACGTTGGGCTTGGTGATGTCAACTTGGGTGATAATATGGGAGGCAACGACTTTGGTAATGTTGGATTCGGGTTCAATGACCAGGGGTTCGATAATACTGGGAAATATGGTTTCAATGCTCAAGGGGTTCACCGGCATGTTTTATGACAAGTTGTTTCACACATCTTTGGCCAGTTTCTCAGACTTAATCCTGATGGGAGAAAAGATTGAAAGCAACATTAAACAAGGAAGATTCCAAGCGGAAGAATCTACTGCATCTGGCAGTAATAGAAAGGCTTTTGGTGGGCGTCGTCAGGGCGATGCAAGCGCAGTGTTTGGAGGCCAAGGCAGAGGCCGGGGCAGAGGTCGAAACCAGTATAATCAGCCGCAGTAGGTGGCAAGCGTTACTATTCCGTTTCAGCAACAACCATTTCAACAACAGCAACAGCAACAACAGCCACAGCAGGGGGCACAGCCTGCCCAACGCAGATTCCAGGGGGGTAAACCAAGGAGGGTGTTTGAGAAGCCTCCTTCAACTTATGCAGATTTGTTACAGACGCTGTTGGGTTTGAACTTGGTAGAGAAGAGAACTCTGGCGCCAATAACAGGCACTCCCCCGTATGGGTATGATGCAAGCAGGCACTGTGAATTCCACTCTGGGGCCCCGGGCCACGATGTAGAAGGTTGCCACGCATTTAAGCATGTTGTGCAGGATTTATTGGATAGCAAGGCTATCAATTTTGGAACAGCGGGTCCGAATATAGTGCAGAAGTCCATGCCCAATCATGGGGCAAACGCCATTTTGACTGAAGAGGGTTTGAATTTGATTATGAGTGTCGATGATTTAAAGACACCGTTATGTGAAATAAAGAGCCGATTATTGCAAGGGGGTGTCTATCCGGGATGTGACGAGTACTGCTTAGAATGCTGGACCCTGGCTGGAGGGTGTGATGATCTAAAGAAAGGTATTCAGGCTTTAATAGATGGCGGCACATTGCAGTTTGACCGAGCAGCAACTGAAGAACCTGCAGGGGCATTAGCAGACAAACAAAGTGATGTGGCCACTGTAACGATTCCTCGAAAGACAATCACTATAACGGCACCGGCCCAGCGACCGCCGATCACCATAACTAAGGCCGGACCAATCCCGTACGAGAACACAAAAGCAGTCCCATGGTCCTATGGGTTGGAAGTGTATTGTGAGGGAGTAAAGATTGATGTTAATAAGCAGTCAGCTGAGACTGTAGACAACGTTGTTGGTTCAGAAGGTATGACAAGGAGTGGTAGGATCTTCATATCGCCTGAGGTGGAGGCCGAAATACTGGCAAAGGGGAAGGGAAAGATGGTTGAGAATGTCCCAATACAGGGGAATGGCAAAGAAGCGGCATCGAAAGATGTGGAGGAGTTCATGCGCTTGATTTGAAAAAGCGATTATAAGATTGTGGAGCATCTGCAACAGACGCCGTCTAAGATATCTATACTGTCGTTGCTGTTGTGTTCTGAAGCTCACAGAAATGCTTTGTTGAAAGTCCTGGATACTTCCTTCGTACCCCAAGATGTTTCCGTGAATCAGCTGGAAGGAGTATTGGCACATGTGAATGCAGGCCATAGCTTGGGCTTTACAGACTTCGATTTGACCCCGAAAGGGAGGGAGCATAATATGGCGCTGCACGTCTCTGTGGAGTGTAGAGGATCAGTCATGTCGCATGTACTGGTAGACACCGGATCGTCCTTAAACGTGCTGCCCAAGAAAGCGATGATGAAGCTAGATGTCAGAGGAATCCTGTACACGCCCAGTGACTTGGTAGTCAGGGCATTCGATGGTACAAGAAGAACAGTTTTTGGATCAATAACATTGCCTCTACAGGTGGGGCCGGAGGTTTTCGCGACTGAATTTTATATCATGGATATCCAGCCTGTATATAGCTGCCTGCTCGGACGACCCTGGATCCATGGGGCTGGGGAAGTCACGTCTACCTTGCATCAAAAGTTGAAATATATGGTGGGAGACAGCGTGGTCACTGTATGCGGAGAAGAAGACATCCTGGTCAGTCACCTGTCGTCATTTAAGTATGTGGAGGTTGATGGAGAGATTCACGAAACACCCTGTCAGGCATTTGAAGGGTTGCGCATCAAGGACAAAGGTCCCGGGCCGAGCAAAGTGTCAGAGATAGCCGTCTCGTCGTATAAAGAAGCTCAAGCTCTAGTAGAGACAGGAGAAACAAAGGGCTGGGGCAAAGTGCTGGATATTCCTGTGAAGATGGACCGGTATTTCAGGCCGAAGAAGAGATTGTTGAAGATGGTGACGTTCCTGAAGAACTGTCTTGGTTGGTGATACAAGAAGAAAGAGTCATTCTGCCTCACAAAGAGGTCATCGAAATTATCAACCTGGGGTCGGAAGGGGTTGAAAATAATATTCGTATAGGAGCCGCGCTGCAGAGCGACATCAAGCGAAGACTGGTTGAAACGCTCTGAGAGTATAGTGATGTGTTCGCTTGGTCATATGAAGACATGCCAGGGCTCGACACAAATATGGTTGTGCACCGTCTGCCGTTGAAAGAAGAATGCCCGCCGGTCAAGCAAAAGCTTCGCAGAACTAGACCCGATATGGCAGTAAAGATTAAAGAAGAGGTTCAAAAACAGTGGGATGTTGGTTTCCTAGCTGTGACAAAATATCCCTCATGGGTCGCTAACATTGTGCTAGTGCCAAAGAAAGACGGTAAAGTAAGAATGTGCGTGGATTACCGTGATTTAAACAAAGCGAGCCCGAAAGATGATTTTCCACTTCCTCATATCGATGTGTTAGTTGACAATACTGCTCAATACTCCGTATTCTCCTTCATGGATGGCTTCTCAGGCTATAATCAGATTAAAATGGCGCCAGAGGACATGGAGAAGACTACTTTCATTATGCCTTGGGGAACATTTTGCTACAAAGTGATGCCCTTCGGACTGAAGAATGCTGGGGCAACGTATCAGCGTGCAATGACGACTCTTTTCCATGATATGATGCATAAAGAGATCGAAGTTTATGTTGACGATATAATTGCCAAATCCCAGACGGAGGAAGAGCATTTGGTGAATCTGCTGAAGTTATTCAAAAGGCTTAGGAAGTTCAGGCTGAGACTGAACCCTAACAAATGCACCTTCAGGGTGAGATCGGGTAAACTGCTGGGGTTTATCGTAAGTGAAAAGGGAATAGAGGTTGATCCTGCAAAAATAAAAGCAATACAAGAGATGCCGACGCCTAAAACAGAAAAAGAGGTGCGCGGGTTTTTAGGGAGGTTGAACTACATCGCTCGGTTCATATCTCACCTAACTGCTACGTGTGAACCATTATTCAAGCTGTTGAAGAAAGATCAAGCTGTAACGTGGAACGAAAATTGTCAAAAGGCGTTCGATAAAATAAAGCAGTATTTGCAGGAGCCTCCTATTTTGATACCTCTAGTGGCAGGGAGACCCTTGATTATGTATTTGACAGTTCTTGAGGGAAGCATGGGTTGTGTTCTCGGTCAACACGACGAGACAGGAAGAAAAGAGCATGCGATCTATTACTTGAGTAAGAAGTTCACAGATTGTGAATCTCGATATTCAATGCTTGAAAAGACTTGTTGCGCGCTAGCCTGGGCCGCCAAGCGTTTGAGGCAATACATGCTGAATCATACAACCATGCTCATCTCGAAGATGGATCCTATCAAATATGTATTCGAAAAGCAGGCGTTATCAGGGAGAATTGCCCGTTGGCATGTGGTCTTGACTGAATATGACATCCAATACGTCTCGCAAAAGGCTATAAAGGGGAGTGTGCTGTCTGAGTACTTGGCAGAGCAGCCTATTGAAGATTACCAATCGATGAGGTTTGATTTTCCTGACGAGGATATCATGTACCTAAAGATGAAAGATTGCGAAGAGCCGTTGCCAGACGAAGGACCAGAATTGGGTTCCAAATGGAAGTTGATATTTGACGGAGCTGTAAATGCATACGGTAGCGGAATAGGGGCAATCATTACTACTCCACACGGGTCGCACATCCCGTTCACTGCTCGATTGACCTTTGCCGTTACCAATAATGAAGCCGAATACGAAGCTTGTATAATGGGGCTTGAAGAAGCCATTGATTTGCGAATCAAAAATCTGGATGTATACGGAGACTCAGCTCTGGTAGTGAACCAGATAAAAGGGGAATGGGAGACACGTCAGCCCAATTTAATACATTACATGAACCATGCAAGGAGATTATTGCCTTTCTTTGACAAGGTTGAATTGCATCATGTACCGCGAGCGGAGAATCAAATGGCTGACGCCCTGGCCACTTTGTCTTCCATGTACAAAGTCAACTTCTGGAACGAGGCTCCCAGCATTGTTATCTCTCGGCTTGACAGACCAGCCTTCGTGTTTGCTATTGACGAAGCATCCGACAACAAACCGTGGTATTTTGATATCCTCAATTTCCTGAAGAATAAAGAGTATCCGGCTGGGGCATCCAATCAAGATCAGAAGACTCTCAGGAGATTAGCGGGTAATTTCTATTTGAATCTGGATGGTGTCTTATACAGAAGAAACCATGACTTGGTGTTGTTGCGTTGCGTAGATGAAATAGAGGCAAAGCTGCTCATGGAGGAAATACATGAGGGTACCTTTGGTACGCATGCTGGTGGGCATGCTATGACGAGGAAGCTGCTGCGGGCAGGTTATTTTTGGTTGACTATGGAAACTGATTGTTTCAAGTTTGCAAGGAAATGCCACAAGTGCCAAATCTATGCTGATAAGATCCATGTGCCTCCGAGTCCTCTAAATGTGATGTCATCGCCATGGCCATTCTCGATGTGGGGAATCGATATGATTGGAAAGATCGAGCCGACAGCTTCTAATGGGCACCGGTTCATTCTTGTAGCAATCGATTATTTCACCAAATGGGTGGAAGCGGCGTCTTATGCAAATGTAACTAAGCAGGTGGTGGCCAGATTCATCAAGAGAGATATCATTTGCAGATATGGAATCCCCGAGCGGATAATCACTGACAACGGTTCAAACCTGAACAACAAAATGATGAAGGAGCTCTGTCAGAATTTCAAGATCGAACATCACAACTCCTCCCCTTACCGACCCAAGATGAATGGCGCTGTTGAAGCGGCCAATAAGAATATCAAGAAGATCGTTCAAAAGATGGTGGTGACCTATAAGGATTGGCACGAGATGCTACCTTTCGCTTTGCACGGTTATCGTACGACGGTACGCACATCAACCGGGGCAACCCCGTTCTCGTTAGTATATGGGATGGAAGTTGTGCTACCATTGGAAGTTGAGATCCCTTCGCTGAGAGTGCTACGAGACGTCCAACTAGATGAGGCAGAATGGGTGAAAGACAGGTTGAACCAACTAAGTTTAATGGATGAGAAGAGGCTAGCTTCTCTAGCATACGGTCGTTTGTACCAGAGCCGAATGAAGAAAGCATATGATAAGAAGATACATCCTCGGAGCTTTCAGACGGGCGACCTTGTGCTAAAGAGGATTCTCCCGCCGCAGGCAGATCACAGGGGCAAGTGGACCCCCAACTACGAAGGGCCATACGTTGTCAGAAAAGTCTTTTCAGGAGGAACGTTATTGTTGTCCACCATGGACGGTGAAGACTTTACGTCGCCTGTGAATTCGGACGCAGTTAAAAAATACTTTGCTTGAAATTGACCCGCTGGACAGAAAAAGAGAGTCCAGGCAAAAATGGGGCATCCTGGCGAACCAAAAACAGAATAAAAGGTTCGGGCAAAAGTTAGGGATAAAATTGAAAAAATGTACATCCGCGAAGTTGAAAACCTACACTGGGCGGCTTCGGCAAAAAAGGGTATCCCGGTGAACTGAAAACCCGTAAAGGGCGGTTCACGCAAAAATTAGGGATTTGAAAAGCAAATGATTGTGGTCCGAATTTGATACTGCATTTGAGCATTGGTGCGGGAGAATATACTCGAGGGGTCGACTATCAGATACAATCTCTTCGGAAGTATGGATATCGGGAAAAGCATTAGAGTCGGGCGAGTCATAGGAGGATCAGTTCGTGATGGTCGTCTGCATCCCGTTGCCGACATGTGTACAAATTTAATTTGTCAATATATTTATGCTTCTTGTGCATACCTGTATAGTTGTTGTGCGTAGCTTCCTCTTTGCAGGAGTTACATCCCGTGTACAAAACTCCGCCCATTTAGGGGCCCAATCAATAAAATATGTCATTCAGTATTTGATGCTGTCTCTTTACTGTTTTGTGCATGATAAACGCCTAGGTTTGATGAAACTAGCATGTGTATAACGTCGCTGGCCCTTGCCAATAATTGCTAAAACTTTGAATTAACTGAAAATGACGTCACTAACTCTAACTTGAATAGATTTGGTTGCATAGACTTGTCTTGTCTTGTTTGTGTTGTTGCAGGGTTCGTAACCGTACGAAGTGAATGATCAAAAAGTTGTAGTATGGACCAGAAGCTCGTAACAAAAGACTTGACCCCCACGCAGGTCGCGATCCTAAGATAGCAATGTTCCTTACTGAAGAAAGATCGAATTCCCCCAGCTAGTTGTGGCTTATTCAAAGGACATGCTCCCAAAGTCGGTTATCCTCAGCAGAGTTTGGCAATTCCAAGATCAAAGGCTGTATCCAGACATTGTGGTGTCCCCCAGAAGGCTTCCTTTGTCTCAAGCAGAGTGGTTTAGCCGCAGAAGATTAATATTGGTGAGCTGTATTCAGGCAGTTTACCCTTCCCCGCAGGGTCATTTACGCTCCCCCAGCGGAGTCAGTTGATTTTCCCCAAGAGAATTGGTCCGTCCCCAGTGGAGTTCTCTTTTCAGCAAGTGTTTTCATTCCTCCCAGTGGAATCCGAAGATTAAGACTCTCCCCGGCAGAGTTGGTTGCGCCCTAGCATTTATTTTGTCAGAATACCGTGTCATATCCGTTCACTCCCCAACAGAAGTCCAATCATACCAGGCTTATCCGCTACTCTCCAGCAGAGTTATATTCCCCAGCAGGGTGTTACTTCAATGAGGTGCTTGGTTTAAGTTCCCAATTTCCCAGCTAAGTCGACTTCACTCTTCCAGCATTTATTTTGTTGGAATAATTCCGTAGCACCTGGCTATCCCCAGTGGAGTCGGCATTGTCTTCAGCATTTATTTTGCTGAAGCAGTTTCTGTATCCCAGCAGTTCGAGTCTCCATTCGCATTGGCATATAGGATCATATTTGCATCCACCAAATAAAAACGCGCAGCATTTCCATGTCGAATGGAGCATTGCGTCATTGTCAACACATGCATTTTGAAACATGAACCAGGTTGGCTAACCGTTGTTTCAAGTATTGTTATCTTGCAAGTGGAAGGAGTTCTTGCTCAAATGAATTACTAAACATTCGAGGTCTCGACGTGAGACATTCAATGATAATATCAGCTTTGGCATTATTCCCCACAAGAGTTATCCGGTTAAGTTCTCTTCGCCTCCGAGCAGAGTTATTTGTGTAAATTTCTCTTGCTTTCCCCGCCAGAGTTGCTATGATGAATCTCTCCTTGTCCCCAAGCTGAGTGATTCGTCATCAAAGGGTTTCAGGAATCAGAATTTCAGAGGCTGCCGCCGGTTATCAGAACAGGCGTCCGGTAGTTTGGTTTCCAAATATCCCCAGTAGAGTCTGCTTCAAAGTCGCCGTCACGTCAGTGCTAAGAAGTTTGTGGTTTGGGATCAATGGAGAAATGAGTCCTGACGTGGACAATTTTCGCGCTGAAGAAGTGGGTGTCCTAACGTGGACAGATTTATTTCCCCGAGTTGATGAGGTGTGCTAGTCCTTACGTGGACAGATTTGGTTTCTCGGTATTGGTCGAATGTGAAGTCCTGACGTGGACAAAAGATTGATTACTTTTCGTGTTGGTGTCCTGACGTGGACAATTTATTTCCAACAGATATCTTTATTCGTAATGGTGAAAGGTGTGTCCTGACGTGGACAAGTTTATAATTCTTCGTGTTGATTAGAGGCGCGAGTTCTGACGTGGGCAAGGTTATCTCTCTTCGTGTTAGTAAGTCCTGACGTGGACGAGTTTTATTCCTTCAGCAGGTCGAGATGTGGGTCCTGACGTGGACGAGTTTCATTTCCCCAGCAAGTCGAAGGTGCACGGGTCCTGACGTGGACAGATTTATCTTCCTTCGTGTTGCCGCAACATGAGTCCTGACGTGGACAAAAGTCTTACTTCCTCAGCAAGACGAGATGGGAGTCCTTACGAGGACAGAAGATGAGTTATTCCTTACGGGGAAAGATGGCATTCCTTACGTGGAAAAAAGATTGGAGTCCTTACGTGGACAAATCAAAAGAAGATGGTTTCCTTACGTGGAAAAGTTTAGTCCTGACGCGGACAGATCAAAGAAGTTGTTTCCTTACATGGAAAAACGATATATTCCTTACATGGAAAGGTGGGTCCTAACGTGGACGATGTAGTCCTTACGTGGACAAGTTAGTTCCTTACGTGGAAAGAAGTTATTCCTTACGTGGAAAGATTGGAGTCCTTACGTGGACAAATCGAGATGAGTTGGTTTCCTTACGTGGAAAGATGGCATTCCTTACGTGGAAAGGTGGGTCCTAACGTGGACGATGTAGTCCTTACGTGGACAAGTGATTCCTTACGTGGAAAGAGAAATTATTTCCTTACGTGGAAAGATGCATTCCTTACGTGGAAAAGATGTATTCCTTACGTGGAAAGATTGTGATTCCTTACGTGGAAAGATTGGAGTCCTGACGGGGACAGATTAAGATGGTTTCCTTACGTGGAAAAAAGAGGTTATTCCTTACATGGAAAGATGTTATTCACAAGATGGAGAGAAGTTTATTCCTAACATGGAAGAGTTTAGTCCTGACGTGGACAAATACACAAGAGATGATTCCTTAAGTGGACGGTGTTATTCCTAACGTGGAAGAAGTTACTCCTAACATGGACGATTTATTTTTGCAGACAAATTATCCCCAGCGAAGTTGCCGAGATTTTTTCGGGTTGACGGTAGGCGGAGTCCTAACGTGGATAAGTTTTTCGATGATAGAAGCATTTTTCAGGCTGATGAAAATAATCCCCAGCAATGGATCAGTTGGTTGCCATAACAGTTGGATTCAGTTGATGAATGTCGTTCCCCGAGCAGTGGCGCAGTTTATTTCTGCGGTTGGCAAATTTCTGGGTTCTTAGTATTCAACTGTCTCGTACCTCGAATGTTTGAAGGCCGTTCGCTTCTTCACCCAATCAGGTCCAAGTCGCTTGAATAGGGGCAGCTGTTGCACCCTAAAATTTGCTCAACCTTATTCACTTGGTTTATGTTTCAATTGCATTAGCATTTGCATATAGAGTCATGTACATAGTCTAATCATCTGCATAACATAGCATAGCAAGTCATCCAACAGGGGACCAAGTATTATTCTCATCTCTATGAGCCCATCAAGAGGTTATTATTCAAATTCAAGCACATACAAGTCATCAGAAGAGAATTTGAAAGCTGAGAAGTCAGTGGATCAAGCAGTGCATGTATCTCCTATCTGAGGGTATTTGAAGATCACCAAAGAAGTTGTGAGTTGTGAATTGAGCATGGAGGGTATCTAGCCATCATGGGAGACTTAGAAAGTCATTTGGAGAAGGAAACAAGTCATTGATATGATCACAAGAGTTGTAGTTGAAGACAGTCAACTAGGGATTCATCTGGGTCAACCCTGGGTCAACTCTAGGTCAATTGACTGATTGAAAGGCATTGGGGTCTATTAGAGAGATGTGGGGTTCATCATTTGACATGTAGAGAAGGATATGGTGTTGTTCCAAGAAGAAATCAAGGAGAAGAGGAGTTTCTAAATTAGGGTTTCTGTGTAAAATCCCCTAGTTTAGGTCAAATTTCCAAGCAAGATAAGTCAAAATGCAAGCTTCAAATGGATCCTTGGTCAACATCAAACTTGTATAGGATCTCAAGACCTTTAATTTTAGTGGTGGAAGACATCAAGGATATTTATAGAACTCAAGTTATGGTCCTTGCAAGTTACAGGTCATCTGAGGTATCTGAAATTTTGTCTGTGAAAGTTACTTGTCTTCCAAGCAACCTTTACCCCTCAAGGAGATTTCAAATGAATTTCTGGTCAACATAAGAGTTGTTCCTCATTGTCTTAGCTTTCTATAATGGTATGGTATGACTTCATATGATTTGTGGAACTCTACTTATGGTCTTGGAAAGCAAAGGGTATTTTGGTCATCTGAGAATTACAGGTCATTTCAAGCCTATGCCCAAAACTCATATAAGGAAGCTTCAAATGGAAAACTTCACAACATCAAACTTGCTCCAAATGACATTTTGAGTTTAGAAAAGTGACCATGAAAGATTGGAAAGGCTCATAGCTCAAGGTTTCAAAATTGGTGAATTTAATGAATAAAAAATGACCTAAATTTGAGATTTTTCATAATTTGGCCAAATGGGATGAAATTATAGGTCATTTTGATTGGAAAAAATGTTTTAAGAACATTGGCAAAAGTAGAATTTTGAGTTTGGTTCAATAATTGAAAGTTATGCATGGTTACTTACAAAAGAAGTTACATAATCCAAATCCAAGGGAAAATGTGCATGGGAAGTTTCTCCAAGGTTCTAGGACTTTCTATTCTCATCTATATATTGCATTAAGAGACTCCATGCCATGGTTGGTGAATCACTTTGTTCAAAACACAAGTTATACACAATTCTTCCATTTTTGCAAAATCAATTCAAACTCCATCAAATCTTCACCAATTTCCATTTTTCTTGATTTGATCATCATCAACATCTTCCATAGATCAGAATTCACATCAAGATTGGTTAGAACTGAGGAGAACTCGTGCCATACAATTCCATCATCCAAGGAGCAAGATTTTGGTGATTGCAAGCTTTAAGAACTAGGAGCAAGATCCATTGCATACAGAACTCATAATCAAGTTCACTGATCAATTTCCACTCATTAAAAGCATCAGATCCAAGGATTTTAGCACCTGTTTTCATCATTTGCACCAGGTTAGTTTCCTCTTCGAATTGCATGATTTAGTTAGGATCATAGAGAATTGTTAGCATAGAACTGTTAGGATAGGTTAGAGGATTGATTTCACAAAGTTTGGAGAAGTTTCATGGAGGTTATCAATGGTGTACCAAAAATGTTAGAGCTTAGAACATCAAGGATATGGCACTATAATCTTAGGTTTGTAGCTTAATTTGTTCAGCATGAAATGTAGATTAGGCTAGGGTAAAGATTGGCAAGGATTGGAAGATTTGATCACAGGTGAAAATGGTGGAATTAGTGCTTTGCACCTATCGGGTTCATTTCTTGGTTGAGTTTTAGAGGATGCTATTGTTATGGTTGTGTAGAGGGGAAGAAATAGAGCAACTTTGCTCTTTGCAGATTTTGTTTTCATGGAGAATTGAGGGCGTATGAGAGGATGGAAGATCTGGTCTTTAAGCTCGTGCATGGGGGCTCTAATGGCTGAAACCCTAATCAATTGGGGAAGATAAAGGAGGACCATTAGATGCAGGCCAAGACTTTGACTGAACCCAGGATCCAACGGCCACGATTTAAAATGAAAAACGGAGGGAGATTCAAAAGACTATACGCACCGTTTCATTAATGTTTTCAGGCTGGGCTCATTAATCAGTTGCTATGCACACCCCTATCCTCAGGCCCAAACCTAAAATGAACTAAAAACCTTGCTATATGCACCGTTCTGAGTTTTTTTTATTTTTTGATTGAGTTTCCTGATGCATTGGGCCCAGACGCACTTGCTATGCGCGCCCCCCAGTCTGTGCCCACCTTGTTTTTCAACTGATTTCAAATGCTTCCTGCACCCCATTCCTATATTAATTCCATTTTATTTTCTTTCAAATCTTTAATTCTTCAAAAAAATCATAAAAAATTGGAAAATGCATGATTTTAATTGGTTGTTTTTGTATAATGCTCATAATTTTGTTAAGAAAATTATCATTCAAAAAAATTAATATTTCATTTTGTTTCTATATTTTTGGTATATTTTTCTTTTAAATAGGTGTAAATAATGTTTAGTTTAATGCATGAATTTGTTGATTTTAGTTTGAATAGATGCTTTAACATTTTTAATCCATTCTTTTTAGGTTGATTAGTATATAATGTTAGCTTGTATATAAAATTTAGTTCATATTTTTAGGATTTAATTTTAGATGATTTGTTTAGGTGTGAATAACATGATCAAAACTAGGGTTTAGGAGATAACATAGGAGAATTAAATAATTTCCCTTAGGAGTTGTAGATTGAATCTTTGGGGCATGGGAATATAGGGATTATGGGTAGTTACTAGATCCCTTAGAAAATATTAGGATTCCCCTACTGCTATTAGTATACTGTCTATATTTGCTTGACTGGTGTGGTGTGCCCTCTCTAGGGTTATTTCATTTGTCTGTGTGGGGTATTGGGTTTGCTTGGGGATTGGGAGAGCTGAAGACTTGTGATGATGAAGCCATTGGAGATCAAAGAGATTGAAGTCCAACTTCCAGAGTTGATGAGGAGCATCCTTTGCTGGCAGCTGTTGAGGAGTGTAGGGTTTAGGAGCTAGGCAGAGCTCTAGAGTAGCCAAATTGATTCATAAACATGGAAGGTCTTGATTGCCTCCATTCCTCTCTGTGATGCAGAGTCTCTCTAAGATATTCACCCCCTTCCTTTGGAAGGCTTGGTGATAGTGTCTAAGAGATAGAACTCCTGAGAGAAATATTCTATGTGTTGTTAGCAGTCTGTTTGCCACCCTTGGTGGTCAACTAATTGCTTAACACCCAGTTTATTCTTGTGATTGATTCCTCAGCTTGGAGATGGAGACTTGAAGAAAAGCCATTGCAGATGGAAGACTGATGACAAAGACCTTGCTTGAAGGCTGTGGAGATGGAGATTGATGCTTGCTGAAGCTTGTAGCTGATTGATGATGACTTGAAGATAGGTGTTGATGCAGAGCTGCTGTGGCTGTTTATTTTTGCTGTTTATTTTCTGATGTATTGTTTGGTTTTCCCTGACTGTATTGTTTGCTGTTTAACCTGCTGGGTTAGAAGTGAATCCTGTTCACTTTTGCCTATTGTTTTCTAGGTTCGAGGTTGAGTGGGACTCCCTTGCCTCGCTTGTATTGTTGCATCCATGCATTTTACTGCTTTATTGTATATTTGCTATTGTTTCTGTTTCCGTCTATTCCCTTAGGATCTCTGTTTCTCTCTGTGCAAGAGAGGAGCATGATAGACACTAGGCCTTAACCCATGCATGATAACACTAGGTTAGTTTGATTCCCTTCGCAACCGTAGGTTAGAGTTCTGTCTCTTCTTTCTCAAAACAAACAGAAAAACACAATAAATATTTCAAACACAATAAAAGACACTTCTTCCGTAAAAGAATGTGAACTCATCAAAACGTCATTTTTGTCCGCTTGGACTGTTAATCAGAAAAAACCCTTTTTCAGAAGGAATAAAAACAATCAAAACAGACTTGTGTCGTACGTGGCCCGAATTACGTTTGCTCTGATCTTTCATGCTGTATGAAAGTACGTAGGCATATGATGCGATATCCTAGCGAGCAACCTTCCCCTCCTTTCCCGTAGGTAGGCGAACTACGTTGACTCTGATTTCTCGTTTCAGACGGGAATACGTAGGCATAAAGTGCGATACTTTGCCGAGTCAGTTTCTTTTCATTTTATTTTCTTTTTAACCCTTGACCTATAGAGTAGATAGAATAACAATCCGTACCCGAAAACAAGCGTGGATCCCGTCGAGTACGACGAACGTGAGGGGTGCTAATACCTTCCCCTTGCGTAACCGACTCCCGAATCCAGGTTTTGGTTGCGATGACCATACCTTTCCCGTCTTTGCGGTAGGTTTACTCTGAGCGTTTCCTTTCCCTCCGTTGGGATAAATAACGCACGATGGCGACTCTTCTGTTCAGCCGGCGCCGATTTTCGCAGTAGCGACAACTCTATGATGTTTTTTGTATGACTTTTTCTGAGCAGGAGTGAGAGACTTTCTATCAGAAACCATTCCAACACCATTGACTTGAATGTCAATGTCATCTTCTAAGATATCCCATAACTCATCATCCAAACTAATGATGTAAGTGTACATCTTGCTCTTCTACCATTACAATTTAGTGGAATCACTACTAAACGTTAGTGGTCTAACAATATAATTATTTTGACCAGATGTAATTTTATCATGGTTATTGTTACCATGAGGAAAACCAACAGGATTGGTTACTCCAAAACTATCAGGCATGATGGAAGCAATATTTTTCTCAAGATCTTTTCTGCACCATGTCGCACCTCGAAAAATCATAAATCGAGAACATACGACCCTCGCGCGAAAGGCGCATAAATGCGGTTCGACAGAGTCTCCACCAAACTTTATTTATCTCGAATAAACAAGAGAGGAAAATATCGAGAAAACCTTGGGTTGTCGCAACCATGTTCCGGGTTTGGGAGTCAGTTACGCAAGGGGAATGTATTAACACCCCTCACGCCCGTTGTACTCAATGTGAACCTCTTAGGGTATTTTGTGATGGGCGTTATCTAAACTTGTTTGTTTTCTTCTCAACGATAAATACGAATTGGTAGGGTAATCCGATAAAGACGCTAAGGGGGATGCGTGGTTATATGATAGGGTGCTCGCCAAGGATTAAGGCCTTTGTGCCTACGTATGCTCATTCAGACAAGAATGAGAAATCAGAGCGTCGTAGTTCGAGTACGGGAAAGGATGGGGGGAATAGAAGATGGATAGAATTATGGACGGAATAACATAGACAAATAGAAGTGTGCTCGCCAAGATCATCGCAATCTTGTGCCTACGTATCTTACACTCAAAAGAGAATGAAGAATCAGAGCATCCGTAGTTCATGATAACGACCACGAAAAGAAACAGGGTTGAATTGGTTTGAAGCGGCTACGGATGACGATTACTCGAAGCTTAAGAAAGGCTCTTCGGGCCTCAAGTAATCAGGAGGAAGAGTCAAAGACTTGGCTCTCTCTCTTTTTCACCTTGAAAAGAAGGTTTTGTTTGAATGGTGTTTGGATAACGACTGGTTTGGAAAATGGTTGAACATTTTGAAATCGAAAGAATGAACTAATAACAACTCAAGGGCGTGCCTCGAGAGTTACTCATTCGAAGATTCAAGGAATGCTAGACTCCAAGGATCTCCTTCTTTCGTAGGTTTGATTATGAAAATGTTTGAATATGGATTAGGTGTTTTAAGACAAAAGAGTGAATGAAGGATAACCCAAAGCCATTCATTTGAAGATTCAAGGAATGCTAGACTCCAAGAATCTCATTCTTTTGTTAATTGTTTAAGAAATGCGTTTGTAAAAAGATTGAATAAAAAATGTTGCGAAAAGAGATAAACTGCGAGGTAAAAGAAAGTTGGTTGGAGGATGGCTTGACGACGAGTCGAGGTTTTGATTGAAGAAGGAATCGGCTTGACGACAAATCAAGGGTTAGGTTGTGAGAAACAACATTAGTCCCTGAGGGTGCCTCCAATACCGAAACCAACAGAATGTGAAAGTGTGTGCGATAGGTTAATGGAGAATTCATACGAGCACTAAACTTATAAGGGTGTTTGAAAATGATTTAGTCTGAAAAATCCGAAAGATTAAATGAATAACAACCCAAGGGGTGTACCTCAAGAGCTATTCATTCAAAGATTCAAGGAATGCTAGATTCCAAAAATCTTCTTCTTTCGAATTTTAATTGAGAAAATGTTTAATTACGTAATTGTATCGGATTAGGGTACGAGAAGAGTGAGGTGAGAATATGAGGTTAGATTTGACAACTATTTTAGGAGAAATGGCAATTATTTGATAAATGAGACGTCGGCCTCACAACCAATTAATTGGGTGTTATTTGGATGCTAGATCCTAACGACACCTTTTTCATTTAATTAAATTGCAATGTATTGTTCGAATAGACAACGAAAGTACCATACGAAACGCTAAACTCCAATGGCATTTCTTTGTCTAAATATTTAAAAACGTGTTTTAGAAACGAAGAGTTGAACGACACACTACTCAAGGAGTACGCCCCATAGTAGCCATTCAAGAGCCCAAAAAAATGCTTGACTACACGAATTCAGTTCTTTTAATTAAGAAAATATTTTGATTAATTATATTGAAACAAAAATCCTAAAAGAAGAAAGAAAATAAGATAACAAATCTCTTTGTATAAAAGATAAAAACTACATAAATACGTAAATTAATAGAATAAAATAGAAAATTAGATTGGATATTATATTGTTTTAATTAAGAAACCAAACTATACAAATTACTTAATACAAAAGATTTATTTCAAAAAAATGAAATAAATAAAACTAAAAATGGAGCAACAACAAACGAGTTAATGGTGTTCCCATTTGTACTGATCTGGGTTCAGGTTGAGAAAGCCCAAATGGCTCCAACGGATGTCCTATTTGGAGAGCGCTAATATCCACTCCATTTCTTTGTTCATCCATTTTTTTCATTATTATAGTTTTATGTATATAAAATCAACTAAATATTAATTATATGTCACATGTCATAGAAATGTGTGTTATTTACACACAAAATTATAGTAATGGAGAAAATGAAGGGACAAAGAAATGGAGTGGATATTAACCCCTTTGGAGAACCAAATCATCTGAAACCCTAGCCCCCAAAACTGATCTATTTGACTCCATATTCCAAGAACAATCATGAATATAGGTAAGGCATTAAGACAGATCTCGGGTAATGCAAAGTTGTAGCAACCATTATTGTCACTTTGGAAAGAGAGTTTTCTCGTGCTAAACGAAGCAACCTTGACATCAGAAAACTAAATCAATAAATTCAAAGTGCAACCCACCATGCTTTCGAATCTCTCTCCCTTTTCTCCACAAAACTTCTTCATCTCCTATTCATACTCGGTTCTTACTTCTCCAGAGGAGAAACCAGAACCCTCATCGTACGACAAGATGAAACGGCAGCGAGAAATCGAGGATGGAGTACGAAGAAAACGAATCACGTATCAATGAGGATCACGTTCGTCAAAACATCATCACGACTATAGAAAACCTCCATCCCCAATTGAAACCCTAAACCCCAATTTTCAATAATTAAACAACAATTGTATGATAGAAATCCATGGAAGGACGTATCAACATGAATGGCTACAACAAATTTTTAATACATCGAAAATCTACCAGATTTGGTGCTTTCGAAAGACGGTGAGTGCTTCGTTGTTCTTCCCTTGTTCGCTTTAATTTCCTTTTTTCTCTCAGCTGATTTTTATTTGGGATTTGAAACAGGTTTGAGTCTTTGGAGTCCTTGATTTGAAGGTTATGTCATTGTTGTGAGTTGAAGCATGGATTTGAGCTTGTTTGAAAGAGTTTGAAGGAGAAAAGGCGAGGTTCAAAGAAGGTTGCGGAATTAGTTTTGCAGGTTCTTTTCCCCCTACTGTTTGTGAATAATGTAGTATTTATAGGATCAGAAGTGTGAATCTTGTGCGAAATACGTGTGAAAAAATACGCTTATTATTTTGACCCGTGCGAATTTGGGGTCTCTCAAACCGTTGTGATGTTTACTGATTTTGCGGGATCTTGAGTAGCGACTCAATCTTGTCCTTTTTGTCTGTAGTGAATTTGAGAGTTTTGTGTGATTTTCTCTGATTTTTCCGTGTGAACACGTGGCTCAGTTCTTACTGCTGTAAATCTGTAATTTCTGTGTTTTGACTCTATGCTGGTGTGGTGGTCTTGCAGGGTTATGAAATGGTAAGAAGTATTGCGAATTAATGAAGGTTGTTAAGAAATCTTGTGAAAATTTTGAGTTTCTACAAGTCTTGGTCCGAAGAACCATAGAAGGTCGAAGGAATCAACAAGGAGATCCTTGGTGAACTTGGCCAGAAGTTCTCGGTTTTGCCTTGTTTGTGATGTAGCTACATTAGGTTTTGCAGGTCACTCATTTGGTGAATATCCGTACTAGTTCGTAAATGGAAATTGATAGCTCCTTGCTTGAACCTCCTTGCTTGTGACTCAAATTGAACTTCCTTGCTTGAACATGAATCGATAGCGTCTTGAGAGTTATCATCTATTGTCGTCTAAAACTTCCACGTAAGCTCAACAAATTCGTTTTAAGACATAAGCGCCCTCATTGGTGAAACCACTCTTGGAAGCACACTTAAGATCCACGGTCTTACAAACAAACTAATCACTTCTTTAACCACGTATTGGTCATGCCAGAAGCTCTTTTGAAGCTTTACTTGCATATGCCTTAACCATTTACCAATCTTTGAATCAATTCAAACTTGGATTAAACAATTTCAAACATGAGCTTAGTATTATCCTTAAAATCTATCTTGGTCACAATTTTGAAATATAATTTCATACCAGCTAGAACCTAACCGGTCACGCCTTGACCCATTAATCATGGGAATAAGGGTACATCTTATTCTTTACCTCCACAAGGATTCCACGAAACCTTACTAAGGGACACAATCACTATGGGTACACATCAAGTATTTATGTGCAAAGTCTTAGAAAAACAAAACCAGGAGCCCAAACGATCACTTGGAAAAGATCATGAATCCATACAGTAGAAAATAATGGGTGGGTAGAACAAATTTAGGGTATGACACACCACAGTTAAATGTTATAGTACAAACTGTGCTCTAATGCCAACTGAAAATGAAAAAATACACAAGAAGGAGGGATTGAATTGTGTATGTTAAAAAATGTTTTGCTTTTGATAAGCACAACTTTAGAATCTAAACAAAGTTCAGAGTCTGATGTTAGAGTTAATAATGGCAGCAGAAAGATTATGTATCAGAAACAATAATCAAAACAACATACAAAACTTATCCTGGTTTCTCTCCTCAACTGAGATTAGTTCAGTCCCCTTGCCTCAACAATAGCTTTTCACTATAATAAAACTGATTACACTTTGGTCAAGCAAAATAGTAAGAGACTTCATTGCTCAATCAAACCATAAAGAGACTTGATCTGACCTGATCAGAAGGGGATCATGGGCTGGCCACACTGCGTTGGTCTGCTACCTGTTCACCGGTGATGAGGAGGAGAAGGGGGGTATACCTGCAAGACACTCCGATGCCAAAGTAAGAAGTTGGGCAGAGTGAGAGCAGAGTACAGAAAGTGGGTAAGAAGTGAATTACCTGACCCTCTTGTGGAAGAGGGTATTTATAGAGAGACCCCAGCACTGGGCCAACGGTCATTTGAGGTGGGCTGGATAACCAGGCCCAACCCTAATGACTGCTAGAGCTTACGTGGCGTAGTGAAGACCAGAACGTGGTCTTCGCCCTAGTCCAACTGTACGTGATCTCCGGAAAGTGGGTTTGACCTGCTCTTTCGGAGGTGGGCAGTTGGGAGATGACGTGTCCCCGCGGAGGGGAGCACGTGGAGAGCGTGCGCATGGCACATTGTTCTCCCCGCGGAGGGGAGCCCGGGAGATTCCCCGGGGGTCTTGCTCGATGGCATGGGAATACCGCCCGCAGAGGGCGATGCTTGGTCGTGCGGGCGATTCTCTTGCCCGGCGTGGTTGGGACGGTTCTCCTTCGCGGGGAGATCATTCTAGCACGTCGGGGATCTTGTGCTCGACGCGGTACCCGGACCGGGCAGAGCCTGGTGGAACATTATTGGGCTGGGCCAACATAGTTCAGCCCGGGGCCCAGTCCAGAACAGGAGCCCCCCAAGTCGTTGCTCCGAGGATGGGAGTGAGGACTTGATGACGTCGTCCCGGGGAAGTGGACTGGTCCGGGAAAAGACTCCCTGTGCAAAGACACGCATTTATTGTCGTCGGTCGGTCGGGCTCGAAGGTGGGTATTGGCGGGGAGAGGTGAAGAGACGCGTCTGTCTGCTTCCGCCACGTGTCGC
This sequence comes from Lathyrus sativus, assembly GCA_963859935.3. NCBI lineage: Eukaryota > Viridiplantae > Streptophyta > Magnoliopsida > Fabales > Fabaceae > Lathyrus > Lathyrus sativus. The sequence continues at coordinate 120,735,827 of OZ012740.1, forward strand.
GTTCTGGGTGGCTGCTAGGGCGGCTACCCTAGGGTACTAAAGTGTCTAGAGACGCTTCGAGTCCCATGCAGGGGTATAAATGAGCGAGCCCCTGCTCATTTCTCACTTTTCGCCCTCTGATTCTCAAGTTTCCAGCCTGCCGTTCCGCCGCCGTCCGATATCACCGCCGTTTCCGCCGCCGCTTTCTCCGTCGTCGATTTTTCCATAGTAAGTTTCCCTTTCTTTTTCTCTAGCTTTTCTTGTTTGTTTCTTGAGCGTGGCCGGGGACGATTGAATGCCCTGAGGAGCGGCGAAATCTCCGCCGTTCTTTGTGATTTTTTAGGGTTTTTATTATGAATGTTCCGGGGAGAAACGCTAGTCCGATGAGTGTCCCGGGGACGGAAGTCTTTTCCGATGAATGTCCCGGGGAGGGTAGCTTTTTCCGATGAATGCCCCGGGTAGCGTTTTTTTACTCCGATGAACGCCCCGGGGAGCGACGTCTATTCTGACAGACGCCTCCGAGGTGGGTCTGCTGTTCGGGCCACACAGAACCGGGGAGGGGGTAGGTTAGGGCAGACCCACCGGGGACGATGCTTGGGGAGTCCTCGTCGCCCTTTAACTTGACTTGCGGTGGAAGGGTGAATTTGATATTTGTCATTGAATTCACCGTTACCTTCTGCTTTTCAGGTGTTTAATGACTACGCTCATCTTGGGCACAATGGTCGAGGACAATGAGCCAGACGTTCCCTATTTTGACGAGCGCGTCGTTCCGATCGGAGACTGGGTGGCCGAGGAGCCCCTCACCATGCCCTCTTGCTTTGCTTCTGATCCGACGGGGGCCTACGCCACCGTGGAAGACCGAGAAGAGGGGGATCCTCAAAACTGGCAAGTCTATCGCCCCCGGCCAAGTCATCGCATCTGCTCGAAATACGGGCGAATGCGTTTTCCGATGTACGAGTTTTACTTCAAAGAGGCTAGGCTCAGGTTGCCTTTTTCAGATTTTCATCTGGGCCTCTTCGACTGGCTGAGGCTAGCCCCGTCACAACTGCACCCCAATGCCCTGGCTTTTATTCGGGCCTTCGAGCTCATGTGCCAATATCTCCAGGTCAGCGTCACGCTGCCGTTGTTCTTTCGCATTTTCCATCTGCAGTGGCAGTCGGTGGGAGGTCGGCATGGTTGGGTGTCATTCAAGTAGCCGGACAGGCTTTTTAGGACGTACATGGATTCCGTCTGAGATTTCAAGAGTCGTTTTTTTGTGGTCAGCCCTATCACGCACGAAGGGGTCCGCTCATTATATTCGGAAGGGGAAAGGATAGTGGATGGTCGTCGCGAGGCCGTCATGCTGCCCCGGGTGCACGTGGAGTGGTCCCTGGACCATTATTCTCGGAGAACAAGTGGGTACATCGTGCGGGTGGGGACGCTTGACGAAGAGGATATGGCCAGCTATATGAAAATAGTTTCTTTCATGCGAAACTTGCCGCCATTGAAACTGGTCACCCCTAACGGCCAGTATATCCTCGACAGTTACGGAAACATTCGGGACACGGCGAGGCTGATCAACACAAAGGCTCTGCTCGAGTGTGCCTCGGAGGAGGATGCTCTGCGTTACTTAGGTGGTGGCTGCCTCGTTCCCTTTCGACCTGATATCCTTAGCTTTTTACTAACTAGTTTTTCTTTTGTCGTGCAGGGAACATGGCTTCTGTTGAGGAGCGAGTGAAGAAGCTGCGCATGTCGAGGGCCGCTGCCCCTCCGAAGACTCGGGTGGCTCAGCTGACTGGGCAGTCTTCTGCAGAGCAAGATGGAAGAGGGTCGTCGGTGTCCCCGACCGGCAGCCAGTCGCCTACTTCCCAAGGGGTTCTGAAGAGAGCGAGAGTTCAAGAGGATGCGCCCGTGGTTGATTTATCGGCGGAGTCTTCCGAGGAGGGTTACCCTATCGCTCCTTGTCACCAGCATCCCGACTACTTCCATGGGGCTAGGTCGCCCAGCATTCCGGCGGGGGAGGTGAAGGCAATTCTAGGCGCTGACCGTGCAACGAGGAGGCAGGTCCTGACTGAGGATTTGGCTGCGTTGATGCAGACCTTTACTACGGAAATGGTTCTGAGTGAAGAGAGCTGCTCGGCCGTGGAACTGTCGAATCTGCAAGGGGATCTCGCGTTCACGCAGTCCCGTCTGAACAAGGCGACCGAGGATTTGGAGGCAAGCCGAGGGAAAGTGACTCAGCTGACTGGAGAGCTGGAGAAGGTTCAGGGGGAGGTTGACCTCGAGCGCAAAAGATGTAGTGGCGTTGAGGAGAAGCTGAAGGTTGCCGAGGAGGAGTTGCGGGCGTTGAAAGCTCGGGTGGCGGAGCTCGAGGGCGATCTATTTCCCGGTGATGATAAGACCGACGACGACCGCCTGCTGGTTACCCGGGCCGATCTGCTCGCCAGGATACGCGTGCTGGAAGGGGACTGCCTGGATGATTTTGTTGCGGGCTTCAACAGCGTCGTCGCTCAGCTCAGGGTGGTGAACTCCGGGGTCGCCTTCGTTGAGGATGGGATCGGCCCTTTTCATGAGATAGTTGATGGTCGGGTGGTTGACCCCAACGCCGAGGAGGCTGGCACCGTCGTCCTTGGCGTGGAGGCTGGAGCTGATGAAGAGGAGGGAGCTTAGATTGGTCCCGGGCCTGCGTGCCCGCGTATTTCGGCCTGTGCGCCATATTTTGTATTTCGTTTTTTGTCGGGCCTGCGCGCCCTTGTTTATGTAATGTTGACTACTGGGCTGGTGCCCTCCTTTGATTAATATATTTTAAAAATTGTCTAAGTGTGCGCCTCGTTTTTGCATGTTGTTTATGCTCGTTTTATTTCTGCACGTATTTGTATGCTTGAGTTATATATGTTTGATATGCATGTGTTAGTATGCCATTGGGTCTGTCCGGGGTAATAGCTCGACAAAACTTGTTACCGGCAGTGAAGGGAACTGGCCGGTTTGGCCGGCGTTGTTGTCTGACCGGTTCGGGGGTAGTTCTCCCCGTGGCGTGGATGTCCCATCGCGAGCTGGGCGTCCTACCGATTTTGGTACGGCGGTGGGGAATCTCGGTCGAGGTGTTCCCCGCCGAGCAAGGCCTTCTTCCCGCGCACACAAGAGGCAGGGCTTGCTTTTCTCTGGTTGTTAGTAGACGCGAGGAAGTGCGGCGGTACCATGTCGCCCCCCAGTGGTCGGGACGATGGGTCGTCGCGGGCAGTGTTTAACTGTAGTACCACTTAAGTTTCGCGGCATTTCATGGTCGAGCTAGTTGTTCCCCGTGCAGGTTTTCGAGGTAATAGGCCCCGTGCTCCGTCTTGTCGTGGACACGGTAGGAGCCTTCCCAATTCGCAGCCAGTTTGCCCTCGTGTGAGTCTTTCTGGTTTCTACGCAGAACTAAGTCACCGACTTGGAAGTCGCGTTTGAGGACTTTATTGTCGTGGCGAAGTGCTACGCGCTGTTTCAACCGTGCTTCCCGGAGGGATGCTCCTGAGCGAATATCCTCGACGAGGTCGAGCTCTTCACGTAAGGAGCTGTTGTTGTCGTCGGTGTCGAGGGGAGCTTCAGTTTGTCTGGATGGTTCGCGTATCTCGACCGGTATCACGACTTCAGTTCCATACGTGAGGCGGAATGGGGTTCCCCCCGTGGTTGAGTAGGAAGTAGTGCGGTATGCTCAGAGGACGCTGTGGAGCTCCTCGACCCATGCTCGCTTTGCGTCACCGAGTCGTCGTTTGAGTCCCCTGAGGATGACCCTGTTCACGGATTCTGCCTGGCCGTTTGTCTGAGGGTGTTCGACCGAGATGAAGTGGTGTTTGGTACCGAGCTTGGTGACGAAGTCGCGGAAGTTTTTGTCCGTGAAATGTGTGCCGTTGTCGGTGACGATGGCGAGCGGGACCCCGAATCTTGCGAGGATGTTTCGTTTATAGAATTAGAGTATGTTGTGGGCCGTGATTTTGGCCAGGGCTTCGACTTTGATTCATTTGGTGAAGTAGTCTACGCCCATGATGAGGTACTTGTTCTGATAGGACCCCAGGGTGAAGGGCCCGAGGATGTCCAACCCCCACCAGGCGAATGGCCACGGGGGGAGGAGAGGGATTTGAGTTTGGTTGGTGGGGCGAGGTGCATGTCCCCGCGTCTTTGGAATTTGTCACATTGTTTGACGTGTTCCTTCGCATCTGTTTGCATCGAGGGCCAGTAGTAGCCTGCTCGTAGAGCCTTCCTCGCCAGGGATCGTCCTCCGAGGTGCTGCACGTTGATGCCCTCGTGGATTTCCTCTAGGACGGCTGCGCTCTGGGAGTTATCGATGCATTTGAGGAGTGGGATCGCGAAGCCTCAGCGATATAGTTTTCCTTCGAGGAGGACGTACGAGCAGGCTCGTCGCTTGGTTGTGCTTGCCTCTTTAGAGTTGGCTGGCAGGTGGCCAGTGCTGAGGTAGGTGTGTAGTGGTGTCATCCAGCAATCGGTATCTCTGATGGCGTTGACGTCGAGCGAGGCGGTGGTCGCTTTGGTGCTCGGTTGCGATAAGACTTCTTGGATGACCAACTTGTGGCCTCCTCGCTTTTTGGTGCTCGCCAACTTGGAGAGGATATCGACGCAGGTGTTCTGCTCGCGTGGGATGTGCTGAATCTCCGTGGAGTCGAAACTTTGCAGTTTTTCGGTGATAAGTGCTAAGTACTCGGCGAGGTTGTCGTTTTTCGCTTGATATTCTCCTCGTACTTGCGAAGCGACTAGTTGGGAATCTGTGTAGATTCAGATGTCTCTGGCCTCAAGGTCTGATGCCAGGCGAAGTCCGGTCAGGAACGCTTCATACTCGGCTTGGTTGTTAGTCGTCGGGAAGGCCAGCGTGAGGGAGACCTCGATGAGGGTGCCCTCGTTGTTGTCGAGGATGATGCCGGCTCCGCTTCCCGTGGAGTTGGAGGAGCCGTCCACAAAAATGGTCCAGATGTGGCTCCCGGTGGTGGGGTCGGGTGAAGAGGTCATCTCGGTGACGAAGTCGGTCAAGGCTTGAGCTTTAATGGCGTTCCGGCCTTCGTAGATGATGTCGAACTCAGATAGTTCTAACGACCATTTCAGCATGCGTCCGACCATGTCGGGTCGGCCGAGGAGCTGGCGGATGGGCTGATCGGTGCGGAGCGCGACAGTGTGTGCGAGGAAGTAATGTCGGAGCCGTCGCGCTGCGGTGATGAGGGCTAGGGCGACTTTCTCGATCTGCTGGTATCGGGCTTCGGGACCGTGGAGGGCTTTGCTCGTGAAGTAGATTGGTTTTTGGCCCTCCTCGGTTTCTCTGATGAGGACGGCGCTGACGGCTTCATTAGCCACAACCAGATATATGTATAGGGTTTCGCCCATCACGGGACGTGTCAGCACCGGTGGTTCGGACAAGACGCGTTTGAGGCGGCGGAGGGCTTGCTCGTATTCCTCTGTCCATTCGAACGTGGTTTCCTTCCTGAGTAGCTTGAAGAAGGGGAAGGCGTGCTGGGCGGATTTGGCGATGAACCGGGAAAGTGAGGTGAGCATGCCGTTGAGGGATTGGATGGACTTCTTCGTGTTGGGTGTGGTGATTTCCGAAAAGGCGTGGCATTTGTCCGGATTGGCCTCGATCCCACGCTCGGTCAGGTAGTAGCCGAGGAACTTGCCTGCACGGACACCGAAGGTGCATTTCTCTATATTGAAGCGCATTCGGCATGTCTTCGCGGTGTCGAATACCTTCCTGAGATGGGCCATGTGGTCGGACTCCGTGCGGGATTTGACGATCATGTCGTCCATGTATACTTCGAGCATGTCGCCGATTTCGCCTCGGAAGACTCTGTTCATCATCCGTTGGTACGTGGCGCCGGCGTTCTTTAGGCCGAAGGGCATGACGTTGTAGTAATAGTTACCCGACGCCGTCATGAAGGTCGTGCTCTGTTTATCATGCTCAGCCATCGGGATCTGGTTGTACCCCGAGTAGGCGTCCATGAAGGACAAGAGCCTGAAGCCCGCGGAGTTGTCGACGAGTTTGTCGATGTTGGGGAGGGGGTAGGCGTCCTTAGGACATGCCCGGTTGAGATCGGTATAGTCAACACACATGCGCCATTTTCCATTATTCTTTTTAACGAGTACAACATTGGACAGCCAGGTTGAATACCGGGATTCCGAAATAAAATTTGCCTCTAGGAGGTCTTTTACAACTTTCTCGGCTGCTGCCGACTTTTCGGGGGACTGTCTACGCCTATGTTGAACTACGGCCTTCGCAGTCGGGCTGATGGACAGCTGGTGGCAGGCGACCTTGGGGTCGGGTCCGGGCATTTCTGCGGTGCTCCATGCGAAGAGGTCGGCGTTCTCGCGGAGGCAGGCTTGCAGCTGTCTTTTCGCGAAGTCTGGGAGTCCGACGCCGATCTTCACGATTCTGCTCTTGTCTTCCCCGAGGGTGATGATCTCGAATTCTCCGTCTGGGATGGGGCGTGCCGGGTGGGCGGGCTTCCCGTTGGCTTCGCTGGTCCTTATTTCGTGATCGCGCTCCTCGGCGAAGCGGCTGTCGAGGTCCACGGATCCGACCAGCTCCTTTGGTTTGCTTTTTGGCGCTATGATTGGGGTCGCCCTCTTGGTTGCTGGAGCGATGGTGTCCAAGCCTTTCAGCGCGGCCTCGAAGCATCTCCGGGCGGCCTCGATGTCTCCGTTAAGGGTCACCACGACCCCCCGTTTCGTGTAGTATTTCATCTTCAGGTGGACGGTGGAAGGTACCGCGGTGAGTTCTGTTATCGTTGTTCTGCCCAGGATACAGTTGTAGAGGGATGGGCACTCGATGACTAAGAAACAAATACTGATCTCCTTGGCCATTTCCTCCTCTCCGAAAGTGACTTTCAGCTCCACGTACCCCCAAGGTCTCGTCGTCGTCCCGTTGAACCCCTGAAGGTCGGAGCCTACGTAGGGGGAAAGGTTGGATTCGTCGAGTTGGAGGGTTGTGAACAGGTGGGTGTACATGATGTCCACCGAGCTGCCTCCGTCGACGAGGATGCGCCTGACGTCGAAGTTCGCCATCCGCGCCCGTATGAGCAGGGGAATGTTGGAGTTGGGGGATCCCCCGGGGAGTTCCTCGAGGTAGAATGTGATCGGATTGGATCGACCGCAGAATCTTTCGAGCGTGCTCATTTTTCCGGAGTTACTCGTGATAAGCTCGTCGAACTTCCTTTTCACTGATCCTATGGACAGGCTCCTTGTGGCGCCACCCGAGATGACCGTGGCTGTGGCGAAGTATTCCCATCGGCTGGTTGGCCGGACTGGCTCGCTGGGTAGGTCGGGGCCTTCGGGGAGGCCAAACTCTCTATCCGCGAACCAGTCCTCGGGGCGGCTGACACATAGCGCGACCTGGAGTCTGCTGTCGCCATCAGAAGAGGGGAGTTCTTCGATTTTCTTGGCCTCGGGGCCTCACCCCCCGGGTGTATCTCTTTAGGTGGCCGTCTTTAATCAGGATTTCGATCGCGTTCTTGAGATGGATGCAGTTTTCGGTCACGTGCCCGTGGCTCCTGTGGAATCGGCAGTATTTCTATTTGTCCATATTAGGTTTGGGGGGTGTCGGTCGGGGGAAGCGGACACCTCCCTGGGAAAATTTGGTTTTGACGCACTCAGCCAGTATGCGCTCGCGGGAAGCGACTAAGGTCGTGTATTCCGTGAATCGACCGGCAGGGCCGCGTTGTTCGCGAGGGAGATCTTCCCGACGATGGTCACCTCCCCGCCGATGGCTCGAGGCTCCGTCATCTCGGTGCCCGCGGGGGACCTCCCTGTCTCGGGTGTCTCGTGCAGAGTTGGCTGCTTGGGTTTCCTCGAATCGGATATAATGCGCGGCTCTGTCAAGGAAATCCTGTAGAGAGGCTAGCCGGTGTATGCCTGCGGCCTCATAGAACTTGGAATCGTGGCGTAGACCCTGCTCCATTAGGTAGCGCTTCATCTCGTCTGACGTCGTTACCTGCACCGCTTCCCGGGTGAATCTTTCGATGTACTTTTGGAGAGGTTCGTCGGGGGCTTGGATTATCGCCCCGAGGATGGCCTCTGTCTTCGGATGGCGTCGGGACGCTGTGAAGTGTTTTGACAACAGGTCCTTCAGGACTCTCCACGACGTGACCGACTCGGGCTCCAGACTTTTGTACCATGTCATGGCGCCTTTCCTCAGGGTCGTCGGGAATAGCCTGCACTTGATAGCTCCTCGGACGTTTCGGTAATCGAGCATGGCCTCGATGTCTTCCAAGTGATCATCTGGGTCGGATGTGCCGTCGTACGTCGATAACGTCGGGGGCTTCTCCATCCCGTGGGGAATGGGGGCGACCATGATTTCCCGGGACAATGGAGTCTGGTAGTCGTCTTTGTCGCTGAGAGCGGGTGACTAGGGAGGAGATGAGCCGTTTAGGATATGCACCTGGTTTCGGGTCCTCGGTCTTCTAACCGGGGGATCGATGCGCGGGTTTCTGGCCGGGATCGCCAGAGTGTTCTGCCGTCTCCCACGAACTTGTCTCGCTGGGGATCTGGTGCGCTCTCGCACCACTTCTGTTCGGGGCCTCTCCAGCCGTGGTCGGCGATTTCTGGGTTGAGGTGAGGGACTCCTCGAGCCTCCATTCTGGTCTCCCCGCGGAGGGGACCTCGGGGGGCCTTCCCGCTCCAGCGCTCCAATTCGTGCGTTCTCCTGGAACAGCAACTGGTTCGTCTGTTTGATGGCCACAAAGAGGGAGGCCACCATTGGGTCCGCTCCCGCTGGGATAGGAACGGGTTGGAACACCGCTGGGCTCGGGGGCCGGTGGTCGGCCTGGCGCAGCAGTTCTGCGGATGATGGAGAAGCAGTCTGGTCGTCTCTCTCATCGGTCTCCGCCGGACGTGACGTCTCCATCTGCTTGCTTCCGTTGGCGGCGGTGTTGAGCACGAAGTCGTGCATGGTATCATCGTGGTGTGGGCTAGCCATGATCGTGGAGTGCTGGTGAAACTTTGGTTTTCTGCTCGGAGTAACGGGGAAGTTTCTGTTCCCACAGATGGCGCCACTGATTTGACCTGATCAGAAGGGGATCACGGGCTGGCCACATTGCGTTGATCTGCTACCTGTTCACCGGTGATGAGGAGGAGAAGGGGGGTATACCTGCAAGACACTTCGATGCCAAAGTAAGAAGTTGGGCAGAGTGAGAGCAGAGTACAGAAAGTGGGTAAGAAGTGAATTACCTGACCCTCTTGTGGAAGAGGGTATTTATAGAGAGACCCCAGCGCTGGGCCAACGGTCATTTGAGGTGGGCTGGATGACCAGGACCAACCCTAATGACTGCTAGGGCTTACGTGGCGTAGTGAAGACCAGAACATGGTCTTCGCCATAGTCCAATTGTCTCGTGATCTCCGGAAAGTAGGTTTGACATGCTCTTTCGGAGGTGGGCAGTTGGGAGATGATGTGTCCCCGCGGAGGGGAGCACGTGGAGAGCGTGCGCATGGCACGTTGTTCTCCCCGCGGAGGGGAGCCCGGGAGATTCCCCGGGGGTCTTGTTCGATGGCATGGAAATACCGCCCGTGGAGGGCGGTGCTTGGTCGTGCAGGCGATTCTCTTGCCCGACGTGGTTGGGGAGGTTCTCCTTCACGGGGAGATCATTCTAGCATGTCGGGGATCTTGTGCTCGACGCGGTACCCGGGCCGGGCAAGGCCTGGTGGAACATTATTGGGCTGGGCCAGCATAGTTCAGCCCGGGGCCCAGTCCAGAACAAGACTTTTGCTCAAGCAACCTAGCAAGAGACATATGCTTAATCAACCTTGAAAGAGACTTCACTACTTAAGCATGCATGCAAGATATTTCATCTACTTTAAACAAATAATTTAGTAGAAAAGATAATAACTATACTTTGATACACAATTATAAATATAGTAGTTATGCAACAACCACAAAGGTTCCTAACTTTTTAAGATTTATAAGATATACAAAGATAATAAATCTTAAGATCTTATGCAATAAGAGTTATAAACAATAGCTCAAACTTATGCTCATGATGTTTTAATGTTGTGCTATGTTGTTGTTGTTAACCTTTTTTCAAATCTTTAACTTTCTTTTATAGAGGCAGTGAAAGAGTCGTTGAAAGGTTGAACATAAGAGTTTTATTCCTGAATAAGCATGCCAAGAGAGATGTTGGAGGATGTATATGGTTAGAAACATTGTATAATGAATAATTCACATCATCTTTCGAAGTACTAGGTATCTATCAAAAGGTAAAACAACCTTAAGAGGTCACATCACCATTCATTGAGCTTTGCAAAACAAAACCCTAGTTGACTCTCTCTAGAAATTAGGCGCTTTGATAAGACTGATGCGCTTTTGGCACAAAGTATGGATCAGAGACACCTTTAACCTTCAGAGTCTGAGCTGTCACTAAAGACTGGAACACCATGATCAGAGTCTGAATCTTCAGAGACAAAATTGTCTCATTCATAATCTGATCTTTTATAGTCATCAAATTCTGATTCATTAGAATCTAAGTCACTTTACTTCTCCACAAATGTATTTAATTGGATTAATATAGAGTTGAATTCTAAGCTTATGATCTTGCACACTTGAACATAGGTTAGTATACCCAGTTATTTTTTAAGTACTTTGCTATCATAAAAACCTATGGAATATGAATAATTTTGTTCCAACAAAATAAAACTAGAAAAGAAACTCATGTATAAGATGTTCATGATGTAGATGCGTAAAACTTGTTTTCCCCAAATGCTTGAGTTTTATTTTAACCAACCATTTTGATGATTAGTGTTAGACATGTAAGTGACCTTATAATTAACACTTAGATACATGTCAAAAATCTCCTCCCTCAAATCAGTTTGAGTAGCTTTAAGACTTTTGTTATGCATAGAGTAGTGAAAAATAAAAAAGGTAACTTGTGTGCGTTGCTTAAGTGTTATGATATAATAAAAGAAAAGTAAGTTATCAACCATGTGGTTTATATCAGTTTACTGTCATTAACACTCATATGATGTTTATCAACATAACCTTTTAGAAATAAGGTGCAAAGAATTTTATAGTTTCATTTGAATTTGTTAACAACCTTTCAAACATCACGCAGTTGAAAAGCTTCACATGGAAATATATTTGTTAATACAACACAACTATCTCACATGTATGTTGTGGTTATTTATAATATCATGTATGCTATATCTAAATTTAAGCTTGATAACTTTCTTGCTAAACAATTGCTACATGAATGCCACGGAAACTCTGACACACACTTTCACTGTATAAGGAATTGTTGCATGTGTAGACACCCTTCTTAAGTATATTTAATTCTTTTACAAAGTGTAAGTGAATTTGTTATGACTGGTCCCGATTTAAGTGTTTAATATCTAAATTTGTTTGTAATTTGTCAGTTTCATATAATTTGTCTGTCTATAATGCACTTGATTTTTTCTCCACCTGTCAATGGTTTGCTTCTCATTTTCAATGAAATTCTGGTCTTGAGCTGTATCAAAAACTACCACTTCCAAGTTCTATCTCATTGTATGAGTTTAATCCTTTTAAGCTATATCAAAACTGTGAATATATCTTATAGAGTTATGGATGACAAATATGAAGGTATAGAAGATCATCCATAAAACGGTGAAAGATGAAGAAGAGATTTGAAGTATTTGTACTTTAGTTACACTTTACAAGCTTCACATTGTTTTAATTGCAAATATTTAGTGTTTATATAATCTAATATAACATTCACATATGAAATGGATATTAGGTTATTGATCCAACGAAATGGGTTCAGACGCATAATTTTATTTGAAGGGGACCAACAAAACCCTAAGGATAGGGATGTACATGAGTCGGTTTGGATTGAATTTAGGCAAAACCATGACCCAACCCATATAAGATAACACTTGTTTGAGTGAAATAAAACAACCATCCATAACATCATTGTGTCAGATTGGATAAAATCCAAAATTTGTGGGTTGGATTGAGCTGGATAGTGGGTTTATCCAATTTTTTAAATTTTTTTCTTTCTTCTTTATATAATTATAAATGTTTGTTTCACATTTTTCCTAATAAATAATTTAACCTATTACCATTATTTTTTAAAACATCAAATGTCAAAATGTGCAATAAAATTCATCGTAAACATATTTACAAAAACTAAAGTTACATTACAGTAATACCTATAATTTATAAAATACCTACAACTTACAAGAATTACCATCAAAATAATCAAAGTGCAACATCCTAAATAAGTTAAAATCATTACTTATAAAATAAAAAATGTTCAAAAGATTGTAATTGAAACAAATCAAATTAAAGACATCAAAATCATTACCCATCAAATTGTAAAAAATAGCAAAAAAAAAAACAAGCATTCAATAACTCATTGATTTATTGAGTTGGATGTAGATTTATCCATGACTCAATTATTTTAAATAATTTTTTATTTTTGAAAATCGTGTTCATCTAATGATCCGACCAAACCCATTTTTTTATGTTGGTTTGAGTGAGTATTATTAAGTTTGTCGGGTTTACCCAACTCATATACATCCCTAAGAACATCTTTAGTGAAAATATCTTAATTGGGTAAACTAAGATATTTTTTGTGGTTCCAAAGTGATTTGTAGGATTTAAAAAATTTATAGTTGATTTGAGTTGTTTTTACTTTAATGATAGTTGCTTATAAAAAACTAAAACTTGATCATATATTTTATATTTTTTAATTGTAATTATTTTTTATTGAAGTTACCATTAATTTAATTATTTTAAATAAAATACATAAAATATTCATTAAATGTCATGTCATAGCCATTATAAGACTTTAATAATATTATATGTTTCAAAATAAATATCATACATTAGCTATATAATTGCCGGAAACTAAAATATAGTGAATTCAATGCCATGTCATAGCCATTTCAATGCAAATTCTTTTATAATCATCGTTAACTATAAAAAATTTAACTATTAAAAACCTGCATTAAAGATACTCTAATGAAAGATGTAAAATTGAGGATAAAAAACTAATTTTTAAATAAAAAACTAAAAGTTAAAAAAGTTGAGTAACTTTTAAAATAAAAAACTAATAATTAAAAAAACATTAAACAATAAAAAACTTTTAAACTTAAATTTATTAAATGTAAAATAAATAACACAAATACTATCAACTATCTTGAACATTTTAATATATATATATATATATATATATATATATATATATATATATATATATATATATATATATATATATATATATATATATATATATATATATATATATATATATATATATATATATATATATATATATATAAGATTTAATTAAAATACACTGTCAACTAATTATAAATATTAGATATAAAAAGAAGTTTGACTTTTATTTTAGAAAAAAATGATGATACTCCGAAAATGTAAAAATTTTTGTAGTGATTCTTTTATATCGGCAATACATATTACTAATTAATTTTTTTTTTATACTTTTCCAACCATGCTTTTTACCGTGTAATTAATTTTTGTTTTCTTATACTTTTCCAACCATAATGGTGAGGATCAAAGAAAAAGAATAGAGGAAGAAGTTCATCAAAGAAAAAGAATAGAGGAAGAAGTTGTTGAGTTTTCACTATAACAGAGTTGAACACGCAAACTCCACGTCTAACATGACACCCAGTCAAGTCTCTCATGTAACTGCACCGGCAAAATCCAATTGAATCCCAAACCATCATCATCATACACAATAGAAAACCCCAATCTCCTCCTCCTAATCGCCGGGAATCATGGCGACTCCGTCGCCTGATTCAATCTTCCTCGAAGACTTCGGCCAGACAGTCGACCTCACCCGCCGCATCCGCGAGGTTCTACTCAATTACCCCGAGGGAACAACTGTCCTTAAGGAACTCATTCAGAACGCCGATGACGCCGGTGCCACCACCGTTTCACTCTGTCTCGACCTCCGCTCCCACGGCCGCGATTCTCTTCTCTCGGATTCACTATCGCAGTGGCAAGGACCCGCTCTTTTAGCCTACAACAATGCTGTTTTCTCTGAAGAGGATTTCGTTAGTATCTCGAAAATAGGCGGGAGTAGTAAGCACGGACAGGCTTCTAAAACCGGTCGCTTCGGGTATTTTACCAATTTCCTGTTCTTCAGTGTGAATTCCATTCATTAGGTTGACCAGGTTGATGTTGTGTGCTTGTTTAACTGGTTCTAATTCCAATGTTGTTGAGTTAGGTGCCGTTGAGAATATAAGCTAAGCTAGGTACTTGTTGTCATTGTTAATGGCGTTGCATTACAAGTCATATATGGTTGCTGTTGAAAGTGTTATTGTATTGTTATTGTTATTGTGCTTGCGGTAGTTTGTTTTATGTTTTTTATGCTGAAGGCTTGCCCTAGTTTGTTTTGTTTATTTTCTTCATTATAAAGTGTGGGAACGAAAGCTGGTCTCTCTGCAATGCAATGCCAAAGTTATGATAATGAGAGTGACCGGGAGTGTTGGAGTGTCCAAATAATATTTAATTCATAAAATTAATGAGAGACGTGGGTGAGTTTTAGTGTGTCAATAGATTGTGTCTCATAGATATGTGTTAAGTTTTAAATAGCGGTTTCAGTAGGAATTGTGGCGGCGTTGTGATTCTTGATTTTTAGGAGAATCATGGTTAAATACTGCTGATGCAGCCTTAAAAGCCATCTAATTATGGCGACATTAAAATCCATCTTGTCGTGACCTAGATTGCCGTTCCGAACCTTTATTTAAACCCTAATTGGATTTTTGAATTTGAATTTCATTGATTTTGGCACCAGTTTAAGTAATTGATAATGATCGCTGTCTTCTTTTTTCTTCACATAAATATTTCCCGTATTCATTATTGCTCTGTGTTTTCCAGGGTTGGCTTCAACTCAGTTTACCATTTAACAGATCTTCCTTCTTTTGTGAGTGGAAAATACGTGGTATTATTTGATCCTCAGGGTGTTTATCTTCCAAGAGTTTCTGCAGCGAATCCAGGGAAGCGGATTGACTTCACCAGTTCATCTGCCCTCTCCTTTTACAAGGATCAGTTTTTCCCCTTTTGTGCGTTTGGTTGTGATATGCAGAGTCCTTTTGCTGGAACTTTGTTCCGTTTTCCTTTGAGGAATGTAGATCAGGCAGCCAAAAGTAAGCTTTCAAGGCAAGCATATTCACCAGAAGACATCACCTCCATGTTTGCTCAGCTCTTTGAAGAAGGAATTTTGACACTTCTGTTTCTAAAGAGTGTGCTATGCATTGAAATGTATGTGTGGGATGCTGGCAAACCTGAGCCAAAGAAAATTCATTCATATTCTGTTAGTTCAGTAACTAATGATACGGTTTGGCATCGGCAGGCACTCCTCAGATTGTCCAAGTGTTCGAATACCCCATCTGAACTGGATGCATTCCCATTGGAATTTGTAAGTGAGACAGTAAGTGGAGGAGAAACAGAGAGACAGACAGAGAGATTTTATGTGGTACAAACAATGGCCTCAGCATCCAGTAGGATTGGCTCTTTTGCTACAACTGCATCAAAAGAACATGACATTCACTTAATGCCATGGGCATCAGTTGCAGCATGCATTTCTGATGATTCACCAAATGTAATTAATTTGCAATATCTTATACTTATGTCTTTTACTTTTGGTTCTGCACCCATGACTCATGAGCATGTATTTAGTTAACTTTTATCTTTTATCATAGTTATGACTGTGAGATGGTGAAAGTAGTATTTTGCTTCATTTTTGTTCATCCAGCCTAGCAATTAATTTGACTGCAGCTTTTGATTGAAAGTTAGGCATACAACAGTTCGAGTTTTATTTTCTTTTGGCCTTGTTTATAAGGGTTTGAAGAAATTTTATTGCTCTGGTTAGAGTCTTGGAGTGATCAGGTCTGGGGGGCGGGGGGACATTAGAATCTTAAGAATAAACAAACGCCTTCATGACTGTTACTGTTTTGAATTATTTCTTTTGGCACTTGTGAGGTTTTAATAAAGGTATTTAAGTTAGAGATGTATCTTATATTTGTTAGGCCATTGCAAGGATTTGAGCTCTTTACGGATATGGTATACCTTTTTCTTGTTTTTGAACCTTCACTCTTCTTTTGCCCCCTCGTAGGATGCGGTATCTTTTCTTCCTTAGTATGTCTCTAATTGTAAATTTGTTCTTTATTCATCCATCCAATAGAAAAGGTCTGAAAATTTTAATTTTGTGTAGAGTTTCACAATGAGAACTGCCGACCCTTGTTTTTGAAGGACAATTCTACTGTATATTAAAATTTTCACATTCTTTTGTGAAGGTCTTCTTTGTTGCTATATCTCCATGGTTCATCCCTCATATTGCCATGTATGGTTTTTACAGAACAAAGTTCTTAGGACTGGTCAGGCATTCTGTTTTCTTCCACTACCCGTTAGAACTGGACTCAGTGTACAAGTCAATGGTTTCTTTGAGGTATCATCAAATCGTCGTGGCATTTGGTATGGGGATGACATGGACAGAAGCGGAAAAGTTCGTTCTATCTGGAACAGGCTTCTTCTAGAAGACGTTGTGGTTCCTGCTTTTGTACATATGCTGCATTGTGTAAAGGAATTGTTAGGGCCAACAGACTTATACTATTCTTTATGGCCTATTGGTTCCTTTGAAGAGCCATGGAGCATTTTGGTTTACCAAATATACAAAAGTGTTTGTAATGCTCCAGTTATCTATTCAGAATTGAATGGAGGAAGATGGGTATCACCGAGCGAAGCATTTCTTCATGATGAAAAGTTCACCAAAAGCAAGGACCTTGGTTTGGCTCTCATGCAATTGGGAATGCCAGTTGTGCATTTGCCTGATTCATTATTTGACATGCTTTTAAAAAATAGTACCAGCAAGGTGGTAACTCCTGGTACAGTACGTGAATTTCTTAGGGAATGTGAAACATCTAATTATTTGAGCAGATCATACAAACTGCTATTATTGGAATATTGCCTTGAGGACCTGGTTGATGATGATGTTGGTAAAGAGGCTTACAATCTGCCCTTGCTTCCTTTAGCAAATGGCAGTTTTGCATCATTTTTGGAAGCATCAAAAGGAAATTCATACTTCATTTGTGATGAATTAGAGTACAAGCTGCTGCAGCCTGTTTCGGACAGAGTGATTGATCGCAGCGTTCCTTCCAACATATTGAGTAGACTCTCTGGTGTTGCAATGTCTTCAAATACCAACCTTGCTCTTTTCAGTATTCAATATTTTGTTCAGTTATTCCCTGCATTTATGCCAGCTGACTGGAAATATAAAAGTAAAGTGTTCTGGGATCCAGACTTGTGTCAAAAGCCAACATTATCATGGTTTTTGCTATTCTGGCAATTTCTAGGAAAGCATAATGAAACATTGCAACTATTTAGTGATTGGCCAATTTTACCATCCACGTCTGGATTTCTTTTAAGACCTTCCAGACAATTGAAAATGATAAATGGAAGCAATCTCTCAAATGCAGTACAGGATATCCTTGTGAAAATTGGATGCAATATATTGAAGTCAAGTTATGTAGTTGAACATCCGGATTTATTCAATTATGTATCTGATGGAAGTGCATCAGGTGTCCTACAATCGATTTTTAATGTATTTTCAAGTGCTGAAATTATGCAAATTTCACTTGACAGTCTGATAGCTGAAGAACGAAATGAACTCCGCAAATTTCTTCTTGACCCTAAATGGTATGTTGGACACTCTATGGATGAATTCAGCTCAAGGTTTTGCAGGAAATTGCCTATATATCAAGTCTATGGCAGAGAGTCTGTTCAAGATGGCCAATTCTCTGACTTAGAAAATCCTCGGAAGTACTTACCACCATTGGATGTGCCTGAGTTTATTCTGGTGGACATTGATTTCATCGTCAGATCCTCAAGTATTGAAGAGGAGGATATTCTGTCTAGGTATTATGGAGTTGAAAGAATGGGGAAAGCAGAGTTTTACAAGGAGCATGTTTTTCATAGAGTTGGGGAGTTGCAAGCCGAGGTTCGTGATAGCATAATGTTGTCCGTTCTACAAAATTTGCCACTTTTGTCTCTTGAGGATGTATCTATCAGGGACCTGTTGAGAAATTTGAAATTTATTCCAACACTCACTGGGGCTCTTAAGTGTCCTTCAGTTTTATATGATCCTAGTAATGAGGAACTGTATGCGTTACTAGAAGACTCAGATAGTTTCCCTTGTGGTGCTTTCCGAGAATATGATATCCTTAATATTCTGCGTGGCCTGGGCCTTAGAACTTCAGTGTCTCCAGAAACTGTTCTAGAAAGTGCTCGATGTATCGCGCATCTGATGCATGAGGATCAACAAAAGGCATATTCAAAAGGGAAAGTACTTTTCTCTTACCTAGAAGTTAATGCATTGAAATGGCTTCCTGATCAAGTTGATGGTAATAAAGGAGGAGTTAACTGGATGTTATCACGAGCAGCAACTGCTTTTAGATCTCGCAACTCAAAATCTGATCTTGAAAAATTCTGGAATGACCTTCGATTGATTTCCTGGTGCCCAGTTTTAGTCTCCCCTCCGCTTCACTCGTTACCATGGCAGGTTGTTTCATCAATGGTTGCTCCTCCAAAACATGTAAGGCCACCGAATGATTTATGGTTAGTCTCAGCTAGCATGCGGATACTGGATGGTGAATGCTCTTCCACAGCTTTATTGTATAGTCTGGGATGGATGTCACCGCCAGGAGGAGGTGTAATTGCTGCCCAATTGCTAGAGCTTGGAAAAAATAATGAGATTGTGACTGATCAAGTTCTTAGGCAGGAATTAGCCCTGGCAATGCCAAGGATATACTCGATACTGACAGGAATGATGGATTCAGATGAGATTGAGATTGTTAAGGTTGTTCTTGAAGGCTGTCGATGGATTTGGGTGGGAGACGGATTTACAACCTCTGATGAGGTTGTCCTTGATGGTCCTCTTCATTTGGCTCCATATATACGAGTTATACCAATTGACTTGGCGGTTTTCAAAAAATTGTTTCTTGAACTTGGCATTCGGGAATTCTTGCAACCTGCTGACTATGCTAATATTCTCCATAGGATGGCAAATAGAAAAGGCTCATCTCCTCTGGACACACAGGAGATTAGGGCTGTCACACTAATAGTGCATCAGCTAGCTGAAGCTTACCATCATGAACAAAAAGTTCAGCTCTATCTTCCAGATGTGTCAGGTAGACTATTTCTTGCGGGTGACTTGGTTTATAACGATGCCCCCTGGTTGCTTGGCTCCGAAGATCTTGATGGCTCATTTGGAAATGCATCAACTGTGCGTTGGAATGCAAAAAGCACAGTTCAAAAATTTGTGCATGGAAACATTTCTAATGATGTGGCAGAGAAGTTGGGCGTCTGTTCTCTTCGCAGGATGTTGCTGGCTGAGAGTGCAGATTCAATGAATTTTGGTCTATCTGGAGCTGCTGAGGCTTTTGGACAGCATGAGGCATTGACAACGAGGCTTAAACATATTCTTGAAATGTATGCTGATGGACCTGGGACTCTGTTTGAGCTAGTACAAAATGCAGAAGATGCTGGAGCTTCTGAAGTAATATTTCTTTTGGATAAATCTCAGTATGGGACTTCTTCCATTCTTTCTCCTGAAATGGCTGATTGGCAAGGTCCTGCTTTGTACTGCTTTAATGACTCAGTTTTTAGTCCACAAGATCTTTATGCAATTTCTCGTATTGGTCAAGAAAGTAAACTTGAGAAGGCTTTTGCAATAGGAAGATTTGGTCTGGGATTTAATTGTGTCTATCACTTTACAGACATCCCTATGTTTGTTTCTGGTGAAAATATAGTAATGTTTGACCCTCATGCCAGTAATTTGCCTGGAATATCTCCTTCCCACCCTGGTTTACGAATTAAGTTTGTAGGGCGGCAGATTTTGGAGCAATTTCCAGATCAATTTTCTTCAATGTTGCATTTTGGCTGTGACTTGCAACAGTCCTTTCCTGGTACTCTATTCCGATTCCCTCTTAGAACTGCAAGTGTTGCCTCCCGGAGTCAAATTAAAAAGGAAGTTTATACACCTGAAGATGTCAGATCTCTATTTGCTGCTTTTTCAGCAGCTGTTTCCGAAACATTACTTTTCTTGCATAATGTGAAATCTATCTCTATTTTTGTGAAGGAAGGAACAGGAGATGAAATGCACCTACTGCACCGTATACGCAGAACCTGTATTGGTGAGGCTGAAATTGAATCTACTGAAGCCAAGGACGCGTTCAACTTTTTCAAGGAAAATAGACGTGTTGGAATGAATAGAGTCCAGTTTCTGAAGAAACTAAGCCAATCCATTGGCCGAGATTTGCCTTATAAATGCCAAACAATCCTGATTACAGAGCAAGGGATATCTGGTCACCATTTGCACAAATGGATGATCACAGAATGTTTAGGCGGTGGGAATGTTCGTAAGGGCACATCTGAGGCATCCAATAGCAATTGTTACAATTTTGTTCCTTGGGCATGTGTTGCTGCACATTTGAATTCTGTTAAGCTTGGTGGGGACCTACTTGATAGTTCAGAGGTGGAGGGTGATTGTGTAGTTTCTCCTGATCTTTTTCAAATTGCTAGTTTGCCTACACATCAACTGGAAAATTTTGAAGGTCGTGCATTCTGTTTTTTACCTTTACCGATCAATACTAGTCTTCCTGCTCATGTAAATGCATACTTTGAATTATCATCAAATCGCAGGGATATCTGGTTTGGTTCTGATATGACAGGGGATGGAAGAAAGCGGTCAGATTGGAATATATACCTCCTTGAAAATGTTGTTGCTCCTGCCTATGGTCGTTTGCTTGAGAAGGTAGCACTGGAAATTGGCCCTTGCAATTTATTCTTCTCATTATGGCCGACAACATTAAGCTTAGAACCTTGGGCATCAGTAGTACGGAAACTATATCAATTTGTTGCTGAATTTGATCTCCGTTTATTATACACCGAAGCTAGAGGAGGTCAGTGGATTTCAACCAAATATGCTATATTTCCCGATTTTACTTTCCCCAAAGCAGCTGAACTTATAAAAGCGTTGTCTGGTGCTTCTCTACCTGTCATTTCACTTCCACAGTCACTTTTAGAAAAGTTTATGGAAATATGCCCATCGTTGTATTTTCTGAAACCTAAGCTATTAAGGACTTTGTTAATCAAAAGGAAACGTGAATTTAAGGACAGGGATGCAATGATTTTGACGCTTGAATATTGCTTATATGACTTGCAAGAATCTATGCAGTTTGATGCACTCTTTGGCCTGCCGTTGTTGCCACTCGCAGATGGTTCCTTTACATTAATTGATAAGAAGGGGGTTGGAGAAAGAGTTTACATTGCACGTGGTGATGAATATGGCCTTCTCAAAGATTCTCTTCCTCATCAACTTGTAATTAATGCTATTCCAGAAGAAGTTCATAAAAAACTTTGTTACATTGCCCAAACAGATAGCACAAATATTTCTTTCTTGTCATGCCATTTGCTTGAGAAACTTCTAGTGAAATTACTTCCTGTAGAGTGGCAACATGCTTCACAAGTAAGTTGGACTCCTGGTATTCATGGCCAACCAAGTTTAGAATGGTTGCAACTGCTATGGAATTATCTGAAAGCATATTGTGAGGACCTTTTAATTTTTTCTAAGTGGCCTATATTGCCTGTTGGCAATGATTGCTTGATGCAGTTAACACCAAATTCAAATGTGATAAAAAATGATGGTTGGAGTGAGAAAATATCTTCTTTATTGTTGAAGGTTGGATGTTTATTCTTGAGGCAGCACCTGCAAGTAGAGCACCCTGAATTGGAATGCTTTGTCCAATCACCTACAGCAAGAGGTGTATTAAATGTTTTTCTGGCTATTGCTGGGGAGCCACAGAAGATTGAAGGGATTTTTACACATGTATCTGAAGGAGAGCTGCATGAACTTCGGAGCTATATCCTCCAGTCAAAATGGTTTTCTGAAGAGCAAATTGATAGCACACATATTGAAATCATCAAACATCTTCCTATATTTGAGTCATACCAAAACAGAAAACTTGTAAATTTGGTTAATCCTATCAAATGGCTTGGTCCTACTGGTGTTCGCGAAGTTCTTTTAAGGGATAGCTTTATAAGAATTGAATCAGAAATGGAAGGGGTCATCATGAGAAGGTATTTAGGGATAAAAGAACCAACAAAAATGGAATTCTTCAAAGATCACATATTCAATCATATGTCAGAGTTCCTTTTGAACCAGGAATTTGTGACATCCATTCTGAATGATGTTCAGGATTTGATCAAAGAGGATATCTCTCTCAAGTCTTCACTTTCTGCTGTACCATTTGTTCTGGCAGCCAATGGATCTTGGCAACAACCATCTAGGTAACATTACAGTTTTTCTTCCTCTTCTTTTGCCAACATAGTATCTTAAATAAGATGTCTTTCTTTATTATATAACATTTTTCTATGATATTGCTGCTAAATACTATCAGTGCCAAGAAGAAAGCAATACAACATGTTTGCAATGCTGTACTAGAAATAACATCATTAATCGCTGTGGGACCAAAGCTATAAATATTTTCAACATTTATCAAGCTAAATGTTGTACTGGGAATAGCATCATTAATAGCATGTTTGCCATAAAACATGCTATGGTTTCTTATATTTTTAACGTTTCCTCAAATTTTTAAATGCTTTGACTGATCTGGTTATTTTAAGGCATATAAATGACTTGAATATTCTATTATGTTATAGATTTTTTGAAAAAAAAAAAGGTTGGAGACATCTTACAAATCTGCTGGGTTTGTTTCTTGATCTTCCATGAGAAGACTGTTATGGCAGAGTTTAATCAACCATTTTAGGAATATTTTCTGCTGTCACTCATCTGTTGTGGATACAAATTTCAGTACACATTTATGTGATCTATATTTCCATAACACATAAGTTTCTTTTTCCTAGCAGATGTCTGTTAGAAATAGAACTACAGAGTGTTTCACCTTCTAAGTAGTTTTTGGTATATAGTATTATAGTTAACATTAGTGTTGAAAATTGTAGCTACTCCCTCCGTTCCTTTTGAATTGCCTTTTTTTGACTTTTTGTACATATCAAGAAAGCTAATAATTTTTACTACTTTTCATGTAATGATTGTCTTTTTACCTATATAATATTCTTAATTATTTATTAATTCATTTAATTTTTCTCTCTTAAAGAAATAATTAAGGGTAATTTTGACAAAACATCAATTAAGTGTTACCTTGAATTTTGAAAAGGACACTTAAAAAGAAACAAAAATTTTACTCAAAAGTGACACTTAAAAAGGAACGGAGGGAGTATTATATTATGTAGAAAAAACATTTCAATATATTTCAAAGTGCAATTTACAATACTAGGTAATCTGCTTACATAGACATAAATAAACCTAATGAGCTTATTTAATGGCCCTTATATTAATAAACTAAAACAACTATAAATGTTATTATTTACAGTCTAATATTTACATCCCCCTCAAGCTGGTGAATGAATATCAATCACTCCAAGCTTGCAAGTTGGTTGAATCGTTCTGATGGTAAATCCTTTGTTAACAAATCTACCAACTGATGCCCATAAGGTATGTAGGCGGTAGTGGTAGTTATCAATCCACTATCCAGCTTTTCTTATGAAATGCCGGTCAATCTCAATGTGTTTTGTCCTGTCATGCTGAAAATGATTATGTGCAATATTGATGACCGATTTATTGTCACAACAACTTCTTAGGGCCTTCACGCTGTATCTTCTAGCACTTGTTTCATCCACAATAACTCACAAATTTCCAATGCCATAGCTCTGAATTTTGTTTCTGCGCTTAATCGAGCAACTACACTTTACTTCTTACTCCTCCAAACAACAAGGTTTCCATACAAAAAGGTACAATACCCGAAGTAGATCGTCTATCAATCACTGAACCTGCATAATTAACATCTATGTAAGCCTCCATAGTTAGACTTCCATTTTTTAAAACAAGAGTCATCTCCCTGGAGTGGCTTCGAGATATTGTAGATTACGATCTACAACCTGCAAGTGTCTCACACTCGGGTCATGCGTGAATTGACTCACCACACTGATTGCATATGCCAAATCCAGCCTAGTGTGTGCCAAATAAATCAACTTTCCCACTAACCTCTAATACTGACCCTTGTCATCTTTGATACTTCTCCTCATAGCTTATTTTATGATTGTGTTCAAGTTTTTCTAGTTTCCTCTTAACGGATCCTCTAAGATTATAAATTGATTCTAGGAAATAACTTAAGATTTTCTGATATAATATGAAATATATGATAAAATGAAATTATGTTTAACCTGCAACCTTAATTTGACTGGAAATAATCACACTAACAACAATATATCTTTGCACTCATGTTAGAGTTTGACCAAACCAAAACAGGTAATGCATCAGTTGCTTGATAAAAATGTGCTGCAGTTAGATATCATGTTATCTGTAAATTATTCAAAGTAATTTGTGAAATGCGTGAACATTGATTTTCTGGTGCATGATATCATCTATTGATATTTATCCTTAAAGAGTTAAGCTTCTTGATTAAGTAATTACTTGCTTCAAAACTGACGTTTGGATTACTGAATATTAATGCAGGCTTTATGATCCTCGGGTTCCTGAGCTTAAAAAGATGCTGCATACAGATGCTTTTTTTCCCTCTGAAAAATTTTTAGATCCAGAAATTTTGGATACTTTAGTTAGCCTTGGACTTAGGACCAGTATGGGATTTTCTGGTTTGCTTGATTGTGCTAGATCAGTTAGCTTGCTGCACGATTCTGGGGACACTGAAGCCTTCAAGAATGGTAGAGAGTTATTGGGGTTTTTAGATACATTGTCGCGTAAACTCTCAAATAAAGGAGAAAGTAAGAATGGTGATGAGTGGATTGACATGGCTGTGGGAAGCAGCAACATAATGGATGATGCTGTTCTATGTGATGGCTCTTGTGAAAATGAGAGCTCCACAAATGATATCAATTCATTTATTAGCAGCTCTATTCTTGACATGCCAGAAGAAGAATTTTGGTCTGAATTGAAGCTAATCTCTTGGTGTCCAGTTATTTCTGATCCACCTGTTAGGGGACTTCCTTGGTTACAATCCAGTAACCAAGTAGCATCCCCTACAATTGTGAGGCCTAAATCACAGATGTGGATGGTATCTTCATCAATGCTCATATTAGATGGCGAATGTGATGAGATATATCTACAAACAAAACTTGGGTGGATGGATTGCCCAAATGTAAGTGTTTTATCAAAACAAATAATTGAGCTATCTAAGTCCTATACACAGCTGAAGACACATTCATTGCTGGATTCTGATTTTGATGCTCACTTGCAAAAGGAAATACCCTGCCTTTATTCAAAATTGCAAGAATATATTAATAATGATGATTTCATTGAACTGAAAGCAAGGTTAGATGGTGTTTCTTGGATCTGGATTGGTGATGATTTTGTATCCCCAAATGCACTTGCATTTGATTCACCAGTAAAATTTACTCCTTACTTATATGTGGTTCCATCTGAACTGTCAGAGTATAAAGATTTGTTGATAAAGTTAGGAGTCAAATTGAGTTTTGGTATTTCAGACTATCTTCATGTGCTACAGAAGTTGCAGAATGATGTGCATGGAGTTCCTCTTTCAAAAGATCAGTTAAATTTTGTCCGCTGTGTTCTTGAAGCTATACAAGAATGTTGCCCGGAGAAGTCACATTTTGATCCTTTTGGCAGTCCCTTGTTAATTCCTGATGCTTTTGGAGTGCTTATGTCTTCAGAAGATCTTGTATACAACGATGCACCTTGGCTGGAAAACAATTCTCTTGTTGGGAGACATTTTGTGCATCCATGCATCAGCAATGATTTGGCAGAAAGGCTGGGAGTACAGTCAGTTCGTTGCCTCTCTTTAGTCAGTGAAGATATGACTAAAAATCTGCCGTGCATGGACTACAATAAAATAAATGAACTTTTGGCTCTGTATGGAAACAGTGAATTTTTGTTGTTTGACCTTCTTGAGTTGGCAGATTGCTGCAAAGCCAAGAAGTTACACCTAGTTTATGATAAGAGGGAACATTCTCGCCAGTCTTTGCTTCAGCACAATTTAGGTGAGATATTTTTTTAAAATTTTGTTCTACTTTTTGGAGTATATCACATTCTTCTAGGTGTCTAGGGTTGTCCTAGATTTTTTAACCCAAGTGGTTCCCCAGGGTTTTGGAAAATGGATGTATCCGTGCTTGGTTGGATTGGTGGGCTCACCATGCTAACCATCCTACTCAAGTTGAAACTTGTGGTTGAGCTATATGATTTGAGAAAAGGTGAAAGATGCAGAGGCAGAATCAGACCAATGTAACGAGGGGCCAAAGTAGAAAGAACACTATACTTGCTTAGTGAGCTTAGCTGCTTAAACCATAACCAGCTATGTATGTGACCATAAAAGACTTAACCTATCTAGTGGGTATGCCTATGAGGGGTTCTAAGTGTATTCGTTTCCTTTCTCATTCAGCGGTTAGGTTGTTGTCTTGTGACTTGGTGGCCACAGGTTCTACTTATTGAAGCAGCTTTCCCTTGTTGCCATGTACCTTCTCCCTCATGCACATTGCTGTCCTTTCTCATGCATAATTGTTCGAAACATCATTGTATCTGTTCACAGCCTTTCGTGCATAATTGTTCCAAACACCGTTGCTTTTGCTTATGTGCTGTTTATTTGTAGTGAAACGACCATATTGTGTTTAAGTTTTATTTTTTTATTTTTTTTATTTTTTCTAAATTGCTGTTAACATGGCATGCTTTATTCATACAGGTGAATTCCAAGGGCCTGCTCTTGTAGCAATTTTTGAAGGTGCTTGCTTGAGTCTAGAGGAATTTAGTAGTCTCCAGCTCCTTCCTCCATGGAGATTACGTGGCAACACTGTTAATTATGGTTTGGGATTGGTTTGTTGCTATTCAGTATGCGACCTTCTCTCAGTTGTATCTGGTGGTTACTTTTATATGTTTGATCCTCGTGGTTTGGTACTTGCTGGAGCTTCAACTAATGCCCCATCAGCAAAGATGTTTTCTTTGATAGGTATAGTGCTATCATCTATATTAATGTAAAATAATTTCTTTATTTTTTTTCCTTCTCTGTTGGGTTGATGATTTTTTACTGCACTGCTGACTTATATCACTGTACAATATGCACTTTAAGTCGAAACCTATTTTACAATGCCATATGGTTGGAGTTGTTGGCTCTAAGAATAGTAGGCATGGATGTTTTCAGCCTTTGTACTGAAAATTTTGAACTAGTAGTACAGTTGTAAAACAACTAGTACAATATTTTCCTAATAATACTTGTTAAGAAATGTGGTTGAGCTTAACTCAACTCTACGAAACCAACTTGTAGGGTGAGGATTGTCCCCACTTATAAAGACATATTCAGGTTATATATTGTCCAATGTGAGACTCTTAACATACCCCTTTACGCCCGGGACTATGGTGGGTGGCCCGATAGCGGAAACCTGATAGCAGGTGGCCCACCGGATCTTAAACGAGGCTCTTGATACCATGTTAAGAAATGTGGTTGAGCTTAACTCAACCCTACAAATCCGGCTTTTAGGGTGAGGATTGTCTCCACTTATAAAGACATGTTCGAGCCATATATTGTCCGATGTGGGACTCTTAACAATATTCAAAAGAAAGAGGGAAACAATCTTAACTATAATCATTCACTAAATTTTTTTTCTTTCCACATACCTTCTCTTCAAATTTATCAAGGTACACAATTTGTACTTTGTTGTTTTCTCTGAAACTTATAGAAGATAAATACTCAATAATTCCTTTTGGGCTCAAGTTATTTTCAGTTTTGGAATAATTAATCATTCAGTTGATTAATGATATATAAAGACTGGTTAGTTTGCAACCGTATATTGACATATTTAGTCATTTAAGTTGTTTACTGTTCTTAAACTGGAAAAACTTCAGTTTTAGAATAATTAATCACTCAATTGGTTATCGATATATAACAAGTGGTTACTGAGCAATCCTTTATTAACATAATTAGTCATTCAAGTTGTTAGTTATTCTTAAAACGGAAATACATTTTCAAGAAATTCATAAATATATTTGTAGTTTTATTCTTAGATGTCTTTATTGATAATCAGTTAATGATCATTTCAAAGATATGGTCTTTGATGTGTTACAAAATTGCAAGGCCTTGCAAGTATTTTCTTTTTACTTGCATGTATATTCGTTGTGTGTTGCTGTTTCTTGCTTGTCATCTTATATTTTAGTGTTTTTTTCTCACTACTATTTTTGTTTTAATGAAGTAAAAGAACATTATTATTCATTTATTTTCTTTTTAAAATCTGAAAATATATAGCATCAATTTTGATTTTCACTTTTCTATGCAATAGTAGAACTAATTTGTTTATTTGAGATTTTCAGGTACTGATCTGAAACAACGATTTCATGATCAGTTTAGTCCAATGCTTATCGATCAGAATGACCTATGGTCATTATCTGATTCTACTATTATTCGGATGCCTCTATCCTCCGATTGCTTGAAGGTTGGATCTGACTTGGGGGCCAACCGAGTAAAACATATTACTGACATATTCATGGAGCATGGATCTAGAGCACTCTTATTTCTGAAGTCAGTATTGGAGGTAATTTTATAACTTTTGTTGTAAATTGATACAGAATGAAAGAAAAGCATGATATTTAGCAGATCAGATTAGAGTCCAAAGTTTCTTTTTTAATCACTAGATCAAACCCTTAAAATTTAAATAAACATCCATATAAAAATATATCAAATTATTTGATTAATTAATAATAGATCAAACCCTTAGAATAAACCAATACAAAAATAGATCAAACCCTCAGAATAATAAATAATAAAATTATATAGTATTGACCCGTGCGTTGCATGGGTAGGCGTCTAGTTACTGATTCATTTTGGAATGTTCCTTATCCTCTATAATTTACTCACTCATTTTTCTATTAAATATAAAAATCATAGAAAACACTTGTACACGCACTTTGTCTTGTTTGACATTGTCACTCTACTGCTTCATGAGAAAATTCTTGTTTGAAATGCTTTCATAAATCTGTCCTGAACTAGAGTAAAAATCTTTCCTTCCATACAGGTATCAATATCAACATGGGAGGAAGGACAATCACATCCATGCCAGAATTTTTCAATTAGCATTGATCCATCCTCTTCTATCATGAGGAATCCATTTTCAGAAAAGAAATGGAGGAAGTTCCAATTATCAAGACTATTTAGCAGTTCTAATGCTGCAATTAAGATGCATGTAATAGACGTGAATTTATGTTCAGAAGGAACTACATTCATTGATCGATGGCTTCTTGCACTCACCTTGGGTTCTGGGCAAACAAGAAATATGGCACTAGATAGGTATGTTCTTTTATATAAAATGTAGTGGATAATGTGTCTACTACGATGCACAAATTGCATGGATATGAATAATCCATGTTGATATCTTGCAACTAATTGATGGCTGTTTTTGCCTTTTGTTAACTTGAAAACCTCACTTATTGATGGATCATTTTTGTGAAGCATGAAGTTCTTTGTTGAACTAAAAGATAAAATAATCACGATAAAGAAACCTAGAAACTGAGAAAT
Source organism: Lathyrus sativus (assembly GCA_963859935.3). Classification (NCBI taxonomy): domain Eukaryota; kingdom Viridiplantae; phylum Streptophyta; class Magnoliopsida; order Fabales; family Fabaceae; genus Lathyrus; species Lathyrus sativus. Next base: position 120,765,359 of record OZ012740.1, read on the forward strand.
TTATGAATGTGTCTTATTTTCCTTAATTTGGCTTATTTCTTGGAAAATATTTTCGTTTCCGTAGTTTTGTACTTAATTAAGACTTTCATTTTCCTTTATTCCTTTTTAAGAGACGTGTTGTCTTCTTTATTGTATGCTTTGTTAAACAGCATTTTTTTCTTTAACTTTTGAAGTCGATTTTGAGTTAACATGATTGAAGTTTCATATTTACTTTTCAGACGATATCTTGCTTACAACTTGACTCCTGTTGCCGGAATAGCAGCACTTATATCAAGAAATGGCCATCATACGAATATATACTCAACTAGCTCAATTATGACTCCTCTTCCTTTGTCTGGTCATATAAACTTGCCTGTGACTGTCTTTGGTTGTTTCCTTGTATGTCACAACAAAGGCCGCTATCTTTTTAAATACCAAGACAAGGGTGCTTCAGCTGAAGGAAACTTTGATGCTGGAAATCAGTTAATTGAATCATGGAACAGAGAGCTCATGTCCTGTGTATGTGATTCCTATGTTGAAATGGTTTTGGAAGTTCAAAAGCTGAGAAGGGATGCTTCAAGTTCTATAATTGATTCTAGTACTCGTCCAATCAATCAATCTCTGAAGGCTTCTGGAGATCAAATCTACTCCTTCTGGCCTCGTTCTTCTGAGAGGGAAGTTCCAAATGATCAATTTGATGGCCACAGTAACATCCCTTCAAGTTCAACTACAGTTCTTAAAGCTGACTGGAAATGCCTTAAAGAACGGGTAATACATCCATTTTATTCTCGAATTGTTGACCTTCCAGTATGGCAGCTGTACTCAGGAAATTTAGTCAAGGCTGAAGAAGGCATGTTTCTTTCACAGCCTGGGAATGGAATAGTTGGTAGTTTACTTCCAGCTACAGTTTGCAGCTTTGTAAAGGAGCATTATCCTGTATTTTCAGTTCCATGGGAATTGGTGACTGAAATTCAAGCTGTGGGTTTTTCAGTGCGTGAAATTAGACCTAAAATGGTTCGGGATCTCCTAAAAGTTTCTTCAAAATCAATCAATCTTCGATCAGTTGACATGTATATAGATGTTATTGAGTACTGCTTATCAGATTTTCGGCAAACAGGGCCGTCCAGTTTGCCCAGAGATACCGTGGCAGTTGATCTAGCTAGTACTAATGTTTTGTTTCCAGAAACTGCTGTCAGAAGCACTTCTCAGCTGGAATCTAATACCCACAGCTCCACTGGCATACCCACTCAGGGTGCAGCCAGTTCTGCAGATGCATTGGAAATGGTGACAAGTTTAGGAAAGGCTTTATTCGATTTTGGACGGGGTGTTGTTGATGATATTGGTAGAGCAGGAGCACCATCGGCTTACAGGAATTATGTGACAGGGGTAAGTCAAACTAGGGACATCCAGTTAATTTCGTTTGCGGCGGAACTCAAAGGTTTACCATGTCCAACTGCCACCGGCCATTTAAAGAAATTGGGTGTAACTGAACTTTGGATTGGGAATAAGGAACAGCAGTCATTAATGGTTCCCTTGGGAGAAAAATTTGTTCATCCTAAAATGTTAGACCGACAGCTCTTGCGTGACATTTTTTCTAACATATCCCTTCAAGCACTATTGAAACTGCAGAACTTCTCTCTTAATCTGCTGGCCCATCACATGAAGCTAATTTTCCACGAAGATTGGGTGAACCATGTAATGGGAACAAATTCGACTCCATGGCTTTCATGGGAGAAACAGCCTGGTTCTGGCAGTCAGGGGGGTCCTTCCTCTGATTGGGTTAGAATATTCTGGAAAAGTTTTAAGGGCTCTCAAGATGAATTATCTCTTTTCTCTGATTGGCCCCTAATTCCTGCTTTTCTTGGTAGGCCAGTCTTATGTCGTGTTAGAGAACGACATTTGGTCTTCATTCCTCCTCCTTTGGAGCATACAACATCCACTACTAGGATTATAGAAAGAGAATCAACTGATGTGAGTGGGGTTGGTGTATCTAGGGATAATAACTCCGAATCTGAGTTAGCTGAGTCCTACGTTTCAGCTTTTGAAAAACTCCAAACTAATTACCCTTGGTTATTGCCAATGTTAAACCAGTGTAACATACCCATATTTGATGAGGCATTTATAGATTGCGCTGCTTCGAGCAATTGTTTTCCTATTCCTGGGAGATCACTAGGACTAGCTATTGCATCCAAACTTGTAGCAGTAAAGCAAGCTGGATATTTCACTGAACCCACTAACTTCTCATCTTCAAACTGTGATGCACTTTTTTCACTTTTTTCGGATGAATTCTTTTCGAATGGCTTCCGTTATGCACAGGAAGAAATTGAAGTTTTGCGTTCTCTCCCTATATATAAAACAGTTGTTGGTTCTCATACTAAGTTACAAGGTCAAGATCAGTGTATGATCCCTTCAAATTCATTTTTTAAACCATATGACGAGCATTGTCTTTCTTATGCGACTGATTCAATTGAAAGTTCATTTGTTCGAGCCCTTGGGGTACTAGAGTTGCATGATCAACAGATCTTAGTACGGTTTGGCTTGCCCCACTTTGAAAGGAAGCCTCAGAATATGCAAGAGGAAATATTAGTGTACGTTTTTAAAAATTGGCACGATCTTCAATCAGATCAATCTGTTGTTGAAGCTTTGAAAGAGACTAAATTTGTTAGAAACTCTGATGAGTTTTCAACAGAGCTGTTGAAGCCCATGGAACTATTTGATCCCGGTGATGCTTTATTGATATCTATTTTCTTTGGTGAAAGAAAAAAATTTCCTGGGGAAAGGTTTAGCACTGAAGGTTGGATTCGAATATTAAGGAAACTTGGCCTTCGAACTGCTAGTGACGTAGATGTAATTATGGAATGTGCCAAAAGAGTTGAGTTTCTTGGAGTTGAGTGCATGAAATCAGGTGACTTGGATGATTTTGGGGCAGAAACGGCCAACTCTCGTCCTGAAGTTTCCCCAGAAGTATGGGCATTGGGAGGATCTGTAGTTGAATTTGTTTTCTCTAACTTTGCTCTCTTTTTTAGCAACAACTTCTGTGACCTTCTTGGCAAGATCGCATGTGTACCTGCTGAACTGGGGTTTCCAAGTGTTGGTTGCAAGAGGGTGCTTGCTTCATATAGTGAAGCTATTTTATCTAAAGATTGGCCTCTGGCTTGGAGTTGTGCTCCCATTCTATGTAGACAATATACTATGCCTCCAGAGTACTCTTGGGGAGCTCTCCATCTGCGCAGCCCTCCAGCTTTTTCCACAGTTTTGAAGCACTTGCAAGTAAAATTAATACTTTTGGTTTACTTACTCTATCTGTATGCACCATCTAAAAAAAAAAAACTCTATCTGTATGACTTAACTATATGAATTTCATTCTAACATTGTTTTATCCTAGGTGATTGGAAAAAATGGAGGTGAAGACACTCTTGCTCATTGGCCTATTGTTTCAGGATTGGACATTGAAAAGTGTACCTGTGAGATTCTAAAATATTTGGACAAAATCTGGGGTTCCCTTTCTCCTTCAGGTGCTTCACTACTCTCACCTTATTGCATTTGGGCCAGTAGTGACCTGACATGTACAGAAGCTTAGTGATGGTATAAAATAAGTTCATTGATTTTCTATTTACTTTTGCTTTGACAGATGTTGCAGAGCTAAGGGGGGTGGCCTTTCTGCCTGCTGCAAATGGAACACGCTTAGTGACCGCCGATGCTCTTTTTGCTCGTTTGATGATTAATTTGTCTCCATTTGCTTTTGAACTTCCGGCTGTATATCTCCCATTTGCAAAGATACTTAAAGATTTAGGACTCCAAGATGTGCTAACACTGTCTGCTGCAAAAGATCTTCTCTTAAATCTTCAGAAAGCTTGTGGGTATCAGCATTTAAATCCCAATGAGCTCCGCGCTGTGATGGAAATTTTGAATTTTATTTGCGATCAAATTGATGAGGGTAACCCATTTGATGGTTATGATTGGAAATCAGAAGTCATAGTTCCTGACGATGGCTGCAGGCTTGTTCATTCCACATCCTGTGTCTATGTTGATTCTGATGGCTCTCGCTATGTCAAATGTATTAATACTTCTAGAATTAGATTTGTCCATGCAGATCTTCCTGAGAGAGTATGTATTGTCCTGGGTATTAAAAAATTGTCAGATGTCGTCATCGAGGTAATAAGATTTCAGATGCATTTTCCTATGTAATGTAATGTTATTTTTAAATTGATGAGGCTTTTACTTACTGAAAGGTTTCTATGTGATTTTAGGAACTAGATGAGAATCAGATACTTCAGACTTTGGGATCTGTGGGGTCTGTTTCACTAGTGACCATCAAACAGAAGTTATCAAGCAAATCTCTTCAAAGTGCTGTATGGACTGTTGTTAATAGTATGGGGAGTTACATTCCCGCATTGAATAGGTTTTCATCGGAAGAAATAGAAAGCTTATTGACGTCTATTGCAGAAAAGCTGCAATTTGTTAAATACCTCAAAACAAGGTTTTTGCTCTTGCCGAATTTAGTAGATGTTACATGTGCATCCAAAGATTTCATTATCCCAGAGTGGAATAATGAATCTGCTCATCAAACTCTCTATTATATGAACCAAACAAGATCCTGTATTCTAATTGCTGAACCACCATCATATATTTCCCTTTTCGATCTCATTTCTATAATTGTCAGCCAGGTATTGGGCTCTCCTATCATATTGCCTATTGGATCCTTATTTGATTGTCCAGAAGGATTTGAGAATGCAGTTGTTAATATTTTAAAACTTTGCTCGGACAAGAAAGAAGTTGAATCCATGAATGGAAGTAGCAATATGGTTGGCAAAGATGTATTGCCACAAGATGCTCGTCTTGTGCAGTTCCATCCATTGAGGCCGTTTTATTCTGGGGAAATAGTTGCATGGCGATCTCAACATGGAGAAAAACTGAAATATGGCAGGGTTTCTGAGGATGTCAGACCACCAGCAGGTCAAGCAGCTCTGTATAGATTTAAGATTGAAGTTGCACCAGGGGTTACAGAAGCTTTCCTTTCATCTCAAGTATTTTCATTTAAAAGTGTATCAGCAAGCAGTCCCCTGAAAGAAACATCGGTGCATGATAGCCCCGTATTAGAAAGTAACAGGTCCCGCGTCGATTTCCCAGAAAGTTCAGGAAGGGGGGAACTCAACTCTCAGGTTCAGTGTGTTGACTTTTTTTTCTTTCTTTCTAATTGAAAGTATTTATTTGACGTGTTATATGCTTCAAACTTTTCCCACCTTTTCTGATTAGGAAAGAGGATTTTTCTTACATTAAATCTTCAGTCATTACAGGCATTGTAATTTATGACCCATCACATGCTTTCCAATTACATAGACCTGAATAATATTTATCTTCTCATATGAGAGTGGTGATACTATTTTAGTTGTTTTGGTTCTGAGGTGAGGAAACATTAATTAATTTCAGCAATTGTGAGAGAGAGAAGTCTCTAAATGAAATACCTTTTCAACTGCTAACTATATTGTTTAAGACTATCGCTTCCTTTTAACTGTTTGTTACTCATAATCTTTCATGTTAAGAAATGTGGTTGGGCCTAACTCAACCCTACAAAACTGGTTGGTAGGGTGAGGATTGTCCCCACTTATAAAGACATGTTCAGGCTATATATTGTCCGATGCGAGACTCTTAACACATGTAAAACATATTATTCATGCTGTGGCATTTTTTATATTGCTTGCAGGTCTTGCTTGATGGGCTTAAACTGAATGAGAGTTTTGTGTTTGCAGGTGCCATCTTTGAGAGAGCAGTCTGGCAAAGTTTCTGCTGCGGAACTGGTACATGCTGTAAATGAAATTCTCTCTGCTGCTGGGATCAATATGGATGCTGAGAAGCAGGCTCTACTTCAAAAAACAGTAGATTTGCAAGAAAATCTGAAAGAATCACAGGCAGCACTACTGTTGGAGCAGGTTGGTGATTTTTAATTTAGGACTATGTGTATGCTTGATTTCATTTTTAGAGGAGTCAAAGTTGATTCTAGAGGTGGAAAATTGAATTGACATGTTCGAATATTCTCTATGCCTCCGGAATTCATTGTAATTGAAGCTTTTGCTTCTATAAACCATTCTCAAAGCCTTAAATAATTAAGAATGGTTTTATATTAGTTTAAAAAGGTAAGGAAAATACTGTTTCGTACGAAGAGGATAGAAAACGAAAAACAACAAAGGTGATATGTTCAACCACTATAATACCAACACCCCCATGATTCCGCATAAATAGCACTTGAATTGTTGACCCATCAATATTATAATGACAGATATACTTTCTTAGGTTTCGTTAAATCCAGTATTCGGACTATTTAGCAATACTGAAAAAGTAATATGATTGAACAACAAACTGATTTGCTAGATTCTTTGATATGCATTTATATGGTAGAGTGAAATTGTGTTTGTTTGAAATGACTTACCACGTTATAATGTACTGTACAGGAAAAGGTTGAACGATCAATAAAAGAGGCTGATACAGCAAAAGCGGCATGGACCTGTCGGGTTTGTCTGAGTTATGAGGTTGATATAACATTAGTTCCTTGTGGTCATGTGTTGTGCCGGAAATGTTCTTCTGCAGTATCAAAGTGTCCCTTTTGTCGGCTTCAAGTTACAAAAGCTATCAGAATTTTTCGTCCATAGCATATTTACTGATTTGATAAACCTTTTGACAATGTATATAAGTTCCATTTGGCAATGGTGGCTAACTTCTTCTGGCTTGAAAGTATTTTTGCAAGAGTTTGATCAGATAGAAATTTGCCAGCCGCGTGTAGATTCTTGTTCTTGTGTAAGTCATGTGATTGAAGCCCAAATATATGGATGCTTTTATTGTTTTTTTTTTCTCTTTCTCTCTCCCTCCTTCTCTGGCATAGACAGAAAATCTTGTGTGAAGAGTCTTATTATTGCATATGATGAAACAGTAAGGTCAACGGGAGTGATTAAACGAAAATGCAGTTCATCGTAGACCTCAGGTCAGTTTTGGCTTCTAAAAAATATTAGATAATTGATTAAAAAAATTGATGTTATTTCAAAACGTTAGAATATCAACGCATCAAATTTTGATTAAACGTTAGAATATTTCAAAGATGCATCTCCGTAACAATTTAACATTTATCAGTATATTGTACCGGAGATGCATCTCTGTAAAAGTGTATTGTATCGGAGATGCATCTCTGTTTATTTTACATAGATGTATCTGCGTAACCTATTAGAATAAAACTTCTCATGTTATATTTTATTTATGTGTATTAAGACGCAAATTCAAACTATACAATCAAATTCTATTTCAGCCAAATGCTACCAAGTGTCAAATTCATATTTGATACTTTTTCAACTTGCACTTACAAAAGATTAAAATAGTAGAAACTTAATCTTCTAATTAACTTACCTTACTTCAACCAAATGCTACCAAGTGCCAAGTTCCTATTTGATATTTTCTCAACTTTCACTTTTTCCTCTTTCACTCATCATCTCATTCTTCTTTCTCTTTTCATTTTATTATTTTATCTTTTCTACCTATTTATTTATGAAATTAGATAATACTTAATAGTCATACACAAACACTACAGGCTTAGTCGTGGAAAAAGAATGGTGGTTCCAACAAGTTCAAAGGCAAAATCGACAAGACTCAGGGGAAGATGTCTTAGTCGAATTCTCACAAGAATAAGATTGATGATAGTACTTCTGAATCCTCGAAAAGAGGAGAAGGAAATTTTTATAAAAAAGACGAAGTAGAGAAAAAAAAGTTTGGAGTGCTATAATTGTGAAAAGTGGGGTCACTTGGCCAAGCATTGTTGGTACAAGAAATAAAAGGGGTCGATAAAAGGTAAGGACGAAGGAGCGAACCTTGTACGTCAAGATTCAGATGATTTTGATGATATGGTGGTTATGGCTGCAGTTGCAGATGACCATGTCAAATCTAAGATCTGGTTCCTCGACACAGGCTGCTCGAATCACATGACTGGTAGAAAAGTATGGTTAGTAGATTTCGACGATTCGAAAAAGAGCAAGGTCAAACTTGCTGGTAATAGCTCGTTGCAAGCAGAAGGTATTGGCAACATAGTTATTCAAAGGAGTAATAGAGCAAAAACCTTGATCAAAGATGTACTATATGTCCCCGAAATGAAGTGCGATATGCTAAGTGTAAGACAACTGGTCGAAAAGGGTTTCAGTGGTTATGAAAGATGGATCCTTAGAACTTTTTGACATATAAAATAACATGGTCTTGAAATCTCTTCTATCGAAGAATAGAACATTTAAGACCATGATTAGTTCGACTGAATTTCCAGCTGTACATATCATAGCATTTTCATCATTTGAGTATCATATCTTTTATTCATGTCGTCTACCATTGTGCATTTAGAATTTGTATCTTTTGTTCTGTGTTGTCTAAGCCCAGGGCTGACCGGATTGACTCGGGGATTAGGCCAGGTTATCAAGTCAAGTTACCAGGTTGTGGCAGAGATTCTGAATCAGGGTTGTGGCCCTCAGCAAGTCATTGTTGCATCAGTGTGCTCTCTAGGCGAAGATTAGGTTTTCGCAGCCTTTGTGTTTAAGATGAGCAAGTATCATTCATTTGAGGTCAACGGGTTCATTGTTTCAAGCCACGTGGGTGTGCGGTGTAATTCGAAATTTTAGTGGAATTTGACCTCTCCTTGGTCAAACAAGTGGTTTAGTATCAAGTTATCAGGTGTTGGCAAAGGCATTTGCTTCAAGGTGGACAACCATCGGGGCTAATTCATTCTCAATTCTAGTTTTGGTGTAGTGATAATACACTTCAGGTCACTTGTATTGTGGATCATTGTGAGAGAAAGAGAGTGGCAAATTCAAATGGTTTATGTCTGATTAGAATTAGGGTTTTGGTGCCGGCTCATGCTAGCTGAGGAAGTGATGTTGTAGAGCTATCAAAAGTCGAGGAATTTGGTCGTTACGTCAAGTCATTTGCAGTTCATGTTTTTGTCGAGACTGTTTCAAGATGGAATCAGGATGCGAGTTTCGACGTGTTTGTGGCTCTAGATTTAGTTATGCTTGGTTCTATTTTCCAAAGGATTGATTCAAGAATTTAAGATATTTCATGTGGAAAGTGCAAGAATTCCCAGTGATCAACTTTCAAGCATTGTTCAAGAATAAAATGGAAGATTCAAACTTCAAAATCCAAGTTCAAGTGTCATTTTCAATTTTTAATCCGATCCTATGTCAAAATAAATTCAAGTCAGACATTTCAAAATCCAAATTCATTTCATGTCTAAATTCAGATACACTTCATAATTTATTTCAAGTTTCATAACCATTTTCATTAAAAAAAAACTCCAATTTTGAGTTTCCACTTCGTATCGAGTTCAACTCTCTTTCCATTTGAAAATTTCAAATTCAAAATTCAATAAATTCAAATTCAAGTTCATTTTAAAGTCTCCAAGTTCATGTACCTAATTTCCTTCCAATTTCAATGAGCTTCGAGATTAAGTTCGATTAAAACTCAAATTCATGTCCGATTTTCAAGATTTAACTCAAATTCAGTTCAAGTTTAAATTCAATTTTAAATTCAATCTCAAGATACCATTCATTCCAAGTTCAATATAAATTTATTTTCAATCAAATTCTATGTCAATTTCAAAGTTCAAGTCCTATGCCAATTTCAAGTTACCACTTCAAAATTCATTTTCAAGTCCATGACCATATTTAAATTAAAAGATCTACTTACAAAATTCAAATTCTATATCATCTTTACCCATGTCCAAGTTCCAAATTCATACAAGTTTCAAACTCATGTCAAGTGTCTAGTTCATTTCCAATTCAAATTCATTTCTATGACAAATTGCAAATTTCATTAAGTTTTCAATGTCTACAAATTTACAAAGTATAAGTCACAATTCCAAGGCCCTTTTAATAATAATCCAATATATTACATTGCAAGAAAAGTTCCAAAATAACATTTTCTCCAAGCTTCATGACTACATCTAGTCAGGCCACAACTTCCATGACATTGAGCTGCAAGGTTCATGAGTTTGAATTCATGAAAGTTTCATCCAGAATGCAAACTTTCACCAAGACCTTCCCTTTTGTCACTAAGCCTGCCAACGTGTTACAACAAGCCATCCAACATAAGTCATGCACAAACTTGCAAAAGTAAAATCTCATAGGGACCCACCACTACCTCAAATCTGCCCAACAAACAGCAAAATCCCTTTGCGCCACTGCTACTGCTTTTTCTGTATCACGTAGTCCTCACAGTCGAGCCACTACTCCACTCCGTACCTCCCTCAATAACCTACACTCACCATAAGACCTGTGCTAAAGTGTACCAGCAATAAGTCTGCAGAATAAAAAAAACGGTACAACAAAACCAAACAGCCTGTCAAAGCACATTAGGCACCAAAATTTCCTTTGCTCTGTTATTATCACAAGCCACCTTCACGCCAAAACCTGTCAACAACAATACCAACCATTAACGGCGCCATGCTCCAGCCATTTGTACCCGCGAAACCGTGTCCCCACCGTACAGGTGCAATAAACCGCAAACTACGAAACCAACCATCAGCTGCAAAATACAAACCCTTTGCCGTGAAAAGAAAACTTCACGCTGCCAACCGCATCTCCCAAGCTCAAGCTGAGACTCCAAGAAATCTGTCTTCCGAGAATCACACACCCAAGACCATTCCTATGAATAAGGCAACAAATTTTAAATTCATTCAAACAGAAAAAAATCCATGCCATATTTCTCAAAGTCACAACAAAGCCAATTAAATTTTGAACCCAGAATAATTGCTCATTCAATCCAAGCCATTGTTCACATAAATTCAGACACCCAAGATTCATACTTTGCCCTACACATACAAATCAAGCAATTTTAAAGATATTTTGAGGCATATAATCAAATTCAATTCATGTTATTATTTTATTATGTACCTAGAGTTCAATTCATACCATCAATATTCCTAAGCAAATTCCACACATGATCAATTCCAAATAAGCTGCAAGAGCACACCAAAAACCAGCATGATACAAATTAGGCATTTCAAATTCAAAATTCCCACACAGGTCATAGCCTCCAGGATCAGAATAACAAATCCAAAGGGGGTGGGGGACCGCACGTTCATACTAACAAAATTGGAAGAAATAGGGCAGCAGCAAGTTCACAGTACAACAGAGTTAACACATGTCATACCCTAAATTTGTCCGCCCTTTTTTTTGATCGAAAGCATTGGTACAAGTCATCAGGAGCATGAGAAAAAGAAAGGAAAAGCCTGTTGAGTATCTCAAAAGTCATAGTGGGATTGGAATGATCATCCAGCTCATCTGCACAGTATCCAAGCAAAAAGGGGAAATTAGGGTTTTTGCACAGTTAAAAGTCGAGGTTTCAACAGTTTGATAAGTTGACGTCTTGAATTGATTTCCAATGAAATAGGGTCAAGCATGCTACATTGCTTCAAATATGAATTCAATTTGAGGTTGGCACCCAAATATTGAAGACAATGCAGCTCAGGCCCGATTAGGGTTTTCGAATAGAAAAAGTCAACCGTAGTTTGACTTTTGATATGAAAGGTGTTCTAATTATGCAATATTGATTCATAAGGTTTATATGGCTTAGTAAAGTCCATTCAAGAAGATTCAAGGCCTCAAGATACCCGGATCGTCAACAGTCAGCTCGGTAGCCACCGATTAATAGAACGGTTGACTGAAAAATCAACTTTCCAACCATAAGGAATATGACCTCAAGATGTGAATAAAAAATGTTCCTAATGACATATTTCATCTACCCATAAAATTTCATGACAATTGGATCAAGGGTTGAGGAGTAATTGCAAAAGTCGGGAATTAGGGTTTTGAAAGGGGCAAGACCATAACTCCTTAACCACACGTCCAATTGAGTTGGTTCAAAGCTCATTGGAAATCTCTTGACAAGTTCTACAAAAGTCCCAAAGTGGTCCATGATCAGAAAATGCATATATTTGGAGTTATGATCAAATTCATTTCAAGAAGGGAAAATAACTTTGAGAAATTTCACTTTTAAGCTTGCTTTTCAGGAACTTTGAGAGGCTTTTTGGCCAAACTCTTTCGAGAATCTGAAATTCATGAAAACATGAAAGTTGTAGAGCTACATGAGGGCTTTCCAAATTATGGTAGAACTCCTCCATAGCCCTTATGAGCTGAGAGTTATGAATTTGGCAAGATGAGCTTTTAACACTTGAGTCCCACATTGGCTATTCTTCACAAATTCAAATTTCAACAACTTGGGCCATCCCCAACCATTGCATCATGTTTTATTCTGATAACTTGAAGCCTAGATGAAGAGAAAACCAGAAGAAAGGAAGAATTGATGGACTTGGCAACTTGGAGGCAAGTTGACAATATAATATTCATAAAATTGGAAAGAGAAACTTTTGCCACTTGCACTTGCAGCTGCAGTTCCCTATTTGCCTAGCCACTCTAATCATCTCATGTCATTAATTTTCACTTGACTAATTCATCAGTTGAGGCAAGGCTTTGAAGCTTGCAGCTGTACCAAACCCCAAGCCAAGGGTTTCCTTTTCAAAATCTCTCCAAAATGCCAAGTTTACAAATCTGCCCTCACCTTGCATTCTCCTATAAATAGGGGCTCCCTCTATTAAATTTGGACACCAGAGAAATCTCCAAAACCCAGAGAAACAATAGCTCTCAATTCCTTCTCATTCCTTAAGAATTTCAAAGTTTCCAATTTCCATTTTTCACCAAAAAAAACTGTTTTGAGCAAAACTCTGCTCAAGATCAGTTCTACCATCTCCAAGTCCCTCAAAACCATCCACACAATCCCTAAACATTGTGTAGAAGGTGTCCATACACTCAAACCTCTCAAAAATATCATTTCCACAAAAGCCAACCACCACACCCTAATAGTTTGAATTTCTTCCACTTTGAAAGCCAAATCCTTACTCAAAGCATTCCCTACCATTCTAACACTCCTAACACCTCCTATACATCATATCTCAAGTGTCTAAGCCATAAAAAACCAACTGGAAATCACACAACTCCAACTGTCTTGAAAGTTGGTTTGTTGCTTCAAGAGGAAACAAGTTTTATCTCTTTGCAAAGAAAGGAGGATCTCTGGGTTTCTAAGCTTCTTAGCTTGCTCAAGGCTTGTCTACAAGAGGTATGTGACATTCCAACTCTCTACTAATCATACATTAGCATGTTTTGTCATTTTAAGTTGATTTTTGTGAAAATATACCATTGCTGCCCCATTGTGGTTCTTTGTCAAGAACTTTTGTTTCATGATCATGATACTTGCTTTCATTAATATATTGTCATTTGTAAATGATATGTGGATTTTGTGTCACCAAGTTTTTACTTTGATGTCATGCTTAACTTGTTTGTGAGATTTTGGTCACGTGGTAGTCTTAGGAGCCAATATTGAAATATTGATATGCTTGCCCTAGGCTTGTTAGACCTAGTTCATTAGTGATGTTTAGATTAACTTGTAAGTTACTCATAGATTCCCCCTGCCTTTGATCATGCTTGAATCAATATGGCCCTTGTTTTTGCTCTTATGTATTTTGGTGTCATTCTAGTTTTTTCACTATCATGAGTTGTGTGTTGGACTATTGGCTTGCCATAATGATATCTCTTGGTTGTAAATCATTGTTTAATGGTCATTTGATCTTGCTCATGATGTTGTTTTGGTGGAGATGTGAGAAGTATGAGTTTTGCTGTTAGGGCTATTGTGAGATTTGTTTGATTTTGCTGTCAAATTTGGATCAATATGTCATTTTTGGCTTGGAGCATTTTTGCTTGACTTTAAGATTGGAAACTCATTGGTTTACTTATTTTGAGAATGTGTATGGTGCTTTTATGCTCAAATCCCTTTAAATGATTCCAACTGTTTTGTTATGCCCCAACTGCATTTTTTTTCAAACATCATTGATACCACACATCACATTCTGTTTTAATCCATGTCTACATGATCCATGTGTATAATATTATTGTCCTATCTATTTGAAACGTGTGTATGATACCAAAATACCCCAACTGTCATGAAACTGCCTGTTACATATTTGAAATTGGTTGTTGGCATATTCATGAGTTTCAAAGTGTCATTTTCTGTTTGGTGTTGCTTTGACATGGTTCCTAAGCATAATCTCATTTCCTGGCATATTTGTAATGTGGGTGTGATTTTTGTTTCCACTTAAACCTCACCATTTGAAAAAAAACATACTTGTTGCTACATCATTCACTAAAAAACTGTTCCATAATCCAACAGCATACCAAAGTTCTGCTCTAACTTCTATGAGTTTAATTTCAATGCATGATCACTTTCCTTGTCACATTTATGATGTGTGTATGTTCTTATCTTGGCTTAAACCTCACAATTTGAAAGAAAACACCACCTACTGCCACAACTGTCTTGCCAAGACAGATTTTTCAACTTTTCACCACAACATACCATTTTTCATTTCAACAGTCCTATGATTGTTTTGTGAGTTGAGACTCTTTACTTATCATGATAATGAGATGTATACTTTGTTCATTGGATCTATTCTTGCTTGCAACATCAAATTCACTTCCAATTGCATTTCATGCTAGAATAAGCCACAACATACCAAAATTCTTGTGTGCTTGCAATTATGCCTAATCTTGAGTTGTAACTCACTTATGTACTTGTTTCCAATGTGTGTTGATGATTGGTTTGGTCAATGACTGCTTGCTCTCTCATTTCACCATCAAGTTGCATCTTTGAGCTAAATTTACGATGACCATATGCCAATATCTTTCTTGCTTGTCATGTGCCTCTTTTCTGAGTTGTAACTCACTCTTATCTACATTTATGGTGTGTGTGTATTGTTGTTAACATGAGATCATTATCACAACTGAACCATGTTTGTGCCCTGTTGCTGCAGCTGTTTTGAAAATCAACTGCACACACTTCACTTTTTTGGTCTGATTTTGTTGTAGGGTAACTCATTTATAGATTGGACTGCTATTGGTATTTAGGACCTGTTTGTACATGTCTAAGGTTGTTAGCAGGAATTTGTGTTTTGGTTTGCTGTTTGGGTTTTTTTTAACCTGCTGATAGGCCACTGTGTTTGATTTCATCTGCTCTATTTTATTTGAGGCATTTTAGAGCTGGTAGTCCACTGTTGTTTTGGAATCTGGTGCTAGCAGGTGTTGGGATGATTAGGCTTACATTTTTTGTAAGGGTTTGATAACTGACCTGTTTTAGGGCTGGCAGGTAGTCTTTTAGAATTTATAGGCCAGATTTTGGTTTTAGGATCAGTTGTGGTTTTGCTTGAGAGGGTGTTATTGGTTGATATGGACCTGTTGGCATAAAGGTGAGCAGAGGAGTGTCACCATATTTTGTTTAACTTGCAAGCAGATTGTTGAGGTTTTAAAGTGTTTGCCCCTTTTCTAAGAGATTCAAATATGATGAGTTGGTGATACTCTGTGGATAAACTTTGTCATGTTAGAGATTATTTTGAGTTTGTAAATTCATCATTGCCTTAGGTTGGTGAGTTTGTTTTTATGATTTAATTTGGACTGAGGTACAGGTAGTACCATTTATGCCAGGTCTGCTGGTATGCTTTGCCTTCTGATCAGATTGTGTATGCACCAGTTTTTACTCTTGTTGGATAACTTTGTAAAAACCAGTTAAGTCTAGTTCCCTTGAAGTGAATTGGTGAATTCATAGTGTCATTTCTGTTTTGCTTTGGCAAATGATTAAGTGGTGGATGTGTGATCCTAGGACTGTCTTTGTGTTTAAGTTTGCATTTCTTTTTCTTTTGAGATGTTTGGCAAGGTTGGAGTTAATGATTGGTTGAGATGGTATTGGTTCTATTCAGACCTGCTGTTAGAAGTAGCAAGCCTGTCAGCTCATGTTTAGGGCATGTATGCCTCATTATCTTTGTTTAGCCTGTTTGTATTGCTGAGCCTTTGCTTGAACATTGTTGCTAATGTTATCATGTCTTGAGATACTGCTCTGCTGTGGAAAAGAGTTGTTGGCATGAGGCCTAATTTCTGTCACTGTCAAGATCATTGGTGAATGATGTTTTTAATGCCTATGTTTCTACCAGCTTCTTTCCAAGATTTTGATAACTTCTGATTTCATCAGGCTCAATCTTATATTGAATTTTCAGTCTGTTATGGTAGGGATTATTGAGATTTGCTTTGTCATTTAAGTCACTTGTTTTTACTTTGTTTAAATGCCAAGTCTACTTTACACCAATTTCACCAAATTGGCAACTTTCATGCCATTTTTTCATTCTGAGATCTTTTGAACTTTTTGCCTTTCATAATCTTTTCCATATCATATTTCAAGTGTGCTCAGACCTTTGCATACCCTCAAGCCCACCTGTTTTGATCTCTTGAACTCAAGATGCATATCAAAAAACCATTTTGCAAGTTCAATCGAATTTTCTTATGTGCACATTATTTTAAAAAAACCAACTGTACCATCATGATCCTTGTTCAATTCTACCCAAGTTTGATCTAAAGTTTGCTAAAATTGGTGAAGAATTGAGCAAGTTAGCATCAAAATGCGTTTTGCATTTGGCCTTGTTCTTGGTTCTTTGTGTTTGTCCCGAATTTCATGAAAACACGCCTTATATGTTTATGGGGGTGGCTATATCAACGGATGTATAGCCACCCCAGTGGTAAGCAACTTACTCTTAAACATGCCTTTCACTACCTAGACTGGGTTCGATCCCTGAGGAGGATCAACCCTTTTGATTTTTTTCCTTTTTTATATTTTGCATCCTACCTGCGCGCGTGTGAGTGCCCTAGTAGTCAGGTGTGTGGCCTGCAAGCTTAAGAGTGTGGGTTCAACTCCCACCCCTTGCACTTTTAATTTTAATTTTGCTTGTTAAGTATGATTTGTACATGAAACTTTCAAAATTCATATCTTTCTCATTTTTCATCCTTTTAAACTCATTCTTTTTGAAACATGCTTGTCTTGAGGTCTATTTTCATAGGTTGCAAAAATGTTACATGTTGTTATTAATTGTGATGTATTTTGTCCATATAAACTTTAGTGCATTGTTAAGATCGCTATCCTTATATACTGTTGAATTCCCTTTGAACATGCTTGAATCTTCTTGTGAGATTTATTGACATGTGTTTCCTTTGTGTTTGTTAACATATCAAAGCTCTGTTTTCTTTTGGTTACCACCATGAACTTACATACCTTCCTCATAAAAAACCTCGGTCCCGTACCGAATTCATTCTCATAAATATCTTTAGTCATAAGAATCATTTCCTCTTTGCATTGAATTATATTAAGAAAGGATTAAGTGTAGACTTTTTCCTCTCCGAATATTAAGACGCTCACTGTAGTGTGAGTGGTCTTGATACTCATCTTTCAATACAAAGACGCAGCTTTATCCATCACCTATCTATATCTACTGTCTCTCTACTTTCATAACTTCCTTCCGAAACCTTTATAACCTAAAACCTCGGTCACGCACCGAGTGCATTTTCAAACTCATTTTCGTAACAAAACTTGATTGGTTGTGGAGTGGTTAGGCGTAGGCCTTCTCATATCCCGAGTGCTGACATTTACCGTAGGGTTTACAGTCGCAAAGCACTTACCATTCAAAACCAAAATACTTTAATAAGAGAATGAAGTTCTTTTTGTATTGAACTAAAGAGAGAGGATTGAGTCTAGTCTCCTTCCTCTCCAAGGGTCACGATATTCACTTTAGTGTGGGTGGTCTTGATACTTGTCTTTCAATACGAAGACGCTACGTTCACCACACCTTTCATAACAAAAACTTTGAGATAAAGAATTGGGTACTACCCGTAGGGGTTACTATCCGAGGACTTATCTCGCCCCTAAAAACAATCCAACCAATCAAACGTAACATCTTGCCTCGCATGGCGAAAACTAATCAATATTTCAAAAAGGATATGTTACGTTCGTCCTACCGCAAACAGGTAACGCATAAGTCTCCTCACATGCGAGCAGCTAAACACCTAAACTGCTAGAACGCGCACGATAGCATCATCCATAAAAATATCAACAAACCGTAGGCCGAACTACGGCTGCTCTGATTCTTTACTTCATCAAGTAAAGATACGTAGGCACAAGGGCCACAATCCTTGCCGAACACATTCCCCCCATATCTGTAGTTCCCCGAACTACGTCGACTCTGATTTTCTTACATCCGTTAAGAATACGTAGGCCTAGGACCGCGAAGTCCTATCGAGTCTGTTCTTTCTCTCTTCTTCCCCGTTGCCTCCTTTCTTAGTTCCTAAACCCTGTTTCTTTACCCTTTGGGAAACACTTTTATAACATAATATTTAAGCAGATATAATCACACATTGACAAGCAAATGGTTCCCATCGAGTACGATGGATGCGAGGGGTGCTAATACCTTCCCCTCGCATAACCGGCTTCCGAACTCGTTCTTGGTTGCGAGACCATCTTATCCATTTCTTTCTTAGGGTTTTCTCGATATTTTCCTTTCCCCTCATGGGATAAATAAAGTTCGGTGGCGACTCTTCTGTCCATCCTTTTCGCCTCCCCGTCGTTGCGCGATGCATTTTTCAAGTAGCAACAACACAAAAGTGGAAAAACAACAAAACCATTTCAAACGTAAAAACCTGCACCTTGCTTTAGCTCGTACAACCTTTGCAAATCTCCTAACAAGACTGGCGACAGACTACGTAACAACACGTTGCCAGCTGTAGAATATACCAGAAAGGAGCCACTCCACTCGACCATTACCTGCTACGGCTGGTACAAACCTCAGAAAAAAAACACAGCACATATCTCGTACGACTAATACACTACACCAAGCCATAAGACACCAAAAAAAAACCTGCATACACAAAGCCACAATACCATTAGCCTCCTGTAGAAAAGTCACAATACCATTAGTCTCCTGTAGAAAAAAACGGACTCCTGCAACATGTACGGATCTGTCTCCGCAAGATGACAAAACTTTCCAAATTTTGCACAAGATTTTTGCTGTACCTGTCTAGACCGGGACAATTGCTTTGTAATCTTTCGAAAACAAAGGAAAACAATAAACAGAGGAAGAAAGGGGGAGGTTTCGGGGGGAGAGAACAAGAAAATTTTTCTGATAAAAGGGGAGAACGCACCTTCACAAAAGAGGGGACGGAGTTTTTTTTGAAAGAAACTACGAACATTCTTCAACAAAAAATCAATCTTCATCAACCAGTCTTCATAAACCCTTCTCCTCGCCTCACAAAAACTCTCAAGAACCATTTACTTCCTCCAAATTTTCAAACCATAAACACCCTTCCTCCTTCAAAAGTGAAAAATTCCACAACGTACTCGACCAATTATCGCTTCAGAACCAATAACCCAACCTTCTTTCTCCGCCGTTGACTACCTTCGTTTCTCCACCGCGATTCCCCGGAGACGCCGCCGCAAGAGAGAGGCTGATGAGAAAGGAATACGGCAAAGAGCGAAA
Source organism: Lathyrus sativus (assembly GCA_963859935.3). Taxonomy (NCBI): domain Eukaryota; kingdom Viridiplantae; phylum Streptophyta; class Magnoliopsida; order Fabales; family Fabaceae; genus Lathyrus; species Lathyrus sativus. The sequence continues at coordinate 120,784,746 of OZ012740.1, forward strand.
GTAGAAACGTGAAGAAGAAGAACCCGGATCCGGAGAAGATCAAAAGGTTTTTCCTCTTTCCCATCTTGTTTAAACCATTGCATTTCACGTTGATGATGCTTTTGGCCGATTGCATTTGACAGAGACGTTTACGAGTGGTTGGGGATTGCCTCGTTTCCTGGTTCACTTTTATTACCTTTGTGAAGTTTTTTATGATTTTATCTATTTTATTATGTTTTATTCAGTCGTGGCCAATATGAATGGGTTTAACAGTCCGTATTTTCTTTTTCTATCATCGACCTTCACCAAAACCTTGACCCATATCTTGCTGACCTTTAAATTCTCATTATTAAATTATAATGTATGATTAATTTTTAACTTCAGATTTAGTTTTAATTTTAATATATAATTTATTGGTTAATATTTTAACTTTAGGTTTTAAGATTAGAATTATAATTTTAAGGATTAGTATTTTTTATTTTAGGATTGATTTTAGGATTAGCTTTGAGTTTATTAGTTTTCCTTAATTTTAGGATTAGTTTTTTTAAATTCGTGTTAAGATTAATATTTTTTTTAAATTTTAGGATTATTGATTAGGTTTTTTAGGGATAAAAGATTGTTGATTACTAACATTTTAAATATAAAAATGAACAAAACAACTAAAACATTTACTTCCGAGGATTAAATTTAAAGCATTTACTTATGCTCTGATACTCTAAACCTTTTCTAAAATAAATTCTCGATTCGACGTCGAGTCATTTTCCACCTTGTAAGTCGGATGCCTATGCCTTACCATCGGCCTTACCCTAGATCCTTAGGATCTCCTATTCTCTAGTTCAATCGCTTTCATTTAACACGTAAGTTCAAACCTCGATTCACATCGAGCATTTCTTCAAATCAAATTAATGTACTTAATCATATTTAAAACACATTTTCGTTAAAGATGAAAAGGGAGTTGGAATCGAGCCTTTGATTTCTCTTCTCGGTTGTTTGGGCCCGATGAGCCTTTCTTAAGTCCAAATAATTGTCTTCTTTAAAAGATGTACAATGCGAAACGAACTCGAAACTTATTTTCTCGAACACTTAGATGAAAAAGAGAGAGGGTCAAGCCTTTGGCTCACTCTCCCGATTACTTGGACCCGAGAAGCCTTTCTTAAGCCTCGAGTAATCGTCATCCATTTAAGCCACGTTAATTATATCAAAACTATTTCTTAATATAAGATGAAAAAGAGAGAGAGTCAAGCCTTTGACTCACTTTCTGGATTACTTGGGCCCGAGGAGTCTTTCTTAAGCTTCAAGTAATCCTCATCCGTTTAAAATACTTTAACTATCTTCCATCGTGCAATGTTTTTCCTGCACAATCTCTTTTAAGGATGAAAAAGAGAGAGAGTCAAGCCTTTGACTCACTCTTCTGATTACTTGGGCCCGAGAAGCCTTTCTTAAGCTTCGAGTAATCGTCATCCGATCAACTTACTCGAACCACATCCTATTCCTTTCGCAATTTGGGTTGAAAAAGAGAGAGAGTCAAGCCTTTGGCTTGCTTTCCCGATTACTTGAGCCCGAGACACCTTTCTTAAGCTTTGAGTGATCGTCATCCGATTAACCTACTCAAGCCATATCCTATCCTTTCGCATTGAGGTTGAAAAAGAGAGAGTCAAGCCTTTGACTCGCTTTCCCGATTACTTGGGCTCGAGAAGTCTTTCTTAAGCTTCAAGTAATCGCCATCCAATTAACTTACTCGAACCGCATCCTATCCTTTCAAAATCAAGGTTGAAAAAGAGAGAGAGTAAAGCCTTTGACTCGCTTTCCTGATTACTTGGGCTCGAGAAGCCTTTCTTAAGCTTCAGGTAATCGTCACCTCTAGCTAAACATCTGATACATCAAACCTCGTTTTCTCGCCCCCGTGCAATCAAAACCCAAAAACCTATTCAAATATATTCTCTTCTCCAAACATAAACTTCTCAAATTTAATTTCTCACCGCCGTGCGAACCATCAAACCTTTTCATAAACATGAGATATGGTGTCTTGAGAACGACGCAAAATATTGCTTCGTCTATAACCCATTAGAGACGAGATAAGTGGCATATTTCCCATGAATGTCAATATATGGAAATCCATTCAAAGCGATACAAGCACCCTCTCCTCGCCCGTTTGGATAAAGCAATATTTTTTATCGAATACGACTAAGTATCTTTCTCTAAATCAAACCAACATCCATAGTCCGAACTACAGATGCTCTGATTTCTCGCCTGTTAACGAGAATACGTAGGCATAGGATTGTGAGATCCTAGCGAACAACCTCTTTCTTTTTTTATCCAAACCTTTACCCGTAGCAGTCCGAACTACGGACACTCTGATTTCTCATTTGTCAATGAGAATACGTAGGCACAAGATTGCGATGATCTTGGCGAGTACATTTCCTTCACATTTCCCCAAAATTCCAAAATTCCTCAACCTCCCCTCTTTTTCCCATAGTCCCACGAACTACGGATGCTCTGATTCTTCACTTCTTTCGAGTAAAAATACGTAGGCACAAGGGCCCCAACCCTTGGCGAGCACTCTTATCTAAAACTACCTTTTTCTCCTTAAGCAGTCTAAACCCTTTTACATTACCTTTACACCTTTTATATTGGAAGAAAACAAACAAGCTAGACTAACATTTCTCACGGATCAAATCAAGAGGTTCCTGTTGAATACAACGGACGTGAGGGGTGCTAATACCTTCCCCTCGCGTAACCGACTCCTGAACCTAGAATTTGGTTATGATGAACATGTTCTTATATCTTTAAAGGTTTTATCGATATTTTCCTATCCCTTATTGGGATGAATAAAGTTCGGTGGCGACTCTGTTTTCCGTGACCATTCGCAAAGGATCGTGCTTTTTCGAGGTACGATAGCTGGCGACTCTGCTGGGGATTTTGCATTACCCTATGCAAGAGAGATTCAATCCTAACTTGAATCGATTCATAAGCTTTAGTCTCGTTTGTTTGTATTCTTCCCATGTTGTTATTTGCTTGCCTGTGTATTTATTTACTTGTCTATTTTTATGTACCGTATATGTATTTTTGTGACTATTGGGTTCTTTTGATTATGGGCACTCTGTGAGATGGCTCTACACCCGAGCCTGAGAAAAACTTAGGATTAGAATGGTGGTCGTGTAGTGGAGTCCCTAGAGAAGCCTTTCTCATTGGGAGGATACGAGGACCCCACTTAGAGTTGATTCCCTTGGGAAGTTATTGTCGTGGTGAGCCTTTGCCATGACAATAATGTTTTTGAGTCTGAATCTATAACTCTGAGGACCTTTTACCCATTTTCCCATGGTGGTTGGTAGTTTTAACTCATGAGGGTCACTCCTTATTGGGTTGATGCGAACGTCCCAATCAGATGAGATCCCTTGAACGTATCGTTATTCTGACAATGATATTTTCAACCTCGATCTATGACTCTGAGATACCCTTTAGAAACCTTGGATTCGATGGTTGCGAAGTGGAGACTCGCGAGGAGCCTTTCCCGTGGGATAATGCGAAAACCTCACCTAGATGAGATTCTTTCAAATATACTATTATTGCGGTATCTCTTTGCCATGGTCATAATGTGTCTGAAAGAAATCCGTGAATCTAGGCACCTACCTGTTAGAAGCCTACCTATGGGGTTCCTGTAATCAGAGATTATCCTTCCCGCTTCAGAATTGTGCATGTGATCCTTATCCTTGCATCTACATTTCATATTCATATCATGACATTCACATTTTCTTTGGTTTTTCAGGGAATCTAAGAATTAAGTTGCAGGTTGTTGATGCGGTAAAGCAGCAAGCAAAAAAAATATTAAGTACCCAGTTTTATCGTCTCCACAAGGATTAGTGCGATATGAACGCCGTTCAACGACCTCTACATTTCTAAGCTTATTGTTCAAAAATTTTGGTTTAAAAAGTTCAAGGAACCATAAATAAAAACAGAAAATATAAAATAAAGACGGAAATAAAAACGGAGCCTTGTTGGGATTGGATTTCATCAATTGATAACATATGCATTCTTCTGATCAAGTTAAACACAACACAATCATTCGTCTGATACCCTTACGTATCACCCATGACAAAGCTTATCTCTAACATAGTGTCGAGAGAACAACCATGTTGTCTCATTAGTGATCTCTCATCCAACAAAAACACAACACAGAGTATTAAGATCTGATACTCAAGTAAATGCTAAGCCTAAACCTATCTCTAGCATTTAGGACCTAACAGACAATCATCCTAGATCCAGATCTGAAGAGTATATCTCTATTACGGTTCAGATCAAAGATAAACAGGTAAACAAGGACGACACCCATATCGGATAAACAATTGTTTCGCATAAAACACAATGACAAAATACGTACACACGCTTAACCCTTTTTACATGTATTCACCTAATCTGCCAAATGGTTGGGAACATCGTTCTTCGTCACTATCATCACATACCCACACAATATCATATTGATCGTACTCATGCTACCCATGCTACTTAATCAACACAATACCAAAGAGGATATAATGAATATCAACTACAAAACCATGTCAAAATTTTGTTCATTGATAGAAGAAAATCTGAGATCAAAGATGTGAAAAGGTTTTGTCAAGACCCACAAATACATAATCAAAGATAATCAATCAATAGAGAATCCAAACTAGTTCACAAACATAAATTAGATGAAATACATAAGGTATCAATATATTATATCCAAACCCCAACAAGAGATCAAAAATCTTACCTCCTACCTCTTAGGTTTTTGCGTTCCTCTCTCTAAAATAAATGAAGAGAGATAAGTTCTGATGTACCCAATGTTACAAAATGGAATCATGACCTAAAAAGCAAGAAAACCACTTAAATATTACATTCAGGATCTGTCATGTTCGCTTAGCGAACAGATCCTTCGCCTAGCGAACAGTAAGTTAGGCACGTGAGGTGCCTCTGAACAGTCAAACCGTCCCTGAGACATTTCCAGATATTCGCTAGGTGAGCAATTCCTTCGCCTAGCGAAGCCTTCGCTGCGAGCTTTGCCTAGTGAATTTATGCTCCTTTCGCCCCTGCCTCAAGTCTGGGAGTGTTCACTAGAGCTTCGCTACCACTTCGCCTAGCGAGTCCTTCGCTACATAGTTCGTCTGGCGAACTTCATGATGTTCTAGAGAGAGCTTCGCTAGAAAGTTCGCCTAGCGAACTTGCTATTGTTTGCATGCTGCCTTGGTTTCTTTGTCATATTTCTTGTGTCTTGATTTTCATTTGTTTTGTGCCTAATTCTTGCACAATAGCACACAAATCAAAGATACCAAGAGATTTTCACAATATATTGCAAACCAAACAAAGCAAGAGTGGTTTTCAACACTTTCTTGACAAAAATGAGTGAAAGATGCCAACATTTGATAGATCAAATAAGTGAAATTTGGCATCTAACAACTCTCCTCAACTAGATTTTTTCTTGTCCTCAAGCAAAGTATGCCTCTCATTTTGCAACAAGAGGATTTGCTCAAGATTAAGATTCACCCAAGAATGGATAAAATTGGCTCAAACACAAATGATGCAAACAAGCAATGGTTTCAAATGTTTAGAATCAAACAATGCAAAAGAAATAAATTCTTAAAACAAATATAAATCCATGTATCAATCAACGACAAAGTTTTTCATGAGTGAATCACTCTATCTCTTCTCTTCGAATAAGTATTGAATAAATTATGCGCTTGCAACCGCGGGGACAATTTCACTCACCTAAAAAACAACGCCAATATCAATTAAATTCATACAACATCTAACAATCAAACGTGAAAATATGGAAGTAAAAATATCACTAAGATCTTTAAGGTTGTAGCTTGGTTGAGTTTACAAACAAGGGTCATTTCTAAGGCCATTGAAACGAAATTGCCGAAGCAAAAGAAACATTCACCGTACACGTTATTTACACACCTCAACTTCATTCCATTTGTTTTTCGATTGCAAATCTTCCCAACTCTTCTTTCACAACTTATTCTTTCACTATTTTTTATTTTCCAAGCAAGCTTTCTTTTTCTTTTCTTTTTTCATATTCACGCAATGCTTGCTTGAATTTTTTTCAAAAGTTGTAGTAACCTACCATTCTTCTTTTTCATTCTCCCCAACTTGACTTTTACTCAACCCTCAAGTGAATGCTCTTGGCTTTTTTATGGCAAATAGGACAATTAAAAATCCAAGGGTTCAAGAATTTTTTTAGAATCTCACAAAATTAAGAATGAGATTCACATTGTTTAGGCTCAAAGGGGTTAACAAATTCTCTCTGCTCACGGGTAAGTTGCATTTGGAACCGGTTGTGCTCAATAAAAATAAGTGCCTTGATCATTTCTAATGCTTCCAAAAATTCACAATGATAACAAGATAAAGCATGAATCACACGAATCAACAAAGTTTATCAAAAATCCAACATTTAGTAAACAATGGAAGCTTTCTCACAAATTATGGTTTTTGGTCCTAAGTGAAACAATCATTCAAACAAGTTGCCAAAAGAACAAATTTCATTTACACAAAGACTTAAGTTCTTAAGCATACTAAAGTTCTAAACAAAGGAAATCATGTACCTTGACAACATTCACTAGTTTCATACTATCATTTCCATCCAAACTCGGTCGAAGCTTCATTGAGTGCTTTTGTACAAATAGCAACCACACTAGAAGGAGTTTTCAACATTCCTAAGCACACTAGAGAAAACGTAAAAAGAAAACAAAAATATACAATATATACAAAACTTAAAAATATAGAACTGTTGCAATGCACTTCAATATCTCAACACCAATCCCCGGCAACGACGCCATTTTGTTGATGCGGTAAAGCACCAAGAAAAAAAATATTAAGTACCCAATTTTATCGTCTCCACAAAGATTAGTGCGATATGAACGCCGTTCAACGGGCCTCTACATTTCTAAGCTTATTGTTCAAAAGTTTTGGTTTAAAAAGTTCAAGGAACCATAAATAAAAACAGAAAATATAAAATAAAGACTGAAATATAAACGGAGCCTTGTTGGGATTGAATTTCATCAATTGATAACATATGCATTCTTCTGATCAAGTTAAACACATAGCAATCATTCGTCTGATACCTTTACGTATCACACACAACAAAGCTTATCTCTAACGCTGTGTCGAGAGAACAACCATGTTGTCTCATTGGTGATCTCTCATCCAACAAAAACACAACACAAAGCATTAAGATCTGATACTCAAGCAAATGCTAAGCCAAAACCTATCTCTAGCATTTAGGACCTAACAGACAATCATCCTAGATCTAGATCTGAAGAGTATATCTCTATTATGGTTCAGATCAAAGATAAACAGGTAAACAAAGACGACACCCATATCGGATAAACAATTGTTTCGCATAAAACACAATGACAAAATACGTACACACGCTTAACCCTTTTTACATGTATTCACCTAATCTTCCAAATGGTTGGGAACATCGTTCTTCGTCACTATTATCACATAACCACACAATATCATATTGATCCTACTCATGCTACCCATGCTACTTAATCAACACAATACCAAAGAGGATATAATGAATATCAACTACAAAACCATGTCAAAAGTTTGTTCATTGATAGAAGAAAATCTGAGATCAAAGATGTGAAAAGGTTTTGTCAAGACCCACAAATACATAATCAAAGATAATCAATCAATAAAGAATCCAAACTAGTTCACAAACATAAATTAGATGAAATACATAAGGTATCAACAGATTACATCCAAATCCCAACAAGAGATCAAAGATCTTACCTCCTCCCTCTTAGGGTTTTATGTTCCTCTCTCTAAAATAAATAAAGAGAGATAAGTTCTGATTTACCCAATGTTACAAAATGGAATCATGACCTAAAAAGCAAGAAAAACACTTAAATATTACATTCAGGATCTGTCATGTTCGCCTAGCGAACAGATCCTTCGCCTAGCGAACAGTAAGTTAGGCACGTTAGGTGCCTCTGAACAGTCAAACCGCCCCTGAGACATTTCCAAATATTCGCTAGGCGAGCAATTCCTTCGCCTAGAAAATTTATGCTCCTTTCGCCCCTGCCTAAAGTCTGGGAGTGTTCTCTAGAGCTTCGCTACCACTGCTCCTAGCGAGTCCTTCGCTACATAGTTCATCTAGCGAACTTCATGAAGTTCTGTTAGAGCTTCGCTAGCAAGGTCACCTAGCGAACTTGTTGTTGTTTGCATGCTGCCTTGGTTTCTTTGTCATATTTCTTGTGTCTTAATTTCCATTTGTTTTGTGCCTAATTCCTGCACAATAGCACACAAATCAAAGGTACCAAGAGATTTTCACAATATATTGCAAACCAAACAAAGCAAGAGTGGTTTTCAACACTTTCTTGACAAAAATGAGTGAAAGATGCCAACATTTGATAGATCAAATAAGTGAAATTTGGCATCTAACAACTCTCTCCAACTAGATTTTTGCTTGTCCCCAAGCAAAGTATGCCTCTCATTTCGCAACAAGAGTATTTGCTCAAGATTAAGATTCACCCAAGAATGGATAAAATTGGCTCAAACACAAATGATGCAAACAAGCAATGGTTTCAAATGTTTAGAATCAAACAATGCAAAAGAACTAAATTCTTAAAACAAGTATAAAGCCATGTATCAATCAACAATGAGGTTTTTCATGAGTGAATCACTCTATCTCTTATCTTCGAATAAGGATTGAAGAAATTACGCGTTTGCAACCGCGGGGACAATTTCATTCACCTAACAAACAATGCCAATATCAATTTAATTCATACAACATCTAACAATCAAAAGTGAAAATATGGAAGCAAAAAGATCACTAAGGTCTTTAAGGGTGTAGCTTGGTTGGGTTTACAAACAAGGGTCATTTCTAAGGCCATTGAAACGAAATTGCCGATGCAAAAGAAATATTCACCGTACACGTTATTTACACACCTCAACTTCGTTCCATTTGTTTTTCGATTGCAAACCTTCCCAACTGTTATTTCACAACTTATTCTTTCACTATTTTTTCTTTTCTAAGCAAACATTCTTTTTCTTTTCTTTTTTCATATTCACACAATTCTTTTTTCAATGCTTGCTTGAATTTTTTTCAAAAGTTGTAGCAACCTACCATTCTTCTTTTTCATTCTCCCCAACTTGACTTTTAATCAACCCTCAAGTGAATGCTCTTGGATTTTTATCGCAAAAAGGACAATTAAAAATCCAAGGGTTCAAGAAAAATTTTAGAATCTCACAAAATTAAGAATGCGATTCACACTGTTTAGGCTCAAAGGGGTTAACAAATTCTCTCTGCTCACGGGTAAATTGCATTTGGAACTGGTTGTGCTTAATAAAACAAGTGCCTTGATCATTTCTAATGCTTCCAAAAATTCACAATGATAACAAGATAAAACATGAATCACGAATTAACAAAGTTTATCAGAAATCCAGCAATTAGTAAATAATGGAAGCTTTCTCACAAATTATAACAAGATAAAACATTTGGATCTGGTTGTGCTCAATAAAAATAAGTGCCTTGATAATTTCTAATGCTTCCAAAAATTCACAATGATAACAAGATAAAGCATGAATCACACAAATCAACAAAGTTTATCAGAAATCTATCATTTAGTAAACAATGGAAGCTTTCTCACAAATTATGGTTTTTGGTCCTAAGTGAAACAATCATTCAAACAAGTTGCCAAAAGAACAAATTTCATTTGCACAAAGACTTAAGTTCTTAAGCATACTAAAATTATAAACAAAGGAAACCATGTACCTTGGCAACATTCACTAGTTTCATACTATTATTGCCATCCAAACTTGGTCGAAGCTTCATTGAGTGCTTTTGTAAAAATAGCAACCACTCTAGAAGGAGTTTTCATCATTCTTGAGCATACTAGAGAAAACGTAAAAAGAAAACAAATATATACAATATATACAAAACTTAAAAATATAGAACCGTTACAATGCACTTTAATATCTCAACACCAATCCCCGACAACAGCGCCATTTTATTGATGCGGTAAAGCAGCAAGCAAAAAAAAAAAAATAAGTACCCGATTTTGTCGTCTCCACAGGGATTAGTGCGATATGAACGCCGTTCAACGGCCTCTACATTTCTAAGCTTATTGTTCAAAAGTTTTGGTTTAAAAAGTTCAAGAAACCATAAATAAAAATAGAAAATATAAAATAAAGACTGAAATATAAACGGAGCCTTGTTGGGATTGGATTTCATCAATTGATAACATATGCAATCTTCTGATCAAGTTAAACACAACGCAATCATTTGTCTGATACCCTTACGTATCACCCACGACAAAGCTTATCTCTAACGCAGTGTCGAGAGAACAACCATGTCGTCTCATTGGTGATCTCTCATCCAACAAAAACACAACACATAGCATTAAGATCTAATACTCAAGCAAATTCTAAGACTAAACCTATCTCTAACATTTAGGACCTAATAGACAATCATCCTAGATCCAGATCTGAAGAGTATATCTCTATTACGGTTCAGATCAAAGATAAACAGGTAAACAAGGACGACACCCATATCGGATAAACAATTGTTTCGCATAAAACACAATGACAAAATACGTACACACGCTTAACCCTTTTTACATGTATTCACCTAATCTGCCAAATGGTTGTGAACATCGTTCTTCGTCACTATTATCACATACCCACATAATATCATATTGATCCTACTCATGCTACCCATGTTACTTAATCAACACAATACCAAAGAGGATATAATGAATATCAACTACAAAATCATGTCAAAAGTTTGTTCATTGATAGAAGAAAATCTGAGATCAAAGATGTGAAAAGGTTTTGTCAAGACCCACAAATACATAATCAAAGATAATCAATCAATAGAGAATCCAAACTAGTTCTCAAACATAAATTAGATGAAATACATAAGGTATCAACAAATTACATCCAAACCCCATCAAGAGATCAAAGATCTTACCTCCTCCCTCTTAGGGTTTTGTGTTCCTCTTTCTAAAATAAATGAAGAGAGATAAGTTCTGATGTAACAAATGTTACAAAATGGAATCATGACCTAAAAAGCAAGAAAAACACTTAAATATTACATTCAGGATCTGTCATGTTCGCCTAGCGAACAGTAAGTTAGGCACGTGAGGTGCCCCTGAACAAACAAACCGCCCCTGAGACATTTTCAGATATTCTCTAGGCGAGCAATTCCTTCGCCTAGCGAAGCCTTCGCTGCGAGCTTCGCATAGCGAATTTAAGCTCCTTTCGCTCCTGCCTCAAGTCTGGGAGTGTTCGCTAGAGCTTCATTACCACTTCGCCTAGCGAGTCCTTCGCTACATAGTTTGCCTAACGAACTTCATGATGTTCTGGAGAGAGCTTCGCTAGCAAGTTCGCGCGAACTTGCTGTTGTTTGCATTCCGCCTTGGTTTCTTTGTCATATTTCTTGTGTCTTAATTTCCATTTGTTTTTTGCCTAATTCCTGCACAATAGCACACAAATCAAAGGTACCAAGAGATTTTCACAATATATTGCAAACCAAACAAAGCAAGAGTGGTTTTCAACACGTTCTTGACAAAAATGAGTGAAAGATGCCAACATTTGATAGATCAAATAAGTGAAATTTGGCATCTAACAACTCTCCCCAACTAGATTTTTGCTTGTCCTCAAGCAAAGTATGCCTCCCGTTTCATAACAAAAGGATTTGCTCAAGATTAAGATTCACCCAAGAATGGATAAAATTGGCTCAAACACAAATGATGCAAACAAGCAATGGTTTCAAATGTTTAGAATCAAACAATGCAAAAGAACTAAATTCTTAAAACAAATATAAAGCCATGTATCAATTAACAACAAAGTTTTTCATGAGTGAATCACTCTATCTCTTCTGTTCGAATAAGGATTGAAGAAATTACGCGTTTGCAACCGCGGGGACAATTTCACTCACCTAACAAACAATGCCAATATCAATTCAATTCATACAACATCTAACAATCAAAAGTGAAAATATGGAAGCAAAAAGATCACTAAGGTCTTTAAGTTTGTAGCTTGGTCGGGTTTACAAACAAGGGTCATTTCTAAGGCCATTGAAACGAAATTGCCGATGCAAAAGAACATTCACCGTACACGTTATTTACACACCTCAACTTCATTCCATTTGTTTTTCGATTGCAAACCTTCCCAACTTTTATTTCACAACTTATTCTTTCACTATTTTTTCTTTTCCAAGCAAGCATTCTTTTTCTTTTCTTTTTTCATATTCACACAATTCTTTTTTCAATGCTTTCTTGAAATTTTTTCAAAAGTTGTAGCAACCTATCATTCTTCTTTTTCATTCTCCCCAACTTGACTTTTACTCAACCCTCAAGTGAATGCTCTTGGATTTTTATGGCAAAAAGGACAATTAAAAATCCAAGGGTTCAAGAAAAATTTTAGAATCTCACAAAATTAAGAATGAGATTCACATTGTTTAGGCTCAAAGAGGTTAACAAATTCTCTCTGCTCACGGGTAAGTTGCATTTGGAACTGGTTGTGCTCAATAAAAATAAGTGCCTTGATCATTTCTAATGCTTCCAAAAATTCACAATGATAACAAGATAAAACATGAATCACACGAATCAACAAAGTTTATCAGAAATCCAGCATTTAGTAAACAATGGAAGCTTTCTCACAAATTGTGGTTTTTGGTCCTAAGTGAAACAATCATTCAAACAAGTTGCCAAAAGAACAAATTTCATTTGCACAAAGACTGAAGTTCTTAAGCATTCTAAAATTCTAAACAAAGGAAACCATGTACCTTGGAAACATTCACTAGTTTCATACTATCATTGCCATCCAAACTCAGTCGAAGCTTCATTGAGTGCTTTTGTACAAATAGCAACCACTCTAGAAGGAGTTTTCATCATTCCTGGGCAAACTAGAGAAAACGTAAAAAGAAACCAAATATATACAATATATACAAAACTTAAAAATATAGAACCGTTGCAATGCACTTCAATATCTCAACACCAATCCCCAACAACGGTGCCATTTTGTTGATGCGGTAAAGTTGCAAACAAAAAAAAAAAATTAAGTACCCAATTTTGTCGTCTCCATAGGGATTAGTGCGATATGAACGCCGTTCAATGGCCTCTATATTTCTAAGCTTATTGTTCAAAAGTTTTGGTTTAAAAAGTTCAAGGAACCATAAATAAAAACAGAAAATATAAAATAAAGACTGAAATATAAACGGAGCCTTGTTGGGATTGAATTTCATCAATTGATAACATATGCATTCTTCTGATCAAGTTAAACACAACACAATCATTCGTCTGATACCCTTACGTATCACCCACGACAAAGCTTATCTCTAACGCAATGTCGAGAGAACAACCATGTTGTCTCAATGGTGATCTCTCATCCAACAAAAACACAACACAGAGCATTAAGATCTGATCCTATCTCTAGCATATAGGACATAACAGACAATCATCCTAGATCCAGATCTGAAGAGTATATCTTTATTACGGTTCAGATCAAAGATAAACAGGTAAATAAGGACGACACCCATATCGGATAAACAATTGTTTCGCATAAAACACAATGACAAAATACGTACACACGCTTAACCCTTTTTACATGTATTCACCTAATCTGCCAAATGGTTGTGAACATCGTTCTTCGTCACTATTATCACATACCCACACAATATAATATTGATCCTACTCATGCTACCCATTCTACTTAATCAACACAATACCAAAGAGGATATAATGAATATCAACTACAAAACCATGTCAAAAGTTTGTTCATTGATAGAAGAAAATCTGAGATCAAAGATGTGAAAAGGTTTTGTCAAGACCCACAAATACATAATCAAAGATAATTAATCAATAGAGAATCCAAACTAGTTCACAAACATAAATTAGATGAAATACATAAGGTATCAACAGATTACATCCAAACCCCAACAAGAGATCAAAGATCTTACTTCCTCCCTCTTAGGTTTTTGTGTTCCTCTCTCTAAAATAAATGAAGAGAGATAAGTTCTGATGTACCCAATGTTACAAAATGGAATCATGACCTAGAAAGCAAGAAAAATACTTAAATATTACATTCAGGATCTGTCATGTTCGCCTAGCGAACAGTAAGTTAGGCACGTGAGGTGCCTTTGAACAGTCAAACCGCCCCTGAGACATTTCAAGATATTCGCTAGGAGAGCAACTCCTTCGCCTAGCGAATCCTTCGCTGCGAGCTTCGCCTAGCGAATTTATGCTCCTTTTGCCCCTGCCTAAAGTCTGGGAGTGTTCGCTAGAGATTCGATACCACTTCGCCTAGCGAGTCCTTCGCTAAATAGCATATAAATCAAAGGTACCAAGAGATTTTCACAATATATTGCAAACCAAACAAAGCAAGAGTGGTTTTCAACACTTTCTTGACAAAAATGAGTGAAAGATGCCAACATTTGGTAGATCAAATAAGTGAAAATTGGCATCTAACACAGGTACTCATAAATTATGGGAACAGATAGTAAAACCACTTATCCTTACTGTGTCAGAAAGCCTAAGTTGGAAGACTTACATGGTTTGGTTTCACGTATCCCTGCTGTTTTTAGAATCAATTTTGGGAAGGATTTTGGCAAGCTGATTCATATCTTAAACCAAGAGGTAGATCAGAAAGCGCTTGTTTTTTTGGCTCAGTTTTATGACTCTCCTTTGAGGTGTTTCACATTTCAAGACTTCCAATTAGCGCCAACACTTGAGGAGTACGAAAAACTAGTAGGTATTCCTATGAAGAACAAGTTACCATTCGTGGGTGTGGATCTATCTATGGATGATAAGGTTATTACTGATGCTCTCCATATGTCCAAGAAGACTATCTCTGATAATTGGAAAACTAAAGGGGGTGTTAAGGGACTTCCTCTCAAATTCCTAATAGAGAGAGCTGATACCCTTATAGAGGCTCAGAGTTGGGATGCCTGTTACGCTGTTGTAGCATTGGCTATCTATGGAATTGTCTTGTTTCCCAACATAGACGATTTTGTGGATGTGAGCGTCATTCATATCTTTTTGACTAAGAACCATGTACCAACTCTTCTTGCAGAAGTCTTTTATTTTTTGAGTTGGAGAAGTGAAAAGAAGGGAGGATCGATCGCTTGTTGTGCGCCTCTTCTGTATCAGTGGCTAAACATGCATTTACAGACGAAAGGATTATTTGTTGATCAAGCTAGTGATAGTTGGGCTCAAAGGATGGTATCCCTCAAATCTGCTGACATTTCTTGGTTTTCGCTAGATTATGAGGAAGTTATTACTAGTTGTGGTGAGTTCCCGAATATCCTGGTTATTAGAACTCAAGACTGTATTAACTCCAATCCCATGCTATTAGTGAGGAAGCTTGGATACCCGATGGTGGCTCCTCCCGAAGAGAATAGTTTAGAGGCCTTCATGATGTATGATTTGGGAACGGAAAACCCAAAATTGTTCAAGAAGATTATGAGAGCCTGGAGAAGTATTAAGAAGAAAGAGAAGAGTGAGTTAGGTCGAAGGAACAATATCACCAAGGAACCTTACTTTGTGTGGGTCAAGGAAAGAGCGAAGGAGGTTAAAATGACTTTTCTGGTTAAGGTATGCGAACCTTTGCCCGAACCAAAGCCTACTCACATCCCAATTGAGGAAGCTGAGGATCTCAAAGCCACTATAGCAAAGTTGATGCAGGAAAATGAACAACTTGAGCTGAAACTTCAAAGTGTCACTAAGGATAAAAATGACATGAAATGGGAACTCCAACGCAAGAATACTCAGCTAGAGGCAGTAGAGAAGAAGGCTGATGAGGAAGAACAAAAGAGGAAGAGAGTTAAGGTGTGTCTTGAACAGTCTGATAGCAAGGTGAGTGGGCTTAAAGAAGAGTTGGATAAAGCCCGAAGGAAATGTGTTGAGAATGAAAAGCATTGGCTTTTGGCTACCCAGAAGAATAAGGAGATTAGAGAGGAAATGGAAACGGAAATACAAAAGCTAAACACTGCTTTACGTCATTTAAGAGCTTATGAACCGGAGCAACATAGACTTAAAGAGGATGCCATAAGAGCCTCTAGGGTTGTTCCAGAAAATTGGGACAGATTAAGTAGAGAGCTGAATGAGGTTATAAGTCTTACCGAAGATCAGAAGAACCAAATGGAGAATATTCTTGCAGATAAGGATATTTGGGATGCTGAAAGGATAAATGTGGTTTTAAATTATGATGGATATGAGCGGTCTATACATATTTTGATAGTTGATCGAGACATGTACCGCAACAAGCTTAACGGGTTGGCGGAATTCTGCAACTGGTTAGCCCAAGACTTGGTGTGGAAGCATAGAGATTCTTTTGAAGCAATGGATGACTCCACTCCTCCTGTTATTTGTGATTTCCTTTGCCTTTGCAAGGACATGCTGAAGAGGTTTAAGGAAAAATTGAAGGAGTGTGAGGCTCGTAGGCCAAAGTTCTGAATTTTCATTGCTGTACTCTTTCTTGTTTTTGAAGTATTATGAATTGTAATTGATTCTGAATGACTTTTTGTATTATCTGACTATTGCAACTTAATGAATGAATGTGGTTTCGTTTGCTTTATGTTTGTTTGATTCCTTAATATTTCTGTATGAACTAACAACTAATTTGAACGGTTCCTCGAAACGCCAAAGATTGCATACCTTGCATTGCATCTCATTCTGCATACGCACCGCATATGTATACCATGCGTTTTCAACTCGATTCTCATTTTGTGTCTCTCGTTCCAGTTTCCATCCTGAGTCCTCAACACAAATATAACACCATAGCCCGCATACACCAAAGGATGTCTGACATAGAAGAAGAAAATGCAAGACTTAGAGCTGAAGTCAAAGATCTTCGAGGGAACGTGAATCAACTCAGGGAGATGATCCAAACCTTGACTGCCAGGAGCGAGCCTCCTCAAATTGCAGTTGTTTCAGAAATCATAGGTTCTTCAGGAGGAACTCAGCCTATGACATTGGTGCCTTCCACATGGCCTCCATATGGTTTACATCATGATTTTGTGCCATGATTTGAGACAATGGGGAAATCTGTTCCACAAGCAATCCCTACTCCGTTCTATTTTGAAACACGACCTATTATGCATACTACTCCACAAACTGTGATGCCTACCGTTCTACATGCGGCCGTCTCAACTGGTTTTGTTCCACAATATGAGGATTACAATCAAATCTATCATGCTTTGGGATCAGTCTCTATAGGTGATGATGCAAGAGATGAAGACCTTAAGGAGGTGAAAGAAAATTACCAGAACCTCATGAAACAAATGCAAGCAGTGGAAGGTGATGGTATTTTTGGGACTGCGGCTAAAGAGATGTGTTTGGTTCCTGGTTTGGTTATTCCAGCCAAATTAAAACACCAGAATTTGATAAGTATAAAGGGCGTACTTGTCCGAGGAGCCACCTTATCATGTACTATAGGAATATGGTTGCGTATGTTAATGATGACAAGCTTATGATACATTGCTTTCAGGATAGCTTAAGTGGGGCACCATCCAAATTGTATTTAAGTCTCAATCAAGGGAAAATAAAAAATTTCTAAGATCTATCTGACGCCTTTATCAAGAATTATCGATACAACATGGATATGGCGCCTGATAGGACAGTTACAGAACATGTCGCAGAAAGATAAAGAAACATTTAAGGAATATGCACAAAGGTGGAGGGAACTGGCCTCTCAGGTTGAACCCCCATTAGCTGAAAAAGAGCTCGCTGAAGTTCATGGACACGGTACCACCTGCCTATTATGAGAAAATGGTAGGAAGCATGTCATTGGGATTCTCTGAATTGGTAGCCATAGGAGCCCGAATTGAGCATGGTCTGAAAAGTGGTAAGATCGCGTCTGCTGCTACTACTTCCAATAGTGTGAGAAAGAATCAAGGAGGTTTCCAGCGAAAACAAGAGGGCGGGACTGATTTTGTATCTAGTGGTCAATGGGGAAACCCATCAAGAAGAAGACCTCTAGCGCCAACCGCTTATCAACAACAACCTGCTTCGGTGCCATACTTTCAGCAACCTTATGTGGCGTTTGTGATGCCAGCTTATCCACCGCCACCACCTCCTATAAGTTATCCATTGTACCCTCAGCCATTCATGCCAGGGTATCCACCAAAAACGGCTCCTCAGCATCCACTAGCTCCTCCGACACAGAATCAGCCGCAACAAAGACCACAAGCTCCTCCTGCCGCTCCTGCAAACCAAAACTGTGCCAGGAGAGGCCCAAATTTTGATCCAATCCCTATGACGTATAAAGATTTGTATCCGTCTCTAGTCTACAAGGGGTTGGTAACCACGAGGTGGTTACCTACTTTCATTGGAAAGACTTCCCATTGGTTCAATCCAGACTTGCATTGTGAATACCATCAAGGTGCTGCAGGGCATGATTTGGACGAATGTTTTGCTCTGAAGGCGAGGGTACAAGAGCTCATTAATTGCAAGATCTTGTCTATCAAGGATAAGGGCCCAAACATTACTACTAACCCTTTTCCTACCACAATGGACATGTAGCCCATGCTATCGAGGAAGCATCAGATGAAGAAGTCGTCAGGGATGTCAAGGAATTGAAAACCCCATTAAAGGAGCTCCATGCTCGCTAGGTAGAGTCTGGGGTAATTTCAAAGAAGCATGACGACTGTGATGAATGCTCTGTTCTGGAAAAAGGATGTTTTGTAGTAAACCAGGATACTCAGGAATTAATGGGCCAAGGGATACTCCAAGTCAGTCGCACAAAAACTGATAAGGATATAGCGGTGATCGAGCCTCATTTTGAGATACCACCTACACGAGAAATTGAGTATTATAATGCATACAATATTCCACCCAGCGTAGAATACATGTTTCCGGAAATAACAATTCAACAGTTCCTCTCCCTTTTAGCAACAACAATGCAGTCCCGTGGCGCTATAACGCTGCAGTTTTTATAAATGGCCAGTGTCATACCCCAAATTTGTCCTACCCTCTCATTCTCTTTCACTAAGTATTTGTGTCAATTCATGAACACTCTAGATAGTCATTTGGGCTTCTGATTTTGTTTTTAAGATTTGGATTATGAAGGCCTCGTTTATGCTCGTGGTAATTATAAGTTCTTGCCAAAATGAAGGTGTCAAGAAGAAAAATGTTTCATCTTTCCCATGATCAAATCTCAAAACAAGATTGACGTTTCAAGTTATATGACTGGTTTATTTTGTAAGGTCTAACGAATTGGTTTTATTAATTTTAAGTCATATATCAAGATGGGTTAAAGTTGCACTCCAACGTGATGCTAAGAAGATTTGGTCATATTTTAATTCCAAGACTGGACTCGTTGCATGTTTAGGCATAATGTGAATTACTTTAAAATATAAGGGAAATCATTAGAGTAAAGCATGAGTGCATTAAGATGGTCTAAACTATCAAGATAAAAGAGTAAAAATCAAAATTTGAGTCAATTAAAGAAGACATGATCATTGGTCATTACTAGCCATGTGGAACTTGCTTCTAAAGTTGTTTCAAAGTCAACTCATACCAGAATGTTTCAATTTGTTTTCACGCCATGAATCCAGTTTCACAAGCAATGATTCAAGTTACTTAAAGGTTTGTTGAATTATTTGGTTATTTCCTCATTTAAGTTTTGAGGATATTAGGATAATTTCAATCCATACATCAAGTCAACGTGAGAACCAGGCAAGTTATGTTGTTTGAGCCTTTTCCGGATTTCAAAGCTGTGTTGGGATTATTACAAGATGGACTCAGTACATTTGAGTGCAAACATATTTTAATAAATAGACTCTAAGTATTTGATATAAGACATGGAAGGACATGATGCGTACAAAACCATGGAGATGAAAATACAGTCGGATGGAATTCAATGATTTTTTCCTAAACTACAAAATACAGCCCGTCGCAATTCTCTATGCAGAGTTCTGTTACGATCCTACTTAGTGTGCATTTGTCACCTGCAATCAGTTCCTAAAGAGCTTCATCAGTCTTCAACCGTCTTTCTTCTGCACTGTACCAAGACCGTCTCAAATTCATACCAATTCTTCAACATCTTCTTCGATCAACCGGCGACAGGTTCATCCTCCATTTGATAGCAGCCGTATGTACCTTGCATTCAACAAAACGAGTTGCAATCAGTCCACGATGCGAAGACGACGAGATAACAGCAAGCACCAAAATTGCAGCTATAAGCCAAGTTGGTTGACACAAAAACAACATTAGGATTAGCGAAATAATCTAAACCAGATGCTAAGTGACATTCAAGGATACATACTACAGAGTTTGGACTTAAACTCAGAAAATCTTCAAGGTTACTTCCGTGTATTTCGTGAATGTCGTGCCGTGTTTTTCCAGCTACATGTAAAGACAGTTCACCCCAAAACCTCCTGCATATATCTCGCCTCGTTACCCTTGCACCTGAGAAATCAAGAAATTCAGAAATTGGTGATGCTGGAAGAATATAGAAGGATATGATGATGGAGACTCCTGAGAGCCTTACCAAATGCAGATACTGACCGACTTGCATTCTTGAGGGATTTCTCTAGATGATCAAAGGATGAGGTTGGATCAAAAGATTGAATCGGTTGGCCGTTCTTAGAGAAGAACACCTGATATGCACTTGAGAAGTAATGGATGTAAAGCCAGGAACAATCATGCCCAACTTCACCTGCATTATGTGATTCAGGTACTTTGTTCCTAATAATGATATCTGAAATGAGAAACCACTGCATGAGATCAAAAACAGACTGATCAGAAAAAAAACAAGCAAATGATTCTTTTGGCAATGTAAATCTAAGGTGTCACATCTCGCTTCAAACAACCAAAAAGAGGTCCACTGCCACGCACTTTTGAGGATTTTTGGGAAAATGATGACACAATGTCACTGCCCTGCAATTGTGATGCTTACTAGGTTAGTCGACATATACAAGACGGTGAAGTGTGGAGATTATTTTTAATCTAAAAATAGACCTAGAGAATTCAGGAATACCTCTCTTACATGTAAATGGACGAAAACTACTAAAACTTCACTTGTGCTGCGACATTTGGAAGTGAATCGAAAAGAGGTAGAAGATACACCGTTGTCCGTTTTCATATTCAGTATCCTGAGTGGCTTGACCATGGAGTGCCGAACAATACTTTGGCTGCGCGTGAAATTTTGAAAAGGTAATACCATTTGCCATCAAATCTAGGCCCGACAGTGGTGCACTGCAGTGCAGGTATTGGTAGAGCTGGAACATACTGCACAATTCATAACGCAATTCAGAGGATACTTGCTAGTGGTGTGTTTGCTATAGACATTGCCAATACAGTATCTGTGTTCAGATCTCAGCGTATTAGCAATAGGTGTTAACGTGCATACCAGGTCCTGAATTCTTGTTTAGACTTCCCTTGAGCAATTTGGTTATAGGAGATGTTAACAAAATCAGGGTATTGATTCTCCTGACATCCAAACCGCCATGTATTAAGTTGCCCATAGTAATACCTGAAATAAGAAACAGTTGTTAAATCAGGGTCAAGCACCACAAAGTTGGACACAATCCTTAAAGTAAGACAATACACAAGGCGTTGATATCACTAGAATCCAAAGTCAGAGAGGTCTATTCCAGGTATCATGTTTGCTGATACCAATTAACCATGGTTCCTCGCCAAACTTCAAAATCATCCATTATGTCTACCTCTTGCGACATCAAGAAAAAACTGAATGACAAAAAATAGCATCAGAGACAACATCATCCTAAAAAAGAAACACAATGGCTTCATAAAGTAAAGTCGAAATCAGGCTAACCTCGGTTTAAATCCCTCGTGCTTAAGTCGTGACCCCATTGTTGAGCTCTTCATCAACACGAGCTTCACGACAAACCTTTTCAACTTTCACTCGTCACGCCTGAGACCAAAGTGCAAGAGATGAGTAGTACATACAAAGTCCAATGAAAAAAACTCACGATCAATTGAACAGAATTACCATAAAAAAGAATTTCTACACTCCATTTCCGACTGAATGTAACAGCACCGATACTTAGCCAAGTCTCAAAAGTAGTAATCACCTCCAAGAAGTTAAGAACCCAGTTTCATTCTCGCAAAAGGCTGTGTCCTTCGTTTGAGAACTGCTTCCCAAACTGTGTTCGTCAAACTCATACCTAGACGCACAAAAATACATGAGTATTTACAGGTGAAAATAGGGGAGCAAAACACCATACTATTACACAGTAAATATTACAAGAGTTTATGGTGAAAAAAGGGAGTAAAATGGTATCTTTTCGCAGTGAAAATCTGGGTAAAAACAAATATTTCCAAAAATGGTTAACAGACAAGAAATCACAAAGAAAGGGGTTTGAAATCATGCTGTTTTCACCCAGAGGTTTACATGAAAATGAAAAAAAACCCTAGCCTCAAGCATATATATAAGGTTACTATTCGCTCAAGAGGAGGAGGCGGAAAAATTGAAAGAGAAAACCCTAATATTTTTTCCCAAAAAAACCCACCCTTTTTGCTCAGCACATAAACCATTTTCGAAAGGTGTTTCAAAAACGCAGTTGAGTAAAAGAAGAAGAAGAGATCAAGACTCAAAGACGGGAAGGCGAAGATTACCTGAACATACTCTAAAGATGATTCTGAAGAGTTCTTCAAGAGGTACACTTTTAAGCTCCGTCTCCTTTCAATTTGAGGGTGTTACTCGATTTCATGTTGTATGAATTCTCTGAGTAGTATAGTTGCCTTCTTTTGCGCGGATTGTGTGATTTCTGTGTAAGCTGAGAACTAGGGTTTCTATTTGAAAAGAGTTCGATTTGTTTGATTGATTAGGTTTTTTTTAGTAATTTTTGAGCTTGGATCGGGAGTTAGGACGATGTTTTGGTTAGGATTTATTCAAGGTTTTTTTTTTGGTTAGTTTTCGCCGGAGAAGGTGATGGTCGTCGTTGATCACCGTTTTTCTCCAGCCTCGTACTTTGCTTCCGGTGAGATGAAATTTTTGAGATATGAGAGAGTTTGGAAGGTAGAGAGAGAGCTGCGGAGCAAGAGTGTTAGGTTGACCGAGGGTTCACTGAACCCTCTTTCTCCTTCCGCGTGGACTTTGGCTGTAATGGGCCTGGGAGTTTTTCTGATTGCACCCCCCAGTTCTTGACTACCCTGACCCATTGGTTTTCCTTTTTATTTATTCATTTTATTTAAACTTAACATTTTATTTGTTTTAGTATATTTTAAAACAAATACTTCAAAAATATTTATTTATTTTTTCTGTTAAATTTTTTTTTGAATTGTTAATAATTTTATTAAAATCTTTTATTTGATAATAATTAATTTATTTAATAATTAATATTATTAAATAATTGATTTTAATTTGATTATTTATTTTAAATTAGGTTTTTCTTTTAATTCAAAGACAACATAAAGATACTCAATTTTTTTTTAAAATTCCATTCTAATTTTAATTAATAATTATCTTAATGATTTGTTTTTTTTCTTTAATTCCAAATAATCTAAAGCAAATTAATTTGAATCCTTTTATTTTACTAAATCTTAGATAATTAGGATATTAACTAAGTTAACATGCCTTGATTAACCTATTCCCCATTTTATTTAATTTATGATCTTTTGTGTGATGTTTGTGCATGTTTGATTATTAAATTTCAATTATATTTATGTTGTGCACATTTTCAAAACCGATTATAAAAAAAACTAATATCTTGACTTAATGTCAAGCCCATTTTCAAACCCCATTGTAAGCCGATTGTTTTTACGATCGCCATCGACCTTATAGCCTCCTCTTGGGCTTTGTACAACGATATTTTGCCACAAATTTCCCATATGAAACTCAAATCTAATTCTTTTCCAAACTTGACCCAACGTCAAGTATTTTCAAACAAGTTTAATCATCAACTTCCAATAACACTTAATCATATCAAATCCTCCTATCCTTGTAAGTCGAGCGCTTTGGCCTTGCCATCGACCTTACCCTGTACCATAGGACCTCCTATCCTTTAATTCCACTGTGCTCTTTCCACACGCAAATTTCAAGCCTTGATTCATATCAAGCATTTGTCTTAAATCAAACTAAAATACTTAATAACTATTTAAACACAATTTCAATATTAGATGAAAAGAGAAGAGTCCCAAGTCTTTGGTGCTCTCTCCCAATTGTTTGGGTCTGAGGAGTCTTTCTTAAGCTCAAACAATTGTCTTCTAAAAATGATAAACAAATTCAAACCTATTTTTCCTAAGCACTTAGATGAAAAAGGGAGTGTTCCAAGTCTTTGGTTCACTCTCCCGATTATTTAAAGTCCGAGAAGTCTTTCTTGAGTTTTGAGTAATCGTCATCCGATTAATACACTCTAATTATATTAAACATCTTTCATAATATTAGATGAGAAAAGGAGAGAGTTCCAAGTCTTTGGTTCACTCTTCTGATTACTTGAGGTCCGAGAAGTCTTTCTTAAGCTTCGAATAATCCTCATCCGTTAAGATACTTTAACCACATCCTATCGTTCAAACGCCATTGAAACAATCCCTTTTGCGATGAAAAAGAAAGTGTTCCAAGTCTTTGACTCGCTTTCCCGATTACTGGGGCCCGAGAAGTCTTTCTTAAGCTTCAAGTAATCGTCATCCGTTCAACTTATTCAAACCATACTCAATTCTATCCTTTCACATTTGAGGTTGAAAAAGAGAGAGCTCCAAGTCTTTGGTTCACTCTCCCGATTACTTGGGTCCGAAAAGTCTTTCTTAAGCCTCAAGTAATCGTCACTTCTAGTTAAATATCTAATACCTCTAAACACTAATTCCTCGCCCCCGTGCGACATACAATTCAAACAATCCTTTTATCGAGAACATTGTTTAGTCCTTTCTTCCACGCATAACAGACTCGTGCTTTAGCCTCCCCTAGCGAGCAGACAAGCCAATGTTTAGCAGTTAGAATGCGACCTAAACTCTCGTTCATTCCAAACACAAACCTTTTAGCAAACCGTAGGCCGAACTACGGCTGCTCTGATTTCTCACATTCGTTGAGAATACGTAGGCATAGGATTGCGATGATCCTAGCGAGCACAATTCCTAAACCTTTACCCGTAGTCCCATGAACTACGAACGCTCTGATTTTCCACTTCTTACAAGTGAAGATACGTAGGCACAAGGGCCCCAATCCTTGGCGAGCACCCTGTCTTAAAACCACCATTTTCCCATTAGCAAGCAATCCTTTTAGAAGATACACAAACCTATCTAATTTCTCTCACGAATCGAATCAAGAGGTTCCCGTTGAGTACAATGGATGTAGAGGGTGCTAATACCTTCCCTCTATGTAATCGACTCCCGAACCTAGAATATTGGTTGCGATGACCATGTTCTTATCCCTTTATAGGTTTTATTGATATTTTCCTATTCCTTCCTTGGAATGAATAAAGTTCGATGGAGACTCTGTTTCGAACAGTATTTTCCGCGTCCATCGCGAGAATCGTATTTTTCGAGGTACGACAGATGGCGACTCTGCTGGGGAATAGCATAGCCCTATGCTAGAGAGAGTCAAGCCTAACTTGACTCGTTTTGCGAGAGTTATATTTGTTTGCGTATTTATCTTCTCTTATTATTTTATTGCTTGCTTTCTTTTATATCCTATTATTATTCCTAGTGATACTATTGGGGTTCTGATTGTTGGAACTTTGTGAGATGACTCTACACCCGAGTCTGAGAAAAACATAGGATTAGAATGGTGGTTGTGTAGTGGAATCCCTCGAGGAGTCTTTCTCATTGGGAGGAAACGAAAGCCTCGCTTATAGTTGATTCCCTTAAGAATGTTATTGTTGTGGTGAGTCTTTGCCATGGCAATAGTGTTTTTGAGGTTGAATCTATAACTCTAAGGACCTTTTACCCATTATCCATGGTGGTTGGTAGTGTTAACTCATGAGGGTTAATCCTTTTTGAGTTGATGCGAACGCCCCAATCAGATGAGATCCCTTGAACGTATCGTTATTCTGACAATGATATTTGCAACCTCGATCTATGAACCTGATGTCCCTTTGAGAAACCTTGGACTCGATGGTTGTGTAGTAGAGACTCACAAGGAGTCTTTCTCGTGGGACGATGCGAAAACCTCACCTAGAAGAGATCCTTCGAGGGTATTATTATCGGATGAATCTTTGTCATGGTAATAATATCTTTGAAAAGATCCATGATTCTAGGCACCAACCTGTTTAGAGCCTACCTATGGGGTTCCGATAATCAGAGACCTTTGTTATTTACCCGTCATTCTATCTGACCAAAGAACGTGATTGAACCTGTGATCTTGTTTGTGCCTGCATTGCATTTTCCTGTCATTGCATTTGCATTTCATTTGCATTGCATATCATTTTCTCAGCCAGAAACTTATCCATCCTTTGTCCATAATTCGCAGTTGATTTCCTGACACCCGTATCAGACTTGAAGCAACTTTGGTAAGAATCATGAGCTCAGAAGAACCGAACCAGTTTGTGTCAAAAGAAGATGTTGACTTGATGAAGAACCAGTTGGACCAGCTTATGGAAGCTATGTTAGTCTTGATAAGGAGAGAACACAAATCTCAATGGCCTATAGCCACTGAGAACGACATACCTCAACCTGTGCAGATTCCTGTTGAAGACTGGGTTATACGAGAGCGTCACACTATTCGGGATGAACATACCTCGTCTCTTGATGCTGTTGAGTACCATAGCTTCGCATTCATTGCATCAAATTCCCAAGTGGCACGCCTGGTGGGGAATAATGAACGACCTCAAGATGTTGAGTTTGCTGAAAGATGTCGTGTGTTGGAAGAGAAAATTGAAACCATGATGGGGCGTTATACTTCTGATCTAAATGCCTTAGACCTGTGTTTGGTACCCGGACTTGCAATACCTCCAAAGTTCAAGATGCCGAATTTTGAGAAATACAAAGGAGATAGCTGTCCAAAGCAACATTTGGTAATGTTTTGCAGAAAGATGACCTTCTATGCTCACAATGACAAACTTATGATTTACTATTTTCAAGACAGTTTGAGTGGAGCATCTTTGAGTTGGTACATGCAGCTAGAGAGTAACCACATCCAGTTGTGGTTGGACTTAGCCAACGCCTTTGTGAAGCAATACCAATAAAATATTGATGTGGCTCCCAATCGCATACAGTTGCAAGGCTTATCTCAAGAGGAAGACGAGTCCTTCAGAGGGTATGCTCAGAGATGGAGAGAGGTAGCTACTCGCGTTCAACCACCGCTCTTAGACAGAGAATTGGTTGACATGTTCATAGATTCCTTGTAAGACCCTTATCTGGAAAAGATGATGGGTAATGGGACATTAAATTTTGTTGACTTGGTTCTAGTAGGAGAACGCATTGAGAGCCATCTCAAGAAGGGAAAGGTCCAAGACGCCTCGAACATCCCAGCTAGTGAAAGTGAATCAGTTGTTAGTTCCCAAGAGGAAGAAGATGATGAGATCAATACAGTCTGGGATACTTCACAAGTTCCATCCTCGGTATGTTATCCTATGTACCCAAGCATCTCAACTGTTAAAAGCCAACAATCTTATGGGTCTACTTGTGGAACTCCGGTATCTTCACATGGTCAATATCCTCCTATCAATAGAAGTCCTCATTATCAACAGCAGGTTGCACATTAACATGCTCCGCAACGACGATGTTACTATAATCAAAGACCAAAGAGACAATTTGATCCATTACCAATGCCATACAATCACGTGCTACCACGTTTGATTAGTAGTGGACTGATAGTGCCAAAGGGCTTGGATCATGTTATCCCACCATATCCACAAGGCTTTGACACCAATGCATGATGCAGCTACCATGCTGGCGCCATGGGGCATTCAAAGATTGCAAACAGCTCAAAAATAAGGTTCAAGATTTAATTGATTCCGAGCTAATCTCGTTCACACCTCAAGGGCTTCATATCAACATCAAACCTTCATCTGGTCAAGTGAGTTCATTAGTCTATGACATGGAAGAAGCTGCAGAGAGTAGATATGAAGAAGGTTACCATACTGGTCTCGATGAACAAGAAAGCTAGTCCATAAGCTGATCAAGAGAGAAAAGCCTAGTTCCTCCATGCTGGCAGTTTCCATATCATTTTTGCACATTTGTAGTTTCTTTTATGTTAAGTGCTACTTGCTTTTAGACATTGTTTCTTATTAATGGTATTGTTAATGTGATAATTATGCATGTTTTAAACAAGTTCATTCGTATTCACTCACATTTTCTCATTTATCGCAAAATCACAAAAAAATTCACTCCCTTTATCACATTGCTATTTAGCAAAGATTTGAGGGAGGATGACGAAAACATGATAACCATAATTGCTGATGATATGCTTTCGGATAAAATCTCGCTAATGATGTACAGGCATTGTTTTGAACCCCAAACATTGGAGAAATAAGAAGTTAGTCCCTAGATAACCACTTCGAGCCTAGAAGTAGGAGTTTCCTTCGGATTTCTAAACCCTTATACTTAACCTGGGGCGTGGGTAGTATTCAGTTAACTAGATTACGCACTCG
Source organism: Lathyrus sativus (assembly GCA_963859935.3). Taxonomy (NCBI): domain Eukaryota; kingdom Viridiplantae; phylum Streptophyta; class Magnoliopsida; order Fabales; family Fabaceae; genus Lathyrus; species Lathyrus sativus. The sequence continues at coordinate 120,813,202 of OZ012740.1, forward strand.
AATCACGAAAGAAAACCCAAATACAAGATGGTTGTTCATCAATAACCCTGGACATGGCAGTCACAATCCTTCAAAAAAAAATCAAAAAGCCTGCTAAGTCGAACACCTCAAAAGGAGACTTAGGCAAAAAAAATTAAGGCAATCCCGATGGATTTGACAAGCAAAATCAATCCATGCAAAATTTAGGGATCAAAACAAAAGCAAAAGAGGACCCCGAAACCCTCAACAAAAACAAAATAAGATTCAGTGGCCACCCAAATCAAGGGGTTACTGACATCCATCAAAATAAGGTGGCTTCCATTTCAAGCAAACCTTGAACCATCAAGTTTACACCGTCAAGCAGGTGCAAAATTAACTGAACGTAGGTATGGAGATCATTACGAAGAAGGGGTGGGTAAAAATCATACTTTGAGCCCAATATCCTTTGTTTCATAACCGTGAACCAGACCATGATACAACCCTCAAAAGACCTAATTGAGGCGGAGTTTTATTCTGAAAGCATAACTACAGTGATGTTGCGTAAAATGACTCCTAAAGATTTGCTAATCGTTTGCATTGGTGTCATATTCTTGCTATATCTTTCGCACCAGATAAATCAGCACTGTGTTTGGGGTGTTGCACCCTAAAATCTGCCCACCGGTTTTCCGACTTTAACTGGCTTTTGCTTCGTATTTTCATATGCATATTATTTAGGTCAATCATCATATTGCATAGCTAACCGAGTTTCTAGACCTTTTGTTTGCTTCATTTTTCTTTTTTTTTGAATAAGGTATTGGACTTCATAAGCTTCAAAAGTGTTTGAATTAGGGTCGGACGAAAGGTCTTCTTTTGAGTTGGAGTTCAAAGGTCGTATCAGAGGTTTATCAAGGCTATTTGTTTCAGTGTGCACTCAAGACAAGGAGGATTAGGGTTTCTCACCCTTGGTGTTTGTGATCACCGCTGTCGTTTCAATTGAGTCTCTTGGGGGCTAGCAAGTTCAATGTGTGTGCAATAGTGTTTCAGTTCAAGTGGATGTGTTTCAATCCCAGTCAAGAAAAAAAAAGGATTTTGTTAAGGTGGATTTTAATGGATCGATACTTTGTCAAATTAGAATTTCATGCCAATTTATGTTGCCAGTCGAAGTCGGTTTGCAAAGTCCTGTTTGTGTGGATCTAGTTTTCATTATGGACTTAAGGGTTCATCAGCTATTGTTCAATCAAGATCATGTTAAGTTGGATTCAAGGTCGTGTTGTGCAGGATTCGTGGCATGTGGTGTTTAAGTGTCAGGAATTTAAGTGTTGTTCAGATGTGGAGGCGCATATTCATTACATATACCCATTCCCGAATCACTTTCTTAATCCATTTCATTCACATTCCAATCCAATTCATCAAACTCATCCATATTTAATTTTTAATCCATTTCATATTTTATTTTCAAAATCCATTCATCACCATTTTCTTTATCCTTTTTAATTTTATTCCCTTTTTTTTTTTTATATATCCATTATATCCAAAGTTTCCAAATATCCAATCCATAAATATTCATACTATAATCCAAGTTTTCTTTTTGGTCATCCATATTCATAAATTCAAATTCATATCTAATTAACCATTTCCATATTCAAATCTTCTACAAAAGCCCATTCATTCAAGCCCACTTTTATTACAAACTATCAAAACAAAAAAATGGTAATAATAGTACAAGCACACAACAAAGAGCAGTATCAAAACAACAGCCAGCCTGCACAATCGAAAAACTTGTTGCCTCAAAACCTGCAAAATCTGCTCCATAACAGACCCACACCAGACAAAGTCTGCTCCAACAAGCCATAACCTGCAACTTCTGCTTTACCACACCACTACAAAACAACAACCTGCCATAGCCCACACTACTGCACCCAACACACCAGACAACAACCTGCTGCAAACCGTACCGCCAGCTACAACCACTCTGCTACTACTTCAAAGCCACGCCCAACATGCCAAAATGATAAACCTGCATTCTTCAACCAAAACCGCAACAATAAGTAACAACAACAACTCAACCGATAAAAGCCTTACCATCTGCTTCAAGCTGGCATCACACATACTGCACATAAACCTGCACCTGTAGTGAAAGCGACATATCAACGATAGTAACAAAACTTTACACAAGAAAATAACAGCAAATGTCAAACTTTCCTGAAAAAAAAACTGGCTCTCAGTCTGAACAAGAAAAGAGCCTGCACACTCTACGAATCATATATCAAGACCAACCAGCAACAAAGCAAAGACAGGATTTTCTTCTCATGGCAACTTAGAAAAGGGAGTTTTTTTTTCATTCTCTCAAAAACTTGACCATTCTCTTCTTTCACAAAAAACCTCTTCACCTCAAAAATCTGTGATCATAATAACTCAAGCTAGCTGTAACATCATCCCGAATAACGCCATTAGCAGGAATTGCTGCAAGTTCTGCATCTGTTAACCATCCATCAATAAACAAACTTCTGTCCTCACCAATTTCATCTTCTAGAGTTCACCATTTCAGATCCAAACTCATCCGACCAAACACAGCCTCAACTCCATTGAACCTTCCATCCTCATCCTCATCGAACATCACCATTTTACACTCTTTTCAATTTCTCTCCTTCAACAGAACTACTCAGAACCACTACAAGCTTGAACAGCCACCTAAAACCATTGTTCGGTCTTGAACCATCAAAACACGCCCTCATCCGTCTTCATGTTACTCATAAACTATACACAAACTCAACAAATAAACACCTGCACATAAAACTAGTACAACCACAATGCTAAATCACCTGCGAACTCTACTCCATTAACCAACAAAATCAACACTCACTATTTTCGTTTTCAACAACCTCGCAAACTCAACCAGAAAATCCTTCTTCAATCTTAACTCCAAACCTTCATTCTCTCTGTTATTCATCTTCGATCCATGGTTAGCAAACTAACACACTGCCGTTAACTGCAAACATGAACCTTTGAAAACCAATTTCAGTTCCAAACCTTCAACATCAAACTCTCAAAGCCATAACAGTGCTTTCATCGAACATGTGGTGAGCAATTTTTGCGTCATCTTCTTCCATTAATCTTTGTTATTGGTTTTCAACTTCTTCAAACTCGTAAACCAAAACCTTCGACCCAAAACTGAAAACCGTTGACTTTCTCCTCCACTTCAAACAACCTTCGACATCCCCAATCTTCAGATTCAACATCATCCTTAATATGAATTTTCTTCTATCTCTCTAAAACCTCCGCCCTCATTTTCGAAGCCAACCGTTGAAACTCTCTTTCAGTCACCTCGCCGATTCCGCAAACCCAGTTTTAGTTCTCTTTCACCGAAACCCACTCCGGTAAACTAAACCTCATCCCCAACCTCAGACGAACCATCCAAATCCCTAAACTCAACGAAACCTTGTAACCTTCAAAATCAAACTCAAAACACAAGCTTCTGCAAACTAGACCCACCTCCTTCGTTCTTTTCTCCAAATCTCAAACCTAACTCCCGCCTCAGAAACCCCAACTCTTTCAATTGAAACATTACACCCAAAAGATAAGGTTGGAACGAAGCCATTTGAGAATGATAAGGCTGTGTTTTGAACCTGCTCTGTTTTGCGAAGAATAACAAGAATAATTTTGTTTCTTTTGTTGTTTTTTTCGTGTATGATTAGCTTTGGATCACCACCGAACGGGTTTTGTACCCAGGGCCCATATAGCCGTCATGTTCATTTCATACACCCTCAGGTTGAGTCCAGCGCCTCACCACATATGGTTTTCTTATCAAATCTTGGCAAGAGGTGATGGGCTTTGAAAGAAAGCCCAAATGATCCTCTTTTCTTCTTTTATATTTTTTTTTATTTTTTTTTATATATACCTCCATTTCTGATCTTCACCCCCTCTCTCTTTTTTTTAATATAAAAGTATTTTATGATATGTAGTCTTTATTTTATTTAAATATTATTTTTTCAAATAGATTTATTAATATGTGTATATATTATAGTTTTGTTTTATAAGCTATGTATATAATTTTTAAAATTTTTTATTGTTTATATCATTTTGTATTAGAGTTTTAAGACTTATCTTATTTTAGGGTTAGACTCCATTTCTCTTTTGTTATTGGGCGTTTTGTCCCATTTTCATTTGTTTCGATCGATGACGAGACCACCTTCAATTCTCTGTCAAATTATTGATGAGAAATGAAGGATCTGAGACCAACTTTCTCTCCTCTTTCTCATTTTCGAATTTATTTTATTTCATCTTGTTTTGGTCGATGACGACACTTCCGTAATTCATTACCAGTCAAATTATTGATGAATAATGTTGGATCTGAGACCATTTCGCTTTCAGCGCTTTCCATCCATTTTCAAATCTCATCTCCTTAAAATTATTTCTTTGTATTGAATTAAAAAGAGAGGATTGGGTGTAGACCTCTTCTTCTTCGATTGTTGGGATGCCCACTGTAGTGAGGGTGGTTTCGACGCTCGTCTTTCAATACAAAGACGTCTTCAATCCCTCCTATCCTAAAGAACCTCGTTTCCATACTGAACTCATTTTCAAACCATCTTTCAATAAATCAATTTCTCTTTGTATTGAACTAAAAAGAGAGGATTGGGTGTAGACCTCTTCTTCTCCGAGCGTTGGGATGCCCGCTGTAGTGAGGGTGGTCTCGATACTCGTCTTTCAATACGAAGACGCGACTTTATCCACCATCTCCCTCTCACAACTTCCTTCCGCAACCTTTCTCATCTAAAACCTCGGTCGCGTACCGAGTGCCATTTTCAAACTCTTTTTCCTAACAAAAACTTGAATGGTCGTGGAGTGGTTAGGCGTAGGCCTTCTCCTATCCCGAGTGTTGACGTTTACCGTAGGGTTCTCTGTCGCAAAGCACTTACCATTCAAAACCAAAAATATCTTTAATAAGAGAACGAAGTTCTCTTTGCATTGAATTAAAGAGAGAGGATTGGGTGTAGACCTCTTCCTCTTCGAGTGTTGGGATGCCCACTATAGTGAGGGTGGTTTCGACGCTCGTCTTTCAATACGAAGACACCTCGTTCGCCACACATTTTCATAACAAAAACTTTGAGACAATGAATTGGGTACTACCCGTAGGGGTTACTATCCGAGGACTTATCTCACCCCTAAAAACAATCTCACAAATCAAACGTGACTTCTTGCCTCGTCTGGCGAAAACCTAATATCTTTCAAAAAGGCATGCTACGTCCGTTCTACCGCAAACAGGTAACGCCCAAGTATCCAACGAGCGAGCAACAATACACCTAACTGCTAGAATGCACATGATAGCATCGTCTACCAGTACACCCCGCTTCCCCGCACACCGTAGGCAACTACGGCTGCTCTGATTCTTTACTTCGTTCAAGTAAAAATACGTAGGCACAAGGGCCACAATCCTTGCCGAGCACTTTTTCCCATCTATCTGTAGTTCCCCGAACTACGGCGACTCTGACTTTCTCACATCTATTGAGAATACGTAGGCATAGGACTGCGAAGTCCTACCGAGTCTGTCTTTTCTCTTCTTCCCCTCGTTACTTCTCTCTCTCTCTCTCTCTCTCTCTCTCTCTCTCTCTCTCTCTCTCTCTCTCTCTCTCTCTCCTATTTCTAACCCTTTTTTCTCACTATCTTTTAGAACACTCTTTTTATAGCATAATATTTAAGCAGATAAATTCACACATCGACAAACAAAAGGTTCCCATCGAGTACGATGGATGCGAGGGGTGCTAATACCTTCCCTTCGCATAACCGGCTTCCGAACCCGTTCATGGTTGCGAGACCATCTTATCCATTTCTTTCTTAAGGTTTTCTCGATATTTTCCTTTCCCCTCATGGGATAAATAAAGTTCGGTGGCGACTCTTCTGTCCTTTCTTCTTCGCCTCCCCATCGTTGCACGATGCATTTTTCGAGTAGCGACATGGGGCTAATGGTCCAATTCGTCACACACTTTCACATCATTCCCAATAAATGATATTTTCAAAACTTGCATGAATGTCGTATTACAATTACTATTTTTGAATGAACAATTTTAATTGCAAATTAGTAATCGGCATAATAGAAATTCCAACAAAGTGCAATCAAAGAGGAACTTGATCACTCGTTGGTGTTGACCTGAATCAAGACTTTATCATAATCCTGCGAATCTGGGGCAAGTCCTTCTGAGGTTTAAACAGGGGCAAACCGCTACAAGGTTCAGACACTAGAGCAAATGGGTTCAAGCCATATCCTGGTATAATCACCGCCAAAGTTCTCATCCCATAAGAAATCCTTCAAATACCCGGCAGACTGGGGCAGACCATTTGAACCGGGGCAGATTAGTTGAACAGGGGCAATTTCCCTTCATGCTTTCAAATTGGTCAAGCTGACCATGCCAGAGACCAGCAATGGTTGAGGTCAACAAGCGTCAAAAGGCTTAGGGCTGAGCAAAAGTACGACTAACATGCATTGGTTAAGTCGCTACGCTCGCGCAATCCATATGCATTGGTTAAATTGCTACGCTCAGACTAACACACGTTGGTTAAATCGCTACGCTCGCACAGTCAATATGCTTTGGATAAGTCGCTCCGCTCAACATTTGTAAGTTGTCATGATATATCAGCTAGAAGCTAGGTTCTTACCAGAACGAGTATATCGCTTCTGCAAAGGATCCAACTAAGGGCGGGTTACCCATAATTTCTTTTGATTAAGGGAGAGTCCTTCCAACGCTCAATCAACATAAGTTACATCGCTTCGACGCTTATTCTGGGAAAAACTACCTCAAGAATAATTTGAAGCCAATTACTCCGAGGGTCAGTTAATCAAGGTCAAAACCCTTCCTGACTAAAATTTGGAATACTGGGGCAACCATCTCGAGATCATCTCATTGTACAACTGCTTCTGAATTCCTTTCATGACTTGGAATTTTGGAACAAACCATCTCGAGTTCATCTCAGGGTGCAATTGTTTCCAACTTCCTTTCACGACTTGGAATGCTGGGGCAAGCCATCTCGAGTTCATCTCATGGTACGACTGCTTCCAATTTCCGTTCAAGGAAAATTTCTTCATAGACCCAGACTAGGGCAAGTTGAGCTACACTGGGGTAGTTACTCAAGCAAGCTTATTCTCGTCAGCAAGAGTTGAGTGTCGGGGAATCATGTCATCACCCCATCAAATAACCTTAGCCTCTTGAAAGGGCCTCCCTATCATTGGGTTTCATCCCCACGACCTGGACTTGATACCTGTCAGAGCTTTGTAACCGAAATTAAACTTCCAAAGTCCAGTTCTCGTCTGGCAAATCCTTTAAAGTCCAGCTCTCGTCTGGCAAATCCTTTAAAGTCCAGCTCTCGTCTGGCAAAACCATTTTAAAGTCCAGTTCCCGTCTGAAAAACTACTTTAAAGTCCAGTTCTCGTCTGTCAAACTATTTTAAAGTCCAGTTCTCGTCTGGCAAACCATTTTAAAGTCCAGTTCCCGTCTGGAAAACTACTTTAAAGTCCAGTTCTCGTCTGGCAAACTATTTTAAAGTCCAGTTCCTGTCTAGAAAACTATTTTAAAGTCCAGTTCCCGTCTGGCAAACCATTTTAAAGCCACTTCACTTGGCACCTCCATTTTACCCTAAAAAGTCCAGTCTTCATTGGCAAACCATTTTAAAGTCCACCCTCGATGGCATCCTCATGAAACCAAAGTCCAATCCATTTGGCAACTACCAAATCCAGTCCTTGGTGGTATCCCCGACATGATTTTTTTATCCCCAGCATACCCGATCATTATCATAAGCACGACATATAACATCATATCATAATCATATAAAGCATTAGCATATCATTTGCATTCGCATCCTGCACTCCCTAGCAGTTGCACTGTTAGCTGCATGTTTGGGCATCATAACACATTGCATCACATAACAACTAGCAGGATCTAGGATCAGTTTGCAAGCATCTTGGCCAGTTCTCCAATGAAGTTGGCACTATGACTCTGAAAAGAGTTAATACCCCGCTAGTTCAAGGAATTCTACTCCCCATCAAGTCATTCTTCAACCATGCAGTTGATGATGATAATCCCCAGCAGCTATTGCTCTTATGGCTCCCCAAGCAGAGGTTATCTTAAAAATTTTCTTGAAGGCTTTCCCCCTGCAGAGTTGGTACAACGTCGTTCCTCTAATAGGAATTTTGGCTCAACTATTCCCCAACAAATTGTGTTTAGAGATACTGCTTTGGTATCATCGAAGAATCTTATTAGATAAGAGGCTGCTTCGACCACCCGAAGAATCTCATGTGTTTAGAGATACTGCTTTGGTATCATCGAAGATTCTTATTAGATAAGGTGCTGCTTCGACCACCCGAAGAATCTCAAGTTTTCAGAGACACTGCTTTGGTATCATCGAAGAATCTTATTGGATAAGATGCTGCTTCGACCACCCGAAGAATCTCATGTGTTTAGAGATACTACTTTGGTATCATCGAAGAATCTTATTGGATAAGAGGCTGCTTCGACCACCCGAAGAATCTCACGTGTTTAGAGATACTGCTTTGGTATCATCGAAGAATCTTATTGGATAAGAGGCTGCTTCGACCACCCGAAGAATCTCACGTGTTCAGAGATACTGCTTTGGTATCATCGAAGAATCTTATTGGATAAGAGGCTGCTTCGACCACCCGAAGAATCTCATGTGTTCAGAGATACTGCTTTGGTATCATCGAAGAATCTTATTGGATAAGAGGCTGCTTCGACCACCCGAAGAATCTCACGTGTTCAGAGATACTGCTTTGGTATCATCGAAGAATCTTATTGGATAAGGGGCTGCTTCGACCACCCGAAGAATCTCATGTGTTTAGAGATATTGCTTTGGTATCGTCGAAGAATCTTATTGGATAAGAGGCTGTTTTGACCACCCGAAGAATCTCATGTGTTTATACCACTTTGGCATCATCGAAGGACCTTAACGAATGAGGGACTGCTTCGACCATCCAAAGAGGATCGTTTATACCACTTTGGTATCACGAAGGACCTTAACGAATGAGGGACTGCTTCGACCACCCAAAGAGGCTTGTTTATACCACTTTGGTATCGCGAAGGACCTTAACGAATAAGGGACTGCTTCGACCACCCAAAGAGGCTTGTTTATACTACTTTGGTATCGCGAAGGACCTTAACGAATGAGGGACTGCTTCGACCACCCAAAGAGGATCGTTTATACCACTTTGGTATCGCGAAGGACCTTAATGAATGAGGGACTGCTTCGACCACCCAAAAAAGGCTCGGTTATACTACTCTGGTATCACGAAGAATCTTATTGGATAAGATGCCGGTTCGACCACCCAGAGAATATCAAGTTATCTCGTTCGTCTTTTGCATCATGCCATCCCGTTTTAGTATATCCTATCTCTCTGCATTTTACTTGCTCGTCGGACAAATTTTGGGGTCTTCTTGTATTTAATTGACTTTCACCCTAAAATGAACGCCATGCAGTTGTTCATTCTCCCAGATTCAAGGCAATTAGATAGGGGCATCTGTCATACCCCAAATTTGTCCAACCTGTTTCAAAATCTTCATTCGCCCGACTTTATTTTTTAATTTGCATCGCTTGTACATCGTAACGTTTTTTTTTAGCAAAAATAAACTTTTTAGCCTTTTTAGTCCAATAAATTTGTGACGTGTGACACTTTTTTATTTTTATTTTGTTATTATCTTATTTTATTATTTTTGCCTTATAATTTATTTTTTATAATATGTAAATATAATATAATTTTGATAAATTAGCTTAAATTTAGAATTGAATTAGAAATTATATTAGAATAGAATTTTTAATTAGAGTAGAATTTTAATTAGGATTTTATTTAAATTTATAATTAGATTTTTTATTTAATTAGAATATTATTTATAAAATTATGATTAGTCAATTAATTAGATTAGAAGTAGAAAATTAGAATAGAATTTGAATTAATTAAAATTGAATTAGGAGTTGAATTAAATTAGAAACTAGAAGAAAAAATAGAAGAGAGTGGTTAAATTAATGAATTATTAAAAGCAGAAAAAATAAAAAAATAAAAAAATAAAAAAGAATTGTAAAAAGAGGACAACACTGTAGAGATATTTTAAAAGAATTAGGGTTTGAGAAATTGGGTATAAAAGGGGAGTGTTTATTGTTTATCATCATCAATGAGAAACCCGAATTGCAAAACCCTAGCCGCTAAACCTCTTTTCTTCTTCTTCTCCCTTTCATCGGGAACCCTACCATCACCTTCTAAACATCACCCATCCATTTTAGCTTCGTCCGTGTTTCTGATAACTTCAACAAAAATCCCACAAACAAAACCATATCAGCACTCTTAAACACAATCCCTCCACCATTCTGTTTCTGGCCACACAAAACCAAAACTCTGCATATGCCTACTCCGACCACCACGTCGAATTTCTCTCCCACCTAAAATGCGGCCTTCTTCACCATCACAAAATCTCATTGTCGGATTTCTCTTGAAGCACGAAGCTGAGCGGTAGGATAAAGAACTGTTATAGTTAGCATCATCAATGTCTGCAAGCATCTCCTAGTCCAACATTAACGGTCTGCAACATTGTGGTAAGTCTTCCGACGAGAACTCTTTATTACAAAAACAACAACAGTCGGGTAATAGAACATTCTGCTGCATTAATAATATTAGCATCATCGCGGCGGGAAATTCGAAAACAACTCAGTGGTAATTTGTGCTTTACCTATTTTATTCAGTTCGTATATACTATTGCTGAGATTAGTTTTTGTTTTGTTTCGATAAAGATTCGACTTGAACTTGCTTTGATAATCTGGTCTACTATTTCGATTGTGTCCTTAGCTTTTGATTTCTTCTGCTGTTTTATGTTTATGTTTCAGATATCAGTTTTGGTTTTTGTCTGATTACCTTATTTACTTGCTTTTGTTATGATTGTATCAGATTCGTCTTATTGATTTTTGTTCAAAGTTGGATAAATGTTTCTTCTGAGCTAAGATTTTAGCCATTTTAGGTGATTTATTTGAGTATGTTTCATTTAGCAAATTGTGATTCGGTTACGCAATGTTTTCGTGAGTTGCATTTTGATGTTATCCTTCTATTTTGCGCTGTGATTTGTTTTATTCAAACATATTGCTATTGTTGTAAAGCTTGAATGTATGTCTTCTGTTTCCCCAAACGTGTTGCTTCTGTTGTGATGAAGAGTAGCTTTTCATTTTCTCAAACATGTCGTTACTACATAAGTTAAATATATAAGTTATTGTTATGATGCTTCTGCGGCTTGTGTTTGTTGTCATAACTGATATTATAATGCTGCTACTGCATTTTAATTGTTATATTTGAGTGGAAGATGTATTTTGCCATAATTTATTTTGTTTTAAATTCTTTGATATTATTGTCTTAGTGTATCCTGTTTTCTTAAGAAAATGATGTACAATGCCCTTAATTCAAAGTGGAATACGTTTTTCTTAATGTTCAGTTTGAAATTGGTTTTGTTTGGCTTGATTTATATTAATGGTTATTGGTTTATAATATCATGTATATATACTGATCTTAATGTGTGTTTCTTCTTATCTATATAGTATAGATGTAGATCCTGATAGTTGTAGTTTTTAATGCATATAGTGCTACTTTTTTACATGTGTGTAGTTTCTTTTAGTTTCATGTATATATTTAATTTGTGGATTATGTTTGTATATATTATTATTATTATTATTATTACTATTATTATTATTATTATTATTATTTTATTATTATTATTATTATTATTATTAGATTTTTTTTGAAGTAATAGAATTTGATTTAGAAAAATTGCTCATTTGATTTGATTCACCTTTCAAAGTTTGAGCCCATTTTGTGCACTCCTCTTATTTTATGTAAATATCTTATTATTCTATTTTTTTAATTAGTTTTTTAGACTATTAATTAATTAATTGTTCTACTAATTGAGTCATTGATTATTGTTCCATGTAAATAACATTGAGTATTATTTTTTTAATCGGATTTTCAATCCATAGCTTCAACAATTCCATGTAATTATACCGTCAAATTTTCTTAAACATTAAATTGAAATTTTGTTGCGTTATGACCATGCATACGACACTTCAATCACGTGGTCGTCATGTATAAATCGGCTTTGAACGATAAGCTCGATTCAATTTATTCTATGTGCTCAATCTCGTTTTTTACTATCCTCATTCGATAAAGATGTACCCCCACTACCAAAATGTAATAATTTTTAACACTTTTATTTTGTTTATGCTTTAATGCTTTAAAATCCTTTTTAAAAATAAATTCTCGATTTACCGAGCCATTTTCACCCTTGTAAGTCGAGTGCTTTCAAAGCCTCGCCATCAACATATTGATCACAATACACAACATTTTAAAGCTTAATCCTGGGCTTCCTTACAGTGATACCTATTTGATCAATTATTTCTAGTTGGTCACTTAGAAGACTAGCCCACTATGCTAGTGCACACGTTTAAAATTCAATTTCAAATCTCTATTCGCATTAAAATTTTCTTCAAATCAAAATTAAAACACTTAATTATATTTAAACACTATTTCAATAAGGATGAAAAAGAGAGAGTTCCAAGTCTTTGGTTCTCTCTCCCAATTGTTTGGGTCCGAGAAGTCTTTCTTAAGCTCGAACATTTGTCTTCTAAAAACAATAAACAAATTCAAATTTATTTTCCTAAACATAGATGAAAAAGAGAGAGCCCCAAGTCTTTGGTTCACTCTCCCGATTACTTAGGGACCAATGAGTCTTTCTCGAGCTTTGAGTGATCGTCATTCAATTAATACACACTAATCACATCAAACATCTTTCATAATATTGGATGAGGAAAGGAGAGAGTTCCAAGTCTTTGGTTCACTTTTCCGATTACTTAAAGTCCGAGAAGTCTTTCTCAAGCTTCGAGTAATCCTCATCCGTTAAAATACTTTTACCACGTCCCATCGTTCAAAGTCTTCCAAACAAAACCACTCTTTGGGATGAAAAAGAGAGAGTTCCAAGTCTTTGGTTCACTCTCCCGATTACTTAGGGACCGAGGAGTCTTTCTCGAGCTTTGAGTGATCGTCATCTGATCCATCTACTCGAACCGTACCCATTTCCTTCCTTTCTAGATGAAAAAGATAGAGCTACAAGTCTTTTGTTCACTCTCCCGATTACTTAGGGACCGATGAGTCTTTCTCGAGCTTTGAGTGATCGTCATCCGATTAACCCACTCAAACACATCTTATCCTTTCGCATTTGAGGTTGAAAAAGAGAGAGTTCCAAGTCTTTGGTTCACTCTCCCGATTACTTGGGGTCTGAGAAGTCTTTCTTAAGCTTCGAGTAACACCTCTAATTAAACATCTAATACCTCTAAACACTAATTCCTCGCCCCCGTGCGACATATAGTTCAAACAATCCTTTTATCGAGAACATTGTTTAGTCCTTTCTTCCGCGCATAACAGACTCGTGCTTCAGCCTCCCCTAGCGAGCAGACAAGCCAATGTTTACCAGTTAGAATGCGACCTAAACTCTCGTTCATTCCAAACACAAACCTTTTAGCAAATCGGAGGCCGAACTACGGCTGCTCTGATTTCTCACATCCGTTGAGAATACGTAGGCATAGGATTGCGATGATCCTAGCGAGCACAATTCCTAAACCTTTACCCGTAGTCCCATGAACTACGAACGCTCTGATTTTCCACTTCTTACAAGTGAAGATACGTAGGCACAAGGGCCCCAATCCTTGGCGAGCACCCTGTCTTAAAACCACCATTTTCCCATTAGCAAGCAATCCTTTTAGAAGATACACAAACCTATCTAATTTCTCTCACGAATCGAATCAAGAGGTTCCCGTTGAGTACAATGGATGTAGAGGGTGCTAATACCTTCTCTCTATGTAATCGACTCCCGAACGTAGAATATTGGTTGCGATGACCATGTTCTTATCCCTTTATAGGTTTTATTGATATTTTCCTATTCCTTCCTTGGAATGAATAAAGTTCGATGGCAACTCTGTTTCGAACAGTATTTTCCGCGTCCATCGCGAGAATCGTATTTTTCGAGGTACGACAGATGGCGACTCTCTGACATTTGCATATGGCAAGAAGCAGGTTCCTCCTGTAGCAGAAGTTTTCAAGAGCGCTGGGCATATCTTCGATCATACCTCTGCCATGGTAATTGAAGATGGGGTTGATGACAAAGAAGCCTCCGCAAGCTGGATCCGACAGGCTGAACCTGGTGAAGAATTGAAGAACTGGAAGACCATCGAAATACCCCAATTCTTCCCTCTTCAAAAGTAAAGTTTTAATTAATTTTCAAAACCCTACGCTCTGCCCAAGGCGTAGTGGAGCTTTGTATCGGGCCCCCTGATGTTTCGAAACATGTTTAACGTGAATAAATTTTGATTTGCATTCAATTTTTGCTCATTTTCTTTTCTACTTTTTCATAATTAATGGCATTTCTTTCGCACACTCACTTTCCTAAATAAGCTGCATAAATCATAAACATGCAGAGACACTACCGAGGTCCTTGATATCGACACTGCTGTAGGCCTTTATGATTTTGATTGTCCAATATACCGAGCGGATGAGGAAGACGAGAATGAGCTCCCCAACGAATTGGCTAGGTTGCTGCAGCAAGAAGAGAAGGTCATTACGCCGCATAAGGAGGATGTCGAGATTATCAACCTCGGTTCAGAAGAAAATAAAAGGGAGATAAGGGTTGGCGCGTCTCTTCAGGATATTGTCAAGGTAAAGTTGGTAGGGCTCCTTCGAGAATATGCTGATGTATTCGCGTTGTACACAAGTTGCCGCTCAAAGAAGAGTGTCATGCCGTCAAGCAGAAGTTGAGAAGAACCCGTCCTGATATGGCTCTGAAAATCCGTGATGAAGTCCGAAAACAATTCGATGCAGGGTTTTTAGCAGTGGCCAAATATCCGCAATGGGTTGCAAATATCGTTCCCATGCCGAAGAAGGATGGAAAGGTCCGTATGTGTGTGGATTACCGCCACTTAAACAGAGCAAGTCCTAAAGATGATTTTCCATTACCTCACATTAATGTGTTGGTAGATAATACGACTCAGTTCTCCGTTTTTTCCTTCATGGATGGATTCTCTGGTTACAATCAAATTAAGATGGATCCAGAGGACATGGAAAAAACCACGTTCATTACACCCTGGGGCACGTTCTGTTACAAGGCAATGCCATTTGGATTGAAGAATGCTGGGGCGACATACCAACGTGCAATGGTAACACTCTTTCATGATATGATTCATAAAGAGATCGAAGTGTACATTGATGACATGATTGCTAAGTCCCAGACTGAAGAAGAGCATTTGGGTAATCTGGAAAAGTTGTTCGCCAGACTGAGGAAGTTCAAGTTGAGACTTAATCCCAACAAATGTATATTCAGGGTGCGGTCTGGAAAGTTGTTGGGCTTTATCGTAAGCTAGAAAGGGATTGAGGTGGATCCTGATAAAGTAAGGGCGATTCAGGACATGCCTGCACCAAAGACCGAAAAAGAGGTCCGTGGATTTCTAGGGAGGTTGAATTATATCACAAGATTTATTTCACATCTCACAGCCACTTGCAAGCCAATTTTTAAATTACTCAGGAAAGATCAGCCGGTTGTATGGAATGATGAATGCCAAGGGGCATTTGATGCAATCAAAGAATATTTGCAAGAACCACCGATCTTGATACCACCAGTTCCTGGAAGGCCACTCATTATGTACTTAACTATGCTAGAAGAATCCATGGGTTGCGTATTAGGACAACAAGATGATTCATGCAAGAAAGAGCATGCTATATACTATCTCAGCAAAAAATTTAACGACTGTGGGACTAGATACTCTTTGCTTGAGAAAACTTGTTGTGCACTTGCATGGGCTGTTAGACGACTCAGACAATATATGCTGACGCACACCACATACTTAATCTCCAAGATGGATCCAATCAAATACATCTTCGAGAAACCTGCTCTTACCGGAAGGATAACCCAGCGGCAAATGCTTCTATCTGAATACGACATCCATTACGTCACTCAGAAAGCTATAAAGGGCAGTGTGTTAGCAGATCATTTAGCCCATCAGCCTGTGGAAGAGTACCAGCCTTTGAGATTTGACTTCCCAGATGAGGATATCATGATGGCAAAAGATTACGAGGAGTCAGGGCCAGATGAAGGGCCAGAACCAGGAGAGCGATGGACTCTTATGTTCGATGGTGCTTCTAACTCTTATGGACACGGAATTGGGGCAGTGATTACATCTCCAAAAAATTTTCACTTGCCGCTTACGGCCAAACTCTGTTTCCCGTGCACTAACAATATGGCTGAGTACGAGGCATGTATACTAGGGCTAGAAGAAGCCATTGACTTGAGAATCAAAACTCTCGATGTGTTTGGAGATTCTGCTCTAGTAATTTACCAGATAAGAGGCGATTGGGATACCAAGCATGAAAATTTAATTCCATATCGGGATTATGTGGCCAAATTGCTTCCCTGATTCGATGATATCACTTTTGCTCACATACCTCGAGAAGAGAATCAAATGGATGACGCTTTGGCAACTCTGGCATCCATGTACAAGTTGATATGGCCAAATCATAGACCATCTATTGATTTGCGACGCTTTGAAGAGCCCGCGCATTGTCTGACTGCTGATAAAGACGCAGATGAAAAGCCGTGGTTTTATGATATAAAACGATATCTTGAAAAGCACGAATATCCTGAAGGAGCCCTGGGTATCGACAAAAGAACTTTGCGAAGATTGGCATCCAACTTCTTCCTCAACGGAAATGTATTGTACAAGCGCAACCATGACACTGTTTTGCTTAGATGTGTGGAGAAACGTGAAGCTGAACAGATTCTAAAGGACATTCATGATGGCTGCTTTGGAACTCATGCGAATGGACATACCATGGCAAAGAAAATATTGAGAGGAGGCTATTATTGGCTCACCATGGAAGCAGATTGTTATCATCATGCCCGAACTTGTCACAAGTGCCAAATATACTCTGATAAGATTCATGTACCCACCACTCCATTGAACGTCTTAACCTCACCATGGCCTTTCTCCATGTGGGGAATAGATATGATTGGGATGATTGAACCAAAAGCTTCAAACGGACATCGCTTCATACTTGTGGCCATAGATTATTTCACCAACTTGGTTGAAGCTGCTTCATATACCAACGTTACTAAGCAAGTAGTCGCTCGCCTCTTGAAACACAACATTATATGCAGATATGGAGTGCCTAACCGCATCATCATTGACAATGGGTCGAATCTCAACAACAAAATGATGGACGAGTTGTGCGCCAGTTTTAAAATAGAACACCATAACTCGACACCATATAGACCCAAAATGAATGGAGCCGTAGAATCAGCCAATAAAAATATCAAGAAAATCATCCAGAAGATGGTGGTCACGTACAAAGATTGGCACGAGATGTTACCCTTTGCACTACACGGCTACCGCACTTCAGTACGAACTTCAACAGGGGCAACTCCCTACTCGTTGGTTTATGGCATGGAGGAAGTTCTCCCAATAGAGGTCGAAATCCCTTCGCTGAGGGTTTTAATGGAAGCTCAAATTGATGAAGCCGAATGGGTAAAGACGAGGTTTGAAGAACTTAATCTCATTGAGGAAAAGCGCTTGACAGCCATATGCCACGGCCAGCTTTATCAGAGGAGAATGAAGAGAGCCTTAGACAAAAGAGTGCATCCCAGGACATTCGCACAAGGAGACTTAGTACTCAAGAGGATCATGGCTATGTATAATGAATCTAGGGGCAAATGGACGCCGAACTACGAAGGCCCATATGTGGTAACAGAAGCATTCTCTGGTGGTGCCTTAAAGCTCGCAACCATGGATGGGGAGGAGTTACCTTATCCAGTGAATGCAGATTTGGTCAAACGATACTTTGCCTAAAAAAAGTGGAATAATAAAGCCGCTAAGTCGAAAACCTGAAAGGGCGACTTAGGCAAAATTGGCTATCCCGGTGAACCGAAAACCCGAAAGGGCGATTCAGGCAAAAATTAGGGATAAAATAAGAATAGGCCCGCTGAGTTGAAAACCCGAAAGGGCGGCTCAGGCAAAAAAAGGAGTCCCGGTGGATTGAAAACCCGAAAGGGCGATCCAGGCAAAAGTTAGGGGCAAAATTCCAAGGCAAAGTATCCATTATGCATGATTACTTGACCCTAGTACATAATCAAGAGACATAATTGATCCGACCATTTTTCTACGAAGCAAGGTGTTGAAGACTTCCAAAGCCATAGGGATTATAGCAGTGTCGAAACTCAAAGGAACTCTGATTTTTTCCATTATGTTTTTCTTGCACTGTAATCACCTCATTAAGGGATTACACCTTTGTATTTACCCATTCAAGGGTCAAATCAATATAAAGAGAGATGTCTCAATTAAATTGTGCTCACTCTTTTACTTTATCTGATTGTTTGCAAATTAATTTTATTTTGATAATTTGTGTTCAAAACTTCAGCTAAAAAATAAAATATAACTTTTTGATAAGGTATAGAACTTGTTTTGATGATTCGAAGATATTGGGGAAAATAGATGGTCTCCAAGAAAAATATCAACAGGTAGAAGCATTGAATTAGTCGTCAGCTGCCCAGGCTGGTTATCATGAAAAGCATTCTCTTTCCAAAGGGGTTGTATGACGTGGCTCCCCCCAGCATCGAGTTCAAGAACTAAACTGGGGCAATCAGTTCCCCCGGTCGTCATGGAGTATCTAAATCTGGGATGTCAAATAGTCTAATCCTCTCACTATCCCCACAGAAAGCCCAATCTTTTGTTGGAAACTAAAAAAAAAGCCAAGTTTTGTTCGAGATACTGCTTCGGTATCATCGAAGAGCCTTAATGGATAAGGTGCTGCTTCGACCACCCGAAGAATCTCAAGTTTTGTTCGAGATACTGCTTTGGTATCATCGAAGAGCCTTAATGGATAAGGTACTGCTTCGACCACCCGAAGAATCTCAAGTTTTGTTCGAGATACTGCTTCGGTATCATCGAAGAGCCTTAATGGATAAGGTGCTGCTTCGACCACCCGAAGAATCTCAAGTTTTGTTCGAGATACTGCTTTAGTATCATCAAAGAGCCTTAATGGATAAGGTGCTGCTTCGACCACCCGAAGAATCTCAAGTTTTGTTCAGAGATACTGCTTTGGTATCATCGAAGAGCCTTAATGGATAAGGTGCTGCTTCGACCACCCGAAGAATCTCAAGTTTTGTTCAGAGATACGGCTTTGGTATCATCAAAGAACCTTAATGGATAAGGGACTGCTTCGACCACCCAGAGAATGTCAGACTATTTTGTTCATCTTTCGCATCCTGCCATCTCGTTCTAGTATCTCACTGCATTGTACTTGCTTGTCGGACAAATTTTAGGGTCTTCTTGTATCTAATTGACTTCCACCTCAAAATGAACATCATGCGGTAGTTCAGTCTTTCGGGTTCAAGGCAATTAGATAGGGGCATCTGTCATACCCCAAATTTGTCCTACCCTCTCATTCTCTTTCACTAAGTATTTGTGTCAATTCATGAACACTCTAGATAGTCATTTGGGCTTTTGATTTTGTTTTTAAGATTTGGATTATGAAGGCCTCGTTTATGCTCGTGGTAATTATAAGTTCTTGCCAAAATGAAGGTGTCAAGAAGAAAAATGTTTCATCTTTCCCATGATCAAATCTCAAAACAAGATTGACGTTTCAAGTTATATGACTGGTTTATTTTGTAAGGTCTAACGAATTGGTTTTATTAATTTTAAGTCATATATCAAGATGGGTTAAAGTTGCACTCCAACGTGATGCTAAGAATATTTGGTCATATTTTAATTCCAAGACTGGACTCGTTGCATGTTTAGGCATAATGTGAATTACTTTAAAATATAAGGGAAATCATTAGAGTAAAGCATGAGTGCATTAAGATGGTCTAAACTATCAAGATAAAAGAGTAAAAATCAAAATTTGAGTCAATTATAGAAGACATGATCATTGGTCATTACTAGCCATGTGGAACTTGCTTCAAAAGTTGTTTCAAAGTTAACTCATACCAGAATGTTTCAATTTGTTTTCACACCATGAATCCAGTTTCACAAGCAATGATTCAAGCTACTTAAAGGTTTGTTGAATTATTTGGTTATTTCCTCATTTAAGTTTTGAGGATATTAGGATAATTTCAATCCATACATCAAGTCAACGTGAGAACCAGGCAAGTTATGTTGTTTGAGCCTTTTCCGGATTTCAAAGCTGTGTTGGGATTATTACAAGATGGACTCAGTACATTTGAGTGCAAACATATTTTAATAAATAGACTCTAAGTATTTGATATAAGACATGGAAGGACATGATGCGTACAAAACCATGGAGATGAAAATACAGTCGGATGGAATTCAATGATTTTTTCCTAAACTACAAAATACAGCCCGTCGCAATTCTCTATGCAGAGTTCTGTTACGATCCTACTTAGTGTGCATTTGTCACCTGCAATCAGTTCCTAAAGAGCTTCATCAGTCTTCAACCATCTTTCTTCCACAATGTACTAAGACCGTCTCAAAGTCATACCAATTCTTCAACATCTTCTTCGATCAACCGGCGACAGGTTCATCTTCCATTTGAAAGCAGCCGTATGTACCTTGCATTCAACAAAACGAGTTGCAATCAGTCCACGATGCGAAGACGACGAGATAACAGCAAGCACCAAAATTGCAGCTATAAGCCAAGTTGGTTGACACAAAAACAGCATTAGGATTAGTGAAATAATCTAAACCAGATGCTAAGTGACATTCAAGGATACATACTACAGAGTTTGGACTTAAACTCAGAAAATCTTCAAGGTTACTTCCGTGTATTTCGTGAACGTCGTGCCGTGTTTTTCCAGCTACCTGTCAAGACAGTTCACCCCAAAACCTCCTGCATATATCTCGCCTCGTTACCCTTGCACCTGAGAAATCAAGAAATTCAGAAATTGGTGATGCTGGAAGAATATAGAAGGATATGATGTTGGAGACTCCTGAGAGCCTTACCGAATGCAGATACTGACCGACTTGCATTCTTGAGGGATTTCTCTAGATGATCAAAGGATGAGGTTGGATCAAAAGATTGAATCGGTTGGCCGTTCTTAGAGAAGAACACCTGATATGCACTTGAGAAGTAATGGATGTAAAGCCAGGAACAATCATGCCCAACTTCACCTGCATTATGTGATTCAGGTACTTTGTTCCCAATAATGATATCTGAAATGAGAAACCACTGCATGAGATCAAAAACAGACTGATCAGAAAAAAAACAAGCAAATGATTCTTTTGCCAATGTAAATCTAAGGTGTCACATCTCGCTTCAAACAACCAAAAAGAGGTCCACTGCCACGCACTTTTGAGGATTTTTGGGAAAATGATGACACAATGTCACTGCCCTGCAATTGTGATGCTTACTAGGTTAGTCGACAATTACAAGACGGTGAAGTGTGGAGATTATTTTTAATCTGAAAATAGACCTAGAGAATTCAGGAATACCTCTCTTACATGTAAATGGACGAAAACTACTAAAACTTCACTTGTGCTGCGACATTTGGAAGTGAACCGAAAAGAGGTAGAAGATACACCGTTGTCCGTTTTTCATATTCAGTATCCTGAGTGGCTCGACCATGGAGTGCCGAACAATACTTTGGCTGCGCGTGAAATTTTGTAAAGGTAATACCATTTGCCATCAAATCTAGGCCCGACAGTGGTGCACTGCAGTGCAGGTATTGGTAGAGCTGGAACATACTGCACAATTCATAACGCAATTCAGAGGATACTTGCTGGTGGTGTGTTTGCTATAGACATTGCCAATACAGTATGTGTTCAGATCTCAGCGTATTAGCAACAGGTGTTAACGTGCATACCAGGTCCTGAATTCTTGTTTAGACTTCCCTTGAGCAATTTGGTTATAGGAGATGTTAACAAAATCAGGGTATTGACTCTCTTGACATCCAAACCGCCATGTATTAAGTTGCCCATAGTAATACCTGAAATAAGAAATAGTTGTTAAATCAGGGTCAAGCACCACAAAGTTGGACACAATCCTTAAAGTAAGAAAATACACAAGGCGTTGATATCACTAGAATCCAAAGTCAGAGAGGTCTATTCCAGGTATCATGTTTGCTGATACCAATTAACCATGGTTCCTCGCCAAACTTCAAAATCATCCATTATGTCTACCTCTTGCGACATCAAGAAAAAACTGAATGACAAAAAATAGCATCAGAGACAGCATCATCCTAAAAAAAAACACAATGGCTTCATAGAGTAAAGTCGAAATTAGGCTAACCTCGGTTTAAATCCCTCGTGCTTAAGTCATGACCCCATTGTTGAGCTCTTCATCAACACGAGCTTCACGACAAATCTTTTCAACTTTCACTCGTCACGCCTGAGACCAAAGTGCAAGAGATGAGTAGTACATACAAAGTCCAATGAAAAAAACTCACGATCAATTGAACAGAATTACCATAAAAAAGAATTTCTACACTCCATTTCCAACTGAATGTAACAGCACCGATACTTAGCCAAGTCTCAAAAGTAGTAATCACCTCCAAGAAGTTAAGAACCCAGTTTCATTCTCGCAAAAAGCTGTGTCCTTCGTTTGAGAACTGCCTCCCAAACTGTGTTCGTCAAACTCATACCTAGACGCACAAAAATACATGAGTATTTACAGGTGAAAATAGGGGAGTAAAACACCATACTATTACACAGTAAAAATTACAAGAGTTTATGGTGAAAAAAGGGGGTAAAATGGTATCTTTTCGCAGTGAAAATCTGGGTAAAAACAAATATTCCCAAAAATGGTTAACATACAAGAAATCACAAAGAAAGGGGTTTGAAATCATGCTGTTTTCACCCAGAGGTTTACATGAATTGAAAAAAACCCTAGCCTCAAGCATATATATAAGGTTACTATTCGCTCAAGAGGAGGAGGCGGAAAAATTGAAAGAGAAAACCCTAATATTTTTTCCCAAAAAAACCTACCCTTTTTGCTCAGCACATAAACCATTTTCGAAAGGTGTTTCAAAAACGCAGTTGAGTAAAAGAAGAAGAAGAGATCAAGACTCAAAGAGGGGAAGGCGAAGATTACCTGAACATACTCTAAAGCTGATTCTGAAGAGTTCTTCAAGAGGTACACTTTTAAGCTCCGTCTCCTTTCAATTTGAGGGTGTTACTCGATTTCATGTTGTATGAATTCTCTGAGTAGTATAGTTGCCTTCTTTTGCATGGATTGTGTGATTTCTGTGTAAGCTGAGAACTAGGGTTTCTATTTGAAAAGTGTTTGATTTGTTTGATTGATTAGGGTTTTTTTAGTAATTTTTGAGCTTGGATCGGGAGTTAGGACGATGTTTTGGTTAGGATTTATTCAAGGTTTTTTTTTTGGTTAGTTTTTGCCGGAGAAGGTGATGGTCGTCGTTGATCACCGTTTTTCTCCAGCCTCGTACTTTGCTTCCGGTGAGATGAAAATTTTGAGATATGAGAGAGTTTGGAAGGTAGAGAGAGAGCTGCGGAGCAAGAGTGTTAGGTTGACCTAGGGTTCACTGAACCCTCTTTCTCCTTCCGCGTGGACTTTGGCTGTAATGGGCCTGGGAGTTTTTCTGATTGCACCCCCCAGTTCTTGACTACCCTGACCCATTGGTTTTCCTTTTTATTTATTCATTTTATTTAAACTTAACATTTTATTTGTTTTAGTATATTTTAAAACAAATACTTCAAAAATATTTATTTATTTTTTCTGTTAAAATTTTTTTTGAATTGTTAATAATTTTATTAAAATCTTTTATTTGATAATAATTAATTTATTTAATAATTAATATTATTAAATAATTGATTTTAATTTGATTATTTATTTTAAATTAGGTTTTTCTTTTAATTCAAAGACAACATAAAGATACTCAAATTTTTTTTTTAAATTCCATTCTAATTTTAATTAATAATTATCTTAATGATTTGTTTTTTTCTTCTTTAATTCCAAATAATCTAAAGCAAATTAATTTGAATCCTTTTATTTTACTAAATCTTAGATAATTAGGATATTAACTAAGTTAACATGCCTTGATTAACCTATTCCCCATTTTATTTAATTTATGATCTTTTGTGTGATGTTTGTGCATGTTTGATTATTAAATTTCAATTATATTTATGTTGTGCACATTTTCAAAACCGATTATAAAAAAAACTAATATCTTGACTTAATGTCAAGCCCATTTTCAAACCCCATTGTAAGCCGATTGTTTTTACGATCGCCATCGACCTTATAGCCTCCTCTTGGGCTTTGTACAACGATGTTTTGCCACAAATTTCCCATATGAAACTCAAATCTAATTCTTTTCCAAACTTGACCCAACGTCAAGTATTTTCAAACAAGTTTAATCATCAACTTCCAATAACACTTAATCATATCAAATCCTCCTATCCTTGTAAGTCGAGCGCTTTGGCCTTGCCATTGACCTTACCCTGTACCATAGGACCTCCTATCCTTTAATTCCACTGTGCTCTTTCCACACGCAAATTTCAAGCCTTGATTCATATCAAGCATTTGTCTTAAATCAAACTAAAATACTTAATAACTATTTAAACACAATTTCAATATTAGATGAAAAGAGAAGAGTCCCAAGTCTTTGGTGCTCTCTCCCAATTGTTTGGGTCTGAGGAGTCTTTCTTAAGCTCAAACAATTGTCTTCTAAAAATGATAAACAAATTCAAACCTATTTTTCCTAAGCACTTAGATGAAAAAGGGAGTGTTCCAAGTCTTTGGTTCACTCTTCCGATTATTTAAAGTCCGAGAAGTCTTTCTTGAGTTTTGAGTAATCGTCATCCGATTAATACACTCTAATCATATTAAACATCTTTCATAATATTAGATGAGAAAAGGAGAGAGTTCCAAGTCTTTGGTTCACTCTTCCGATTACTTGAGGTCCGAGAAGTCTTTCTTAAGCTTCGAATAATCCTCATCCGTTAAGATACTTTAACCACATCCTATCGTTCAAACGCCATTGAAACAATCCCTTTTGTGATGAAAAAGAAAGTGTTCCAAGTCTTTGGCTCGCTTTCCTGATTACTTGGGCCCGAGAAGTCTTTCTTAAGCTTCAAGTAATCGTCATCCGTTCAACTTATTCAAACCATACTAAATTCTATCCTTTCACATTTGAGGTTGAAAAAGAGAGAGCTCCAAGTCTTTGGTTCACTCTCCCGATTACTTGGGTCCGAGAAGTCTTTCTTAAGCCTCAAGTAATCGTCACTTCTAGTTAAATATCTAATACCTCTAAACACTAATTCCTCGCCCCCGTGCGACATACAGTTCAAACAATCCTTTTATCGAGAACATTGTTTAGTCCTTTCTTCCACGCATAACAGACTTGTACTTTAGCCTCCCCTAGCGAGCAGACAAGCCAATATTTAGCAGTTAGAATGCGACCTAAACTCTCGTTCATTCCAAACACAAACCTTTTAGCAAACCGTAGGCCGAACTACGGCTGCTCTGATTTCTCACATCCGTTGAGAATACGTAGGTATAGGATTGTGATGATCCTAGCGAGCACAATTCCTAAACCTTTACCCGTAGTCCCATGAACTATGAACGCTCTGATTTTCCACTTCTTACAAGTGAAGATACGTAGGCACAAGGGCCCCAATCCTTGGCGAGCACCCTGTCTTAAAACCACCATTTTCCCATTAGCAAGAAATCCTTTTAGAAGATACACAAACCTATCTAATTTCTCTCACGAATCAAATCAAGAGGTTCCCGTTGAGTACAATGGATGTAGAGTACAAGAAATCCTTTTAGAAGATACACAAACCTATCTAATTTCTCTCACGAATCAAATCAAGAGGTTCCCGTTGAGTACAATGGATGTAGAGGGTGCTAATACCTTCCCTCTATGTAATCGACTCCCGAACCTAGAATATTGGTTGCGATGACCATGTTCTTATCCCTTTATAGGTTTTATCGATATTTTCCTATTCCTTCCTTGGAATGAATAAAGTTCGATGGCGACTCTGTTTCGAATAGTATTTTCCGCGTCCATCGCGAGGATCGTATTTTTCGAGGTACGACAGCCAGAAGGTGTCCTTAGGGGACCAGTTTGAAAGGATTTCTAGACCGGACATATCCAACATCGCTGAAGCAAGCAGGATGACGCGTAGTGGCCGTGTCTTTGGGCCTACGCCACCTCCAAAAGCTATTGAAGAGATTGTCAGAGGAAAGACTGCTGAAGTTCCACAAGCCCATAAAAGGTTGGAGATTCTTGATGAGACGGTATCACCACAGGAGGCAGAGGATCTCTTAAAATTGATTAAAAGAAGTGATTATAAGGTGGTGGACCAGCTTCACCAAACCCCTTCGAGAATTTCTGTGCTTTCACTGCTGTTCCACTCAGAAGCTCATAGGAAGGCATTGCTGAAAGTACTTATGCAACTGCATGTGTCACAAGGGATCACCGTAGATCAATTTAATGGAATTGTATCTAACATTACTGCCTGTCACTCCTTGAGTTATCATGATGGAGAGCTGCCCGTGGAAGGAAGAAATCATAACAGAGCTTTGCATATATCTGTGAAGTGTTTGGACGATGTCTTAGCCCGAGTGCTGGTGGATACGGGTTCATCACTAAATGTCATGCCAAAGTCCATTTTGGCCAAACTCTCATATACGGAGACGGTGATGAAGCCTAGTATGTTTATTGTGAAGGCGTTTGATGGCTCTCGCAGGGCTGTTATCAGAGAAGTAGACCTTCCTATACTAGTAGGCCCACATATTTTTAAGATGACTTTTCAAATCATGGATATCAACCCAGCGTACAGCTGTTTGTTGGAAGACCATGGATTCATGCTGCTGGTGCAGTAATGTCCACACTCCACCAAAAAATGAAGTTTGTGGTTGATGGAAAGGTTATCACCGTATCTGGCGAAGAGGATTTGTTGATCAGTCACCTCTCATCATTCAGATATGTTGAAGCGGACGAGGGCACATTTGAAACCTCTTTTCAAGCCTTAGAGATCGCAAACGCTGAATTCTGGGAAGTAAAAGAGCAGTATATGGCGGTAGATCCATCGTTTTCTTCTTTGAAGGGTGCAAAGGCAATGCTCGAGAGGGGCAATCTTGAAGGTTGGGGTCAAGTGATTCACGTTCCCGAGAAGAATAACCGTTTTGGGCTGGGATACGAGTCTCAGATGAAGGGAAGTGCCCAAGGTTCATCTAGGACAAGAGTAAAGATTTTCCAAGAAGTGTTCCACAGTGCAGGATTTATCCACGACAAGGAAGTAGTTGTTGTAGAAGACAATGCAACTGATTCAACGACACCATGTCTGGTGTACCACAACACCGCTGAATTAAATAACTGGGAATCGATTGACCTACCTGAAGTTTTTTCGTTGTCAGAGTAATTTATTTTTGTTTTCTCAAAATCCTTTTGCTCTGCCCAAGGCTTAAGGATCATTTGTAGGCCCCCCTTTTGTAACACCCATTTTAATTATTTAGTCACTTTATTATTATTTTAAAAATTATATGTTGGTGTGCCCTTTGGTGGGGGTGTATTTGATGATGTTTGGTGGGTGTCCCTAATGTGGGAGGACTATTGGTGATATTTTGGTGTGAAATATAGTAATATAAAAATAATAGTAACATTGGTGGGGGTGTTATTATTATTATTATATTTATTATATTTGTTACTATTATTAATATTATTATTATTTTGGTGAAATAATAATATTAGTATTATTATATTATTATTATATTATTTTTATTAATATTATTATTATTATTGGTGTGATAATATTATTATTATTATAATTATAATTATTGTTGGGTGTATCACTATTATTATTATTATGTTGAATATTACTATAATATTATAATAGTATTATATTATATTATATTATTATTATTATTATAATGATTATTATAATAATTATTATTAGAATTATTATTGGGAATATTAGTGGTTGGAATAAGTAAAATAAGAGGTGAAAGGGTTATTGGGAAGTTAGAATGGAAATATGAAAAGTCACGATAGAAACCGTGAGGAAGGAAATATGAAGGGGTAGCAAGGAGATATTAGAAAAGTTGGAATGGAGAGGAAAGGGATTACCATAGGCGTGGGATATTGGTGTGATAATAATAATAGTATTATTATTATTATTATTATTACTATTATTATTATTAGTGTTATTATTATTATTATTATTAAAAGTATTATTATGATTATTGGAGAGATAATAATATTATTATTATTGTTATTATTAATAGTATTATTATTATTAAGATTATTATTATTATTATCATTATTATTATTATTAGAATTATTAATATTATTATTATTATTATTATTATTATTATTATTATTATTAATATGTGGTATTATTAATATTAGTAAGATTATATTAGTATTATTATTATTATTAAGATTATTAATATTATATTATTTTATTAGTTATTATTATTGGGATTAGAATAATTAAAAAGGGAAATAGAATATGAGGGGTTAGGAGAGTTACGATACATTTTAGAAAATTGAGAAAAAGAGCTATAGAAAGAGAGAAGAGGAAAGAACGAGGAAAGTGAAAAAGAACGAAGGAAAAAGGGAACGAAGAACGGAAGAGGAAGGAGAAGGCCAAGAGACCAATTCTAGGAGGAATTCTATCGATCGACCAATTGTCAAGGTAAGGGGGGAGAAATTTGATTGGGAATGGTTTATACATGTATAGGGTAGAGGGGATTCCTTAACCCCGTAGGAATTTATCGTTATATAAAGTTTTATATTGGCATGCTATGATTATTGTTGATGTTGGGGGATTGATGAATGCTGATGATGCATTTTGGGGTATATATATATATGGTGATGATGTTACTGTAGTATTGATCCATTTTGTTGGATTGTTGATGTTACTGTAGTGTTGATAGTAACTAGGAATATAAAGCTGATGAGATTATGTGTTGTTACCGTAGTGTTGGCAATGACAGTGATTATAGCTTTGGGAAAAGTTATGTGTTGTTTCCCTATAGTGTCGTTAATGACTATGGTTAGGACCTTGGTGAGATTCAGAGTGACTCTGAAGTGTCGGTAATGTACCGTAATGTCGGTTTTAGAGTAGAAATTATAGGATAATTGGTAAGTATAATATCTATTGGCATGTTTGTGATTGTGGATTGATGTTGATGAATTATTGATTTTGGTGTATAGGCTGAGGTGTTGGTTTAGGGAGGTTCTGAGTAACCTCAGAGACTTTTGGTGAGATGTCTGAATTGGTCTCGTGTGATCCTTCTAGCCTTGCTGTAGTGTGAAAATGATGAGTATGGGATATAACTTGTGTACTTGGGGATAGTACGCGTTTCCCTTAATATTGTTGGTGAGCAATTAGTAATGTATATGTGTGTAGTGATTAGTAGGATCGTGTATCCCCGAGTGGAGGGGGGACGTAGTTATATCCGGTGTGATAGTATGAATTCGTTTACTATCTGATTGATTTATATGGTGTTGGTGTAATATATCTATACATATGCATTGTTGTATGATGATATGATCAGGAGGATCGTGTGCACTTAGCGTGCCAGAATATAATAATTATGCATTGGTGTCTTGCATATCATGGTGTTTTGGTGGGATGAATCATGTCTCAGGAGGAGCGTAAGTGATTCATCCGTACTCCTTTGTGGAGAATGGTGGGGGATAGATCATGTCTCAGGAGAAGCGTAAGTGATCTATCCAGGTTCGATTGAATGAACCAATGAGTCGGTACCGCATGCATGGTGTTGAGTTGCATAATTGCATTATAATATGTTATATTGTAATTTGAACAGTAGGTTCGTTATATGGTGTTGTTGGGGTGAATAATTGATGTGTTGGTGTGTTTTACTGCCTTATTACATGTATTACATTACCATTATATTTTTGATCATGATTTCTCACCCCTTGTTGTTGTTGTGGTCTGTGCTTCTTCGGAAGTACAGATAATCCAGGTGCTTAGCTAGCTTGGATATTGGTGTGACTGTCGAGTCTAGGATGCTCTGATACGTAGCACGAGACTTGGGCATTTTTATTGTTTCATGTTGAACTCCTATTTTTTTCCTGCGAACGTATCAAAATTTTTATTTAATTGTATTATTTAAATATTCCGCTGTATTTGGAGAAAAACCTTTTTTATAAGGAAACGTGATTTTTATGTGATATCCCACTTGGGAAGGAAACTCTGATTTTTATTATGTTATTCATATTTTATTTGTTTTGGGAAGTGGGGTGTTACAATTGGTATCAGAGCAGGTCGGTCCGTCCGGCCAGTGTTGTTGAGTCGAGTTGAGTCTGTCCTTTATGATGTAGTTGAATATCTTTTAACTTCGTGTTGCTATGTTTGAGCAGTATGGCAGGAAGGAACGATGCTGCATTAGCTGCTGCTATGCAAGCAATGGCGCAAGCTGTTGCTAATCAGAATCAAACTGCAGATGCCCAATTCAGGAGTTTGGCGCAGTTTCGGAGCAACAAGCCGCCAACGTTTGAAGGAGGAATTCTGGACCCAGAAGCTGCTCAGAAGTGGCTGAAGGCAATTGAGAAAATCTTCAGAACTATGGATTGTACTGATGAGCAGAAGGTGAGGTTTGGTACTCACATGCTGGAGGGTGAGGCTGAAGCTTGGTGGGACAATAGTCGCCAAAGATTGGAAGCTGCTGGAACTGCCATTACTTGGGAGGTAGTTCGGAAGGGTTTTCTGGAGAAGTATTTTCCGGAAGATATTCGGAGTGCTAAGGAAATTGAATTCTTAGAGCTGAAGCAGGGTAGTATGACTGTAGCAGAGTATGCTGCTAAGTTTGAGGAGCTGGTGCAGTATTGTCCTCACTATAATGTGGAAGGGGCAATGACTTCTAAGTGCTTAAAGTTTGAGAATGGACTGCGTCCAGAGATTAAGCTGGGGATTGCTTGTCAGAAGATCAGGAGCTATCCTGAGCTGGTAAGCAGGAGCAGGATCTATGATAACGATAACCGGGCAAGGATTGCACACTACAAAGCTGTTAATGACCGTAAGGGTAAGCAGAGGTTTAGTGGTACTCCTTATAGTGTTGCTGCTGATAAGGGAAAACGTAAAGCTGTTGTTGATAAGAAGCCTAGAGATGGGAGAGCATCTGCTGAAGGGAAATGTTTTCGGTGCGGTGGTATAGGACACCGTGCTAATGATTGTCCTAATGAAGCCAAGAAGTGTTTTAAGTGTGGGAAACCAGGTCATGTGATAGCTGACTGCAGAGCAACCATGCCGACCTGTTATAACTGTGGTGAGAAGGGTCATATCAGTACACATTGTGAGAAGCCGAAGAAGCCTCAGACGTCTCCGGCTAGTGGGAAAGTGTTTACCTTAGCAGGGACTCAAGCTGCCAGTGATGAGCGTGTTATCAAAGGTACTTGTATTATCAATAATATTCCTTTGATTGCTATTATTGATACGGGTGCAACACACTCGTTTATTTCTGTGGATTTTGTGGAGAGAATAGGA
Source organism: Lathyrus sativus (assembly GCA_963859935.3). Classification (NCBI taxonomy): domain Eukaryota; kingdom Viridiplantae; phylum Streptophyta; class Magnoliopsida; order Fabales; family Fabaceae; genus Lathyrus; species Lathyrus sativus. The sequence goes on from OZ012740.1 coordinate 120,844,657, forward strand.
TTGGTGCCGTCTACTCTGGAGAGACGAATGACTATTGAGACACCCTCTATAGGTTCAGTGACTACTTCTTTGGTATGCCTGAAGTGTCCGCTGACTATTTTCGGTAGAGAATTTGAAGTGGATTTGATTTGTCTACCACTTGGTAAATTGGATGTTATTCTGGGTATGAACTGGTTAGAGTTCAACCGAGTCTACATCGACTGTTTTCGGAAGGAATTGTTGTTCTTGACCCCTGAAGAGGAAGCTTTAGCAAGTTCTTTGTCTAATAAAGAATTGAGGGCCTTGTTGGAAGATGAAACTAGAGTGTTTGCTTTATTTGTAACATTATCGGGGGATAGAAAAGTGTCAATAGAGGAAGTAGCTGTGGCGAATGAATTTCCGGAAGTGTTTCCTGACGACATTACGGAATTGCCTCCGACGCGAGAAGTGGAATTTGGTATTGATCTTGTTCCTGGTACGAGGCCTATTTCTATGGCACCGTACAGGATGTCTGCAGTGGAATTGGCTGAGTTGAAGTCTCAGATTGGAGAATTGTTGGATAGGAAGTTTATTAGGCCAAGTGTATCGCCGTGGGGAGCTCTAGTGTTATTGGTGAAGAAGAAGGATGGTAGTATGCGTTTGTGCATCGATTACCGTCAATTGAATAAAGTAACTATTAAGAATAAGTATCCTCTACCTAGGATTGATGACTTGATGGACCAGCTGGTGGGAGCTCGTGTATTTAGTAAGATCGACTTAAGATCGGGTTATCATCAGATAAGAGTAAAAGAAGGTGATGTTCAGAAGACTGCCTTTAGGACTCGATATGGACATTACGAATATGCTGTAATGCCGTTTGGAGTGACTAACGCGCCGGGAGTATTTATGGAGTATATGAACAGAATTTTCCATTCTTATTTGGATCAGTTCATTGTAGTGTTTATTGATGATATATTAATTTATTCTAAATCTGATGAAGAGCATGCAGGACATTTGAGGATTGCCTTGCAAGTGTTGAAAGAAAATAAACTATTTGCTAAATTGTCAAAGTGTGACTTCTGGTTGAGGAAAGTGAGTTTCTTGGGGCATGTAATATCTGAAGATGGAATAGCGGTGGATCCGTCAAAAGTAAGTGCAGTATTGCAGTGGGAACCGCCGAAGACAGCGACAGAAATTAGGAGCTTTCTGGGTTTAGCTGGTTATTACCGCAGGTTTATTGAAGGGTTCTCTAATTTGGCGTTGCCATTAACTCAGTTGACGAGAAAGAACCAAGTTTTCGTATGGGACGCTGCTTGTGAAGAAAGTTTTGAAGAGTTGAAAAAGAGATTGACTACGGCACCGGTGTTAGTGTTACCGACTCCGAGTGAACCGTTTGTGGTATACTGTGATGCGTCTAAGATGGGATTAGGAGGAGTTCTTATGCAGAATGGTAAGGTAGTAGCATATGCTTCGCGGCAACTGAGAGTGCATGAGCGAAATTATCCTACTCATGATCTTGAGTTAGCTGCGGTTGTTTTTGTGTTGAAAATTTGGAGGCATTACCTGTATGGTTCAAGATTTGAAGTGTTTAGTGATCATAAGAGTCTGAGATACCTGTTTGATCAGAAAGAGCTGAATATGAGGCAGAGAAGATGGTTAGAATTTTTGAAGGATTATGACTTCAGTTTGAGTTATCATCCGGGAAAGGCCAATGTAGTGGCAGACGCTTTGAGTAGAAAGACAATTCATATGGCAGCTCTGATGGTGAAAGAAATTGAGTTAATTGAACAATTTAGAGATTTGAGCATGGTTTGTGAGACTACTGCAGATAGTGTAATGTTGGGTATGTTGCAGGTAAATAATGACTTCTTGGATAAGATTAGAGAAAATCAGAAGTTGGATGTGAAATTGGTAGATTTGATGCCTGGAGTAGGAAGTGACTCCGATAGTGACTTTAAATTGGATAGTACAGGTGTGTTGAGATTTAGAGGCAGGATTTGTGTACCAGATAATGAGGAATTAAAAAAGTCAATTTTGCGTGAAGGACACCGTAGTAATCTGAGTATTCATCCTGGAGCTACGAAGATGTATCATGATTTGAAGAAATTATTTTGGTGGTCTGGTATGAAAAGAGACATTGCTCAATTTGTGTATGCCTGTTTGACGTGTCAGAAGTCGAAGGTAGAACACCAAAGACCTTCTGGATTTATGCAACCATTAGAGATTCCGGTTTGGAAATGGGATTGCATTACTATGGATTTTGTTACAGGTTTGCCGAATACAGCGAGAGATTTTGATGCTATCTGGGTGATTGTGGATCGATTGACGAAGTCTGCACATTTTGTACCAATCAACATTAGTTTTCCATTAACGAAGCTGGCGGATATTTATATTCGGGTAATTGTGAAGTTGCATGGCGTTCCGTCCAGTATTGTATCGGATAGAGATCCGCGGTTTACTTCGGAATTTTGGAAAAGCTTGCAGGAAGCTTTGGGGACTAAGTTGAAGTTGAGTTCAGCTTATCATCCGCAAACTGATGGTCAGTCGGAGAGGACTATTCAGTCACTTGAGGATTTGTTGAGAGCTTGTGTGTTGGAAAAGGGTGGTGCGTGGGATACTCATTTACCATTGATTGAGTTCACGTACAATAACAGTTACCATTCTAGTATCGGAATGGCACCGTTTGAAGCTTTGTATGGGAGGAGGTGTAGGACTCCTCTGTGTTGGTATGAAACTGGTGAGAATGTGGTGCTTGGACCAGAAATTGTACAGCAGACTACTGAGACAATTCAAATGATTCGTGAGAAAATGAAAGTGTCTCAGAGTAGGCAGAAAAGTTATCATGATAATCGGAGGAAAGAGTTGGAATTCTGTGTAGGTGATCACGTATTCCTAAGAGTTAACCCGATGACTGGTGTGGGTCGGGCGTTGAAGTCCAAGAAGCTGGATCCTAAGTTTATTGGACCTTATGAAATTTTGCAAAGAGTTGGTGTTGTGGCCTATAGGGTGGCGTTGCCGCCGGAGTTGTCGAATCTACATGATGTGTTTCATGTGTCGCAATTGCGAAAATATGTTTCTGATCCATCTCATGTGATTCAGAGAGATGATGTTCAGGTTCGGGAGAATCTTACTATTGAGACGATGCCGTTGAGGATCGAGGACCGTAAGATGAAACAGCTCCGAGGGAAAGAGATACCTTTGGTGAAGGTAGCTTGGGGAGGTGCTGCAGGAGGCAGTGTGACCTGGGAGTTGGAAAGCAGGATGCGAGAAGCGTATCCGGAGCTATTTCCATCAGGTAATTTTCGAGGACGAAAATAATTAAAGTGGGGGAGAGTTGTAACACCCATTTTAATTATTTAGTCACTTTATTATTATTTTAAAAATTATATGTTGGTGTGCCCTTTGGTGGGGGTGTATTTGATGATGTTTGGTGGGTGTCCCTAATGTGGGAGGACTATTGGTGATATTTTGGTGTGAAATATAGTAATATAAAAATAATAGTAACATTGGTGGGGGTGTTATTATTATTATTATATTTATTATATTTGTTACTATTATTAATATTATTATTATTTTGGTGAAATAATAATATTAGTATTATTATATTATTATTATATTATTTTTATTAATATTATTATTATTATTGGTGTGATAATATTATTATTATTATAATTATAATTATTGTTGGGTGTATCACTATTATTATTATTATGTTGAATATTACTATAATATTATAATAGTATTATATTATATTATATTATTATTATTATTATAATGATTATTATAATTATTATTATTAGAATTATTATTGGGAATATTAGTGGTTGGAATAAGTAAAATAAGAGGTGAAAGGGTTATTGGGAAGTTAGAATGGAAATATGAAAAGTCACGATAGAAACCGTGAGGAAGGAAATATGAAGGGGTAGCAAGGAGATATTAGAAAAGTTGGAATGGAGAGGAAAGGGATTACCATAGGCGTGGGATATTGGTGTGATAATAATAATAGTATTATTATTATTATTATTATTACTATTATTATTATTAGTGTTATTATTATTATTATTATTATTAAAAGTATTATTATGATTATTGGAGAGATAATAATATTATTATTATTGTTATTATTAATAGTATTATTATTATTAAGATTATTATTATTATTATCATTATTATTATTATTAGAATTATTAATATTATTATTATTATTATTATTATTATTATTATTATTATTATTATTATTATTATTAATATGTGGTATTATTAATATTAGTAAGATTATATTAGTATTATTATTATTATTAAGATTATTAATATTATATTATTTTATTAGTTATTATTATTGGGATTAGAATAATTAAAAAGGGAAATAGAATATGAGGGGTTAGGAGAGTTACGATACATTTTAGAAAATTGAGAAAAAGAGCGATAGAAAGAGAGAAGAGGAAAGAACGAGGAAAGTGAAAAAGAACGAAGGAAAAAGGGAACGAAGAACGGAAGAGGAAGGAGAAGGCCAAGAGACCAATTCTAGGAGGAATTCTATCGATCGACCAATTGTCAAGGTAAGGGGGGAGAAATTTGATTGGGAATGGTTTATACATGTATAGGGTAGAGGGGATTCCTTAACCCCGTAGGAATTTATCGTTATATAAAGTTTTATATTGGCATGCTATGATTATTGTTGATGTTGGGGGATTGATGAATGCTGATGATGCATTTTGGGGTATATATATATATGGTGATGATGTTACTGTAGTATTGATCCATTTTGTTGGATTGTTGATGTTACTGTAGTGTTGATAGTAACTAGGAATATAAAGCTGATGAGATTATGTGTTGTTACCGTAGTGTTGGCAATGACAGTGATTATAGCTTTGGGAAAAGTTATGTGTTGTTTCCCTATAGTGTCGTTAATGACTATGGTTAGGACCTTGGTGAGATTCAGAGTGACTCTGAAGTGTCGGTAATGTACCGTAATGTCGGTTTTAGAGTAGAAATTATAGGATAATTGGTAAGTATAATATCTATTGGCATGTTTGTGATTGTGGATTGATGTTGATGAATTATTGATTTTGGTGTATAGGCTGAGGTGTTGGTTTTGGGAGGTTCTGAGTAACCTCAGAGACTTTTGGTGAGATGTCTGAATTGGTCTCGTGTGATCCTTCTAGCCTTGCTGTAGTGTGAAAATGATGAGTATGGGATATAACTTGTGTACTTGGGGATAGTACGCGTTTCCCTTAATATTGTTGGTGAGCAATTAGTAATGTATATGTGTGTAGTGATTAGTAGGATCGTGTATCCCCGAGTGGAGGGGGGACGTAGTTATATCCGGTGTGATAGTATGAATTCGTTTACTATCTGATTGATTTATATGGTGTTGGTGTAATATATCTATACATATGCATTGTTGTATGATGATATGATCAGGAGGATCGTGTGCACTTAGCGTGCCAGAATATAATAATTATGCATTGGTGTCTTGCATATCATGGTGTTTTGGTGGGATGAATCATGTCTCAGGAGGAGCGTAAGTGATTCATCCGTACTCCTTTGTGGAGAATGGTGGGGGATAGATCATGTCTCAGGAGGAGCGTAAGTGATCTATCCAGGTTCGATTGAATGAACCAATGAGTCGGTACCGCATGCATGGTGTTGAGTTGCATAATTGCATTATAATATGTTATATTGTAATTTGAACAGTAGGTTCGTTATATGGTGTTGTTGGGGTGAATAATTGATGTGTTGGTGTGTTTTACTGCCTTATTACATGTATTACATTACCATTATATTTTTGATCATGATTTCTCACCCCTTGTTGTTGTTGTGGTCTGTGCTTCTTCGGAAGTACAGATAATCCAGGTGCTTAGCTAGCTTGGATATTGGTGTGACTGTCGAGTCTAGGATGCTCTGATACGTAGCACGGGACTTGGGCATTTTTATTGTTTCATGTTGAACTCCTATTTTTTTCCTGCGAACGTATCAAAATTTTTATTTAATTGTATTATTTAAATATTCCGCTGTATTTGGAGAAAAACCTTTTTTATAAGGAAACGTGATTTTTATGTGATATCCCACTTGGGAAGGAAACTCTGATTTTTATTATGTTATTCATATTTTATTTGTTTTGGGAAGTGGGGTGTTACACCTTTCGTGTCAAATGATTATCATCATTAATAAAAAGCATTTTGTTTTTCATTTCTTTCTTTTGTTTTTGTTTTTAAGAAAATGACAACCTTTTCAAAGCCACAAAAAGCATTTTGTTTCCTTGCATTTACTTTCCATTTTTTTTTCTAAAATCAACATTTAAAATCATGCAGAATAATCAATGAATCCGTTGAACTTGATAATGTTACAATCCCTCCTGACTTTGAGACCCTTGTGAATCAAGCGGAAGAAGAGTGCGAAGAAGAGTGTGATCTTCCTGAGGAACTATGAAGGTTGCTAGAGCACGAGGATAGAGCCATTCAGCCTCATCAAGAGCCTGTGGAGGTCATCAACCTGGGAACAGAAGAGGCAAAGAGAGAGGTGAAGATTAGTACGGTTCTTGAAGACGACACCATAGAGAGTTTGGTCAAACTTTTGCATGAATATGTTGACGTGTTCGCTTGGTCATATCAAGATATGCCGGGTTTGGACACAAATATTTTCAAACATCGACTACCGCTTCGACCAGAATGCCCACCAGTAAAGCAAAAGTTAAGAAGAACAAGGCCTGATATGTCCATCAAGATTCAAGAAGAAGTCAAGAAGCAATTTGACGCAGGTTTCTTAGCAGTGTCCAAATACCCCCAATGGGTTGCTAATATCGTGCCCGTCCCCAAAAAGGATGGAAAAGTGAGAATGTGTGTGGATTATAAAGATTTGAATAGAGCCATTCCAAAGGACGACTTTCCTATTCCACATATTGACACACTAGTGGACAACACTGCTAAGTTTTCCATTTTCTCCTTCATGGATGGTTTCTCAGGTTACAATCAAATCAAGATGGCGCCTCAAGATATGGAGAAAACCACGTTTATTACACCATGGGGAACGTACTGCTACAAGGTAATGCCTTTTGGGTTGAAAAACGTTGGGGCAACCTATCAACGAGCAATGGTCACCCTCTTCCATGACATGATGCATAAGGAAATCGAAGTATATGTCGACGATATGATAGCCAAATCACAAAGTGAAAGGGACCATATAGAGCATCTGCGAAAATTGTTTGAACGACTGAGAAAGTTCAGATTGTGCCTAAACCCTGCTAAGTGTACATTCGGTATCCGGTCAGGGAAATTGCTTGGATTTATTGTTAGCCATCGTGGGATTGAGGTCGACCCCGATAAAGTCAGGGCTATTCAAGAAATGTCTGCTCCACGAACAGAGAAAGAAGTCAGAGGATTCTTGGGGAGATTAAATTATATCTCCAGGTTCATCTCTCATATAACTGCCACGTGTGAGCCCATATTCAAGTTGCTGAGAAAGAATCAAACTGTCCAGTGGGATGCCAACTGTCAAAAGGCCTTCGAAAATATAAAGTGTTACCTACAAGAGCCTCCCATCTTGATCCCACCCGTGCCTGGGAAACTGCTCATCATGTACTTGACTGTGTTAGAAGATTCAATGGGTTGCGTACTAGGACAACAAGATGAATCTGGTCGAAAAGAGCATGCGATTTACTACCTAAGCAAAACTTTTACTGATTGTGAATTAAGATATTCAGCTGTAGAGAAGACCTGTTGTGCCATGGCATGGGCCGCCCATCGTTTAAGGCAGTACTTGATTTGTCATACCACTTTGTTGATTTCCAGGATGGATCCCACAAAGTTCATCTTTGAGAAACCTGCTCTAAATGGGAGATTGGCTCATTGGCAGATGTTGTTGTCTGAATATGATATACAGTACGTCACTCATAAGGCGATTAAAGAAAGTGTATTGGCAGAATATTTGGCACATCAGCCGTTGGAGGATTACCAACCCATAAGGTTTGATTTTCTCGATGAAGATATCATGGTAATAAAGGATTATGAAAACCCAGACCCTGACGAAGGATCTGAACCTGGGGAAATTTGGCAACTTGCGTTTGACGGTGCTTCAAATTCCAACGGTCACAACATTGGAGCTATTCTGGTCTCTCCTTATGGTAACTTCACCCCTTTTACTGCAAGGTTGTGTTTCGCGTGTATGAACAACATGGCAGAGTATGAAGCCTGTATTCTTTGTCTTGAAGCTGCAATTGATATTCGTATCAAGAACCTTGAGGTGTATGGGGACTCATCCCTGGTGATCTTTCAAATCAAGGGAGATTATGAAATTCGTCACACGAAGTTGATCCCATATCATGCTTATGTCACAGAGATGATAAAGTATTTTGATACCATAACTTTCCATCACATCCCAAGAGTAGAAAATCGAGTGGCTGATGCTTTGGAGATGCTAGCTGCCATGTACCAAGTTAGATTCCATAATGAAGCTCCACTTATTGTTATAAGGCGGCAGATTAAACCATCTTACTACCATACAGTTGAGGCAGAATCTAATGGCAAACCATGGTTTCATGATATCAAGTGTTTTCTAGAACGCCAAGAGTATCCAGGAAATGCTTCGACAATGGACAAAAAGACTCTGAGAAAGCTAGCGTCCAATTTCTTTTTGAGCAGCGGTGTTCTATACAAAAGAAACCATGACATGGTGTTACTCCGGTGTGTGGATAGAAATAAAGCTAACATGTTGATCAAGGAAATACATGAAGGGTCCTTTGGAACACATGCTAATGGGCATGCCATGGCTAAAAATATCTTAAGGGCTGGATACTACTGGCTTACAATGGAAGTTGATTGCTTTCATTAAGCCAAAACTTGTCATAAATGTCGAATCTACTCTGATAAAGTTCATGTGCCGTCCACTCCTCTGAATGTTTTGACTTCTCCATGGCCATTCTCGATGTGAGGCATCGACATGTGGCGCCATTGAACCAAAAGCTTCTAATGGTCATCGTTTTATCCTAGTCACCATTGATTACTTCACAAAATGGGTAGAGGCTGCCTCCTATGCCAATGTGACCAGACAAGTGGTTGCGCGCTTTCTCAAGAAGGATATTATTTGTCGATATGGAATTCCAAGCAAAATCATCACAAATAATGGGTCAAATTTGAATAACAATGTTATGAAGAAGTTTCAAGATAGAACACCATAACTCTTTACCATACCGCCCAAAGATGAATGGAGCCGTTGAAGCTGCGAATAAAAACATTAAGAAGATCTTGCAAAAGATGGTGGTAACTTATAAAGATTGGCATGAGATGCTACCTTTTGTTTTGCATGGATATCGAACGGCTGTCTGCACTTCAACAGGGGCAACCCCTTTTTCTCTGGTATATGGAATGGAAGTAGTTCTCCCAGTCGAGGTAGAAATCCTGTCGGTGAGAATCTTGATGGAAACTAAACTTGAAGAGGCTGAATGGATTCAAAAATGTTTTGATGAGTTGAATCTTATTAAAGAGAAGCGCCTAGCCGCTTTATGTCATGGCCAGCTATATCAGAAGCGCCTCAAGAAGGCATTCGACAAGAAGGTCCGTTTTCGAGAATATAAGGAAGGAGATCTCGTGCTCAAGAAGATTTTCCATGTTCACAAGGATTTACGAGGAAAATGGTCTCCGAATTATGAAGGTCCATTCATTGTTAAGAAATTCTTTTCTGGTGGAGCTTTAATTCTTGCAACGATGGATGGAGAGAAGTTCCATAAGACAACAGACTCTAATGCAGTTCGTATGTATTATGCCTAGAAAAAAAGATAGCCGCTAAGTTGAAAACCCGAAAGGGTAACTTAGGCAATAATGGTATCCCGGTGGATTGAAAACCCTAAAGGGCGGTCCAAGAAAAAATTAAGGATATAAAATATGTCAGCTCGCTAAGTTGATAACCCGAAAGGGCAACTTAGGCAAAAAAGAGCATCCCGGTGGATTGAAAACCCGAGAGGGTGATCCATGCAAAAATTAGGGATAAATAAAAGGCTAATACAATGTCGAGTAAATTCGATCAGCGTAAAAGAACAGGGGCACAAAATTCGACCTGTTTGTTCTCTTCAAAAGCGAAGTTCTAAGGATCTCTTAGTTGTAAGGGAAGTAGCCTTTATCGAGATTCAATGTAAACCTTTCCTATTGCCATTTTCATTTGTTTGTTTCCCTTGTAATATCCCATGTGGAGCCGTGTTCTTTCATGTGCTACCATATTTTTCAATAAAGTTTGCATTTTCCCTTTTCTATTTATTGCATTTTCTTTCTTTTGCAAGTGCCATTTATTTTTGATGATATAATTTTGAAATTGAGGTATAACAACATGTTGAGATATATAAATTATTTGACAACTAAAATAACTAAAACAGAAGTTGATCCTTTCCCCAGAAATCACAAAACTACCAGATATTTATGAAACACTTTTGGAATGATCCTCAATGAGGACCTATCCCTGTCATTTTCCAACAAGACTTTAACGAAATTTGACATATCAGAAGAACATATTCAGAACATCCTTTCATTTGTGTTTGCGATACATCTCCAGGTGTTGAGGAAAACAGGATGATCACCTGTCCACACAAATCCCCTATGTCGGTCCTTATGGTTTCAATTACTTTCTGATTTGACGAAATTTTCGTATATTCTTACACATGTTGTATAGTCGAGTTTTACTGTAAATCTTGGTTCTGTGCGAATCCGGAACCTTTTATGTTAAACTCCGTGCAAATCCAGAGCATAATTTTCATTACAAGTTATCAATAATCTTTGGTTTGTTTCGAAAGAAGCCAAAACTAACCATCTTCCTCAAATATCACCAGTGAGTCAGTCTACCTTACTTCTTTCAAATCCCTAACAAATCTCATTGGTAGTAATCTCAATGATCCCCAGGGTTCGTCTCACATTTCACCAATAATAGTGGCATCCGAGCATTTTTGCTATCGTTCTGGTGTTTACTGGTTTCGTTCACTTTGGTGTGTCTATTCCCCATGTGGTTGGGTTTGTCATCTCTTTCCAAGAAGAGTTGTCAGCTTTAGGCATAAAGTGCGCATCGTTTCTAAATTCCCCACAGAGTTCGATCCTCTTGGATGACGGTTATTTTTGTTATCTTCTCCATGTTTGGATAAGATAAATCCCATTTGAGTTCATTCCTCAATGGTTGGAGTCTTTTTGACCCTTTATTTTTATCTTGTTCCTAGATTGAACTTTGGTCCCTAGTAAGTGTTGCGTTGGTTAGGTCGCCGAACCTAGTCTAAACGTGCATTTGTTTCGCATTACATCTTGCAGCGAGAATCTTTTGCAAATCCCCATTGCAGATAAGTGGCTATCTCTTTTGAGAAGCTTAGCTCTTTTTGTTAACAAGTGGCCATCTCCTTTGAGATGCTTGTTTCCTGTTTTTGCTATTTTGATAAGTGGCAGTCTCGTTCGAGAAGCTTATCCTTTTTCCGATAAGTGGCATCTCCGTTTCGAGAAGCTTATCATCTTTTCCAATAAGTGGCATCTCTTTCGAGAAGCTTATCCACCTTTTTTCGATAAGTGGCATCTCTTTCGATAAGCTTATCCATCTTTTTCGATAAGTGGCAGTCTCGTTCGAGAAGCTTATCCTTTTTCCTATAAGTGGCATCTCCGTTTCGAGAAGCTTATCCTTCTTTTTTGATAAGTGGCAGTCTCGTTCGAGAAGCTTATCCTTTTTCCGATAAGTGGTAGTCTCGTTCGAGAAGCTTATCATTTTTCAGATAAGTGGCATCTCCGTTTCGAGAAGCTTATCCTTCTTTTTCAATAAGTGGCAGTCTCGTTCAAGAAGCTTATCATTTTTCAGATAAGTGGCATCTTCATTTCGAGAAGCTTATCCTTCTTTTTCGATAAGTGGCATCTCCATTTCAAGAAGCTTATCCTTCTTTTTCAATAAGTGGCAGTCTCGTTCGAGAAGCTTATCATCTTTTCTGATAAGTGGCATCTCCGTTTCGAGAAGCTTATCCATCTTTTTTGATAAGTGGCGATCTCCTTTGAGGAGCTTATCTCTCTTTATCAACAAGTGGAAGTCCCCTTTGGGAAGCTTGTTTCCCTTTTTCGATAAGTGGTAGTCTCGTTCGAGAAGCTTATCATCTTTTCTGATAAGTGGCATCTCTGTTTCGAGAAGCTTGTCCATATTTTTTGATAAGTGGCGATCTCCTTTGAGAAGCTTATCTCTCTCTTTATCAACAAGTGGCAGTCCTCTTTGGGAAGCTTATTTCGCTTTTTCGATAAGTGGTGGTCTCGTTCGAGAAGCTTATCGTCTTTTCTGATAAGTGGCATCTTTGTTTCGAGAAGCTTATCCATCTTTTTTTGATAAGTGGCAATCTCTTTTGAGAAGCTTATCTCTCCTTTTATCAACAAGTGGCAGTCCCCTTTGGGAAACTTGTTTCGCTTTTTCGATAAGTGGCATCTTTTTCGAGAAGCTTATCCTCCTTTTTTGATAAGTGGCATCTCTTTCGAGAAGCTTATTCTTCTTTTTTGATAAGTGGCATCTCTTTCGAGAAGCTTATCCTCTCTTGGTGATACATAAGTCCTTTTACAGTTGATAAGTGGCTATCTCTTTGGAGAAGCTTATCCAAAAGGCGTTTCCTAGTGAAGTCCATTTACTTTGGCATACAGAGGAGTTTAAATACCCTGTATCTTTCCTGATGTTTCCTGAAGATCCCGTTTGATCTCTTCGTTTAAGGAATTTCAAGAAGTTTTGTTTTGCTTGCTTTACCTTTTGTCCTTGTGTGTTAGCCTCTCATGCCTGAACCCGTTGACCAGTCTCTTTAGATTTCCCAGTTGTTTTCTTTTCCCCCGGTGTTTGGTCATCCTCAATGAGTTTACTACTCGTTGTGTTGACTTTATCCCCTGTGTTTTCTTTCCTTGTCAGCATTTTTGCATTTATCATCCCATCATCTTCATCATGATATAGTTCATTGCATGTTAGCATCACATGTTTTCTCTTTTGTTCATAGCATAGCATGTCATATGCATTCAGGATCAAAATTCTGGGTTTCTTGATATTTAACTATCTCCCACAACGATCGTATGAAGAATAGATTTCTTCATACTCTCTAGTTGAAGATATTTAAATAGGGGCAACTGTTACACCCTAATTTTGACCCTGAATTTCTAGCTGTACATATCATAGCATTTTCATCATTTGAGTATCATATCTTTTATTCATGTCGTCTCCCATTGTGCATTTAGAATTTGAACCTTTTGTTCTGTATTGTCTAAGCCTAGGGCTGACCGAATTGACTCAGGGATTAGGCCAGGTTATCAAGTCAAGTTACCAGGGCTGTGGCAGATATTCTGAATCAGGGTTGTGGCCCTCAGCAAGTCATTGTTGCATCAGTGTGCACTCAAGGTGAAGATTAGGTTTTCGCAGCATTTGTTTTTAAGATGAGCAAGTATCTTTCATTTGAGGTCAGTGGGTTCATTGTTTCAAGCCACGTGGGTGTGCGGTGTAATTCAAAATTTTAGTGGAATTTAACCTCTCCTTGGTCAAACAAGTGGTTTAGTATCAAGTTATCAGGCGTTGGCAAAGGCATTTGCTTCAAGGTGGACAGCCATCAGGGCTAATTCATTCTCAATTCTAGTTTTCGTGTAGTGATAATACACTTCAGGTCACTTGTATTGTGGATCATTGTGAGAGAAAGAGAGTGGAAAATTCAAATGGTTTATGTATGATTAGAATTAGGGTTTTGGTGCCGGCTCATGCTAGCTGAGGAAGTGATGTTGTAGAGCCATCAAAAGTCAAGGAATTTGGTCGTTACGTCAAGTCATTTGGGTTCATGTTCTTGTCGAGACTGTTTCAAGATGGAATCAGGATGCGAGTTTCGACGCGTTTGTGGCTCTAGATTTAGTTGTGCTTGGTTCTATTTTCCAAAGGATTGATTCAAGAATTTAAGATATTTCATGTGGAAAGTGCAAGAATTCCCAGGGATCATCTTTCAAGCATCGTTCAAGAATAAAATGGAAGATTCAAACTTCAAAATCCAAGTTCAATTAAGTTCAAGTTTCATTTTCAATTTTTAATCCGATCCTATGTCAAAATAAATTCAAGTCAGGCATTTCAAAATCCAAATTCATTTCATGTCTAAATTCAGATACACTTCATAATTCATTTCAAGTTTCATAACCATTTTCATTCAGAAAACTCCAATTTTGAGTTTCCACTTCGTATCGAGTTCAGGTCTCTTTCCATTTCAAAATCTCAAATTCAAAATTCAATAAAGTTCAAGTTCAAGTTCATTTTAAAGTCTCCAAGTTCATGTGCCTAATTTCCTTCCAATTTCAATGAGCTTCGAGATTAAGTTCGATTAAAACTCAAATTCATGTCCGATTTTCAATATTTAACTCAAATTCAATTCAAGTTTAAATTTAATCTCAAGATACCATTCATTCCAAGTTCAATATAAATTTATTTTCAATCAAATTCTATGTCAATTTCCAAGTTCAAGTCCTATGCCAATTTCAAGTTACCACTTCATAATTCATTTTCAAGTCCATGACCATATTTAAATTAAAAGATTTACTTACAAAATTCAAATTCTATATCATCTTTACCCATGTCCAAGTTCCAAATTCATACAAGTTTCAAACTCATGTCAAGTGTCTAATTCACTTCCATTTTAAGTTCATTTCCAATTCAAATTCATTTCTATGACAAATTGCAAACATTTCATTAAATTTTCAATGTCTACAAAATTACAAAGTATAAGTCACAATTCCAAGGCCCTTTTAATAATAATCCAATATATTACATTGCAAGAAAAGTTCCAAAATAACATTTTCTCCAAGCTTCATGACTACATCTAGTCAGGCCACAACTTCCATGACATTGAGCTGCAAGGTTCATGAGTTTGAATTCATGAAAGTTTCAGCCAGAATGCAAACTTTCACCAAGACCTTCCCTTTTGTCACTAAGCCTGCCAACATGTTACAACAAGCCATCCATCATAAGTCATGCACAAACTTGCAAAAGTAAAATCTCATAGGGACCCAACACTACCTCAAATCTGCCCAACAAACAGAAAAATCCCTTTGCGCCACTGCTACTGCTTTTTCTGTATCACGTAGTCCTCACAGTCGAGCCATTACTCCACTCCGTACCTCCCTCAATAACCTACACTCACCATAAGACCTGTGCTAAAGTGTACCAGCAATAAGTCTACAGAATAAAAAAAACGGTACAACAAAACCAAATAACCTGTCAAAGCACATTAGGCACCAAAATTGCCTTTGCTCTGTTATTATCACAAGCCACCTTCACGCCAAAACCTGTCAACAACAATAACAACCATTAACGGCGCCATGCTCCAGCCATTTGTACCCGCGAAACTGTGTCCCCACCGTACAGGTGCAATAAACCGCAAACTACGAAACCTACCGTCAGCTGCAAAATACAAACCCTTTGCCATGAAAAGAAAACTTCACGCTGCCAACCGCATCTCACAAGCTCAAGCCGAGACTCCAAGAAATCTGTCTTCCGAGAATCACACACCCAAGACCATTCCTATGAACAAGGCAATAAATTTTAAATTCATTCAAACAGAAAAAAAATCCATGCCATATTTCTCAAAGTCACAACAAAGCCAATTAAATTTTGAACCCAAAATAATTGCTCATTCAATCCAAGCCATTGTTCACATAAATTCAGACATCCAAGATTCATTCTTTGCCCTACACATACTGTTGCACCCTAAAATTTGACCAACCAATTCTCCTATCTGACTCATGGTTTAAATTCATATTCACAGCTCAGATGTATGATTTTTGTGCACAAGCAGGGGATATCAGAGTTTACAGCTTGATTTTTGTCTATCAGATATGGCAGACCCAGTCCAGATTATCGGGGTTTTATTTTCGGGAAATTGTGCGCTCCTCGGTGATTTTTCAGTGATTTTGGGGATATTCTGATGCCCGGGGATACCTGTTCGATTCGATTTGGTCTCGTGCGCTTTTATGGGGGTCATTTGTGCATTCATCTGCATTTTTAGGATTTTTATAGACTTTTGTGAATTTTTAACAGGCTTTATAGATTTTTCTGGAATTTAAATAGGTTTGTAGAATATTTTAATAGTTTAATCTCTTTTTAGGATTTTATAAGAATTTTTAAATCATTTTTAGAATTTTATATAGATTTTAAAATAGGTTTAATAGTTTTTTAGAGAATATAGAAAATAATATAGTTTCTTTTATTAATATTAGGATTTTAATTGATATTAAATAATATTAGATTGTTAATAGAAAATTAGATTGATGTAGAGTCAATTAGATCTTAACTAGATTTTTTAGGTTTAATTAGGATAATATAGAATTAATTAGACTTTTAATCATTTTTTAGAGTTTAATTAGGATTAATTGAATTTTTAGAGTTAATTAGAGGTTAATTGATTTTTTAGGGTTAACTAGTATAATACAGAATTAAATAGGTTAATTGAGTTTTTTAGAGTTAATTAGGTTAATTGTTGTTTTCAGATTTAATTAGGATTATTAGGGTTAATTAGACATTAATCCAATTTAGTTAATTGTTTTTAATCCAGTTTTTTGCTGTTATTTTCGTATGGGCCCTGAGATGTTTTTGTAAAGCCCAATTCCCAATCAGATAGTCCAAAAAAAATGATTCAGAAGTCCAATTCAGTCCAAGTTCATCCACCATCTTCCAGCGCATGCCAGAATATTCTAGAAGGTGCCACGCGTTTCTCAGTGCAATAAATAGGGCCACGTGTTGGCCATGCAGAGGCCCCACACGTTCACTCAGAATCACACCACGCGTACACACGTGTACCCCACCCACTCTCTCTCTCAGCGCATGTGCGCCACTTGGCACCCAGCCATCACTCACCGGAGCCTCGCCTGGAAACCTACCGGCGGCCATGCAAACGCCCTAGCAACCAACCGCCGGCGACCTCAACTAACTCCGGCCACCACCAACCGTCGCCGGAAAACCATTTTTCCCCAGAATCCTCAGATCTTCATCCCCTTCCTCCGATCTCCTCCCTTCCACCTTCATCACCTTCAACCACGTTTTCCAGAAACGCCATCAACCTTCATCGTCTTCATCTCCTAATTTCCAGAAATCCCCATTGAAACTCAAACCTTCATACATCAAATTTTCCAGAAACACATCAATCCTCCATCAATCCATCCAAACCTTCAACAACCTTCATACAAAGATTTCCAGAAATCGTCTCAGATCTTCATACTCCATCAAGATTTTTTCCAGAACAACATTCATCGTCCATCAATTTTCTCCAGAACGACTTCAATCTCCATCAATTTTTCCAGAAACCCTAAACATTCATCCTTCAAGCGAGAACAACTCAGAAACTTCAAACGGCGTCCAATCTTCAAGCAAGATTTCCAGGAATCCACCAGGAGGATCTTCAACTTCATCAACCGATCCTAGTTCCTCTCGCGCGATTTTCCTCAAGGATCTTCAGAGTTCACCAAACTTTTAAAGAGATCCATCCGTTGTCAGAGTTCCTCATAGGCGCTCATCAGAACTCCAGATTCTGAGTTCTCTGCAAGACGACTCAAGACCTTCGTGTTAAAGGTTCCAGAAGCTTCAAGATTCGCTCATCCAGGTGCGTTGATTCTTCGATCCTCGTTTGCGTCTCGTTTTGATGGTTGCAGCGTAGGGATTTAATCTTGGCTTGAACTGGATTTAAGTTGAATATAGTCTTGAATTGAGGTTCGTTTAGATGTAGGTTAGGGTTCGGTTTCAGGTTGTTGTGGGGGTTTGTTTGATGTTTGAGAGTTTCAGAGAGCGTGAGATAGGGTGGAGAGGAGGAAGACGAGAAAGCGCAGTTAGGGTTGTGTTGGTGAACAGTACCCGAGCGTGTGAGGAGGGAGATGGTTTTGTGTTTAGGGTTTGTTCAGATTAGGTTTGGGCTGGGTTCAAGGCCCAAACGTACTTTGCTGATGCTACCCCTCAATTTGCTTCCCCACCCCCCTTAGCGTGAGAGACCTGAGTAGGGTGAATTGGGCCTTAAGCCCCAGTTTGCTAATAACACCCCTGGGCGTAAGCCCAGTATTGGAGATCAACTGAGAATTTACTAGTGTTGCACCCCCCTCTGGTTTCAATTCAGTTTTTTTGTGTTTTCTGGATAATAAGTCATGGGCCTGCGCCTAATGACTATTGGCACCCCCCAATCAGGGCCCAATGTAGAATCCCTCATAAATCTCTTGCTGTTTAAACCTCCCATGTTATTTCTTTTATTTTTCCTTTTGTATTTTCATGTTAAATAATTCATAATAAATGTAAATAAATGTTTTTTAATAATTCTTTTTACCATTTCATGAGAATGTTAAGAAAATTAAATAAAAATAAAAATGACACTTTATTTTTGTTTTGGTTATTTTTTGCATATTTTCCATTTTAATTGATGTGTTTTTTTAATATTTTCAATGCATGCATATCATTAGAAATTCATAAAAAATGGTAGAATTAGTCGAATAATTCCGTTCTTTTTTCTGTAGACTCGTAATTCAGTGTAGGATTTTATAGTACAAAAATATTAGCTTAATCATGCATTTTCATTTTAATTGCATTTTTTCACTGTTATTGATGTTGAATAAATTGGTCTGTGGATATGTCTGTGTTGCTGATTTTAGTTCTTTCATCTGGTGTTGAATTTTGTTCTGATTTTTTCAGTATGTTGTCCTAGAGCCATGTAGGTCTCCCATTAGATTTTTGATAGATTTTTGTAGGGTGTTCTGCTAGGATTTGTCTGAGCCTGAAGATAGGGGAAGTTTTGATGACTTCTGACTTTGAAGTTCAACTGTGGTTGAACTTCAGAGATAGTCTCCTGTGGTTTGCTGGCCTGTGGTTTCTTCTTAAGGTGGGAGCTGATTGAAGTCCTGTTGGAGCTTGCAAGGATGCATTGGATTGAGGCTTAGTCTAGGAGCTTGTTGTCTGTTTGTGAGGTTCGAGATCCTGAAGTTTGAAGGGAGTTTATGGTACTTTCCTGAGGAAGGCACTATGAATGACTTTCATTCTTTCTTCTCACCTCTTTCGTAAGTATCCAATGATGTCGGAGCCGACTTGTGAGTTTAATTCCTCCTGAGGAGGGATGTAAACTGATCACAGGTTGTTGAGCCACATGGGATACGATTCCTAAGTGGAAGCCTCCTAGTACTTTCCTGAGGAAGGTCCTATGGGTCTATTCACTTAGTTCCACTAGTTTGTCTAGGTTTTCTTAAGTATCCAGTGATGTTGGAGCCAACTTGTGAGTTTAATTTCTCCCGAGGAGGAATGTAAACTGATCACAGTTGTTGAGCCACGTAGGATACGATTCCTAAGTGTCAGCCTCCTAGTACTTTCCTGAGGAAGGTCCTATGGGTCTGTTCACTTAGTTCCTCTAGTGCATATAGGTTCTTTCCCAAGTATCCCGTGACGCCGGAACCTTCATGTGAGTTTAGTTTCTCCTGAGGAGGAATATAAACTGATCACAGTTGTCGAGCCGCATAGGATATGATTCCTGAGTAGTAACCTCCTGGTACTTTCCTGAGGAAGGCACTATGAGCTTGTCTGCTTAGCTTCCTTTCTCTGGTAAGCTTATTCTGAAGCTTGGAGACTGGGATTGATTCCTCCTGCCTAGGGTTTTGATTAGTTGTTGCTTAGATCTTTGCTTAGGGTGTTGTATAGAGTTTTGTTTAGAGCTGTATTAGGAGATTGTTTCAGGCTTGTTAGAGGCCCTGCTCAGGGTTAGTCTCTTTGTGTTGTTTGACTTGCGTGATGTTATGTTGCATTAGACTTAGGTGTTCATCTAGATAGTTCTGAGTAGGTGCATCTTAGAAGTAGACTTTGTGTGCATGAGAAGTTGAGGTGGTCCTCCTTCTGCTTGTTTGTTATTGCGTGGCTTTGCTTGTTGGTATTTGGTAGAGCTGAGCTCCCTTGCCTCTGTGCCTTGTTTGTCTAGTTGTTGCATTCATGCATATTTTCAGTATTCCTTTACGTTGCAGTTTCTTGTTTGTGGTTCAGTCCAGTTGCCATGATCCCTTAGGAGCTCTGACTTCTCCGCTGCGGAGTTGTTATGATAGACATTAGGACTGTCAACCAGGTGTGATAGCAGTATATAGGTTCCCCTTTCTCAGCTATAGTTCTAGAGTTTCCCTTTCCTTTCTGTAGGAGCTTTTGAGTAGCTTGACCCGTAGTTAGCTGAACTACAGCTGCTCTGATTCTTCGTTCCAGACGAAGATATGTAGGCATAGGATGCGATATCCTAGCGAGCACACTAACGACTAACTTTGTTCTCTCGCGGCTGTGCGATCGAGACTTTCCCGCTAACGACTAATTGTTATCCCTTTCTCTCGCCCGAGTGCATTTGAGACCAGATCGTATTTGTAGGTTCCCGAGCCTTTAGAGACCAGTTTGTTTTCTCACTGCTGTGTGAGAGCCCCTGTTTACCCGTAGTTAGCCGAACTACGTTTGCTCTGATCTTTCATTTCAGATGGAAGTACGTAGGCACAGGACGCGATGTCCTGGCGAGCAACCTTTCCCCGTTTAGACGTAGGCAGTCGAACTACGTTGACTCTGACTTTCCCATTGCACGAGGGAATACGTAGGCCCAGAACACCGTATGTTCTGTCGAGTCCTGTCCTTTTATTTTCTTTTCAGACCAGCCATTAGCGTAGATAGATAATACACCCTTTTACCTATAAACACCAAGCGTGGATCCCATCGAGTACGATGGACGTGAGGGGTGCTAATACCTTCCCCTTGCGTAACCGACTCCCGAATCCAGGTTTTGGTTGCGATGACCATACCTTTTCCCGTCTTTTGCGAGGTTTACTTCGAGCGTTTCCTTTCCCGCTCTGAGGGATAAATAACGCACGGTGGCGACTCTCCTGTCAAGCCGGCGCCGATTTTTGCAGTAGCGCCAGCTGGCGACTCTGCTGGGGAGCCGGCGCCGATTTTCGCAGTAGCGACAGCTGGCGACTCTGCTGGGGATCTATAGCATCTAGGGACTTTTCCCATCCCTTATGCTGGGACCGTTTCCCATCCCCTACGCGAGTCAATCCTAGCGCTTGGGTGTTTATTTGTTGGGTGTTGTGCATATTGTGTTTTACTTTTCTGCACTTTACTTTTCTGTACCTTTATCTTTCGCATTTATTTTCCAGCATTATATTATCATGATTATTGCTGTGGGCAAAGGGAGGTTACTGTGAGTGAAAAGCCGGACCTGGGCTTGAGTACACACCTAGATATAGTTGTGGAGAAGTAGTAGACGAACCTGTCTGCTGAGCAGGCACAGTTCCCTACGAAAATCTGCGCTCAGACGAGATTCTTGCAGAGGTGCTCCTTTCCGGTCCTGAGGATCTGAGAGGAGTCCAGACGTGAGGGTTGTCGACTCTGGGGACCGATCATTTGGAAGTCAGCTAAGTGAGGCCTCTTCATGACTTGATGATGCCACTCCTTCTGGGAATCGTATCGTCACTCATGAAAGTCTGTGACGCTGATGACCGCATAGGATGCCGTACCTTTGTCCGTGGATTAGGTTTATCCTACCTGTGAGAGGGACTGGGTTATTGCAGGAAAACTGGCCTTCAGAAGCCATGATTCAGTATCTTTATCAGATGGTATTCTTGATTCATCTCCAGTTGTGTTGTCTGGGTCAGATGGGTTTCTTATCTGAGGTTGAGGCTATTATCAGATGGTATTCTCGTCAGATACAGAGGTTCAGATGGTTTTCCTACCAGGGGATTGATATTTTGAGTATCAGATGATAGTTAGTGGCATGAGATTCTGATGACCGTGTTGGTTTTCTGTTCTTGATCACAGAGATATTCCTCTTCAGGCTACAGCATAGCCCCTGTGTTCGCAGATTGCATTGTTTATCATATTGCATCATTGCATTACCATCTGCATTCAACTAACGTGTGTGTATTGCAGGTACATATTTTCCCTTCCAGTTCTGGTGTTCGTTCCTAGCAAGACATGGAAAACCTGAAGAGAGTATTGCCCTATAAGTTTCCGTCGCCGAATATCAGTCTATTGTTAGAGTTGATTGCTATTGCTAAGAAGAGAGGAATGGGTGACTTCAGAAAGAGATATGGGAGGATTCTGACCTACGTTTATCAGCCATCTGCCTACGAGACCAGCGGCATCTATACTCTGTTACAGTTTTACGACGCGGAGCTCAGGTGTTTTGTATTTCCCGACTTCGTTTTGGCTCCTACCCTGGAGGAGTACTCTGCACTTCTGGATATACCGATCCGTGAGCAAATGCCTTTCTATCGTACGGACGCTGAGCCTAAGCTGGCTGAGCTTTCTGCCATCCTGTGTTTGAAAGAGTCTGAGCTGTCTGGGAAGATGATCAGAAGAGGAGATGTATGGGGATTCCCGTTGGATGTCTTAGTGGAGAAGGCTCGAGAATACGCCCAGAAGGGTAGCTGGGAGGTTTTTGACGTTATCCTTGCTGTATGTGTGTATGGCATTGTGTTATTCCCGAACATTCCTGATTTTGTTGATTCTGACGCCTTCTATATTTTGGCTGCGAAGAGCCCAGTTCCTACTTTGCTGGGAGATATCCACCATTCAACTCATTATCAGAATGAAAAGCGACGAGGAAGGAATGTGTCTTGCTGTGTACCTCTCCTATGCAGGTGGTTCACCAGTCATATGCCTAAGTCAGGCCCTTTTGTCACATCTATCAATTCTCTAGGATGGCCCGAGCGCTTAATGGGATTAACTGCTGAGAACGTGGTATGGACCAATAAAGAGGTATTTGGAGCTGAAGTCATACTCAAAGGCGAAGGATTCCCGAATGTTCCGTTAATTGGAAGGAAAGGTTGTGTCAACTATAACCCGTCTTTATTGATCAAGCAATTTGGGTACATACCTCAAGGAGCGCCAAAGCCCGAGGAAATACAGGAATCTCTGTATCTCACCGGGGCAATAGGGAAAGAGATGCTGACCAAACTTGAGAAAGCCTGGAAAAACTTGTACAAGAGAGGGAAGCTTTCAGGTAGCAGAGTGGATACTCGAGTTCCCAGCCCATATGTAGAATGGATTCGTGAGCGAGCTGTGAAGTTCCTTATGCCGTATCCAGCAGTTCAGCCATTGCATCCTCCTCCAGTAGAGGAGCCTACTACTGTGGACATTCAGGTTTACAAGCAGCTGATGGCGGAGAAAGAAGAGCTAGCAAGGGTTAAAGAGGCTTTAGAGCAGGAGAATGCCCAGCTTCGGCATGAAAAGATTGAAACAGGATATATTTCTAAGCAACAGGCTGAAACTCTGAAACATCTGAAGACTACGCTATTGGAATTGACTGAAACCAAGAAGCGTCTAGAGTTAGATGTCGACTCAGTTAGTAGTGTGTTGGCCACCAAGAAGCAAGAGCTGGAAAGGGCCTACACAAAGCTAGCCAAATTCAGAGAACACTGGGATCTCACTATGACCAAGCGTAAGGAGCGAGAAGAAGGGCTGAAGACACAGATTGCTCAGTTAGAAGAACAGGTCAAAGTGAAGAACGAAGAGCTTGAAGAAGAAGCCTGTCGCCGATACGAAGCCGAGCGCAAGTTGACAGATGCCATGAAGAATTTGGAAGATTTCCAGCATAGAGCAGATGCTAAGAGACCCAAACCTGGGGGCGGTGCCAATGATAAGGCTTGGGAAGACTTTGTCAGAGACATCCAGGGGACGGTCAGGAAGAGGGATCGACTGATAGAAGGTTTGATTTATCAACCAGATCACGCAGAGACAAAGAAGATGGTCGAGGACTTCCGCAACCGTACCCGTATTTGATTTCTCTCTTGTATTCTGTTGTGTTGAGATCACCACCAGGCATGTTGGCTGGGATCCTCCTTATCATATCAGCTGTATGGAGCGTAGTTATGTAACTTCTTGACAAGACTGTTATTCTAATCAATATATGAGGGTTTTTCCAAATATTATCTCTATGGTTTATCTCGTCTTGCTACCACTGACACTGGAATTGGAGGGAAAATATCTCCAATGCACCCATGCACGTTAGCATTTTTGTATTTCTGTTTGCATAAATCATATTGCATAGCATTTAGCAGGTCAGAGCACTTATCCAGCCTTTGTTTTCGCCAGAAAGTGATTCTCGGGGAATTGTTTGAGGCAAGAGTGGAGTGTTGAAGACGACCGAAGGGCTGAAGTAGATTTGAGCAGAATCAAGCAGCATAGTCGGTTACAGGTAATTGGCAGCTATGGCTGAAGGCAATTTCCAGTCTCCTGACACCCAGGCAGGGTTTACTGTGGCGTCCAACCATCAGTATGATTCTATGGAAGGCTTCCCGCAAGCGGACAATCTTACTGCAGCCCAAGTTGTGCAGCCTGCTGTTGAGAACCGAGATCGGCATGAGCAGTTTGTTGCCCGAAATGAACGCTATCCTCCGGTTAGCAATCAATGTGTTGCTTTCCCTGTGATGAATTACCGGAGAGATATTCCAGTGACCGGGTTAGTAGATCCAAGAGCTCTTGACGAGGGTAGAAGACTCCGAGTGTTGGAAGAGCAAATGAAAGCCTTGGAAGCGAAAGATGCCGTTAACCTGGATGCTGTAGCCATGTGTTTGGTTCCGGACCTCGTGTTGCCGTATAAGTTCAAAGTGCCGGAATTTGAAAAGTACACGGGAGATAGCTGCCCAAAGCTGCATTTGATGATGTTCTGCCGAAAGATGACTTCGTTTGTGCGAAATGACAAATTAATGATCCATTGCTTTCAGTATAGCCTGACTGGGGCATCGTTGAGATGGTATGTGCAATTAGAAAGTAATCAGATTCGATCATGGGTGGATTTAGCCAGAGCTTTCATGAAGCAGTACGATTACAACTTGGATTTGACTCCTAGTCTCGTAGATCTGCAAGAATTGTCTCAAGCGGAGAATGAATCATTCAGAGCGTATTTGCGAAGGTGGAAAGAATTGTCTGCTAGTGTTCAACCACCGCTTCCGGAAAGGGAACTGGTTGACATCTTCTTGGGTACTCTGAAAGGCCATTATTTTGACAAATTATTCAGCTGCACAAACTTTGTGGGCCTGATGAGGCTGGGAGAGATTGTTGAGCGAGGACTCAGGAGTGGAAAGTTTCGAGGTGTTCCTTACGTCCCAGTTAATAAGATTGAGTCAGTTGTCAGTTCTCAAGAAGAGTGGGAAGGAGATGATGCTACCTCAGAATCTCTAGCATCTCAGGATCAGTTTTCAGACACTTCAAGTCAACGGTCATCTTATCGCCGATCGCGTCAGCATGCTCCACGAAGACCAAGGAAGCCTGAAAGGCAGTTTACTCAGCTACCGGTGTCGTACAGCCAGTTGTTGCCAGATCTGGTCAGAAGTGGATTGATAGTGCCGAAAGAGACTAAGCCGGTGATTCCACCGTATCCTCCAGGTTTTGATGCCAGCGCCCGCTGTGAGTACCATGTTGGGGCACAGGGGCATTCAACCAATGATTGTAAAGTGCTTAGAAGTCAGATTCAGGATTTGTTAGACTCTGACCGTATTTGCATCACGCCTCAGGGTTGTGTTCAGATTAATGATTTTCCATCTTCCAGTTGTGGGGGTTCGTCAGTTAATGTCATGGAAGACTCCACAGGAAGTGTGTGCTCTGAAGATTGTCCATCAGAGAGTTCAGTTGAATATGGGGGAAGTTTCTAGAGGTTTCTATGCCGGGTGTCGCATCTGTTTTCTCTGCCTAACCCGTTTAGCTTTTGTGCATCAATATTTGTCGATCACCACCAGGATTGTTGGCTGGGGTCGTTATATTCAGACTCATTTGTGCTTACCTGCTGATTTTGTTGGTTGTACATGTGTGGGAGATGTTTGTCTGTGTGCTTATAGCTTGAGTTCTCTTTATCTCGTTGTGAATGTGTGTTTGTTTGCTACGCTGCATTATCATTTAGCAGGTATATCAGAACCGTGGGTCTTATTTCTTCATCATCCAGTTTGTTGCAGGAATTCCTCCAGAGATATGGAACAGAATCAGTTTGAATTGATCGAAGTCCGAAGCCAGCTAGGGCAGATGATGAGAGACATGCAAGAGATGCGTCTGGAGCAGAAGATTCTCAAGGAGGAGAACAGTCAGCTGAAGACCCAAATGAGTTTGATCATGGAGGTAGTCAAGAATGTGCTTAGAAAAGAAGGCGATCAGCTATTTGAAGCCGCAATGAAGAAGCTCGCGTCACCTGTGCATATGGAACCTGAGCAGCAGCAACAGAAGATACATCCGGCTCAGCGGAAGATCCAGGAAGGAAAGCCGAGGAGAATATTTGAGGCACCACCCATGACCTATGCTGAGCTCTTGCAGATCTTATTGAGGTTTAATCTGGTTGAGAAGAGAACGTTGACACAACCAACGAGAGTGTTTCCTCAAGGGTACGATGCCAGTAAGCAATGTGATTTTCATTCCGGGGCATTAGGACATGACATCGAGGGTTGTCATGCTTTTAAGCACAAGGTTCAAGACCTGATTGACTCGCACGATATTGAATTCACGCCGGGCGGCGTAGCTGTGCACATTGTTCCTGTCTCAATCGATGCTAAAATGACAGATGTTTCTAAAGCTGCAGTGGGTCAGAAGCGTATCCTGGAATCCATGGTGTCAGAATCTCCAGGCCCACAATTGTTGCCTATTCCTGGGGCAGATCTGAGAAAGAAAATGGTTAAGCATAAGGAGAGTGTTCAGTATATTGAAGGTCAAGAAACCAATGTTGCATTTGATACAAAGGGTGTTCAAGGGTCAACCCGATACCAGCAGCAGCAGCCTCAGCAGGGGGCACAACAAACTCAACGAAGATTCCAGGGCGGCAAGCCGAAAAGAGTGTTTGAGAAGCCTCCCTCAACCTATGCTGATTTGTTGCAGACATTGTTGGGATTGAATCTAGTGGAGAAAAGAACTCTGGCACCGATAACGGGAACTCCCCCGTTCGGCTACGATGCGAATAGACACTGTGAGTTTCATTCTGGAGCCCCGGGTCACGATATAGAAGGCTGCCATGCTTTTAAGCACAAAGTGCAGGATCTGCTTGATAGTGCAGCAATCAGCTTCGGGCAGAAAGGTCCCCAAATCATCTGAATGAAGGAGGAAGGGCTCTATAATTTGGCTGGGTCATTGAAAGCAGATCAAGACAGCATCGGATTGCCTCTAATAAGGATAGCTGGTTCAGCAGCAGGGCAGATGCAAAAGCCCGGTTCTCAGAAGCTAGCATATTTTCTTTGTTTTAGCTTGTCATTTCTTTGCATTTGTAGTTGCTTTCCTGTTTGAATTTGTAAACTTGCTTGTAAAACTTGTTGTTTTCAGTCAAATTGATGATAATGAAATAAATATGCATGTTTTGGTTAAATCCATTCGTGTTCACTAACTGTTTTTGCAAAATGTCCAACGTTTGGTTAAGAAGAATTTGGGGAGGATGACGAAAATGACCGACATGCAAATTCCGATTGTATGCTTTTGAAATAAAACCTGCTGATGATGTACAGGCATTGATTCAAATCCCTAAACACCGGAGATATAAGGAAGATAATCCCTTGTCAACCCTTTTGAGCCTTGTAGTAGGAGTTCTTTCTGAAAACGAAAAACCCTCAATCTTAACCTGGGGCAGGGTAGGTGTTAGCTAATTTGACCGAGCGTCCAAATTACAAGAGGAGTGTCCGTTCAAGGATCAATCACACCCCTAGAGGTCGTGCCTAAAAAACCACAATGGTTCAATCAAGAGTGTGACGGCCACATTGCTTCCCAAAGATTCAGGCAACCCGTGTCACACGACTTGTTCGAAAGAAAAAAGTGAAAAAGAAATCAAAAGCCCGCTAAGTCGAGAAAACTTCAAAACAAATGACTTAGGCAAAAATGAGGGCATCCCGCTGGACTTAAAACAAAATCAAAAGAAACTCAAAAGGAGCCAGTCCAGGCAAAAGTTAGGGATATGAAAAGAAGAGACGAAAAGGATCAAAAGAAAAATCCTCGATGGAAATACGAGTCGTGTGACCTCAAGTGTCAAAGATGAAAAGCGAGCGGCTGTCACTCCAAAATCCAAAAGTTTCTCGAACTATCATTCCTATTTTCTAAGCCTCTGAGAGGTGAGCGCTAAGGTCAAATTAGCTGAACGTAGGACGGGAGAACATCAAGGAGAACGGGGGGGTTAAAATAAACTTTGAGCCTTTATCCTTTCTTTCAAAACCATGAACCTGACCATGTTACAACCTTCAAAAGTCCTAATTGAAGCAGGTTGTTCCGAAAGCATACTCCGGTAAAGGTCGCGTCGATTCTGACTCCTAAAAAGGTTCCTCTTACCATGTCGGTACTGATGTTGACAAATGTTTTATGCATCATATGCCATAAACTGTGTTTCCTTTTCCCAGTGAACAGATTGGATGTCAAAACTGTCATATGTGTTGCATTAATACATCTTGTATGCATAACAACTTGTTTTACTCGCGAGTAAGCGCTTGACAGCAGGAAAGTTTCCTACAATGGAAAGTCTGGTCAAGATAGAATGCAGAACGCCCAAATGTTCCGAGAGCAGGGGCAAGCTTTACTGTGATCCCCAGTCAGGTCAGCTTTTCGAAATCAGTTATCCTGGGGCAATCAGGTTGAGATTCGGTGAATACGTCGTAGTCAGGAGGTACCACTCTGAATCAGATAATCGGGGCAAGGTCATTGCAGTCAGGGACAGACCATCTTAAGCGCGCAAAGGTTGTGCGAGAAGCAGGTGAGGTGAAGTATCTCTCAGAAGTTCAGAACGCTGAGGCATGTTATATCAGACCATCAGGGCTCAGATTTGCAGATTTCCTTTCAAGGACTATCCCCACAGATGTCCCATAGGCTGGGGTATATCAGAAGCAAAAGGATTGTTGTTCTCCGTATCAGCAAGGCCATTCAGAACTATTCGAGCAGATGCAGTCGATTTTCGAGAGCGGGATGAATGCGGGAAGTCATGTCACTATCCCTTGACTCTTCACTAAAAGGCTGTGTATTCAGGAAGAATATTTTCCAGCGTCAGTTGTACCTGACCCAGTAAGATAGCTTAAGAGCTCAAGTCCGTATTTGCAATTACTGTAAAGCCCATCCGCGTTGGCGCATCAATTTCCAGATCCGAGCTTCGTCAGTACGCAGGAGGACTCCCTCCATTGTCTCCAGCAAAGTCCAATTCACCATTTGGCATGGATAAGCTATTCCCCGAGAAGTCTAATCATACTCGGCACGTCTGCTATTTAGCAGTGGAATTACATTCCCCAGCAGGGTATTACTTCGTCGAGGCGGTCGGTTAAGTTCCCAATATCCCCAGCGGAGTTGATTTCCCTCTCCCAGCATTTATTTTGCTAGGACGATTCAGTGATATCCGGGTTATCCCCAGCAGAGTTGGCCTCGCCTTCAGCATTTATTTTGCTGAAGTGGTTTTCTGTACCCGGCCTCTCCAACAGCTCGAGCCTGCTAGCATATTGCATGCATCATCATACTTGCATCATACTTGCATATCATTGTCAGAATGCGTAGCATTTCTATCC
This sequence comes from Lathyrus sativus, assembly GCA_963859935.3. NCBI lineage: Eukaryota > Viridiplantae > Streptophyta > Magnoliopsida > Fabales > Fabaceae > Lathyrus > Lathyrus sativus. The sequence continues at coordinate 120,874,083 of OZ012740.1, forward strand.
AGAATGGAGCATTACGCTGTAGAAAGATTAAAGCATTTGCATAAGCATACAAAGCATAAGTCAGGTTTTATATCAGCCTCATATGGCGCGTGAATCACTCTGTGATCAGTTCAGGGGGCATTTATCCAGCAACAGTATTCAGACGATTCAGCGGATTATTTGTATCTCAGATCATACAACAATTATGCTTTGATCAAGCAGTCATCTGATGTCGACAAGCTTTTCTTCCCGTCAATTCACATTGGCGATGTGTTCCTCCAATGAGTGGATTTCTCCGTCTATCATTAGACGTCTTGAGTGCAAATGTGCTTTTCTTACCGTCTATCAGTAGACGATGTGAAGTTTCAGGCAATCTTCAATGGGGTTCCAAATAGAGTTTCTATAGCAAGTGGCTTTTCTTTCCGTCTGTCAGCAGACGATGTGAAGTTTCGAGTTACTGTCCGGCGGGTTTCTTATTGCCAGATCATACATATGATGAGGTGTTTCCCCAGCGAGTCTTCTCCGGCTATCCTTAGTTGTTGAGGGGTTTCAAAATGATTTTGGATATTGGTTCTCTTTCTGGTTATTGGATATGATGACGTTCAAGAGAGACTTTTCTGACCATCAATCCCTATTGATGTCGAAGCTCTTCGAAGAATGTTCAGTTTTCGTGATTGTCGATTCTTATTGACGACATGTTTCTTAAAAGGTGGTTTTCTTCCCGTCGGTCCATACTGATGATGTGGCCCCTTTAAGGATATTGATCTTTCCATCAATTCCCGTAAACAGAAGAATTCTGAAATTCAAAGGATGGTGTTGAATTGCGTTATGGTGACTTTCCGTCTATCCTTAGACGATGTGAATTTGGAGAGTATTTCTTCCCGTCTATCATTAGACGATGTGCATATGGAGATTATGAATGTCTTTCCGTCTACTCTTAGACGATGTGAATATTGAGTTGTTTCATCAATCAGGATGATCCCGTCTACCCTTAGACGATGCAAGTACGGAGATTATGTCTTTCCGTCTACTCTTAGACGATGAGAATATTGGTTTGTTTTATCAATCGAGATAATGCCGTCTACCCTTAGACGATGTGAAGATGGAGATTATGGTGATGCCGTCTACCCTTAGACGATGTGAATAATGAGTTGTTCATCAATCAGGATGATACCGTCTACTCTTAGACGATGTGAATTGATTTGAATATCAATCAAGATAATGCCGTCTACCCTTAGACGATGTGAATATGGAGATTATGGTGATGCCGTCTACCCTTAGACGATGTGAATATGGAGATTATGGTGATGCCGTCTACCCTTAGACGAGGTGCATATGGAGATTAATGGTGTCTTTCCGTCTACTCTTAGACGATGAGAATTGATTTGTTCATCAATCAGGATGATACCGTCTACTCTTAGACGATGTGAATTGATTTGAATATCAATCAAGATAATGCCGTCTACCCTTAGACGATGTGAGTATGGAGATTATGGTGACTTTCCGTCTATCCTTAGACGATGTGTGTATGGAGATTAAGAATATGATCCCGTCTATCCTTAGACGATGTGAATTCGGAGAATTATTTCTTCCCGTCTATCCTTAGACGATGTGTGTATGGAGATTGAGTATTTCCGCCGTCTACTCTTAGACGATGTGAATTTGGAGATTATTTCTTCCCGTCTATCCTTAGACGATGTGTGTATGGAGATTAAGAATGTCTTTCCGTCTATCCTTAGACGATGTGAGTATGGAGATTCAGGCTTTGTATCCGTCTATCCTTAGACGATGTGAATTTAGAGATTAATGGTGCCTTCCCGTCTATCCTTAGACGATGTGAATTTGGAGATTAACGTTGTCTTTCCGTCTATCATTAGACGAGGTGAGTATTCAATCAGGGTGTCTTCCCGTCCATCTTTGGGTGATGTGAGTATATTTTTCTTCCTGCCTATCAGTAGGCAATGTGAAAGGATCAGGTATTTTGTTGCAGTCCTCGAGTTTTGCTATATGAGGTATCACAAGCGACGGGTATTCAAATCAGGAGTTCTTTATCAGATGATTAATCAGTTTGGTGCCGCAATAACTGGACTCGGTTTTCTGGACTTTATTCTCCAAGCAGTTTACAGTATATGCTCGCGGTTGGCAAATTTTCGGGTTTTATTTGTATTCAACCGTCTCGTACCTCTGAATGTTTGAAGGCTGAGCGCTCTTCAAACCCTTCAGGTCCAAGTCGCTTGAATAGGGGCAGCTGTTGCACCCTAAAATTTGACCAACCAATTCTCCTATCTGACTCATGGTTTAAATTCATATTCACAGCTCAGATGTATGATTTTTGTGCACAAGCAGGGGATATCAGAGTTTACAGCTTGATTTTTGTCTATCAGATATGGCAGACCCAGTCCAGATTATCGGGGTTTTATTTTCGGGAAATTGTGCGCTCCTCGGTGATTTTTCAGTGATTTTGGGGATATTCTGATGCCCGGGGATACCTGTTCGATTCGATTTAGTCTCGTGCGCTTTTATGGGGGTCATTTGTGCATTCATCTGCATTTTTAGGATTTTTATAGACTTTTGTGAATTTTTAACAGGCTTTATAGATTTTTCTGGAATTTAAATAGGTTTGTAGAATATTTTAATAGTTTAATCTCTTTTTAGGATTTTATAAGAATTTTTAAATCATTTTTAGAATTTTATATAGATTTTAAAATAGGTTTAATAGTTTTTTAGAGAATATAGAAAATAATATAGTTTCTTTTATTAATATTAGGATTTTAATTGATATTAAATAATATTAGATTGTTAATAGAAAATTAGATTGATGTAGAGTCAATTAGATCTTAACTAGATTTTTTAGGTTTAATTAGGATAATATAGAATTAATTAGACTTTTAATCATTTTTTAGAGTTTAATTAGGATTAATTGAATTTTTAGAGTTAATTAGAGGTTAATTGATTTTTTAGGGTTAACTAGTATAATACAGAATTAAATAGGTTAATTGAGTTTTTTAGAGTTAATTAGGTTAATTGTTGTTTTCAGATTTAATTAGGATTATTAGGGTTAATTAGACATTAATCCAATTTAGTTAATTGTTTTTAATCCAGTTTTTTGCTGTTATTTTCGTATGGGCCCTGAGATGTTTTTGTAAAGCCCAATTCCCAATCAGATAGTCCAAAAAAAATGATTCAGAAGTCCAATTCAGTCCAAGTTCATCCACCATCTTCCAGCGCATGCCAGAATATTCTAGAAGGTGCCACGCGTTTCTCAGTGCAATAAATAGGGCCACGTGTTGGCCATGCAGAGGCCCCACACGTTCACTCAGAATCACACCACGCGTACACACGTGTACCCCACCCACTCTCTCTCTCAGCGCATGTGCGCCACTTGGCACCCAGCCATCACTCACCGGAGCCTCGCCTGGAAACCTACCGGCGGCCATGCAAACGCCCTAGCAACCAACCGCCGGCGACCTCAACTAACTCCGGCCACCACCAACCGTCGCCGGAAAACCATTTTTCCCCAGAATCCTCAGATCTTCATCCCCTTCCTCCGATCTCCTCCCTTCCACCTTCATCACCTTCAACCACGTTTTCCAGAAACGCCATCAACCTTCATCGTCTTCATCTCCTAATTTCCAGAAATCCCCATTGAAACTCAAACCTTCATACATCAAATTTTCCAGAAACACATCAATCCTCCATCAATCCATCCAAACCTTCAACAACCTTCATACAAAGATTTCCAGAAATCGTCTCAGATCTTCATACTCCATCAAGATTTTTTCCAGAACAACATTCATCGTCCATCAATTTTCTCCAGAACGACTTCAATCTCCATCAATTTTTCCAGAAACCCTAAACATTCATCCTTCAAGCGAGAACAACTCAGAAACTTCAAACGGCGTCCAATCTTCAAGCAAGATTTCCAGGAATCCACCAGGAGGATCTTCAACTTCATCAACCGATCCTAGTTCCTCTCGCGCGATTTTCCTCAAGGATCTTCAGAGTTCACCAAACTTTTAAAGAGATCCATCCGTTGTCAGAGTTCCTCATAGGCGCTCATCAGAACTCCAGATTCTGAGTTCTCTGCAAGACGACTCAAGACCTTCGTGTTAAAGGTTCCAGAAGCTTCAAGATTCACTCATCCAGGTGCGTTGATTCTTCGATCCTCGTTTGCGTCTCGTTTTGATGGTTGCAGCGTAGGGATTTAATCTTGGCTTGAACTGGATTTAAGTTGAATATAGTCTTGAATTGAGGTTCGTTTAGATGTAGGTTAGGGTTCGGTTTCAGGTTGTTGTGGGGGTTTGTTTGATGTTTGAGAGTTTCAGAGAGCGTGAGATAGGGTGGAGAGGAGGAAGACGAGAAAGCGCAGTTAGGGTTGTGTTGGTGAACAGTACCCGAGCGTGTGAGGAGGGAGATGGTTTTGTGTTTAGGGTTTGTTCAGATTAGGTTTGGGCTGGGTTCAAGGCCCAAACGTACTTTGCTGATGCTACCCCTCAATTTGCTTCCCCACCCCCCTTAGCGTGAGAGACCTGAGTAGGGTGAATTGGGCCTTAAGCCCCAGTTTGCTAATAACACCCCTGGGCGTAAGCCCAGTATTGGAGATCAACTGAGAATTTACTAGTGTTGCACCCCCCTCTGGTTTCAATTCAGTTTTTTTGTGTTTTCTGGATAATAAGTCATGGGCCTGCGCCTAATGACTATTGGCACCCCCCAATCAGGGCCCAATGTAGAATCCCTCATAAATCTCTTGCTGTTTAAACCTCCCATGTTATTTCTTTTATTTTTCCTTTTGTATTTTCATGTTAAATAATTCATAATAAATGTAAATAAATGTTTTTTAATAATTCTTTTTACCATTTCATGAGAATGTTAAGAAAATTAAATAAAAATAAAAATGACACTTTATTTTTGTTTTGGTTATTTTTTGCATATTTTCCATTTTAATTGATGTGTTTTTTTAATATTTTCAATGCATGCATATCATTAGAAATTCATAAAAAATGGTAGAATTAGTCGAATAATTCCGTTCTTTTTTCTGTAGACTCGTAATTCAGTGTAGGATTTTATAGTACAAAAATATTAGCTTAATCATGCATTTTCATTTTAATTGCATTTTTTCACTGTTATTGATGTTGAATAAATTGGTCTGTGGATATGTCTGTGTTGCTGATTTTAGTTCTTTCATCTGGTGTTGAATTTTGTTCTGATTTTTTCAGTATGTTGTCCTAGAGCCATGTAGGTCTCCCCTTAGATTTTTGATAGATTTTTGTAGGGTGTTCTGCTAGGATTTGTCTGAGCCTGAAGATAGGGGAAGTTTTGATGACTTCTGACTTTGAAGTTCAACTGTGGTTGAACTTCAGAGATAGTCTCCTGTGGTTTGCTGGCCTGTGGTTTCTTCTTAAGGTGGGAGCTGATTGAAGTCCTGTTGGAGCTTGCAAGGATGCATTGGATTGAGGCTTAGTCTAGGAGCTTGTTGTCTGTTTGTGAGGTTCGAGATCCTGAAGTTTGAAGGGAGTTTATGGTACTTTCCTGAGGAAGGCACTATGAATGACTTTCATTCTTTCTTCTCACCTCTTTCGTAAGTATCCAATGATGTCGGAGCCGACTTGTGAGTTTAATTCCTCCTGAGGAGGGATGTAAACTGATCACAGGTTGTTGAGCCACATGGGATACGATTCCTAAGTGGAAGCCTCCTAGTACTTTCCTGAGGAAGGTCCTATGGGTCTATTCACTTAGTTCCACTAGTTTGTCTAGGTTTTCTTAAGTATCCAGTGATGTTGGAGCCAACTTGTGAGTTTAATTTCTCCCGAGGAGGAATGTAAACTGATCACAGTTGTTGAGCCACGTAGGATACGATTCCTAAGTGTCAGCCTCCTAGTACTTTCCTGAGGAAGGTCCTATGGGTCTGTTCACTTAGTTCCTCTAGTGCATATAGGTTCTTTCCCAAGTATCCCGTGACGCCGGAACCTTCATGTGAGTTTAGTTTCTCCTGAGGAGGAATATAAACTGATCACAGTTGTCGAGCCGCATAGGATATGATTCCTGAGTAGTAACCTCCTGGTACTTTCCTGAGGAAGGCACTATGAGCTTGTCTGCTTAGCTTCCTTTCTCTGGTAAGCTTATTCTGAAGCTTGGAGACTGGGATTGATTCCTCCTGCCTAGGGTTTTGATTAGTTGTTGCTTAGATCTTTGCTTAGGGTGTTGTATAGAGTTTTGTTTAGAGCTGTATTAGGAGATTGTTTCAGGCTTGTTAGAGGCCCTGCTCAGGGTTAGTCTCTTTGTGTTGTTTGACTTGCGTGATGTTATGTTGCATTAGACTTAGGTGTTCATCTAGATAGTTCTGAGTAGGTGCATCTTAGAAGTAGACTTTGTGTGCATGAGAAGTTGAGGTGGTCCTCCTTCTGCTTGTTTGTTATTGCGTGGCTTTGCTTGTTGGTATTTGGTAGAGCTGAGCTCCCTTGCCTCTGTGCCTTGTTTGTCTAGTTGTTGCATTCATGCATATTTTCAGTATTCCTTTACGTTGCAGTTTCTTGTTTGTGGTTCAGTCCAGTTGCCATGATCCCTTAGGAGCTCTGACTTCTCCGCTGCGGAGTTGTTATGATAGACATTAGGACTGTCAACCAGGTGTGATAGCAGTATATAGGTTCCCCTTTCTCAGCTATAGTTCTAGAGTTTCCCTTTCCTTTCTGTAGGAGCTTTTGAGTAGCTTGACCCGTAGTTAGCTGAACTACAGCTGCTCTGATTCTTCGTTCCAGACGAAGATATGTAGGCATAGGATGCGATATCCTAGCGAGCACACTAACGACTAACTTTGTTCTCTCGCGGCTGTGCGATCGAGACTTTCCCGCTAACGACTAATTGTTATCCCTTTCTCTCGCCCGAGTGCATTTGAGACCAGATCGTATTTGTAGGTTCCCGAGCCTTTAGAGACCAGTTTGTTTTCTCACTGCTGTGTGAGAGCCCCTGTTTACCCGTAGTTAGCCGAACTACGTTTGCTCTGATCTTTCATTTCAGATGGAAGTACGTAGGCACAGGACGCGATGTCCTGGCGAGCAACCTTTCCCCGTTTAGACGTAGGCAGTCGAACTACGTTGACTCTGACTTTCCCATTGCACGAGGGAATACGTAGGCCCAGAACACCGTATGTTCTGTCGAGTCCTGTCCTTTTATTTTCTTTTCAGACCAGCCATTAGCGTAGATAGATAATACACCCTTTTACCTATAAACACCAAGCGTGGATCCCATCGAGTACGATGGACGTGAGGGGTGCTAATACCTTCCCCTTGCGTAACCGACTCCCGAATCCAGGTTTTGGTTGCGATGACCATACCTTTTCCCGTCTTTTGCGAGGTTTACTTCGAGCGTTTCCTTTCCCGCTCTGAGGGATAAATAACGCACGGTGGCGACTCTCCTGTCAAGCCGGCGCCGATTTTCGCAGTAGCGCCAGCTGGCGACTCTGCTGGGGAGCCGGCGCCGATTTTCGCAGTAGCGACACATACATATCAAGCAATTTTAAAGATATTTTGAGGCATAAAATCAAATTCCAATTCATGTTATTATTTTATTATGTACCTAGAGTTTAATTCCTGCCATCAAGATTCCTAAGCAAATTCCACACATGATCAATTCCAAATAAGCTGCAAGAGCACACCAAAAACCAACATGATACAAATTAGGCATTTCAAATTCAAAATTCCCACACAGCTCATAACCTCCAGGTTCAGAATAACAGAGCCAAAGAGGGTGGGGGACCACACGTTCAGACTAACAAAATTGGAAGAAATAGGGCAGCAGCAAGTTCACAGTACAGCAGAGTTAACACAAAAGTGGAAAAAGAACAAAACCATTTCAAACGTAAAAACCTGCACCTTGCTTTAGCTCGTACAACCTTTGCAAATATCCCAACAAAACTGGCGACAGACTACGTAACAACACGTTGCCAGCTGCAGAATATACTAGAAAGGAGCCACTCCACTCGACCATTACCTGCTACGGCTGGTACAAACCTCAGAAAAAAACACAGCACATATCTCGTACGACCAATACACTATACCAAGCCATAAGACACCAAAAAAAACCTGCATACACAAAGCCACAATACCATTAGCCTCCTGCAGAAAAGTCACAATACCATTAGCCTCCTGCAGAAAAGTCACAATACCATTAGCCTCCTGCAGAAAAAAACAGACTCCTGCAACATGTACGAATCTGTCTCCGCAAGATGACAAAACTTTCAAAATTTTGCACAAGATTTTTGATGTACCCGTCTAGACCGGGACAATTGCTTTGTAATCTTTGGAAAATAAAGGACAACAAAAAACAGAGGAATAAAGGGGGAGGTTTTGGGGGGGGGGGGGAGAGAACAAGAAAAAGTTTCTGATAAAAGGGGGGACATAGTTTTTTTAAAAGAAACTACGAACTTTCTTCAACAAAAAATCAATCTTCATCAACCAGTCTTCATAAACCCTTCTCCTTGCCTCACAGAAACTCTCAAGAACCATCTACTTCCTCCAAATCTTCAAACCATAAACACCCTTCCTCCTTCAAAAGTGAAAAATTCCACAACGTACTCGACCAATTATTGCTTCAGAACCAACAACCCAACCTTCTTTCTCTGCCGTTGACTACCTTCGTTTCTCCACCACGATTCCCCGGAGACGTTGCCACAAGAGAGAGGCTGATGAGAAAGGAATACGAAAAAGAGCGAAAGTAGAAACGTGAAGAAGAAGAACCCGAATCCGGAGAAGATCAAAAGGTTTTTCCTCTTTCCCATCTTGTTTAAACCATTGCATTTCACGTTGATGATGCTTTTGGCCGATTGCATTTGACGGAGACGTTTACGAGTGGTTGGGGCTTGCCTCGTTTCCTGGTTCACTTTTATTACCTTTGTGAAGTTTTTTTTTATGATTTTATCTATTTTATTATGTTTTATTCAGTCGTGGCCAGTATGAATGGGTTTAAGAGCCCGTATTTTCTTTTTTTTTTTTAATTATATCAAAACTATCTCTTAATATAAGATGAAAAAGAGAGAGAGTCAAGTCTTTGACTCACTTTCTGGATTACTTGGGCCCGAGGAGCCTTTCTTAAGGTTCAAGTAATCCTCATCCGTTTAAAATACTTCAACTATCTTCCATTGTGCAATGTTTTTCCTGTGCAATCTCTTTTAAGGATGAAAAAGAGAGAGAGAGAGAGTCAAGCCTTTGACTCACTCTTCCGATTACTTGGGCCCGAGAAGCCTTTCTTAAGCTTCGAGTAATCGTCATCCGATTAACTTACTCGAACCATATCCATTCCTTCACTGTTAAGGATGAAAAAGAGAGAGAGTCAAGCCTTTGACTCGTTTTCCCGATTACTTGGGCCTGAGAAGCCTTTCTTAAGCTTCGAGTAATCGTCATCTGATCAACTTACTCGAACCACATCCTATTCCTTTTGCAATTTGGGTTGAAAAAGAGAGAGAGTCAAGCCTTTGACTCGCTTTCCCGATAACTTGGGCCCGATAAGCCTTTCTTAAGCTTCGAGTAATCGTCATCCGATTAACCTACTCGAGCCATATCCTATCCTTTCGTATTGAGGTTGAAAAAGACAGAGAGTCAAGCCTTTGACTCGCTTTCCCGATTACTTGGACCCGAGAAGCCTTTCTTAAGCTTCAAGTAATCGTCATCCGATTAACTTACTCGAACCGCATCCTATCCTTTCGAAATCAAGGTTGAAAAAGAGAGAGTCAAGCCTTTGACTCGCTTTCCCGATTACTTGGACCCGAGAAGCCTTTCTTAAGCTTCAAGTAATCGCCATCCGATTAACTTACTCGAACCGCATCCTATCCTTTCGAAATCAAGGTTGAAAAAGAGAGAGTCAAGCCTTTGACTCGCTTTCCCGATTACTTGGACCCGAGAAGCCTTTCTTAAGCTTCAGGTAATCATCACCTCTAGCTAAACATCTGATACATCAAACCTCGTTTTCTCGCCCCCGTGCGATCAAAACCCTAAAACCTATTCAAATATATTCTCTTCTCCAAACATAAACTTCTCAAATTTAATTTCTCGCCGCCGTGCGAACCATCAAACCTTTTCATAAACGTGAGATATGGTGTCTTAAGAACAACGCAAAATATTGCTTCGTCTATAACCTATTAGAGTCGAGATAAGTGGTGTGTTTCCCATGAATGTCGATATATGGAAATCCATTCAAAGCAATACAAGTGCCTTCTCCTTACCCATTTGGATAAAGCAATATTTTCTATCGAATATGACTAAGTATCTTTCTCTAAATCAAACCAACATCCGTAGTCCGAACTACGGACGCTCTGATTTCTCGTCTGTTAACGAGAATACGTAGGCATAGGATTGTGAGATCCTAGCAAGAAACCTCTTTCTTGTTCTATCCAAACCTTTACCCGTAGCAGTCCAAACTACGGACGCTCTGATTTCTCATTTGTCAATGAGAATACGTAGGCACAAGATTGCGATGATCTTGGCGAGCACATTTCCTTCACGTTTCCCCAAAATTCCACAATTCCTCAACCTCCCCTCTTTTTCCCATAGTCCCACAAACTACAGATGCTCTGATCCTTCACTTCTTTCAAGTGAAAATACGTAGGCACAAGGGCCCCAACCCTTGGCGAGCACTCTTATCTAAAACTACCCATTTCTCCTTAAGCAGTCTAAACCCTTTTACATTACCTTTACAACTTTTATATTGGAAGAAAACAAACAAGCTGGACTAACATTTCTCACGAATTGAATCAAGAGGTTCTCGTTGAATACAACGATTGTGAGGGGTGCTAATACCTTCCCCTCGCGTAACTGACTCCCAAACCTAGAATTTGGTTGCGATGACCATGTTCTTATCTCTTTAAAGGTTTTATCGATATTTTCCTATCCCTTCTTGGGATGAATAAAGTTCGGTGGCGACTCTGTTTTCTGCGACCATTCACGAAGGATCGTGCTTTTTTGAGGTACGACACTTATATTACACAATATAATGGAATAACAGAAAGAATAAACATGGCCATATTGGACATGGCGAGATGCATGCCGAAGTAGAAGAATTTGCCAAAATCCTTATGAGATGAAGCTGTTTCGACTGCTGTTTATATTTTGAACAGGTACTTTACCAAGTAGCTGAAGAACAAGGTTCCTGAAGAAGACTGGAACATACAGACTGTTTAATCCAATTAATCAGAAGATTATGATGAGTCGAGATATTGTGATTGATAAAAATTCTTCCTGGGATTGGAATTCTAGTAATGCAATTGACAAACCATTCATGAGCTATTATTTCGACGAAACAAGTAATAATGTCGAAGATATTATCGACATTCCAGTTAAAGTTGACGCAATTGCTGAAACTCCCGACACATTCGAAATCAAAGAGGATGTGGATGGCACAATCCAGAGACCTCAAAGAACTGGAGCTCGTCCAACAAGACTTCAAGACTATGTAGTGGTTAGTGATGATGAAGTCACAACAAATGGAGAACTAGTTCATTTTTCTTTACTTACAGGTGTTGAACCAATAAACTATAGCGAAGCCTTCAAAGATAAATAATTGAAGTCTGCTATGGTGGAAGAGTTACAAACAATTGAAAGAAACAACACATGGGAGTTGGTCGAATTGCCAACTCATACAAAAGCTATCAAAGTGAAGTTGGTGTTCAAGTTGAAGCACAATGTTGATGGGTCGATAGTGTAGATGCTTTTGATTGGCTGTATTTTGTGGCAAAAAATTGATGGATGTATGAATGTCATGACTGATGTTATGATATACATAATGAGGATTCAGCAGGGTATGTTTGAATAGCTAAGAGTTACTTAAGTTGGATATCATGACTGAATGTTATGACATCAAGCGTATGACATTAAGGCGCGCATGTATTAGTTTCTGTTATTAGCTCAGGATATACTTCAGGAAACATTTTAGGAAGCCTAGTTATCTTAGGCGACATATCAGACACTGCTAAGGATAACATGGAATGCCCTTGACTCAATTGGACGTGCGCAGCTTCTTGAAGAGGGGTTTACTTGGGTAAACCTAACTTGTGCACGAAGACAATCTACTGCTATAAATAACAGAAGATCAATCCTAATCAGGTAGAGATTGGAGAGTGTAGTGTGTAAGTGAAGAAGTCTGATTGTATCATTTGATCTTCACGTGTGTATTATTGCTTAGGATACTTGTATACCAAGCAATTGTCTGTTGCATGATTGCTTTGGTTTAGTGTGTGTGAACTGTATGTTCAGTGTTTCACTCTAAGCTTTTAAGTAAGAGTGGTGTGTCACTTGATCAAAGTTGTGAAGCAAGATCAAGGTGTGTTTGAAGTGTGTCTTCAATTTCTCATTTGTAACTTTGAATTGGTTAATATCACTGTTGTGATTGAGGGGGAGTGAGTGGATAACTCTGGTCTAGTGTTAGGCTGAAGTGTCATTGGGTAGGTCTTAAGTGAAGAGTGCAAACTGGTTGTTTGACTTTGAATTAGTTCTACTAATAGTGAATTTCCTCCCTGACTTGGTAGCCCCCAGATGTAGGTGTGGTTGGCACTGAACTGGGTAAACAATTACTTGTGTTATTTACTGTTTTCATTTACTGGTTGTCCTTAAGTTTAGTAGTCTGAGTTACAGTGAATGTCATAACATCCGTGATAACATCCACTGTTGTGTACCTAAAATTTCAGATAGCAAGATATAATGCGAGACTGGTAGCTTGAGGATTTCTTGAGAGAGCAAAACTCGACTACTCTGAAGTATTTGCACATGTCACAAGATTGGAAATTGTTCAATTAGTTATAGCTTTGGCATGCAAGCAAGGATGGTCGATATTTCACTTAGATGTGAAATCGACATTTTTGAATGGACCTTTAGATGAAGAGGTGTATGTCATACAACCTCCTGGTTTTGTGATTCCGGAGGAAGTAAGGAAAGTATACAAGTTACACAAAGTGCTCTATGATCTAAAGCATGCACCTATGGCATGGAACAAGAAGATCGACTCATACTTGGTCAAATTGAGATTCGTCAAATGAAAATATGAGTATGGTATATATGTTCAGGTTGTGGCACAAGATATAGCAATCATCTGCTTATATGTTGATGACTAGCTAGTAACTGGAAATAATTTGAAGAACTTGTCAAAGTTCAAAGAGTTGATGAAGAATGAATTTGAAATGTCAGATCTGAGAAAATTGTCATATATTCTAGGCATGGAATTTCAAATTTTGAAGCAAGGTATGGTGCTACATCAAAGAAATTATGTCAAGGAGATACTTAAGAAATTCAAGATGGATGATTCGACTCCTGTATCTTTGTCTGTCGAAACAAACTTGAAGTTGGAGAATCATAGAGAGGAAGAAAAAGTAGATGCAACTTTGTTAAAAAAAGTGGTCGGATCACTGAGATATGTGCGCAACAGTCGACCTGATATATGTTTCTCCGTCGGATTAGTGAGCAGATACATGAGTGAACCAAGGGTGTCACACATGAAGGCTACAAGAAGAATCCTGATATACTTAAAAAGATCAATAAACTATGAAATTCTATTTCGTCGAGACTCTGAAAGCAAAGAAGCTACGGTTACTTGCTATTCGAACGTTGATTGGTGTGGAGATAAGAAAGATTGAAGAAGCACTACTGGACATTTCGTTCAAGTATTTGGTTCCCCAATCTCGTGATGCTCGTGAAAGTAACTTGTGGTGGCATTGCCATCGTGTGAGGCTAAATATATAGCAAGGTCCTATGTTGTATGTGAAGAAATTTAGATCAAATATGTGCTTGAAGAAATGGAGGTCGAAGTAAATAAACCTATGGTACTGCAGATCGACAACAAATCAACCATAAATCTGGCGAAGAATCTAGTTTTGCATGGAAGAAGTAAGCAAATCGAAGCTAGATTTCACTTTTTAAGGGAGAAGGTGAATCGAGGTGAACTTAAAGTAAGGTATTACTCAAGTGAAGCACAATTGGCCGACATTTCAACCAAAGAATTGAATATCGACATGTTGCTAATTTTTAGAAAGAAATTAGAAATAGTTTAGATTGACAATGATTAATGTGTTTCGATAACTCAGATTATAAGGGGGTATGTTGAGATATTAGATATAATCTGAATTGAATTATGTCGCCCAAGCTCAAAGCTAATTAGGTTTTCGGGTTTGTTACTAAGTTTTTTATTTGTTGCTTAGTAGTCAAGTCACTTAGGTGTATATAAATAGACACTTTATAATTCAATTTTATAATTATCATTCATTCAACAATATCAATTCTTATTTTCTTATTCTTTCTCTCCTCACTAAAAGTGCCTCACGCACTAACATATTGTACCAGAGATGTATCTCTATAAAAATGTATTGTACTGGAGATGCATCTCTGTTTATTTTACATAGATGTATCTGCGTAACCTATCAGAATAAAACTCCTCATGTTATATTTTATTTATGTGTATTCAGACGCAGATTCAAACTATACAATCAAATTCTACTTCAACCAAATGCTATCAAATGCTACCAAGTGTCAAATTCATATTTGATACTTTTTCAACTTACACTTACAAAAGATTAAAATAGTAAAAAACTAATCTTCCAATTAATTCACCTTACTTCAACCAAATGCTACCAAGTGTAAAGTTCTTATTTGATACTTTTTCAACTTTCACTTTTTCCTCCACTTTTCACTCTTTCACTCATCATCTCATTCTTTTTTCTCTTTTCATTTTATTATTTTATCTTTTCTACCTAATTATTTTATCTTCTCCTAATTACTTTTAATATATTAAAATTTTTAAATATAATATATGATTATCATATTAAATGCTTATTGGTGTATGAATGTATATAATCTTGACATGTAGTTTTGTTTTTAAGATAAACTTAATTAATTTTATTTATTAATTATTACTTAAAATATTAATTAATTATTTTTAAAATTTTAATAAAATTAAGTATTTATTTTATGAAATTAGATAATACTTAATAGCCATACAATTAACTTTCATCTAATAGATCATTATAAAAAATATCGGTACTATTTTAATTAATATTTTTTATTATTTAAAATACTAAATTCTTATTTTTAAAAGTCAAAATTTCTATTTTTTTCCAGAAATCACCATCAACAAAATACTTATTTTGTTTTAATTAATAATTATCTGTACAGAGGCACAAAATTCTTATTTTTATTTGTTAAAATTTCTTTTTTTTACGGGTCTTTATTAGCAAAATATCAATTTTATTTTAATTAAAAATTATCTTTATTTGAGGCACGAAATTCTTATTTTCATGTCAAAATATCTTTTTTTTTCACGAGTCACTGTCAACAAAATATCTATTTTATTTTAATTAATAATTTTCTTTATTTGTAGCACAAAGTTCTTATTTTTATATGTAAAAATTTTTCATTTTCTCACTGACATTTATTTTAATTCAAAATTACATTTATTTGAGGCCCAAAATTCATATTTTTAAATTGTAAGTAAGAATTGCGCTTAAGAGGGGGGTGAATTAGGTTCTTTTGAAATTTTCTGGTTTTAAGAGAGTTATGTTACTTTTTCCAGAGAGATGTTATGAAAGCTTGTAAAGGCAGAAAGTAAAAGAGACACAGAGAATTATGGTGGTTCCCCTCACACTCCGAGGGTACTCCACTCCCCTTTCAACTTGAAAGAGATTTCACTATAGTTAGGATCAATGAACAACTTTCTTTCTAACCTATAGGGAGATCAAAGGCTCTTAAACACCTTTAAGATCTAAACACTAAGTGCAATGAGAACAATCCTCTCTAATGCACACACTTGCTTTCAACAATCCTGAACAGCAAGGAGAAATAGATACAATTCTGATTTTTGTAATAATTTGTAATAATGCATACAGTTGTTTATCAATGTTGAGATTGATCTTCTCTTTCAATGAGAAATTCCACAAGTTTCTAAGACTTATTGCTCAAGAATTTTCTTTTCAAAGGATATGAAATTTATGCAGAAAATTCTTTGTGAAAATTGATTTTTCTTAGAAGTGGAAAGATGAAATTATGATACAGATTTTTGAAAGAGAATCGAAAGAGATGTTCAAAAGATGTTTTTGAATTTTGAAAGATTTAGGTATTTATATTACATAAACACTTCTTGAGAAAAACATGCAAATCTCCAGAAAAATTGATGAACAGTTGTCATGTTTCAAAGGAAACATTCCACAGAAATTTGATTGAAGAGATGCAATTTTTCAGACAGATTTTTCAAAAACGTTTAGTGAGCAATCGATTGCACAAAGAGACCAATCGATTGCACCTCAAAACAGAAGTGAAAATTTTGAAAAATTTTAAGCATGCAACCAATTGCATCAAAGCAGCAATCGATTGCTTACTGAAACAGAAGAAAAAATGAGTTAAAAAATTGATCATGCAATCGATTGCTCTAAGAGTGCAATCGATTGCAATTACAAAAACTTAGAAAAATTCTCATTTTAGAAAGCTTGTGTTAGTGTGAAAAGAATGTAAATAATTTTTAACATTTTGAGCAATTAGGATTTAGATACTTAATGGAAGTTCTCATTATACCTTCTGAGGAAAACATCCTTAAAGTTGTGTTTGTCCTTATGTGGTTGATTATCTTTGCCTTCTTTAAGTGGTTTGTTTTCATCAAGACATATGCTGATATCTGAGAATCTTGATTTCACATTCTCCCCCTTTTTGATGATGACAAAGCACTCTTTTTTTGTTGCAATGTTCTTTCCGGCAAATTCTTTCTCCCCCTTCAATTTGTGAAGTTGACATGTTTTTCTCCCCCTCAATATGTGAAGTTGAGAAGTTCTGAATTTGTATTGAGGTTCGAAATAGTCTTGTATTTGTATATTTGTAACTTAAGAAAAGACAATAAGCAAGAAAAGAGTAACATCCTTCTCCCCCTTTTGACATTATCAAAAAGAAGGGAAAGATGGATTAAGGCAATAATATATATATATATAGATGATATACATAGATAATAATTTGAAAATAAAATACCAACTTAGTCATAAATTCAAATTGCAAATTGAAAACAGTACAAAGAAACTAGAAAGTACGGAATTCAAATAACAGAAATGACTTAAAAAGAAACAATAAAACACATAGTAAAAAGTTTTTATGACAGATCCATGTCAGGGTCAAAGGTTGATTGGTTTGGAAATGTTGTCTGGAGAGGTGATGGACGAGTTGGAGGGACAACCGGGTTTGAAGGGTCATATGGCGGAATGTATAAGTGAGAGTACAAATAGGGGAATTTTTGATTGACGGCCTCTTGGAAGTTGGTGATCTGAGTGTTGGTTAACTCTTGAATAGCATTGTATTTGTCATTGATGGAAGTGTTGAGATTTCCAAACTGTTGAGTCATGAAATCCATTAACTATTGGTTACTTGGGCCATGTTCATTTGGAGGTGGAGGAGGAGGAGCATCATCATCGTCTTCATTCTCTTCATCATCATTTTCAGCCATACCTTCACCAAGATACACAATGGTTTTGGTTTCCAGGTTGTATTTGACACCCATCCGAGACTCCACATTTTTGATTGATATCTTGTTGATATTTAAATCCATGAGATACTTATCAAACCCTTCAAAGTTTACTTCAAAATGTTCCAAAATCTTTGTGATGAACCATGCATATGGCAGAAACTTGGATTTTTCGTTGATTCCGCGCATGTGAGTTAAGATTAAATTTGACCAACTTATGAGAATGCCATTCTTAATAGTATATAGAATCTGCATTTCTAGATCAATCACGATGCAATGGTTTCCGGCTCTTGGGAACATTATGTAAACCATGAAATAATGAAACAACTGATCATCAATGTTAAAGATACCTGCCGACCATGAGTTTCGAGAGGGTTCCATGCTGCCTAAGGATCTGACACATTTTGCATGGAATTTTGCTTCAGTCATACGACCAAGACTCCAATAGAATTCTCGTTTGTTGCATGCTTGCCAAAGGTCTTCGTTTTCTTCATAAAGTCTCCCACCAGAGATTGGAATGTTCAGAATCCTACCAAGTGTTTTGGAATGGAGTGAGATTCTTTTTCCTTGAACATATGTTACCATCTTGCCTTCTTCCATTTGTAGGTTGCTATAGAACAATCTTACCAAATTCGGATAATACGGTTCGGATGAGGAAATCACAGGTTCCAACCCATATGCAATCAAAGTTTCTTGGAAAGAAAAACATTCTTTAGGGAATGATGAGAGAATACCATATTTTGGTGTCTGCACAACCTTCTTCTGAAAATATTTGGTGAACTTTTCCTTTTGTTCATCATCCAAGTGTTGAAGAACCATTGGGATTTTTGAAGATGAGAAGGCTGGACCTTTGCCTTTGTCTTGTGCTGAAATCTTCCTTTTTGAGCGTGAAGCCATGGGAAATGATGGAGTTTTAAGAATTTGTAAGGAGAGGAAGAGTTTTTGTGGAGAGGTTATGTTTTGAAGGAGATGGTTAAGATAGGTTATGAGAAGTTGGGTTTTATAATGGTTAAGAGAGGAGTTATTGTGGGATATGAGTGGTTGAAGGTATTGATGATTAAGACTTTAGGAATATGAGAATTAATGGTCAATGTCTTGAGACTAGAATTAAGTAGTAATGGCTAGTCATAGGTAGGTCAAAACAGTAATGATAGGGTAGTTGGAAAGTTTAAGAAACCATGGATCTATTAAATAGAAAGAGAAAAAATAGTTTTACAGTAGGTGCAATTGATTGACACAGGGGTGCAATCGATTGCTTGCTTCAAAAATTAATAAAATTTGTAAAACTTACAATGAGCAAATGATTCAATATCAGTTTCATCCAGAATTCCAAGTTCCCTTCGTATTTTGAAGAAGGATTCCTTTGCCAAAGGCTTCGTGAATATATCGGCAAGCTGATTATGAGTATCCATAAATGTTATCTTGACATCTCCTTGAAGTACATGATCTCGCAGAAAATGATTTTGTATGTCGATGTGCTTGGTCCTTGAATGCATGACTGGATTCTTCGTTATGTTAATTGCACTTGTGTTGTCACAGCGAAGAGGAATGCTACCCAGGTCGAGTCTGTAGTCACGAAGTTGTTGCTTGAGCCAAAGTATCTGCGCACAACAACTTCCCACTGCTATGTACTCCGCTTCAGCCGTACTAAGTGCTACGCATGCTTGCTTCTTGCATGGCCATGAGACTAGTGCATTTCCCAAGATGTGACATGTTCCACTTGTGCTTTTTCTAACAGTTTTATAGCCTGTATAATCCGCGTCAGAATATCCAATTAAATTGCATATACTACGTTTAGGATACCATAAGCCGACATTTGTTGTTCCCTTGAGATACTTCATGAGTCGCTTGACTGCCATCAGGTGAGACTCCTTTGGATTTGCTTGAAAGTATGCGCAAAGACAGACACTAAACATAATGTCAGAGCGACTTGCTGTCAAGTATAGTAAGGAACCAATCATACCTCTATATTTTATGATATCAACCGACACACCGGATTCATCTTGATCTACATATGTACCAGAACCCATAGGTGTAGATAAAGTCTTGCAATTATCCATATCAAACTTCTTTAATAACTCTTTGCAGTATTTTGATTGATTGATAAAGATCCCATTCTCGAGTTTCTTGATCTGAAGTCCAAGAAAGTAATTCATTTTTCCCATCATAGACATTTCAAATTCTCCTTGCATCATGGATGAGAATTCTTCGCATAACTTGGTGTTGGTTGAACCAAAGATGATGTCATCAACATAGACTTGTACCAAGAGCGTATCTTATTTTATTTTTTTGATGAACAAAGTTTTATCTATTTTTCCCTTTTCAAAGCCTTTGTCACATAAGAAATTGCTAAGTTGGCCATACCATGTTGTTGGTGCTTATTTCAATCCATAGAGAGCTTTCTTTAATTTGAAAACATGAGATGGATATTTGTAATCTTGAAAACCAGGGGGTTGTTTGACATATACTTCTTCATTTATGAATCCATTCAAGAATGCGCTTTTGACATCCATATGGAAAAGCTGAAAATTCATGGAACATGCATAAGCTAATAACAATCTAATTTCTTCCAATCTTACAACTGGAGCAAATGTTTCATCAAAATTGATTCCTTCTTCTTGGTTGTATCCTTGGGCGGCCAATCTTGCTTTGTTCCGAACTATAATACCATTTTCATCGAGTTTGCTCTTGAAGACCCATCTTATTCCAATGATATGCTTGTTGTTCGGCCTAGGGACAAGATTTCAAACTTGATTTCTTTCAAACTGGTTCAGTTCTTCTTGCATAGCTATTATCCATTGATCATCGCCTAAGGCTTCATTGATTTTGGCCGGTTCAATTTGCGAAACAAATGCCATGTTAAGACAAGCATCCTTGAGATTTAATCTTGTTGAAACACCTTGACTGATATCACCAATGACTTTATCGATCGGGTGATCTCTATGAGTTCTCCATTCTTTCGGTAGATCACTATGTAATTCGTTTTTTTGTGAATCCTCTTGCCGCTGTTTTGGTTGATCACTTGCAATATCTTTGAGAATGTTTTCTTGAGAGGTTTCTACTACATCATCATCATCATTAACAATAATATCATCCTCCTTGGAGGGGTTAGATTCATCAAAAGAAACATGCGTAGATTCTTTAATAGTTAAAGTTCTTTTGTTAAAAATTCTGAAAGCCTTACTTGAGAGAGAATAGCCGAGAAAAATACTTTTATCGGATTTCTCATCAAACTTACCGAGATTGTCTTTGTCATTGTTTAAGACAAATCATTTACACCCGAATATGTGGAAGAAGGATATGTTTAGTTTTCTTCCTTTGAACAGTTCATAGGGGGTTTTCTTGAGAATTGGTCTGATGTTCACACGATTACTTACAAAATATGTCGTGCTTACTGCATCTGCCCAAAAATATTTAAGAAGGTTTGAATCACTAAGCATTGTTCTTGCAAGTTCTACCAACGACCGATTCTTTCTTTCTAGGACACCATTTTGTTGTGGAGTTCTTGGTGCAGAGAAATTGTGTGAGATTCCATTTTCCTCGCAGAATTCTTCAAATAAAGTGTTTTGGAATTCTCCACCATGGTCACTTCTAATGGAGACAATTGAAAGTAACTTCTCATTCTGAATCTGTTTTGCATACTTCTTGAATGCCTTGAAAGCTTCGCTTTTCTGCACTAAGAAGAAAGTCCATGTATATCTAGAGAAGTCATCAACAATTACTAATGCATAAACATTATCTCCAAAACTTTTTGTTCTTGAAGGTCCGAAGAGATCCATGTGTAACAATTGTAGTGGCCTAGTTGTGAACACCACATTTTTAGATGTGAAAGTTGATTTGGTCTGTTTCCCTTTTTGGCATGCGCCACACAATCTATCTTTGATGAATTTGATCTTTGGAAGACCAACAACTAAGTCATGTTTGATCAATTTGTTCAAATGCTCCATATGAATGTGAGCAAATCTTTTTTGCCATAACCAAGAGTCGTTGTTGTTCGCCATAAGACACTTAACCTTCAAAGATATGTTATCAAGGGAAATCATAAAAATATTATTGATTCTATTACCTTTTAACATTACCTCAGGAGTGACTTCGTTTTCTATCAAACATTCATCTTTAGTGAAGTTGATTCTGAAACCTTTGTCACAAAGCTGACTAATGCTAAGTAGGTTATGCTTTAGGCCTTCTACATAAAGGACATCTTCTATGGTTGTAAAAGGTGGTGCATCAATGCTGCCTACGCCAAGGATCTTTCCTTTGTTGTTATCACCATAGGTTACAAATCCTTTGACCTCAAGCGTTAGATGTGGAAATTTGGTAATGTCACCCGTCATATGCCTTGAACACCCACTATTAAGATACCACTGATATGAGGAGGTCTTCAAGCATACCTTGTCGTCTTCATCATCAGAATGATGTGAGGCCATTAGTGCTAGATTTGCGCTTTGATCACTATCTGATTCTGATGAGGAGCTTATCTCGTTATCTTCCCATGCTACATATGCTTTATTTTTCTTGAATCCCTTTTTGCTTTTAGAGACATCGTTCTTGGAGAGTTTAGGACAGTTTGGTTTGATGTGTCCTAATTTTCCACATTCATAACATTTGACATCTTGTGTGGATGTTGATGCCTCTTTCTCTTTGCTTTTTGAAAACTTCTTCATTTTCATATAGTCAGAATTCCCAATATTATTTTTAGAACCAAAATATTTTTCTAACCTTTTTACAAGAAGCATGAAGTTTTCATCTTCAACCGGATCGTCTGCTTTTTCTACTTCTTTGGAATCAGCCTTTAATGCGATGCTTTTAGATTTCTTCTCTTGATTCTCATGTTTCTCCAATCGCCCAAGTTCTGTTTGATATTCTTGAAGTTTTCCAAACAATGTGGCGGATGTCATCGTGGCTAGGCTTTTCTTTTCAGAAATTGTTGTCACGTTAGGCTGCCATTCTCTGGACAAAGATCTAAGCACTTTAAGATTTAATTCATCATTAGTTAATGTCTTACCGAGTGCTATAAGATGATTTGTCAAGTGGACGAATCTTTTCTGCAAATCAAGAATTGATTCTCCTGGCTGCATTTTGAATAACTCGTATTCTTGACTCAACGTGTTCAACCTTAATCTTTTAACTTCAATGGTTCCCTCATGTGTTTCCACTAAAGTGTCCCAGATTTCCTTTGTTGTTGTACATGTTGAGATGCGAAAGAACTCGTCCATACTTAGTGCACTTTGTAAGAGATTGATTGCCTTTTTGTCACAAAGAACCTTTTTCTTATCATCGTCATCCCATGAGGCTTTGGGCTTTGTTGATCCTACACCGTTAACGATCGTTGTAGGAACAAATGAACCATTTTGAAAAGCATCCCAGATTTCATCTCCTTGTGCTTCTAAGTGGGCCTTCATACGAATTTTCCAGAAATCAAAGTATTCACCACAGAACAATGGAGGCTTGTTTCTACTACCACCATCTTTGAATACACCTTTGTTAATTGTGGAAGCCATACTGGATTGATTAGGAACAGGTTACCTAAACATGCTTTGATGCCAATTGTAAGTAAGAATTGCGCCTAAGAGGGGGGGGGTGAATTAGGTTCTTTTGAAATTTTCTGGTTTTAAGAGAGTTATGTTACTTTCTTTTTGCAGAGAGATGTTATGAAAGCTTGTAAAGGCAGAAAGTAAAAGAGACACAGAGAACTATAGTGGTTCCTCTCACACATTAGGGTACTCCATTCTCCTTTCAACTTGAAAGAGATTTCACTATAGTTAGGATCAGTGTACAACTTTCTTTCTAACCTATAGGGAGATCAAAGGCTCTTAAACACCTTTAAGATCTAAACACTAAGTGCAATGTGAACAATCCTCTCTAATGCAGACACTTGCTTTCAACAATCCTGAACAGCAAGGGGAAATACATACAATTCTGATTTTTGTAATAATTTGTAATAATGTATACAGTTGTTTATCAATGCTGATATTGATCTTCTCTTTCAATGGGAAATTCCACAAGTTTCTAAGACTTATTGCTCAAGAATTTTCTTTTCAAAGGATATGAAATTTATGCAGAAAATTCTTTGTGAAAATTGATTTTTCTTAGAAGTGGAAAGATGAAATTATGATACAGATTTTTGAAAGAGAATTGAAAGAGATGTTCAAAAGATGTTTTTGAATTTTGAAATATTTAGGTATTTATATTACATAAACACCTCTTGAGAAAAACATGCAAATCTTCAGAAAAATTGATGAACAGTTGTCATGTTTCAAAGGAAACATTCCACAGAAATTTGATTGAAGAGATGCAATTTTTCAGATAGATTTTTCAAAAACGTTTAGTGAGCAATCAATTGCACAAAGAGACCAATCGATTGCACCTCAAAACAGAAGTGAAAATTTTTAAAATTTTTAAGCATGCAATCGATTGCATCAAAGCAGCGCTGAAACAAAAGCAAAAATGAGTTAAAAAATTGATCATGCAATCGATTGCACTTACAAAAACTTAGAAAAATTCTCATTTTAAAAAGCTTGTGTTAGTGTGAAAAGAATGTAAATAATTTTTAAAATTTTGAGCAATTAGGACTTAGATACTTAATGGAAGTTCTCATTATACCTTCTGAGGAAAACATCCTTAAAGTTGTGTTTGTCCTGATGCTTGTGGTTGATCATCTTTGCCTTCTTTAAGTGGTTTGTCTTCATCAAAACATATGCTGATATCCGAGAATCTTGATTTCACACAAATGTCAAAATTTATTTTTTTTCTCAGTCGCCATTGTAAGTAAAAGGGTCATTCTAACCAGTGCCCTGTGCACTAGTTAAGAATTCCAATTAAAAAAAAAATATGTTTAGTTCATTAAATACACACAATATTCTTTAAAAAAGTTGATTATTTTTGTTTTAAGTGCATTGAATACATTTATATTTAGAAAAAAAACATGTCCTTTTATTCTCTTAAATAATATTCTACTTATCATTTTAATCTCTTAACTAGTGACCCAGGGGCACACATTAGCATTTTCTTAAGTAAAATACCTAATTCATTTTAATTAAAAATTGTCTTTATTGGAGACACAAATTTCTTATTTCCAAATGTCAAAATTCTTATTTTTTTTCTTTCTCCTTTTCATGAGCCTTTTTTTTTCCTTTTGTATGATTATTTACACTTGAGTTTATATTATCATTATTTTTTTATAATTAAAAAACACATTTTAAATTTAAATAAAATTTATTTACACGTGTGTCACACATGCATTTTTCTAGTTGATAAAAAAATTAATGTTATTTCAAAAATCCATGATTTGCGGTGATGTGTCTCTAAATTAATAAAACTAAATCAATGATATTTTTATTTTAATTTAATTTAATAGTTTTCTCAAATACTTAAAACAATTCTTCATTACTTTCTCTGATTTTATAAATTTAATTTTGTATATTGGTTAAATATAATATAGTAACAAAATTTAAGGTCATTTATTAATGTACTTTATATGTTTCTTAGCCACCATGCAAAAACACTTAAATGGATTTAGGTTTTGAGGATGTATATCTGAACGCACTAAATTTTGGATGAACGTTAGAATATTCTGAAAATACATCTCTGTAACAATTTAACAAATACCATCGATCACATTCAAAAGTCATTATACAAGTGTATTGTACCAGAGATGCATCTCTGATAAGTGCATTGTACTGGAGATGCGTCTCTATTTATTTTACAGAGATGTATCTTCGTAACCTATTAAAATAGAACTCCTAGTGTTATATTTTTTTTATTTGTATTCAGATGCAAATTCAAATTATTCAATCAAATGCTACTTCAACCAAATGCTACCAAGTGTCAAATTTATATTTGATACTTTTTCAACTTACCCTTACAAAAGGTTAAAATAGTAAAAATCTAATCTTTCAATTAATTCACCTTACTTCAACCAAATGCTATCAAGTGCCAAGTTCATATTTGATATTTTTTTCTTCTTCTCCACTTTTCACTCTTTCACTCATCCTCTCATTCTTTTTTCTCTTTTCATTTTATTATTTTATCCTTTATAACTATTTATTTTATCTTCTCCTAATTATTTTTAATATTTTAAAATGTTTAACTATAATATATGATTATCATATAAAATATTTATTGGTGAATGAACGTATATAATGTTGACATTTAGTTTTGTTTTTAAGATAAATTTAATTGATTTTATTTATAATATTAATTAATCTATTTTTAAATTTTAATAAAATTAAAAATTTATTTTATAAAATTAGATAATACTTAATAGTCATACACACAATTAACTTTCCATCTAATGGATCATTATAAAAAAATCATCTATTATATTTTAATAATAATTTTTATCATTTCAAATACAAAATTCTTATTTTTTAATTGTAAACTTTCTCATTTTTTCATAGAGTACTATCAACAAAATACTTATTTTGTTTAAATTAATAATTATTTTCACAAAGACACGCAACTTTTATTTTTAAATGTTAATTTTTTTACGGGTCACTATCAGCAAATTATCTATTTTATTTTAATTAATAATTATCTTTATTTGAGACACAAAATTCTTATTTTCATATGCCAAAATTTCTCTTTTTCTCACTAGTCACTATCAACAAAATATCTATTTTATTTTAATTAATAATTATTTCTATTTAAGGCACAAAATTCTTATTTTCATATGTCAAAAATTTTCTTTTTCTCACGGGCTACTATCAAAATACATATTTTATTTTAATTCACAGTTGTCTTTATTTGAGACACAAAATTCGTATTTTCAAATGTCAAAATTTCTCTTTTTCTTACGGGCCATTATAAGTAAAATACCTAATTTATTTTAATTAACAATTGTCTTTATTTGAGACACAAAATTCTTATTTTCAAATATCAAATTTTTTATTTTTTGTCTTTCTCCATTTCACGAGCCTTTTTTTATTCTTATTTTGTATGATTATTTAACACAATTGATTTATATTATATTATTATTCATTTTATAATTAAAAAATTCATTTTAAATTTATATGTATATTTAAATAAAATTTATTTACACGTGTGTCGCACAAGTATTTTTCTAGTTGATAAAAAAATTAATGTTATTTCAAAAATCCATGATTTTGCTATGATGTGTCTCTAAATCTATAAAACCCAATCAATGATATTTTTACTTTAATTAAATTCAACAATTTTCCTAAATATTTAAAAACAATTCTTCATTACTTTCTCAGGTTTTATAAATTTAATCTTGTATATTGATTAAATATAATACAATAACAAAATTTAAGGCCATTTTTTAATGCACCCTATATGTTTCTTAGCCACCGTATAAAAATATTTAAAATGTCTTAAATTTCAGAGATGTGTCTCTGAACGCATCAAATTCTAATTGGCGTTAGAATATTATGGAGATGCATTTTAGTAACAATTTAACACATCATGTATCACATTTAGAAGATATTATACAAGTGCATTGTACCAGAGATACATCTCTGTAAAAGTGTATTGTACTAGAGATGCATCTCTGTTTATTTTAATGAGATTTATCTTCGTGACCTCTCAGAATAAAACTCATATTATATTTTATTTATGTGTATTCAGATACAAATTCAAACTATACAATTAAATGCTACTCCAACCAAGTTCTAGCAAATACTACCAAGTGTCAAATTCATATTTGATACTTTTCAACTTACACTTACAAAAGGGTAAAATAGTAAAAACATAATTTTTCAATTAATTCACCTTACTTCAATCAAATGCTACCAAGTGTCAAATTCCTATTTGATACTTTTTCAACTTTCATTTTTCCTCTACTTTTCACTCTTTCACTCATTATCTCATAATTCTTTCTCTTTTCATTTTATTATTTTATCTTTTCTACTTAATTATTTTATCTTCTCCTAGTTATTTTTAATAATTAAAATGTTTAATTATAATATATTATTATCATATTAAATATTTATTGGTGTATGAATATAGATATAATATTGACATTTAGTTTTGTTTTTAAGATACATTTAATTAATTTTATTTACTAATTATTATTTAAAATATTAATTAATCTATTTTTAAACTTTAATAAAATTAAAAAATTATTTTTAAAATTAGATAATACTTAATAGTCACACAATTAGTTTTCCATCTAATAGATCATTATAAGAAAATATCTGTTCTATTTTAATTATTAACTTTCATTATTTAAAATACAAATTTCTTATTTTTAAATGTCCATGTTTCTCATTTTTTCACATATCACTATCAACAAAATACTTATTTTGTTTTAATTAATAATCATCTTCACAGAGACAAAAAATTCATTTTTTTAAATGTTACTATTTCTTTTTTTTTACGGGTCATTATTATCAACAAAATATATATTTTATTTTAATTAAAAAATTTCTTTATTTTGAGGCACAAAATTCTTATTTTCATATGTCAAAACTTCTCTTTTTCTCATATCACACCTATTAGGGAAAATACCTCTATCAATTCTTGTCTGTACAATCCCCATTATGCAACAACATCTATGAAAGATATCTTCAGCATGATCTTATTGCACCTGCTCCTCCTCTAATATCTCCTGATAATCTGACAAAGGCGGATCTCCTGGAGCAGCATGCACCATGTACGAATGTGACACCCTGAAGAACCATCTAATATACCCGTTGACATATCTCCATTCACTCACAACAATGGTATTCTGTGTTTCCTCCAATACCATATGACTCTCATAATCATCAAACATGTTATCTATTTGTCTACGTGTCAAAGCAAGAGGAGCAGATACAACAGGGTGTTTGGGAATGCTCTGAGTGCATTCGAACTTCTGCGTGACGGGCTCAAACAAATGAGGAGCATTGAGACACGATGTGCAGTCCAAGCATCCAGAGTATAACACTATCTTGTCAAATGGTTGCGTCTTACGGTGATCAACATAGTTGTTGAAGTGCATTTCCTCGTCAACTAAATGGTCAAGATACACTCTGAAAAGCTCAGTCGTATGGTTCCATTTGAGCGGGGAAAAAGAAGTAGCATGAGGCATATCCTTAAAGTAAGTCGGTACACTCGCCTAGCCGGAGATGAACGGAAGTGCTGGAGGATCCAAGCTTGAAATTAAAAGTTTAGAACACATGAATCATCAGTAGTGGCTTTGCAAACTAGAGCTAACTATAGACGCCAGATGCCAGAACAAGAGGAACATAATGCGGAAGTCCGAATGGAGATTGATGAGTTGAAAGCATGCATGACCAGGCTTACCGAAATGCTTCAAGTACTGATTGCCAGAGGAGAGCCACCTCAGAGGACTGTCATTCAGGAAGTTTCAAGTGTTGATCCACCTCTTGTTTCACTGCCACCATCTACTTGGCTAGAGTTTGGTTTACCTCATAATTACTCTCCACCTATCGCATCCGCTGCTACAATTGGTCAGATTGTCAGACCGGTTTTTCAAGCGCCTGTCCTTACCGAGGCCAGACCTGTGGTCCATACTGTTAATCAGGCTGTCCAAGCTCCCTTTGAGAATCCTCCCTATGAGTACAATGTTGCCGGCGTTCAAGAATATTTTGTTGAGCCTGAGATCACCCGTGAACAGTTTCAGATCATAAACAAGAGACTCAAAGCTGTCGAGGGTACTGATTTCTTCAACGCCGATGCCGATAATATGTGCCTAGTTTCTGGTCTTGTTTTTCCTGCCAAGTTCAAGACTCCTGAGTTTGTGAAGTATCAAGGTCACTCATGTCCAAGAGCCAATCTAGTCATGTACTTCTGAAAGATAGCGGCTTACACCAACAATCAGAAGCTGCTTATCCATTGCTTTCAGGATAGTCTGAGTGGTGCTTCTCTCAAATGGTATATGAACTTAGAGTATAACAGTGTCCACTGCTTCTAGGATCTCGCCAATGCTTTTATGAGGCAATACAAATACAATTTAGACATGGTTCCCGATCGCCGTCAACTCCAAAGTATGTCTCAGAGAGAAAAAGAATCATTCAAAGAATATGCTCATCGCTGGAGAGAGTTAGCTTCCCAAGTTGAACCCCCTATAGCAGAGAAGGAACTGACAAGAATGTTCATGGATACTTTGTCTCCTTTCTATTGGGAAAAGATGATTGTAGGTGTCTCTTCAAGCTTTACAGATCTGGTGACTATTGGCCAAAGGTTAGAAGAGAGTTTGAAAAATGGTAAGGTATCTAAAGCTGTCAAATCTTCTAATGGGGCAAAGAAATCCTATGGGAATTTCCAGAAGAAAAAGGAAGAACAGACCAATGCTGTCATGACTGAATCAAGAAAGCCTCGCCATGGACCTCAACCTGTTGTTACTCCACAGCCAACTCGGACTCCTCAACATCCAGTTATTAGACAAGACCAATATTGAAATAGGAATCAATTTGATCATATTCCCATGACTTACACAGAGCTATATCCTGGCCTAGTTCGACAAGGAATGATCACTACAAGGGCTTTACCACCTCCTCCTAATCCTCCTCCTGCTGGATTTAGGGCTGATCTACAGTGCGCTTTTCATGAGGGTGCCCTAGGCCCCGACTTGGAGCATTGTTTTGCACTGAAGGCTAGAGTGTGAGTTTATGCAAGATGGAATACTTGATTTTGCGGATAAGCCTCCGAATGTCCAGAAAAAGCCTTTGCCAGTGCAACAAAAGTGAAGCTTCGGTCTGACCCCAGAGGATTATTTGTGTTTTAGACAGGACGCCATCTTTATACTGATTTAGTCACTAGGCTTTTGTTTCTCGTTGTTTGTACTTTCCTTATTTTTACATTAGTTGTTTGCCTACGAAGTATGTTTGTACTTTTACCTTAATGAACTGAGCATTGCAACTTTCAATTTCAATTCATTTTGTCTATTTATTTGCATCTTTATGCTTTATTTTTCAAATATTTACTTCTTGTCCAAATTTGTGATATGCAAAGATTGGAGGGGGATGATGAAAACGTTATATCCATAATTGCAGTCAGTATGCTTTCAATCAAACTTTGTTGATGATGTAAGGCATTATTTCAACTCCCTAATACTGGAGAAATAAGGAAGTTAATCCCTTGTCACCCCTTCGAGCCTAGAAGTTGGAGTTTCTTTCTTTAAAAAAAACCTGCAATCTTAACCTGGGGCATGAGTGTAACACCCTTCTAAACCCCACGGATAATATATGAATAATCAGAGTAAATTTCCATGCATTTACAAAAGGGCATTACACATAACTTTCAAAATATCAAAACCACCTGTCATGCTCATTACTATTTCAATATAAAATTATGCTTTACAAAACTTCACTTTGCATGTAGCAGCGGATTCAATTATACCACAATTTTCATAAAAGAAACATTTGTTTTTATCACATAAAACACCATCACTTAGGCACTAAGGCCAACATCATAATATTCCAATGGATATAAACACGTTTATAGAGTACATAATGTATATCTTAAACACAACCCAAGCGATCCCAGTGTTACATGACCAGAGCATGACTCGACCCAACATAATTAAATCACTAAACGGCTACACCAAAAGCGACCTCGTAACTACGAGCAATACTACTCCTTGATACCTGCACGATGTCATGTAGGGCATCATTCCAGCAGAAGGGTGAGAAATATTATCATAATAACAATGCATATAATTATATATACACAAATACACAAGCACAAAATACATATATTCCACATTTTCTCACCACAATTCATTATAACTCATCATGTACAATACAACATATATAATCAAATATGGATAATCACCAAGCATATTCATCATGCACGTATCCATAAATCTCAACATTCCACATGAACATACACATATTATATTTACTCACTAATTCACAATTACACATTCACAATTCTCAAATCAACAATTCATGTTCATAAGCATACTTTCATACAATGATCACATATTCACAACTCTCAATTACACAAGTAATGCACATACGCATATTCCACCATTCTCACCATACTTCATCATATACTTCACAAAGCACATATATATATATATATATATATATATATATATATATATATATATATATATATATATATATATATATATATATATATATATATATATATATATATATATATATATATATATATATATATATATATATATATATATATATATATATATATATATATATATATATATATATATATATATATATATATATATATATATATATATATATATATATATATATATATATATATATATATATATATATATATATATATATATATATATATATATATATATATATATATATATATATATATATAGGCAAATATGGACAATCATCAAACATATCCATAGTTCACAATTACACAAGTCATGTACATACACCTATGCATAACTTCATACAACAATCATATATTCATTCCATGAGACTCAATGCAACTCATGCCATGTGGTACCAACACTTGTTATCATTTTTTAGTTTTTACACTTAAACCGGGTCCACCCTTCTAGACCGATAACAACAAAAGCCCGTTCCCTAAGCTTTCAAACACACCCTTCTAGGTTTGGGACAAGCCACTAGTCTCCACGAAACTAGCAAACATTGCCTCTTGACTAAATGATACATATGCAATCAACAACAAAATGCACTTAAGACCGATCACACGTCTTAATCCCATGCATTCACATAATTCCTCCCTTCAAGAATTAAACAAGATTGCACACACAACATATCATATAATCAAGTATTCATACTTTTCATCAACATATTTGTCAAACAATGCACACATATCTTACAATATGCTCCCATGCATTAATTCACAATAATCGGATACAACAAATATGCATTCATAATTCAACCTCATTAACTTTTCAAACAATGCAAACATATTCACAATATGTTCTCATGCATTCACAATATCGCATACAATCAATATGCATTTACACTTCAATATCATTACCACATTTATCAAGCAATGCACACATTTTCACAATATGTTCTCATGCATTCTTCACATACAAACAATATGCATATATTTGTCAAAAGACTATATTTCATAATCGATTCCACCATCTAGGATTCACACCATACGGCTACCCACAACATATCATATCACAACATGCACAAGCTATACGTTATATAACAAAAGTATTCTGCACAATAACACATCAATCACACACATTCGCGATGGTAAAAATCAACACAACAATATGTTTTCAATTTTCTGCTATAATTGAACCAGGTATAGGCCTCAAAGCCATTTTTTCTAGAAATATAATCTCGTTAACTTACCAACGCTTCGAACGGGGGTCAAAACCGACTTATGGTTCAAGAGTTATGAATTTTCGAAGTTTTTCGAAAAACCAGAATTTTGCCTAAACACGCTACGGGATTTTGCATTTTCGCCCGAAAATCCGACCGATTCATTTCTTTTTTTCGAAACAAACAAATACTCATACTCACCTAATATATAGCAGTGAATTAGAACCATTAAACACGATTTCTACGACGTCCGATTTTCACTCAAATCTCAAATCCTCAATTATCCAAAAATGTCAAAACTCACAAACTCAACCAAATTCAATCAAACGAAATCCAATAATCACGGCTAAACATTACCCGACTAAACTATGCAATTTATTTTGAATTCTAACCGTCCAAAACTCGATTCTATCGATTTAACTCATTTTCCCTAGAAATAGAAAATAGAGAAAACTACCAACAAATCCAACACAACTCATACATAAACATACACATTGATCAAATAATAATGTTTCTCACCCTTACCTTGATTGGATTGAATCTTGAAGTTGATTCTTGATGATTTCTCCAAGTTTCCCTCTTCTCTTCTCTTTTCTCCTCTTTCTCTATTCTTTCTCTCCTTTTCTTTCTTTCTTTCTCTTATGTTTCTATCTCTTTTCTTTTCTCTCCAATTTCCCTTATATATCCTTCTATTTTCTTTCCATCATAATTCTTCTCTCAAAAATACCTATCAATTCATTTCTCACAAAATATCTCATCTTATCATTAATTAGAGAATATCTAATAAATCCACATTATTCTACCAAGTAGAATAAATTAATTAAATCAATTAACTCATTTAAATAAATCCAATAATTTATTTAAATCAGATAAATCAAATAAACCAATTAATTAGCACAATTAATCACTTATTGAAAAATTGGGCTGTTACAATGAGTAGTTCTCGGTTAACTCGATTGTGTTTTCCTACAATACACCTTTCATATAAAGGTCGCACTCACAATTTTCCTTCACACACAGCAAGTAAGAGTCAAAGATGTTTTCCAAGTCAAAAGCCGATGATGTTTCACCGTGATCATTAAGCCAAGCAGTCACTTTCTTTCAAAAAAAAATCAATCAAAAGAAAAAGCCACCAAGTCAAAACCTATGAAGGAGACTTAAGCAGAACTGGGGCATCCCGCTGACTGTGTGCTTTAATAGAAACAGTCCAGGAAAAAGTTAGGGATAATAAAAAGAGGAGATCTTTAAAACCTTACCTTGAAAGTCCTCAATGTCAAAACAACCAAATGTTATAGGGAAGTAGTGGCTGCCTTTCCAAAGGGTCTATTAAACTTCTGAACCATCATTGCTACCATTAGTGCAATTCCTAACCTATAGGAACTTGAATGCATAATATGAGTTAACTGAGCGTAGGACTGAAGATTACCACGTAGATTGGGTGGGCATAAATGAATTTTGAGCCTTTACCCTTTTGTTTCATAAACCGTGAACCAGACCATGTTATAACCCTCAAAGTACCTAATTGAAGCAAGGTTATTTTGAAGGCATACTACAGCAAGGTTGCGTAAGCTGACTCCAAAAGATCTTTGCGAATCATTTATTTTGGCAGTACACCTTTGTTTTCTAAACTTTGAGCGTCTTGAACCACCGTGTTCTAATCGGAGACTCATCCATTTTTCATATTTCAAAATGATTTTGATTTCAAAAGTTGCATGAACTGTGCATTACCATGTTTGTATAAACACTTTTGTTTGCAAACTGGCTTTCCTCTAAGGAATTTTCAAACATCGAGAAATTTGGTCAAGTGATCCTATCAGGGGCAAGTTCATTTTACATCCCGTCTAAGAATCAGTTCAAGATTGTTCAGGGCGAAGCCATTTTCCAATTTTTGTTTATCCATAATATTTTTCAAGACTCAGACTGGGGCAGCCTCCGAGGGCACAATTAAGCAGTCATTTTCATGAATCAGACAAGTTGAAGCAATTGTTAATCTGGGGCAGTTTACTTGAAGAATCCCCAGATAGCTCTCCACCCTTCCTACAAGAGATGTGCTCAGCAACAACACCTTTGGTCCCTGAGCAGAATAACATTGATCTTCGTGTTGAGGAATCAGTATTCCAGTCTTGTCATCTCACCAAAAGAGTCGGGCCTTGTCGTCGGTGTCTGCATTTGCATTTGATCACATTTCATAGCATAATTCATATACATATCATGAGTATTTTTATCCTCATTTGCATTTCTCTCGAGGTCGTGTTTTATCCACGTCTTACCTTGTGGTCAAAGTCCAACTCACTTGACACTTACCAAATAGATTTTGTGTCGTGTATATCTGATGTTCTTCTAGATATGACGTTTTTCTTATCCTATGGTTTTTCGGATATGTCTGTTTCTCCTACATCCAATACTATTCTCATATATTGTGTTTACACCTTTCATTCAAAGCCATTATTGGATGTCTGGTACCCCTATTTTTATTTCTCTTTCTGATGGTTTTCCAGATTGAGTATCTTTTATCTGATGGTTTTCCAGATATTTTTCTTCGATTCTGATGGTTTTCCAGAATTTTATCCGATGGTGTTCCGGATTTCTTCCTCTTTCTGACGGTTTTCTAGATCAAGTCTTTGTTCTGATGTTTTTCCAGAACTTATCTAACGGTTTTCCAGATATTTTCCCTCGATTCTGACGGTTTCCCAGAATTTATCCGATGGTTTTCCGGATATGTTTCTCTATCTGATGGTTTTCCAGATATTACCTTTGATTTTGATGGTTTTCCATAATCTTTCTGATGGTTTTCCGGATTTATCCCTCTTTCTGATGGTTTTCCAGATCGAGTCTTTGTTCTGATGTTCTTCCAGAACTTATCTGATGGTTTTCCAGAATCTATCCGATGGTTTTCCGGATACGTTTCTCTCTCTGATGTTTTTCCAGTTTGAGCCTTTATTCTGATTTTATTCTAGAACTTATCTGATGGTTTCCCAGATATATTCTTTCGATTCTGATGATTTTCCAGAATCTTTCTGATGGTTTTCCGGATACGTTTCTCTTTCTGATGTTTTTCCAGTTTGAGTTGTTATTCTGATGTTCTTCCAGAACTCCTTTGTTGCTTATCTGATGTTCTTCCAGATATATCTTCAACTTGTCCCGTACATTTATTGTTGCCTTAAATGTTTCGGATGTACTTTCAGAGACCTCGTCGTCATTTCATACTCTTATAGATGTTCTCCTTTTGTTCTTTGTCCCAGAGTTTATTCGATGATTTTCCGAGTATCTCCGGTGTGTTTCAGAGTTCATTCGATGTTCTTCCGAATGTCCCTAAAATTTGTTTCTTTGTCCCAGAGTTTATTCAATGTGTTTCTGAGTATCTCTGGTGTGTTTCAGAGTTCATTCGATGTTCTTCTGGATGTTTCTGATGCTTGTTTCTCCCTGTATATTTTTTGACGATTCCTGAAGATCCCGCTCGATCTTTTCGTTTAAAGGAATGTCTCGGAAGTTCCAGCACTTGTCATTTTACCTGATCCTACCGCCATGTGGATCTCGTGTTACCGTTCTTTCTAAAGTGACAATTAGTCGTGCTTGCACAAGTTGGCCATCACTTTAGAATTTCACCAGTGCGTCGTTGTCCCCAGTGTGGTTCGATCGTTGTGTATGTCCCCCGTGTCGTCGTGTCGTCTACATCATTGCATTTATCATTCTCATCATACGCATCATATTAAAGTCATGACATTGTCAACATTGTGCCGCTACTGCGAAAATAAGGTGTCGGCAAAACAGAAGAGTCGCCACCTTTCGTTATTTATCCCACAGAAAGGGAAAGGAAACGATCCAAAAAACCTGACGAAAAGGTATAAGACAAGGTCATCACAACCATGTCTGGGTTCGGGAGTCGGTTATGCAAGGGAAAGGTATTAGCACCCCTTACGTCCATCGTACTCGATGGGATCCATGCTTGTTGTGTTTATCTGACGGGTTGGTTTAACTATCTACCTATCAAGGCTGGTCTGAAAAGAAAATTGACTCGGCAAAGCATCGCGCTTCGTGCCTACGTATTCTCGTCAGAGAACGAGAAATCAGAGTCAACGTAGTTCGACTAACTACGGGAAAAAGGATGGGGGAAGGTGGCACACCAATACATCAGTATTGTGCCTACGTACTCTCAACAAGTGTGAGAGATCATAGCTTACGTAGTTCGGGATAATACGGCTTACGGGTTTAGATTCATCTATTTTTCCAAGTAGGGTTAACAAACAGTTCTAGCAGTTTGGTGTATGCAGCTTGCTCGTCAGAGACTCGTGCGTTACCATTTGCGGTAGAAGTGAGAGTTAACGACACTCTTTTTCTGAAAACGTTTTCCTCGGATTATGGGCCCACGGGGCAAAAAGGGGTTTGATATTTGTTTTCTGTTTTTTACGGAAGAAGTGTTTTTTATGGATGTTTTCAATTTATATTGCACTAGAGACTATGACCTAGGAGTGAATGCGTCGCATGTCACCCAAAGGGTACCATACTAAACATCCTAATTATTGTAAGGAAACCCTCCAATAACCATTTCCTAAGTAGCTTAAGGCTCGTAACGTACGATATCAGTTAACCTTTATTACGGTATTTTGATTTGTTTGAAGATGAGAAGAGAGAGGACACAACTAAGGGGAAACTATCAAGTCCTAACAGTTATCATGCAAATTTGTCTTATGGTTGAGGTTTGAAACAGGGAACTCCTAGATGTTATCATGCAAAAGCTTCAGCCTAAAGTGTTAGAACACAGATTGGTTCTTAATAGTATCTCTATGTTTTGATGATAACTATTATGAAATTTTGTATTAAAGAATTACATACTCTAAAATTTGTTTGAGAATGTTTGCTGCAGATATTAAAGTAAATATTATTCTGGAAGCAAATTAAATCTGAACATGAAAAATATGCAAGACTCTGAAGCGTCAGAAGCATCTTTTAGAAGATTCTGAACGCTGCCTCCAGAAGATTCTGAGCGCTGTCTACATAAGGATCTGAAGCAGAAGCTATAGAAGAATCTGAAGTAGAAGCCAGAAGCATCTGAAGCATTGAAGAATTCTGTATGAAGAGTTTCAAGCACAGTTATTTCAGAAGACTCTGATAGTACTAACGCTGCTAGTACTGAGGATCTAATCCCAAACTCTGCTCTGAATAATTACACGCTGAAAGCACACTTGCTGCAAAGACTCTGATTCAACAAACTCTGATGAACATCAGAAGGCTCTGATCAGTCAAGGCTCTGATATTTTTTGCTGAAACTTGTTGAAGAAGAATTCAAAGTTATGTCTGTTGGAATGGCCAAACGACTCTTTCCTCATTTATGCTAGACACAAGAACACAGACAAAAAGGATTTTTCTGTGCATTCTACTTCTAGGAAAGGTCATGTGATGTGAAGACAAAAAGGCTCAGACCTTTTGGTACACAGCCTTCAACGTGAAAGACTTCTTGGACCTCTGTGCCTATAAAAGCAAGATTCCATCCATCTTCTTCAGTTGACGAAATACTTGAAAGAATTCTTTACAAGCTCTCATACAATTTATATTCACTTGCTGGGTTTATTTCATTGTTCTTAAATCTTAAGTGAAAAATCACAGTTGTGATAAAGCTTTATTAGAAGCAATTTAAACACTTGTATTATTATTACATTTGATTGTAAAAGAACCTTAAGAAGATCCAGTTAGGATAAGTAGTTCTTGAGAAGACTCTGAACAGTTGTTCTTAGTGCTTACTATTGTAATCAAGTGATTTAATAGTGGATTAAGTCCTTGCTTGAGAAAGGAAAATCACTCTTGATAGGGTGGACTGGAGTAGTTGAGTTCAACGAACCAGGATAAAAATCCTTGAGTTTTTATTACTAAGTTTTCTCCACATACTTATTCAACCCCCTTCTAAGTATTTTCTCACCTTCAGTTGGCATCAGAGCTCCGATTCAGTGTGTGCTACCACTTCACAGTGACAGAAAAGATCCAGTGAGAAAAAACTTTGATATATATTTGGTTGTTATTATGGCTGAAACTTTAACATCTAACAGTAACAACAGATATGAAGAAAGGGACAGAATCAGCACAAAACCCCCTATGTTTGATGGGGAGAAATTTGATTATTGGAAGGATAGGATAGAAAGTTTCTTCCTTGGTTATGATGCTGATTTGTGGGACTTGGTCATAGATGGGTATGTTCATCCCACTGATGGGAATGGCAAGAAAGTAGACATAAAATCTATGACTGAAGCCCAAAAGAAGGAGTTTAAAAATCACCACAAGGCTAGAACAATCTTGTTAAATGCAATATATCACACTGAGTATGAGAAGATCACAAATAGAGAAACTGCATTTGACATGTTTGAGTCCTTGAATATGACTCATGAAGGAAACCTTCAAGTGAAAGAGACCAAGGCTCTGGCGTTAATACAGAAGTATGAAGCGTTCAAGATGGAAGAATCTGAGTCTATAGAAACTATGTTCCCTAGATTCCAGATCCTTACAGTTGGTCTAAAAGTTCTGGACAAAGGCTACTCAACTACTGATCATGTGAAGAAGATCATCAGAAGCTTGCCTATCAGATGGAGATCTATGGTCACTGCTCTGAAGCTTGCCAAGGATCTGAACAAGATCACTCTGGAGGAGCTAATCAGCTCTCTAAGGAGCCATGAAATTGAACTTGAGGAAGATGAGCCTCAAAAGAAAGGTAAGTCTATTGCCTTAAAATCTAACAAATCTGTGAAAGCTTTGCAGGTGTTAGAAGAAAGCTCTGAAGAATCTTCTTCTTCTGAAGAAGAAGACGAACTATCCTTGTTGTCCAGAAGAATCAACAGACTCTGGAAGCATAAGCAGAGGAAGTTCAAGAACTTCAAAAAGCCAGATCAGCGCAAGGAGTCCTCTGGACCAAAAAGATCTGGAAAGAAGGAAGTTGTTTGTTTTGAATGCAAACAACCTGGTCATTACAAAAATGAATGTCCAAAGCTTCATAAAGAAAAGCCCAGAAGAAATCCTGAGCACAAGAAGAAAGTTCTAATGGCTACATGGGATGACTCTGATGAATCTGGATCCTCATCAGAATATGAAGATGAATGTGCCAATATGGCTCTGATGGCAGGCATTGAAGATCAGAATGAAGAATCATCTGGATCTGAGTCTGATTCTGAATCTGACTCAGAAGAGGTACTTTCTGATCTCACTAGGGAAGAGCTTATTAAATTCTTATCAGAAGTCCTGAAAAATTATAATCAGATTAAGCTCAAATGCAAGAAGCTTAAGTGCAATCTTGGCTCTGAGAATAATCTGTTAAGATCAGAAATTGCTGAGCTAAAAGAAAATAATTTGAAAATGAAAGCCAATTTTGAAATAGCTCAACAAAACTCTGAATCTGAAAGTAATTCTAAATGCAAAAACATTTTAGAAGAATATGACTTTAGCTTTCAGAAATTTCTTGCTAAAAGCATAGACAGAAGCAAGATGGCTTCTATGATCTATGGGGTTAGCAGAAATAATAGGAAAGGAATTGGATATGAATCTTCCTCTGGAAAGGATATAAATCCAATTCCTGTTGATAAACTTGTTATTAAGAAAACTCCCTTGTACTCTCATTTCAAGTTTGGTCATCTGAATGACATTAAACACACACGTTCTGATCAGAACGTTCCTGTGTTTAAGCCAAAAGTAAGTCAGACCAAAACTGTTGTAAAAAGACAGAAGTTCAGACCAACTTTTAAGTCAACTAACCAAAAAGGACCCAAAAAGATCTGGGTACCTAAGGATAAGATTATCCCTGTTGCAGATGTTTTTAGCAGAAAAGTCAAGACGCCAGTCATGGTACCTGGACTCTGGCTGCTCACGTCACATGACGGGAGAAAGGTTTATGTTCCAAAGCCTGGAGCTTAAATCTGGAGGAGAAGTGAAGTTTGGAGGGAATCAGAAGGACAAGATCATTGGCTCTGGTACTATTGGTAATGGTAACCTTCCCTCTATATCTAATGTTCTTCTTGTAGATGGATTAAAGCATAATCTATTGTCCATAAGTCAATTAAGTAACAATGGTTATGATATAATCTTTAATCAACAATGTTGTAAATCTGTTAGTCACAAGGATGGCTCAATCCTATTTAATGGAAAGAGGAAGAACAACATTTACAAAATAAATCTTTCAGAACTTAAAGTTCAAAATGTTAAATGCCTCTTGTCTGTTAATGATGAGCAATAGGTCTGGCACAAAAGATTGGGGCATATTAATATGAGACGTATATCTCAGATTAATAAACTCAATCTGGTCAGAGGACTTCCTAAGTTGAAGTTCAACTCAGATGCTCTTTGTGAAGCATGTCAAAAAGGAAAGTTTTCAAAATCTTCTTTTAAATCTAAAAATGTTGTTTCAACCTCAAGACCATTAGAATTACTTCACATTGATCTGTTTGGACCAGTGAAAACTGCATCCATCAGAGGCAAGAAGTATGGATTAGTCATTGTTGATGACTGCAGCAGATGGACATGTGTAAAGTTCCTAAAACACAAGGATGAGTCACATTCTGTGTTCTTTGACTTCTGCAAACAAGTCCAGAATGAAAAAGATTTCAAAATTATTAAAGTCAGAAGTGATCATGGTGGTGAATTTGAAAACAAATATTTTGAAAAATATTTTAATGAAAATGGCATTGCTCATGATTTTTCCTGTCCTAGAACTCCACAACAGAATGGAGTTGTAGAGAGGAAAAATAGAACTCTGCAAGAAATGGCCAGAACCATGATCAACGAGACTAATCTGGCAAAGCACTTTTGGGCAGAAGCAATTAACACAACATGTTACATTCAGAACAAAGTGTCTGTAAGACCTCTTCTGGAAAGGACTCCCTATGAATTGTGGAGGAACAGAAAGCCCAACATTTCATATTTTCATCCTTTTGGATGTATTTGCTATATGTTGAATACTAAAGAGAATCTTAACAAGTTTGATTCTAAAGCATATAAGTGTTTCATGCTTGGGTATTCTGAACGCTCTAAAGGCTACAAAGTATACAATACTGAAACACAGATTGTAGAGGAATCTATACATGTTAGATTTGATGATAAGCTTAGCATTGAAAAGGCAAAGCAGTTTGAAAGTTCTGCAGATAGAGAAGTAATTCTCACAGACTCTAAAGGCGCAGAGGCAGACAACGCTCTAGTGAAGGAACCTGAAGCAACGCCAGATGCAATTCCTTTAGCTTCTCAGATGAACAACTTAAACATTTCTGAAGAATCAACTATTAAAGGATCATCTTCCAGAATCAAGGCCTCTAGGATGTGATAATTGGAAATAAGGATGACCCCATTAGAACAAGATCCTTCCTCAGATCTTCTGAAGCATCATTATTTGGGTTAGTGTCAGTGATTGAACCAACTTCTGTGGATGAAGCTCTGCAAGACAATGACTGGATTATTGCCATGCAAGAAGAGCTCAATCAGTTCACAAGAAATGATGTGTGGGATTTAGTTCCAAGACCAAAAGGATTCAACATAATTGGAACTAAATGGGTCTTCAGAAACAAGCTAAATGAGAAAGGAGAAGTTGAAAGAAATAAGGCAAGACTTGTTGCTCAAGGTTATAGTCAGCAAGAAGGAATTGATTACACAGAGACTTATGCTCCTGTAGCAAAGTTAGATTCTATTCGTTTACTCATTTCTTTTGCTGCACAGAATAACATCACTCTATATCAGATGGATGTTAAAAGTGCCTTTCTAAATGGTATTATAGAAGAAGAAGTTTATGTTCACCAACCTCCTGGTTTTGAAAGTGAAAATTTTCCAGAACATGTTTTCAAACTAAAGAAATCTCTTTATGGTTTAAAACAAGCTCCCAGAGCTTGGTGTGAGAGATTAAGCAATTTTCTTCTGGAGAAAAAATTCATCAGAGGCAAAGTGGACACAACACTCTTTTGTAAAATATTTAAGAAAGATCTTTTAATTTGCCAAATATATATGAATGATATTATATTTGGATCTATCAATGTTATGCTGGGAAAGGAGTTTGCTCAATGTATGCAGGCAGAACTTGAGATGAGCATGATGGGAGAATTGGGATTCTTTCTGGGAGTTCAAGTCAACCAAACTCCAGATTGCACTTACATTTATCAGACCAAATATGTTAAAGAGCTTCTAAAGAAGTTTAACATGACTGATAGTAAGATGGCAAAGACTCCCATGCATCCAACAAGTACACTTGGTAAGGAGGAGGTAAGTAACAAAGTAGATCAGAAACTCTACAGAGGTATGATAGGATCTCTTCTCTACTTAACTGCTTCTAGACCTGATATTTTGTTCAGTGTATGCTTGTGTGCAAGATTCCAATCAGATCCTAGAGAATCACACTTAACAGCTGTTAAGAGGATTCTAAGGTATCTGAAAGGTACTTCTAATGTAGGTTTGTGTTACAGAAAATCTGATGATTTCAAATTAGTTGGATTCTGTGATGCTGATTACGCTGGAGACAGAGTGGAAAGAAAAAGTACTTCTGGAAGTTGTCAATTTCTAGGAAGAAATCTAATCTCTTGGTACAACAAGAAGCAACCTACAATTGCACTTTCAACTACAGAGGCAGAATATATTGCTGCTGCTGGATGTAGAACGCAGATGCTCTGGATGAAAAGTTAGCTAGAAGACTATCAGATATTTAAAAAGGATCTGAACGTTGGCTAACGTTTCATTTCTCAAGAGAATTCAGAAGCACATGCAAGCAAACACGTGTCACTCTAAATCTGAAAAGATGGCGTGTACACTACTGAAGAGACATTTTAGGTATGGTTTAAATAGTGAAAATCTTGATTTTCCCCCCAATTTGTCAGAATCAATTAATGGTTTGAAATGATTTTTATTCTTTTCATTAATTGTCATTTATTGCTATATGAAAACGTGCTATTTGTGTCTGTTTGATTGCTCTAATTGCTTTCTCTATAAATACCACATTTCACACCAAATTCACACTTTTCACTTCACAAACAATTTTATGCATTTCTGTCTTCTCTTTGCTCTTCACAAAAACCCTAAACCTTCGTCCAAATCATCTTCATCTTCATCAATGGCAACCTCATCCTCTACATCAGCTCAATTTCAATCATCTATGGCTGTAGTTACATCAGCAAACATGGGTGTTACTC
The DNA here is from genome assembly GCA_963859935.3 of Lathyrus sativus. Lineage (NCBI taxonomy): Eukaryota > Viridiplantae > Streptophyta > Magnoliopsida > Fabales > Fabaceae > Lathyrus > Lathyrus sativus. Next base: position 120,917,872 of record OZ012740.1, read on the forward strand.
CATTTAAGGTACCTAAGAGGACATTGTTAACCCCTGTGGACAAACTTGAAGTTCTCTGTGAATCCATGGTGGAATTTGACTCTCTAGCTGAAAATGGGTTTGAGTTACGTTCTATAATTGATGCACAAGGCTGGGTTAAGTATTTTGACAGGTTGTTTGGACCAGTATACCCACATGTGGTGAAATAATTTTGGATCCATGCTTCTGTTTATCCAAAATTTATCCTCTCTTCTGTTCTTGGAAAGGAGATCATCATCACTGAAGATCTCATCAGGAAACTCATAGGGTATGAGGAGACTGATGGAGTATGTCATCTTCCAGCTGGGCGTGTTGATATGGAAGAAGTTTATGAGGAAGTCATTACATCTGGAAAGGCCGTCTGACAAATTTAAGGATATGAAGCCTGACTATAAAATCTGGGCAAAGATTTTTCTGGGATGCATCCATCACAGAAAATCCACCAATTCTCCAGATTATGTGAATAATGAACAACTCTACTTTATGTACTGTTTGAGTCAGAGTACAAAGGTAAATCTTCCATACATTCTCTTTATGCATCTGTGGAATCATATCAATGCATCAAGAGAATCTATTAAGGATAAGGGACAGAAGATCAGGACATGGATTCCCTTTGGAAGGTTGATCTCAGACATTCTAACAGAGAATGGTCTGGTAACTGCTCTGTATGAAGCTGGAGTTAAAGATGAGCTTGAATCAATTGTTGGAAAACCATTGAATGCAAAGAGTCTTCAGAGGCTAAAGATTATGGATGAACTCACAGCTGCACCTAAGAAGCTGAATATTTCTGAAGTTAGTCAGAAGAGGATTCCAGTTAAAGATTTTCCACTTTTTGGTGCTAAAGAACCAAGGGATATTATTGTTAGGTATATTGATGCATGCAAAGCAGATGGAACGCCTATTCCTGCAGATATTCTGATTCGTGCTATAGAACCAATGCCAGATGTGTATAATGAGAACATGAGGAAAAGAAAGCAATTAGAGGCAGAAGAAGCTGCTGCTCAGAAGAAGCCAAAAGTTGCTGACAAGCCACAGAAGCAGATCAAGAGAAAAGCTTCTGGAGAAGTTCCCTCTGTTCCCTCCAAGCGCATAAAGACTAAAGGTACTAAATCATTTGTATCTTCTTTCTCTAAAATTGTTATAAATGAATCAACATTTAGTTCTATTCCTGAACCTCCTCCCACTCAAAATCAAACTCTTCTTGCTCCATCTCAAACATCTGAACCATCAAAAATTCCTTCCCCACCAAAATCATCTGATCCTATTTCCACTACTCAACATAAATCATCTGACATTCCTCCATCAGAACCACAAACAAAACCAACAGAACAACCTACAACACAACAACCACCAAAAACACAACAACCACCAGAAATTCAACAACCAACTGCATCTGAACCCATACAATCTGACCCAGTTGCATCTGAGCAAGTTGCATCTGATCATGTTGCATCTGACCCAGTTGTGTCTGAACCACCTTCATCCAAACCTTCTGATATTCAACCAGAACCATCCAATCCTCCTGAATCAAATATTCATGACTCTGAGATTCTGGATGTTCAACCTCTCAAGACTATGTTTGTTGTATCCTCTACATCCTGCACCCCAACCACATCATCTGATTCTTCTGAATATGATATCCATCCAGATTTTATCTCACCCCTTCCCTCAGAGTATTTGAATCTAACCAACCAGATCTACCCACTTCTTCTGAAACTACCATTCCTGAACCCACTTCTGAACCAAGAACATCTGAATTTGTTTCAGTTGCTTCTGCTAAACCATTTCCATCTGATCCCCTTCCATCTGGACTTGAAATAGAAAACTTTTTTGATCAACCACCTCAATCAGCTTTTGTTCCTTTTCTTGTTAAGCAAAAACAATCTGCATTTGTTCCCTATTTTGATAATCCAAAAGCTGTCATACCTTCCATTCGCAGAATCAAACCATTCTTTTGTATTATGTCAGCTCAGAAGAAACCAGCATATCCTAGCCCTCTAATCATTATTCCAAAATTCACCATTCCACCTCCACCTCAACCCAAGCCTTTCACTTTGGAAACCCTTCTGAAACCAAAAACTAGGTTGAATGTTGATAATTTATTGGCAAGTTTTATGAAAGAAATAAAGATGCATTTAGGATCTGTTCAGAAGAGATGCTTGTCAACAATGGATGCAAATGAATCTGATGCTATCTGGAATAGCTTCATCAACAGATTCAATACTGTAGCCTCAAATCTGAAGAATGTATGTTCTGATGATGCGAAGCTCAGATTTGCTGAGACTGCTAAAAGCATGATCTGGAATGTAAAAAGATCTGAACCATTGCTTCTTGAAGATGTTCCTTCATCTTCTGAAGTATTTGATACAGAAGTGACTGCTGAATCTGCTTCTGAAGAAAATCCCCTGGCTATGACCATTGTGGAACATCCCTCTGGATCTGTTGCTCATGACTCTGCATCTCCTATGGAAATTGATTATGTTCCTGCTTCAGAATCTGCCCCACCTTCTTCATCTGAGATCAAGAAAAAGAATCCAGATCTTGAAGATAAGATTGCAGTTTTGGAAGCTGGACAATCTGAGATTAAGTCATGGATGTCCAAGCAAGACCAGAAGACTTAAGACATGGCACAATGGATGTCCAAGCAAGATCAGAAGAATGACAACATGGCTAAGTGGATGACAAAGCAAGAAGAGTCTTCTTCTGAGATCACTCACCTGTTGAAGATGATTATGTCCAAGCAAACCTAGTTTATGTTTTTTTTCTGTATCTGATGTTTGTGCATATGTACTTGAATATTTATCTGTTGATTTGTCTATTTTGAATCTGAATGAATGAATGACTCAGTGTTTTCTCTACTTGAATATTTCTTTTATGTATTTCCTTTTATTTGTCTTTAAAAGTTTTACTTTTTGATTATGACAAAAAAGGGGGAGAAAATGGATCTGACTGTTCAAATAAACTCTACCTAAATGAAAATTCAGACATATAAATTATAACTAACGTAATCTCTTAGTGTTTCAGAACAATTGATAAATCTGACATACTCTTTAAAAGTAACTCTGAGACTCCCAGATCATATTTAACCTATCAGACTCTGACTCTGAAACATGAAAGATCTAATTTTTGGAACAATCAGGCTCTGATTCTGAAAAGAATACTCATGCAAAAAGGGAAGTTTCTATTTCTTCTTAGTATTCAATCCAGGGGGAGATTCATCACCTCAGGGGGAGTTATAATTATATTGTTTATTGAACAAAATTTCTTATGTTTTTGTCATCATCAAAAAGGGGGAGATTGTTAGAACACAGATTGGTTCTTAATAATATCTCTATGTTTTGATGATAACTATTATGAAATTTTGTATTAAAGAATTATATACTCTAAAATTTGTTTGAGAATGTTTGCTGCAGATATTAAAGTAAATATTATTCTGGAAGCAAATTAGATCCGAACATGAAAAATATGCAAGGCTTTGAAGCGTCAGAAGCATCTTTTAGAAGATTCTGAACGCTGCCTCCAGAAGATTCTGAGCGCTGTCTACAGAAGGATCTGAAGCAGAAGCTACAGAAGAATCTGAAGCAGAAGCCAGAAGCATCTGAAGCATTGAAGAATTCTGTATGAAGAGTTCCAAGCACAGTTATTTCAGAAGACTTTGATAGTACTAACGCTGCCAGTACTGAGGATCTGATCCCAAACTCTGCTCTGAACAATTACACGCTGAAAGCACACTTGCTGCAAAGACTCTGATTCAGCAAACTCTGATGAACATCAGAAGGCTCTGATCAGTCAAGGCTCTGATATTTTTTGCTGAAACTTGTTGAAGAAGAATTCAAAGTTATGTCTGTTGGAATGGCCAAACGACTCTTTCCTCATTTATGCTAGACACAAGAACACAGACAAAAAGGATTTTTCTGTGCATTCTACTTCTAGGAAAGGTCATGTGATGTGAAGACAAAAAGGCTCAGACCTTTTGGTACACAGCCTTCAACGTGAAAGACTTCTTGGACCTCTGTGCCTATAAAAGCAAGATTCCATCCATCTTCTTCAGTTGACGAAATACTTGAAAGAATTCTTTACAAGCTCTCATACAATTTATATTCACTTGCTGAATTTATTTCATTGTTCTTAAATCTTAAGTGAAAAATCACAGTTGTGATAAAGCTTTATTAGAAGCAATTTAAACACTTGTATTATTATTACATTTGATTTTTAAAAGAACCTTAAGAAGATCCAGTTAGGATCAGTAGTTCTTGAGAAGACTTTGAACAGTTGTTCTTAGTGCTTACTATTGTAATCAGTTGATTTAATAGTGAATTAAGTCCTTGCTTGAGAAAGGAAAATCACTCTTGATAGGGTGGATTGGAGTAGTTGAGTTCAACGAACCAGGATAAAAATCCTTGAGTTTTTATTACTAAGTTTTTTCTACATACTTATTCAACCCCGCCTTCTAAGTATTTTCTCACCTTCATAAAGTCTAATCATCACTGTAATACCCTAATTTTTACCCCTAAGATCCCACATTTCATTGGCATATCATTCCACAAACAAGGTCATATTTTTGGCTTTCGCACCCTTATGGGTTTCTTACTTTCTTTTTGTTTGTTTCTGTTTACTAACATCTAATCAAAATACCAAAAATATTTTTTGTTTCTTCTTCTCTGTGTGTTTAGGGTTTTGCAGGGAGATTGATGGCAAAGACATTCATTCAAGTTTAAATCAGATGGACGTTTGACCTCATCTTGGTCAAACTATCAAGAGATTTCTTTAAGTGTAAATTGGTTGTGGCAGTGGGCTATTTTTCTCAGGCAATGTGTTTGTTCAAGGTCAAGTTGTCCTGTGTCACGATTCATCAAGCTTTCAAGCAGTGTTCTATGAGAAATTTGTCCCAGTTTTAATCAAAGATTTAGAGTTTTATCTGTACAAGTCAAGTTTGGTGGATGTTCAATCAAGATGTTTGTTTTGGGATGCAAGTCTAAAGTGTTCATTCAAGTGTGCCATTTCCAAGTGATTCTAAAGCATGATCGAGGGAATTGGTCTTTGGGTTCATCATGGCATCATTTTCTTAGGAATTTGTTTTATTCAAGAATTTGATTCAAATCTATGTTTGGAAGACACATGCATATGGATTACTTGAAATACAATTTACTTGAAAATTTCAGGCATTCATTCAAAGTTGTCAAGAGTTCAACAAGACAAAACAGTTGTCAAAGTTCAAAGTCCAAATTATAAATATCTAAATAAAGCCAAGAATGTTGGTTTGCTGCTTAAGGAATGGGACAATTTTGTAGGTGATATAAGCAGGGCTTTGGAGGAGAAAATACTGCCTTATTGTGATGGGATAATGACCCAACTCCTCAAGGATTTGTCAAGTAATCAGTTGCATAGGTCTGTAAAGCCTCCGATTTTTTCATGTTTTGGCGACATTGCTTTGGCGATTGGTGAAAATTTTGAAAAGTATTTGTTATATGCTATGCCTATGCTCCAGAGTGCTGCTGAGCTCTCTGCTCATACCGCTGGGGCAGATGATGATATGACCGAGTACACTAACACTTTAAGAAATGGAATCCTTGAGGCATACTCTGGGATCTTCCAAGGATTCAAAGGTTCCCCAAAGACACAGCTCCTGATGCCTTATGCTCCTCATGTATTGCAGTTCCTGGACAGTTTGTACTTGGAGAAGGACATAGATGATGTTGTGACCAAGACAGCAATTGGCGTGCTTGGAGATTTAGCAGATACTTTAGGTGGAGCTGCTGGTCCTTTGATTCAGCAGTCTGTATCTAGCAAAGACTTTCTGAAAGAGTGCTTATCATCTGATGATCACTTGATCAAGGAATCTGCGGAATGGGCCAAGTTGACACTCAGCCGAGCAATATCATTACCATCATATTGAGGCTCCTGTTGCTGTTTCATGGGTCCTACTTCTTCCATACATCTGCATCGCCGCGTTGGGGTCTCCATTGCATACCATGAGTCAGGTCATCACCATTTTTGGGCATAGGTGTTTCGGTCAGTTGGCTGTCTGCATTTTGTCAGAACATGGAGTCTATTTTTTTTCATTTTATTTTTTAATTTTATTGTTATGCATTGCTATGGAAGAAGTCGGTGGGTGATGATCCATCTTTCTGCTAACTTGGCAGAAAAGATGTGGTTTTTTGCATACAGAAAGAGAAACAGTGAGTGGAGAAAAATGGGAACCAGAGGTCCACCTCAATCCCATCCTAATTCTTCCGCCATTTCGAAAGGCTACAAATTTGCCTCCACTTGGGAACAGAATGCTCCTTTGACCGATCATCAACAAAATGCGATTATATTGCTTTCTCATGCCGTTTCAGAACGACCATTGCCTCTCAAATTGGTTCAAGAGAATGCATTGGTTCAGGATAATGCGTTGTCGGTTAGGACTGAGGATAGTTATTTTGATGATTCTGGTGCGATTAAGACTGTTATGGTTAATACCAATCAGTTCTACAAATGGTTTTTTAGATCTTGAATCTGCCATGAAATCAGAGACAGAAGAGAAATATCAACATTATGTGAGCACTCTAACGGAGCGTATACAGACATGTGATGATATTCTCCAACAGGTTGATGATACCTTGGACTTATTCAACAAATTACAGATACAGCATCAGGCAGTAGCTACAAAGACTAAGACGCTTCATGATGCATGTGTTAGAGTGGTGACAAGAGCACTGAATTCTCTAGTTCAGACGTTAAGGTGGTAGTATGGAATGCATTTTGTGCTGATTCAAATGGAGATGCTGTTGATTTTGTTTGAGATTGATTCGACGGTGAATGTGAACAAGTTATCCTACTTCGTTATCAAATTCATTGGAGTAACATTTTTCCTTCCGATTTCAAGGTTTGTGTAAACTAATCACAACACAAACCAAAAGTGCAGAGTAGAGAAAGCTTATACACAGTGTTAGTTCCAATTAAGAAAACTCATTTCAACTCACCGAAGTGCCTCAAATTGTACTGAGGTTGAAACGCCACAATGCTTCATAACAAGTCTTTCGTTAAGAAAACCAAAGGTGGCAAAGTCATGAAGCAAGTGAGGGAACACTACTTGCGAGATGATATATATTGTGGTGCTCCGTCTTGCACTGTCTGCGATTCTTCTGGTGCTCGGCTTAGTGATTCTGCTTCCACAATCCTGGTTGTTGACACCAATGTTGTTCTTAATCAGATTGATTTGCTGGAAAATTCGGCCATTGACGATGTTGTTGTACTGTCCATTATGCTGGAAGAGGTTAAGAACAAGAATATGTCTGTTTATAATCGGTTAAGAGCTATATGTAGCAATTCAAATAGGAAATTCTTTGTTTTTTTCCAATGAGTACCACAGGGATACATATGTTAAGGAAATGAGTGGGGAAACAAAAAATGACAGGAATGATAGAGCTATTCGAGTGGCTGCACAGTGGTATCAGAAGCATCTAGGTGGTGCAGTAAAGGTTTTGCTTGTAACTAATGATAAAGAGAATAAAAGGAAAAGCAATGAACAGACAGCGGTTACAACTACTTGGTGTTTCCTGCATGATGATTGCCGCTAAATACGAGGAGACCTGTTCCCCTAAGGTGGAAGAGTTCTGTTATGTTACTGATAATACATATTCTAAGGAGCTTGTGCTGGAGAAGAAGTGATGATTAGAAATCGTTTTACAGAGATGAATGCTCCAAACGATGGCTCATCTTCTGTCAGCAAGTATTACAACCTTGCTCATGCTGTGAATGAAAAAGTTTTAAGGCAGCCATCAATGTTGCGGGCTGGAACACTGAGAGAGTATCAGCTTGTTGGATTGCAATGGATGCTTTCTTTGTATAACAACAAATTAAATGGAATTTTGGCTGATGAGATGGGTCTTGGAAAAACAGTCCAGGTTATGGCATTAATTGCATACTTGGTTACCATCTGTGTCATGCATTTTTATGTTGGAATGAAGGATCACCGGTCAAAATTATTTTCTCAAGAGGTTATGGCTATGAAATTTAATGTCCTTGTGACTACTTATGAGTTCATCATGTAGACAGAGCCGTGTGAGCCATGAAAGCCAAATCCCAGCTGTGTTATAAAGTCAAATGAGCCAGCTGCAACAAAGATAAAATAGTCCACGTCACGTACTTGAAAAGGAGCTGAAATCAAAAGCAAGCTTTCCACGTCACTTAAGTGAGCTGAAAGAAGAAAAAGTCCAAAACGACATGAAAAAGTTTCAGTAACAGTTCACGCACAACCCACATCAAATAACCAAAACGCAAAAAAAATCTCACAAACGGCAAATCATTTTCACTCATTCTCATTTATAAATACAATTCATCTCTCACTCATTTTCTCAAGCTTTTGAAGCCAAAAAACCTCTGCTGATTTTCTTCCTCAAATTCCTCACTACCAAAAAACCTTCGTTCACTTTTCTTCTCCTACTTCCTTCCACCAATTTCACTTCAATTGACACAAATTCAACCAGAGATTCGTTCAGAAGAAGAAGAGAAGCAAGAAGAAGTTTGGATTGATTTCTTACCTGTGATTTTGAAGGTAGTTCAATGGATTTCGTTTTCTCGATTCGAGTTCGTCATTGCATATTTACTTGAATTGTTTATACTGTTGTGAAGAGCTTTTGATTCCGATCACAACCGTGTTAGTTTCGCATCCCGTCGCTTTGATTTGAGCTCGAATTCATAGCCATGGTGAACGGTGTCGCGTGAAGTTTTGAAGAAGAAGTTGTTTCTGATGTTTTGGTTTCTATTTCTCTTTTTCCTTTTCGTTTTTTCTTTATTATTTCAAATATATTTTTCTTTCTTCCTTTTATTTTGTTATTTCTTTTTTTTTACTAGTTAATATTTTAAATAGTTTTTTTTTTTAAAGAGCTCTTAAAAAATTTATTTAAAAAACTTTTGTTTTGAGCTAATTGTTGGTTGTTTTGGATTTTAAATTTTGATAAGATTTCATCAATATCAATGGACTTTGGGTGTCGATTTTATCCACCAAAAGAGGTGATTGATATTGATGATGATTTAATCAATTTAAGATCCAAATTGTGGTTTCTTTTCATTTTAGATCTTCTTCTTCTTATTTTTCTTTTGATCGATGAAATCTATGGATCATAGATTGTTGATTATCAAGGTTGATTAATCTTCATTATTTCAAAACTATGGACGAATAATCATTGAGATAATTCTCTTTACTTTGAAATAGTGATAGATTACCTTTGATTAATTGATGAAAAATCTTGATTATGATGAGATCACTACCTCTTTTCTTTTTGTGTGGCATGTTTTAGGAGAGTGATTTACATATCACTTGTCTAACATGTATTAACACTAACATTTTATTGATCGGCCTCAGATAGTCGTGGTTTCTACATAAACCCGATTACGATTGCTTAACATAGCGCTAAAGTGTCCCTTAATCGGAAAATGATCATTCGTGGCTCAAACTTACGTTTAAAAGTCCAAGTATGTTTAGTTGCTTGTCTTAACTCCAATACCTATGAAAATCATTGTTAGGAGGCTTTGATTCTATCAATCCTCTAATGAATTTTCATTAATCTTGGTCTAAGTGCAAGAATTAATCATCATTGATCATATGTTCTAACCACTAATTACTAATTCACTAACATTGTCCTTGTTTAATTTTGTTTATATTCTCTTCTTACTCCTTATTTCTTACTTTTATGCTTCCATTTTATCATTTCATATCATATCTTTGTTTATGTTTATGTCATTTTCTCTTTGTCCACTTGGACCATACTTTGTTCAAAACACTAATAAAGGATGAAACATCTAAAAAAATTTTGGTGCTATTAACTTTGTGGTTATGCTCTTGGACTACTCTTAGACCTTGGACTTTATGGACCTTTGGACTTAGAATTAGGGCTCTCATTCCTATGCATGGAGTATTGTGGATCTTAGCCTTTATTTGGCTCGCTCATTAGCTTATGCTTTAAATCGGATGGAATTCTTTTTTGCTTGCTATGGAGTGTGCTACGAGTCGGTTAGATCTTTCTTACCTCTAGCTCTTATTTTGTTTTTTAGGATAGTCACTTCATCTCCTCCCCTTCTTAAATTTTCAAAACATTCTCCCTCTTTCAAAACCTTCTTGGTTTCAAACTTCAAAACCGCTTTCGCAATAAAACCTTGACTTTCGTCAAGTGATTTTTAAACTTTGTTTTTCTTAATAAAAGTCAATCAATGTTAATCATGCTTTGACCAATTTCAAAAGACATAAAAAATACAAAAAACTCATCAACTCTTTTTGTGCCTTTATGCACTTTTTCACTTTAAAACTTTTCATAAAGTTTAGACATGATTCATTTCTATATTTGAGATGTAAATCTCCTATTCCCCATATTATTAAGACTTTGACATTTTCCACGTTGATGTTGAGTGATAGTCTTGTTGATAATACAAGCAAATCCTCCATCTTTATGTGACGCAGATGTTGTCTTAATACTCGTGGGTGGATAGTCGCAGTTTTCTCCTTGAAATGACGACTTGTCTTTACATCTAAAATCAATCAAAACCAACAAATTTTTGTCATTTGTACCACGAACTACGGGGTTTTGATTCCATATTGCACTTTATGGGTACGTAGGCATGAGACGATAAGTCTCTCCAAACACAAAAATCTAAAAAAATAATTCTCTTCTCATCTCCCCAATCTCTTTTCAAACAAACCATTTTCAAACCAAAAAGCGTAAATATTTCAAAGGGCTCCTATAGAGTACTATAGACGTTTTGGGTGCTAACACCTTCCCATTGCGTAACCAACCCCCTTACCCCGATCTCTGTCTCGTGTTCTTATTTTAGAACTCTTTGGTTTTGTTCGCTCTTTTTCCTTTCCTTTATTTGGATAAAATAAAAGTGCGGTGGCGACTCTTGTTTTTTTGAGTTAAGCTAATCAATAGCTTACGCTCACGATTTTTACCGCTACAGAAAAGTGGCGACTCTGCTGGGGACTCCAACGGTTCCTAGTGGGTTTCGCCTACTTTGATTTATTTCTCGCTTTCTGTTTGACTTGTTTGTTATTGATTGTTCTGTTTTGGTGCCTGGTAATTTGTGTGGTGAGATAAGTCCTAACCCGGACTTGAGTGCACTTATGATAGGAGGGTGGTATAGTCTTGTTGGCTTACATGGAGTAGTCCTTACTAAGCTGACTTGAGATCCCCCACTCGGTGGAGGCCCCTTTGGAAATTACTGATGTCTTACGAGTAGTCGTAATTGATATTACTTTTTCCGACTGGGAGCCTGAGAAGCTGAGGACCTTAGAACCCTTTAACCCATCTTGGCCTTATTAGGACGTGGTGTGGTGGCTGTTCAGGTGTAGACTTGAATTGGTCGTTACGCGATACCACACTCAGATGAGTTTCTCTTGAGAATATTGTTGGCCGACGAGTAGTCGTTTAAGCCGATAATATCCAAAAGATGGAATTATGATTCTGGGAACTTTTTAGAACCTTGTTCTACAGGTGATGATATAACCATAGTACATACCATTGTGGGTTGGTTGATTCTTACCTTTGGCTCCATGCTCGTGCCGAACCTTTGAACCTGTGTGCTTTGTATGACTTGTTTGTGGGTGTTGCATCTTGCACTCATGCATTCATGAGCATTGTGTTTCAGCTGGTTTTTAAGGATCTCAGAGATTTTCTTTTGCAAACATCGCAGATATTGTTGATTATGGATATTGGAAGGAGAAACACTCAGAAGTACGGTTTTCGGGCTCCTGATCTTACAGAGTTGAGAAAGCTAGTGTCCTTGGTAGATGATCGTTCAGGCTTCTTATCTCGTTATGGGAGACTTTTATTTGTTCTTTCTACCAATATTGAAGACGGAATTCTGAATACCCTTATGCAGTTCTATGATCCTATTTACCGATGCTTCACATTTCCCGATTATCAGCTCATGCCGACCTTGGAAGAATATGCTTATTTGTTGGGTGTACCGGTTTCTGATAAAGTTTCGTATACTGGTTTGGAGGAAGCTCTTAAGCCTCAAGATATTGCTGTAGCTACCCATTTGACGAAGTCAGATATTGATGCAAATCTAAAGACTAAGGGAGGCCTCAAGGGTTTGACTGCTAAGTTGTTGATTGAGAAGGCTACTTTATTTGCTGACATTGGTCGCACATTGGCGTTTGAGGCTATATTTGCTTTACTCATCTATGGACTAGTCTTGTTTCCTAATATTGATAACTTTGTGGATGTTAATGCGATTAGAATTTTCTTGATTGGGAACCCTGTTCCAACTTTGCTTGGTGATACTTATTTTTCCATCCATAGTAGGACTTCTAAGGGAAACGGTACCATTGTTTGCTGTCTACCTCTGCTGTATAATTGGTTCGTTTCACACTTACCTCAGACATCTGCTTTTAGGAAAAACAAGGATTGCTTAAGGTGGTCTCAAAGAATTATGTCTCTTACGCATACTGATATCACTTGGTCTTCTTCGGTTTACGATAATGTCCAGATTATTGATAGTTGTGGAGAATTCGCCAATGTTCCTCTTCTTGGAATACAAGGCGGAATTAACTACAACCCGAGTCTAGCTCGCCGTCAGCTGGGTTATATGCTGAAGGATAGGCCTAAGAATATTTTATTAGAGGGTTTATTCTTTCAAGGAGGGGATGATTCTCTTGGTTTGAGAAGAAAAATGGCTCATGCCTGGACTAAGATTCACAGGTTGGGTAGAGGGGAGCTTGGAAGACAAGTTTGCATTGCTTTGGAACCTTACACGCTTTGGGTGAAGAAGAGGGCTATGGAGCTTAAGATGCCTTACCCTATTGAGAAACCTCTGACTACTGTGATCTCTACGCCACTCCCTGTTTCTTCTGATGATGTGAAGACACTTCAAGATGCTTTGGCTAAGATGAAGGAAGAGAAAGAGATGTGGGAAAGTAAGTTTCAAGCTTCTGACAAAGAGAAGATGGAATTGCAAAAACAGATGAAGGAGAAAGATGATTTGATAGAGTTACTTGAGCGGCGCGCTGTGAAGAGGCATGCAGAGGATTTATTTTCCTCTACTACTCCATCATCACATCCTCCTACTTCTGGTGCTTGGAAGGGTATTGTGGATCAGCTTGTGTTAGAGAAGATCACCATGAAACACAACTATGAGAAAGAGATTAAGAGACTCCGAAGGAAGTATCAGCTTGGATCGTCATCAGATGTTCCTTAGGACCTAGCTTTTTTTTTATTTTGATATTATTGTATTTTGTACTTCCAAGTGTAACTCTTTCCAATATTCAATGAAATGAGATGTTTATCAGTATTTCAAAAAGTGTTATTTTTTCTTTATGATGTTTGTAATTGCTTTATATCTTAAAGATCCTTGAAAACTGGTTGAAACACCTGCATTTTGCATTTGCATTCGCATCATCGTGCATTGTGTGTTTCCTTTTCCAGATGTCTTATTTGTTTCTTTTGGCCTTCCTTCAGTCAAGCTGTCGCATCACTACAACACCCGGGCTAACTCTAAGAAAAAGATGGATCAGTTGCAACAAGAGAACCGCGAGCTCCGTGAAGAGGTATCAACTCTGAAAGATGGTTTGGAAAGACTGACTGCCGCAATGGAAGCTCTGGTGGCTGCTCAGAATCAGCCACCACTACCTCCTCCTTCTCCTGTCCAAGGAACTGTGATTTCTGAAATCGGATCAACGCCCATTTCTGTGGCCCCGATTAATACTTCTCAATATCAAATGCCTGTTGGTTTCCCTTGGGGCATGCCTAACAATTATGTGCCAGAGGGATATCGACCTCCTGTTCCCGAAGGTTCTAGACTCCCTGCTGTCATGGCTGTACCACCTCCTGTGGTTAATGTTGTTCCTAATGCTGAAGTTCCGGTTGTTCCTACTGTCATACCTGTGCCACCGCCTGTAACTCACGCTATGCCTTATACTGAAGAACAAATTTTCCATACTGCTCCGAGCGAGAGTTTGGATGTTATGGATCGAATAGATGACTTTCAAGATCAGTTTGCTGAAATGCAAAGAGAAATCAGGGCTTTAAGGGGAAAGGAGTTATTTGGAAATAATGCTCATGAGCTTTGCCTTGTTCCAAATGTGAAGATTCCCGCTAAGTTCAAAGTTCCGGATTTTGAAAAATACAAAGGGAACACTTGTCCGCAAAGTCATTTGATCATGTATGCTAGAAAGATGTCTACCTATACTGACAACCATCAGTTGTTGATCCACTATTTTCAACATAGTCTTACTGGTGCTACGCTGAAATGGTATATGGGACTCGATAATACACAAATCAAGACATTCAATGATCTTTGTGAAGCTTTTGTTCGTCAGTATAAGTATAATCTCGATATGGCGCCAGACCGTGATCAGCTTCGCGCAATGTCTCAAAAAGAGAAAGAAACTTTTAAAGAATATACGCAAAGATGGCGTGAGATTGCAGCTCAGATAAGCCCTCCGCTTGAAGAGAAAGAAATGACCAAGATTTTTCTGAAGACTCTAGGTTCATTTTACTATGAAAGGATGGTTGCGAGCGCTCCTAGTGATTTCACGGAAATGGTTAATATGGGGATGAGATTAGAGGAAGCTGTCCGTGAGGGACGTCTGATAAAAGAAGGAAATTCTGGAAGTACAAAAAAGCCTGGTGTTGGGTTCCCTAAGAAAAAAGAGGGAGAAACTAATGCTATATCTCAGGAAAGGTCTAGAAGACGCAGAGTTGTGAACAACAATGGTAGTCGTCGTCAGCAACAAGTAGCATCTGTTACGCCTGTTATCAGTAACACCCCTACCGCTCAAGCTACTGCAAGTTATCAACCACGTTTCCAAGAGAAGACAACTCAACAAGGTCGTACACAGAGGAAAACACAATTTGATCCCATTCCAATGACGTATACTGAGTTATTTCCGGCTTTAATAAAGAAGAATTTGGTTCAACCTCGTGATCCGCCGGTTGTTCCAACTGAAATTCCATGGTGGTATAAGCCAGATGCTCATTGCGCATTTCACCAAGGTGCCCCGGGACACGATATCGAAAATTGCTATCCTCTGAAGCATGAAGTTGCAAAGCTCGTAAAAAGCGGTATTCTGTCTTTTGAAGATACCAACCCTAATGTGCAATCAAATCTGTTTCCTAAACATGGTAATGCAACTGTTAATATGGTATATGGTTGTCCTGGTACATACCGTATTTTCGACATTCACTGGATTCGGAGATCGCTTGTTGAAATGCATGTTACTTTGAGTGAGTTCCATGATATTGAGCATGATTATGCCGCCTGTTGTATTTGTTCTGTGAACCCTCGAGGGTGTGTGATTGTAAAAAGGGACTTACAAAAGATGATGGATGAGAATTTGATTCAGGTTACTGCAAACAGAAATGAAGTGGAGAATGAGGTGAATGTCATAGTCCCACGTTTCAATATTCCTGAGCGGGTTGTAATTTCTTACAATAGTTAGAAATCTGCTGTGACGCCTTTGGTTATCTGTTTGCCTGGCCCGACGCCGTATGAATCCGATAAAGTTGTTCCCTACAAATACAATGCTACTATGTTGGAGGATGGAAAAGAGGTTCCCATTCCTTCTCTTCCCTCAGTTGTGACTATTGCTGATATTGGACGTGTAACCAGAAGTGGTCGAGTATTTGTTAATGAGCCTTCAAAGACAAGTGAAGATACAGGGGGTAAGCAAATTCAGTTGAAGACTTCTGTGGAGTCTGGTCAATCAAGTGATGTAAATCAGAAGTCAGATAATGATGAGGTATTGAAATTGATCAAGAAGAGTGAATATAATGTGGTGGATCAATTGTTACATACACCGTCAAAAATATCTGTTCTATCTCTGTTAATGAGCTCTGAGGCTCATCATGAATCATTGCAGAAAGTATTGGAACAAGCTTATGTAGATCATGATGTGACTGTTAACCAGTTTGATAGCATTGTTTCCAATATCACTGCGTGTAATAATCTGAGTTTTTGTGATGAAGAGTTGACTGAACATGGAAGAAATCACAATTTGGCTCTCCATATTTCCATGAATTGCCAGGAAGACGCTCTATCCAATGTGCTGGTTGATACTGGGTCATCGTTGAATGTGATGCCAAAATCTACTTTGTCCAGATTATCTTATCAAGGTACTCCTATGAGGTTCAGTGGGGTCATTGTGAAAGCCTTTGATGGATCGAGGAAAACCGTGATTGGAGAGGTTGATCTCCCTATCAAGATTGGTCTGTGTTTTTTCCAGATCACTTTTCAAGTCATGGATATTTGTCCTGCTTACAGTTGTCTTCTAGGACGCCCATGGATCCATGAAGCTGGAGTTGTTACTTCAACACTGCACCAAAAGTTAAAATTCGTGCAGAATGGTAAACTTGTCGTTGTTGGTGGAGAACAGGCTATGTTGGTAAGCAGTTTGTCGTCTTTTTCTTATATCGATGCGGAGGAGGATGTTGGAACTCCGTTTCAGGCTCTTTCTGTGGTTGATAAAGCTGTTAAGAAGGATGGGGTGTCCATGTCTTCTCTAAAAGATGCACAGCATGTAGTGGATAATGGCCAAGCTCATGGATGGGGCCGAATCATTGAAGTTGCTGAGAAAAAAGATAGAGCTGGTTTGGGTTTTACATCTGGTTCAACCCAAAATGAGCTGAAGAGTATTCATGAAGTCTTTCGAAGTGTTGGGTTCATCCATTGCAAAGATCATTCTACAGCTGCAATTCTTGAAGATGACCAAGAGGAAGAAATGCCCAACTTTGTGACACGTGGATTGATATGCCAGAATTGGATCGCTGTTGATGTTCCTACTGTTGTTCATGTTTCAAAGTAATTTGTTTTTGTTTCTTTCAAAAATCCTTTCACTCTGCCCAAGGTGAAAGTGAATTTGTGAGGGCTTTGTTTCAACTTTTATCATCATCAATAAAATGTTCTTCTGTTTATCCATATGTCGTTTTCCTTTTTTGCTTTACTTCTGAAAAATGGTAACATAAAAAACCGAAAAAAAGTATAATAATGTTATTAATCACTCTTATCTGCATAATATTTTCATTTTTTGTTCATATTCTAAAATCAAACATAAAATCATTGTGCAGATTGATTGTTAAACCCATTGGAAACAATGACCATATGCCCTCTCCCAACTTTGAGTTCCCTGTGTTTGAAGCGGAAGAGGAGGATATTGAAGAAATTCCTGATGAGATTTCTGGATTGCTTGAGCACGAGGAGAAGGCCATTCAGCCTCATGAAGAGCCGGTGGAATTGGTTAATCTGGGTTCCGATGATGATAAGAAAGAAGTCAAGATTGGGGCACTGCTTCAGTCAGATGTTAAGAAGAGGATGGTAGAGCTTCTTAGAGAATATGTTGACGTGTTTGCTTGGTCCTATCAAGACATGCCTGGTCTTGATACTGGTATTGTGGAGCACCATTTGCCATTAAAGCCTGAATGTTTACCCGTGAAGCAGAAATTGAGAAGAACTCATCCTGACATGGCGGTGAAGATTAAAGAAGAGGTTCAAAAGCAGATTGATGCTGGTTTTCTTGTGACCGTCGAATATCCTCAATGGGTGGCCAATATCGTGCCTGTTCCAAAGAAAGACGGAAAAGTCTGAATGTGTGTTGACTATAGAGATTTGAATAAAGCAAGTCCAAAAGATGATTTTCCACTACCACACATTGATTTGTTGGTAGATAATACTGCTAAGTTCAATATCTTTTCGTTTATGGATGGATTTTCCGGTTATAATCAAATAAAGATGGCACCTGAGGATATGGGAAAAACAACATTCATTACACCCTGGGGAACTTCTGTTACAGAGTGATGCCCTTCGGTTTAAAAAATGCTGGTGCAACGTACCAGAGAGCTATGACCACTCTGTTCCATGATATGATGCATAAAGAAATTGAGGTCTATATGGATGATATGATTTGTAAGTCGAAGACTGAAGAAGATCATATTAAAAATTTATTGAAGTTGTTTCAACGTTTGAGAAAGTTTAAGCTCCGTCTGAATCCTAATAAATGCACTTTTGGTGTTCGTTCTGGAAAATTGTTAGGCTTTATTATCAGTCAGAAAGGCATTGAAGTTGATCCTGGTAAAGTTAAAGCTATCCAGGAGATGCCTGCACCCAGAACAGAAAAACAAGTAAGAGGATTCTTGGGACGTTTGAACTATATCTCTCGATTTATATCCAATATGACTGCCACATGTGCACCGATTTTCAAACTTCTCCGCAAAGATCAGGGTTGTGTCTGGACAGAAGATTGTCAGAAAGCTTTCGAAAGAATTAAAGAGTATCTGCTTGAACCTCCTATTTTGTCTCCTCCCGTAGAAGGAAGACCTTTGATCATGTATTTGACCGTGCTAGAAGAGTCTATGGGTTGTGTTCTGGGTCAACAAGATGAATCTGGGAGAAAAGAATTTGCCATTTATTATTTAAGCAAGAAATTCACTGATTGTGAGTCTCGGTACACGATGCTTGAAAAGACATGTTGTGCTCTAGCTTGGGCTGCCAAGCGCCTCCGCCAGTATATGTTGAATTGTACAACTTGGTTGATATCTAAAATGGATCCAATCAAGTATATCTTTGAAAAGCCTGCTTTAACTGGGAGGATTGCTCGTTGGCAAATGTTGTTATCAGAATATGATATCGAGTATCGAACTCAAAAGGCGATAAAAGGAAGTGTTTTGGCTGATCATTTGGCACACCAGCCAATTGATGATTATCAACCTATTTAGTTTGACTTTCCTGATGAGGATGTGATGTATCTAAAGGTTAAAGATTGTGAGGAGCCATTACATGAAGAAGGACCTGAGCCTGGATCCCGTTGGGGTTTGATTTTTGATGGGGCGGTTAATGAATATGGCAGAGGTATTGGTGCAATTATTGTTACTCCTCATGGTTCTCATATTCCTTTCACTGCAAGGTTGGTTTTCAATTGCACAAATAATGCGGCTGAGTATGAAGCGTGTATTATGGGCTTGGAAGAAGCTATTGATTTAAGAATCAAGATTCTGGATGTGTATGGAGATTCAGCTTTAGTGATTAATCAGATTAAAGGGAAGTGGGAGACACGTCAACCTGATTTGATTCCTTATCGTGATTATGCAAGAAGATTGTCAACTTTCTTCAATAAAGTTGAGTTTCACCATATACCAAGAGCAGAGAATCAAATGGCAGATGCTTTAGCGACTTTATCCTCCATGATTGTGGTAAATCATTGGAATGATGTGCCAAAGATTAGTGTGATGCGTCTTGATAGACCAGCTCATGTGTTTGTAGTTGAAGAGGTTGTTGATGATAAACCATGGTATTATGATATTAAATGCTTTCTTCAGAATCAAGAGTACCCACTTGAGGCATCCAAGAAGGATAGGAAAACTTTGAGAAGATTGGCTGGTAGTTTCTTCTTGAATGATGATGTGATGTATAAGAGAAATTATGACATGATCTTGCTCAGATGCATGGATAGACACGAAGCAGATATGTTGATGAAAGAAATCCATGAAGGATCCTTTGGCACCCATGCCAATGGACACGCGATGGCTAAGAAGATGTTAAGGGCAGGTTACTATTGGCTGACAATGGAATCTGACTGTTGTAAATATGTGAAAAAGTGCCATAAATGCCAGATTTATGCTGACAAGATTCATGTGCCTCCAACTCCTCTCAATGTTATCTCTTCTCCATGGCCTTTTTCAATGTGGGGCATTGATATGATTGGAATGATTGAGCCTAAAGCGTCGAACGGACATCGTTTCATATTGGTGGCTATTGACTATTTTACCAAATGGGTTGAAGCGGCGTCATATGCAAATGTGACTAAGCAAGTAGTGGTCCGGTTTATCAAGAATCAAATTATCTGTCGGTATGGTGTTCCGAGCAAGATCATCACTGATAATGGGTCGAATTTAAATAACAAGATGATGAAGGAATTATGCGATGAGTTTAAGATTGAGCATCATAATTCTTCTCCTTATAGACCCAAGATGAATGGGGCTGTTGAAGCTGCTAATAAGAACATTAAGAAGATTATTCAAAAGATGGTTGTTACATACAAGGATTGGCATGATATGCTTCCTTTCGCTCTGCATGGGTATCGTACATCCGTTCGCACTTCAACAGGGGCAACCCCTTTTTCTCTTGTTTATGGCATGGAAGCAGTGCTCCCGATAGAGGTTGAAATCCCTTCCATGAGAGTTTTGATGGAAACTGAATTGGCTGAGGCTGAATGGTGTCAAAGTAGATACGACCAGTTGAATCTGATTGAAGAGAAAAGAATGACGACTTTGTGTCATGGCCAATTATATCAACAAATAATGAAGAAAGCATTTGATAAGAAGGTTCGACCCCGTGTGTTCAGAGAAGGTGACCTCGTGCTCAAAAAGATCTCGACTTTTACTACTGATTCTAGGGGCAAGTGGACTCCTAATTATGAAGGCCCATATGTTGTTAAGAGAGCCTTCTCTGGCGGTGCATTAATTCTTACAACTATGGATGGAGAAGAGTTCACTCGTCCTGTGAATGCCGATGCAGTCAAGAAATACTTCGCCTAAAAAATAAAAGAACAGCTCGCTAAGTTGAAAACCTGAAAGGGGAGCTTAGGCAAAAATGAGCGTCTCGGTGGATTGAAAACCCGAAAGGGCGGTCCAGGCAAAAATTAGAGACAAAACAGAAATAATTATCCCGGTAGATTGAAAACCCGAGAGGACAATCTAGGCAAAAGTTAGGGATCATGGCAAGTAACTGCATCTGGCCAGTCTTGATCGTTTGAAGCAACATTTCCTATCAAAGGTTTTACTTCAGATATTCTCCGCTGAAGTCTCAAGCACAGTTGGAATTCAAAGTTGTTAGGGAGAATAATGGTCATTGTATTTCAATGTAGAACTTTCCATTGTACTTACCATTTTTCAAATTTTGTAATGATCCATAGAGTTACGCCATTTGCGGACTACCATTCTATCAATAGAATTTGGGCCTTTGTCCCTTTGTTTGCAATTCTTATTTTGTTTCTGTTTACAGAATTTCATTTTATTTTTGATGATGATTTTTGAAACAAATGTGAATAATTGATTTAAATTTTGAAAATTATAAAAACATTTTTCTTTGATTTGTGAAAATAAAAGAAAGAATGTCAACAGTAATCCCAAGAATGGTAGAATCTTGAAGCGAAAAGCGTAAGTGTTCTCTTCAGCAGGGTTCTTTCTTGTCTCTCTGATAGAATTTATTAGCAGCTCCCCAGTAGAGTTGTGTTGATGTTTCCTCATTTGAGCTATATTGAGGTCTCTTCAGTAGAGTTTGCTGATATTCCCTTAGCATAGTTTTGTTTCTTTGGATAAACCAGACGAGTGTAGAACGGTTTTCCACAGCAAAGTCTTGATTCAAATGATCGGACAGTTGAGAAATTTGAAGACCACTTCTCCTTGATGTTTTTGCCCAGGCGGAGATTTGTCTTTGATGATTCCTAGCGGAGGTTATGCACATTTGTTTTGGATTATTCCCCAAGTAAAGAACAAGGTTGAGAAGTGTTGACATAGCAGTCACCTGTCGGGTTTTCTCTCACCTTGTGATTGGGTGTTGATTTAAAATCCCCCACAGTTTGACTTTTTGCTATGATGTTAACTTCTTATTCCCCTGGCAGGGTTGGAAGATTTGTGTTGCTATGTTTTTCTCCAACAGTTTTTTTTCTCAAAGCGGAGTTCATATTGTTGTTCCCTCTTGTTGAATTATTAATGGTTGAAGATTGATCTTTGGGGTCTTTTCCCCAAGCAATATCTCCATTTATTCAGCGAGATTTAAGCCTTGTAGTAGGATTTATTTTCCTTTGATGGCTCTTGTGTATCTCTTGCAGATTTTCTGTTGCTGATCCCCAGCACGATCTCCAATGATATCTCTAACTCGCAGAGATTAGCCGAGTATTTCAGTGGTGTTGTGGTGTTTTGTTCACCCTCTGTTTGCCCTTTTTGTCTGATTTATCAGCATATTCATACTCATTGCATGCGCATTCATTTTGGTTGAGCATAGCATGTCTTTGTTGCATTGTGCATCCTGCATTTTTTGTTGGTATTTCCCTTTTCCCAACGTTGTTATCTCGCGGAATGCGTATGTCCTCTCTTCATTAGAGTGTCGACCTCTAAGCAGAAAATACCTATCATTTTTAATTCCCCACTGAGTTTATGCCTCGTGGAAGATGTTTTGTTTAGCTTTCCTCCCCAGCTTTTATCTGGATGGGATTGTTCCCCAGTTGAGTTATTTCCTCATTGGGTCGAGTCTTGTTTGACCGTTTCTTTCCAATTTGTTCCTGGAATTGAACTTTGGTCTCTTGCAGCAGTTACTTTGGTTTTCCCTGGGCTGTGAAACCAGGATGACGAGAAGGTATTTTTGAGGATTTATTTTCCTCAGCAGGAATCTGTTATTGATCCCCATCAGAAGGTGAAGATTTGATTTTCCCAGTAGTGTTTTGATAACACTCTCTTGGTAATTACTTATGCAACTTCATGTGGAAGCCTCTTTATTTGAGCAGCTTGTGTAATCTCCAGAAATTTACCTTCGCAATAAATAACATTTCTCTAGTTCATCCTCAACAGAGAAGTTTATTGAAATGATGGATCCTTATCCGACTAGCTTTTCTGTCAATTGGAATTTCTGTGGAATAGCTCCCGATGAGAATTCTATTGCATGGTTCAACCTGCTCGTATCTCTTTTAAAGATCCCAAACAGAGTTGTTAATATCTTTTTCCAACAAATGATTGTCTCTTTATTTGAGAAGTTTGTTGTGTGTTTGGAGCTGCTCAGTAACAAGTAGCTGATGATATAACTCTTTCTCCTACCCAGTGACAGGTAGTCGAGTATGTTTGTCCTACCCAGTGTCAGGTAGTTGACCTTTATTTTCTTCTCCTACCCAGTGACAGGTGGTCGAGTCCGTCCTGCCCAGTAACAGGTAGTTGACATGTTGTTTACCCTATCCAGTAACCGATAGCTGGTAACCCCTTTCATTCAAGTTTATTATTCTCGCTAAACTACTCAGTAACCAGTAGTTGGCGTTGCTTCTTTTCCTACCCAGTAACAGGTAGTTGATTATATCTAAACGAGTGGATTACTTTATATCCAGTAACTGGTAATAAGTAATACATTTCTTTGTTTTCTACCCAGTAACTGGTAGATAACAATTCTCTTATGTTTTTTTGCACTTATTTTCTACTCAGTAACCGGTAGAAAGTATTTTACCTATTCTCTTTGGTTCGAATATCTTCGCCCAGTAACTGGCAGTTGGTATCTCTTTCCCCATTGAGTCGTTTCCTTTCCCTTATCGGAATAGGATCTTGCTCTTTTGTTTTCTCATGTGGAGTCTCTCTTTTTCTCCCGAGCTTTTGTTTGTCTCCTGTGGCATTATTTCCCCACAGAAGTCTTATGTTCGCATATCATTAGCATAATCATATCATTTTGTGGTCTCTTAGGGCTAAAAATTGGGTTTATTGTTATATTTAAGTCTCTTCTATCTGGTCGAGACAAAGATGTCAATCTTCATATCTCCCTATAGAAGAATCTTAAATAGGGGCAGCTGTAATACCCTAATTTTTACCCCTAAGGTCCCACATTTCATTGGCATATCATTCCACAAACAAGGTCATATTTTTGGCTTTCGCACCCTTATGGGTTTCTTACTTTCTTTTTGTTTGTTTCTGTTTACTAACATCTAATCAAAATACCAAAAATATTTTTTGTTTCTTCTTCTCTGTGTGTTTAGGGTTTTGCAGGGAGATTGATGGCAAAGACATTCATTCAAGTTTAAATCAGATGGACGTTTGACCTCATCTTGGTCAAACTATCAAGAGATTTCTTTAAGTGTAAATTGGTTGTGGCAGTGGACTATTTTTCTCAGGCAATGTGTTTGTTCAAGGTCAAGTTGTCCTGTGTCACGATTCATCAAGCTTTCAAGCAGTGTTCTATGAGAAATTTGTCCCAGTTTTAATCAAAGATTTAGAGTTTTATCTGTACAAGTCAAGTTTGGTGGATGTTCAATCAAGATGTTTGTTTTGGGATGCAAGTCTAAAGTGTTCATTCAAGTGTGCCATTTCCAAGTGATTCTAAAGCATGATCGAGGGAATTGGTCTTTGGGTTCATCATGGCATCATTTTCTTAGGAATTTGTTTTATTCAAGAATTTGATTCAAATCTATGTTTGGAAGACACATGCATATGGATTACTTGAAATACAATTTACTTGAAAATTTCAGGCATTCATTCAAAGTTGTCAAGAGTTCAACAAGACAAAACAGTTGTCAAAGTTCAAAGTCCAAATTATAAATATCCAAATAAAGCCAAGAATGTTGGTTTGCTGCTTAAGGAATGGGACAATTTTGTAGGTGATATAAGCAGGGCTTTGGAGGAGAAAATACTGCCTTATTGTGATGGGATAATGACCCAACTCCTCAAGGATTTGTCAAGTAATCAGTTGCATAGGTCTGTAAAGCCTCCGATTTTTTCATGTTTTGGCGACATTGCTTTGGCGATTGGTGAAAATTTTGAAAAGTATTTGTTATATGCTATGCCTATGCTCCAGAGTGCTGCTGAGCTCTCTGCTCATACCGCTGGGGAAGATGATGATATGACCGAGTACACTAACACTTTAAGAAATGGAATCCTTGAGGCATACTCTGGGATCTTCCAAGGATTCAAAGGTTCCCCAAAGACACAGCTCCTGATGCCTTATGCTCCTCATGTATTGCAGTTCCTGGACAGTTTGTACTTGGAGAAGGACATAGATGATGTTGTGACCAAGACAGCAATTGGCGTGCTTGGAGATTTAGCAGATACTTTAGGTGGAGCTGCTGGTCCTTTGATTCAGCAGTCTGTATCTAGCAAAGACTTTCTGAAAGAGTGCTTATCATCTGATGATCACTTGATCAAGGAATCTGCGGAATGGGCCAAGTTGACACTCAGCCGAGCAATATCATTACCATCATATTGAGGCTCCTGCTGCTGTTTCATGGGTCCTACTTCTTCCATACATCTGCATCGCCGCGTTGGGGTCTCCATTGCATACCATGAGTCGGGTCATCACCATTTTTGGGCATAGGTGTTTCGGTTAGTTGGCTGTCTGCATTTTGTCAGAACATGGAGTCTATTTTTTTTCATTTTATTTTTTAATTTTATTGTTATGCATTGCTATGGAAGAAGTCGGTGGGTGATGATCCATCTTTCTGCTAACTTGGCAGAAAAGATGTGGTTTTTTGCATACAGAAAGAGAAACAGTGAGTGAAGAAAAATGGGAACCAGAGGTCCACCTCAATCCCATCTTAATTCTGCCGCCATTTCGAAAGGCTACAACTTTGCCTCCACTTGGGAACAGAATGCTCCTTTGACCGATCATCAACAAAATGCGATTATATTGCTTTCTCATGCCGTTTCAGAACGACCATTGCCTCTCAAATTGGTTCAAGAGAATGCATTGGTTCAGGATAATGCGTTGTCGGTTAGGATTGAGGATAGTTATTTTGATGATTCTGGTGCGATTAAGACTGTTATGGTTAATACCAATCAGTTCTACAAATGGTTTTTTAGATCTTGAATCTGCCATGAAATCAGAGACAGAAGAGAAATATCAACATTATGTGAGCACTCTAACGGAGCGTATACAGACATGTGATGATATTCTCCAACAGGTTGATGATACCTTGGACTTATTCAACAAATTACAGATACAACATCAGGCAGTAGCTACAAAGACTAAGACGCTTCATGATGCATGTGTTAGAGTGGTGACAAGAGCACTGAATTCTCTAGTTCAGACGTTAAGGTGGTAGTATGGAATGCATTTTGTGTTGATTCAAATGGAGATGCTGTTGATTTTGTTTGAGATTGATTCGACGGTGAATGTGAACAAGTTATCCTGCTTCGTTATCAAATTCATTGGAGTAACATTTTTCCTTCCGATTTCAAGGTTTGTGTAAACTAATCACAACACAAACCAAAAGTGCAGAGTAGAGAAAGCTTATACACAGTGTTAATTCCAATTAAGAAAACTCATTTCAACTCACCGAAGTGCCTCAAATTGTACTGAGGTTGAAACGCCACAATGCTTCATAACAAGTCTTTCGTTAAGAAAACCAAAGGTGGCAAAGTCATGAAGCAAGTGAGGGAACACTACTTGCGAGATGATATATATTGTGGTGCTCCGTCTTGCACTGTCTGCGATTCTTCTGGTGCTCGGCTTAGTGATTCTGCTTCCACAATCCTGGTTGTTGACACCAATGTTGTTCTTAATCAGATTGATTTGCTGGAAAATTCGGCCATTGACGATGTTGTTGTACTGTCCATTGTGCTGGAAGAGGTTAAGAACAAGAATATGTCTGTTTATAATCGGTTAAGAGCTATATGTAGCAATTCAAATAGGAAATTCTATGTTTTTTCCAATGAGTACCACAGGGATACATATGTTAAGGAAATGAGTGGGGAAACAAAAAATGACAGGAATGATAGAGCTATTCGAGTGGCTGCACAGTGGTATCAGAAGCATCTAGGTGGTGCAGTAAAGGTTTTGCTTGTAACTAATGATAAAGAGAATAAAAGGAAAAGCAATGAACAGACAGCGGTTACAACTACTTGGTGTTTCCTGCATGATGATTGCCGCTAAATACGAGGAGACCTGTTCCCCCAAGGTGGAAGAGTTCTGTTATGTTACTGATAATACATATTCTAAGGAGCTTGTGCTGGAGAAGAAGTGATGATTAGAAATCGTTTTACAGAGATGACTGCTCCAAACGATGGCTCATCTTCTGTCAGCAAGTATTACAACCTTGCTCATGCTGTGAATGAAAAAGTTTTAAGGCAGCCATCAATGTTGCGGGCTGGAACACTGAGAGAGTATCAGCTTGTTGGATTGCAATGGATGCTTTCTTTGTATAACAACAAATTAAATGGAATTTTGGCTGATGAGATGGGTCTTGGAAAAACAGTCCAGGTTATGGCATTAATTGCATACTTGGTTACCATCTGTGTCATGCATTTTTATGTTGGAATGAAGGATCACCGGTCAAAATTATTTTCTCAAGAGGTTATGGCTATGAAATTTAATGTCCTTGTGACTACTTATGAGTTCATCATGTAGACAGAGCCGTGTGAGCCATGAAAGCCAAATCCCAGCTGTGTTATAAAGTCAAATGAGCCAGCTGCAACAAAGATAAAATAGTCCACGTCACGTACTTGAAAAGGAGCTGAAATCAAAAGCAAGCTTTCCACGTCACTTAAGTGAGCTGAAAGAAGAAAAAGTCCAAAACGACATGAAAAAGTTTCAGTAACAGTTCACGCACAACCCACATCAAATAACCAAAACGCAAAAAAAAATCTCACAAACGGCAAATCATTTTCACTCATTCTCATCTATAAATACAATTCATCTCTCACTCATTTTCTCAAGCTTTTGAAGCCAAAAAACCTCTGCTGATTTTCTTCCTCAAATTCCTCACTACCAAAAAACCTTCGTTCACTTTTCTTCTCCTACTTCCTTCCACCAATTTCACTTCAATTGACACAAATTCAACCAGAGATTCGTTCAGAAGAAGAAGAGAAGCAAGAAGAAGTTTGGATTGATTTCTTACCTGTGATTTTGAAGGTAGTTCAATGGATTTCGTTTTCTCGATTCGAGTTCGTCATTGCATATTTCCTTGAATTGTTTATACTGTTGTGAAAAGCTTTTGATTCCGATCACAACCGTGTTAGTTTCGCATCCCGTCGCTTTGATTTGAGCTCGAATTCATAGCCATGGTGAACGGTGTCGCGTGAAGTTTTGAAGAAGAAGTTGTTTATGATGTTTTGGTTTCTATTTCTCTTTTTCCTTTTCGTTTTTTCTTTATTATTTCAAATATATTTTTCTTTCTTCCTTTTATTTTGTTATTTATTTTTTTTTACTAGTTAATATTTTAAATAGTTTTTTTTTAAAGAGCTCTTAAAAAATTTATTTAAAAAACTTTTGTTTTGAGCTAATTGTTGGTTGTTTTGGATTTTAAATTTTGATAAGATTTCATCAATGTCAATGGACTTTGGGTGTCGATTTTATCCACCAAAAGAGGTGATTGATATTGATGATGATTTAATCGATTTAAGATCCAAATTGTGGTTTCTTTTCATTTTAGATCTTCTTCTTATTTTTCTTTTGATCGATGAAATCTATGGATCATAGATTGTTGATTATCAAGGTTGATTAATCTTCATTATTTCAAAACTATGGACGAATAATCATTGAGATAATTCTCCTTACTTTGGAATAGTGATAGATTACCTTTGATTAATTGATGAAAAATCTTGATTATGATGAGATCACTACCTCTTTTCTTTTTGTGTGGCATGTTTTAGGAGAGTGATTTACATATCACTTCTCTAACATGTATTAACACTAACATTTTATTGACCGGCCTCAGATAGTCGTGGTTTCAACATAAACCCGATTACGATTGCTTAACATAGCGCTAAAGTGTCCCTTAATCGGAAAATGATCATTCGTGGCTCAAACTTACGTTTAAAAGTCCAAGTATGTTTAGTTGCTTGTCTTAACTCCAATACCTATGAAAATCATTGTTAGGAGGCTTTGATTCTATCAATCCTCTAATGAATTTTCATTAATCTTGGTCTAAGTGCAAGAATTAATCATCATTGATCATATGTTCTAACCACTAATTACTAATTCACTAACATTGTCCTTGTTTAATTTTGTTTATATTCTCTTCTTACTCCTTATTTCTTACTTTTATGCTTCCATTTTATCATTTCATATCATATCTTTGTTTATGTTTATGTCATTTTCTCTTTGTCCACTTGGACCATACTTTGTTCAAAACACTAATAAAGGATGAAACATCTAAAAAAAATTTGGTGCTATTAACTTTGTGGTTATGCTCTTGGACTACTCTTAGACCTTGGACTTTATGGACCTTTGGACTTAGAATTAGGGCTCTCATTCCTATGCATGGAGTATTGTGGATCTTAGCCTTTATTTGGCTCGCTCATTAGCTTATGCTTTAAATCGGATGGAATTCTTTTTTGCTTGCTATGGAGTGTGCTACGAGTCGGTTAGATCTTTCTTACCTCTAGCTCTTATTTTGTTTTTTAGGATAGTCACTTCATCTCCTCCCCTTCTTAAATTTTCAAAACTTTCTCCCTCTTTCAAAACCTTCTTGGT
This sequence comes from Lathyrus sativus, assembly GCA_963859935.3. Taxonomy (NCBI): domain Eukaryota; kingdom Viridiplantae; phylum Streptophyta; class Magnoliopsida; order Fabales; family Fabaceae; genus Lathyrus; species Lathyrus sativus. The sequence goes on from OZ012740.1 coordinate 120,947,017, forward strand.
TTCAAACTTCAAAACCGCTTTCGCAATAAAACCTTGACTTTCGTCAAGTGATTTTTAAACTTTGTTTTTCTTAATAAAAGTCAATCAATGTAAATCATGCTTTGACCAATTTCAAAAGACATAAAAAATACAAAAAACTCATCAACTCTTTTTGTGCCTTTATGCACTTTTTCACTTTAAAACTTTTCATAAAGTTTAGACATGATTCATTTCTATAGTTGAGATGTAAATCTCCTATTCCCCATATTATTAAGACTTTGACATTTTCCACGTTGATGTTGAGTGATAGTCTTGTTGATAATCCAAGCAAATCCTCCATCTTTATGTGACGCAGATGTTGTCTTAATACTCGTGGGTGGATAGTCGTAGTTTTTTCCTTGAAATGACGACTTGTCTTTACATCTAAAATCAATCAAAACCAACAAATTTTTGTCATTTGTACCACGAACTACGGGGTTTTGATTCCATATTGCACTTTATGGGTACGTAGGCATGAGACGATAAGTCTCTCCAAACACAAAAATCTAAAAAAATAATTCTCTTCTCATCTCCCCAATCTCTTTTCAAACAAACCATTTTCAAACCAAAAAGCGTAAATATTTCAAAGGGCTCCTATAGAGTACTATAGACGTTTTGGGTGCTAACACCTTCCCATTGCGTAACCAACCCCCTTACCCTGATCTCTGTCTCGTGTTCTTATTTTAGAACTCTTTGGTTTTGTTCGCTCTTTTTCCTTTCCTTTATTTGGATAAAATAAAAGTGCGGTGGCGACTCTTGTTTTTTTGAGTTAAGCTAATCAATAGCTTACGCTCACGATTTTTACCGCTACAATCACTTCCTTAAAAAAGGAAGTGAGAATCCTAGGGGATCATGTGAAGTGGGAAACAGACAACAGACAGAGCATATGCTAAACATCAGTAAAGCAGATAAACAGAAAAGAAAACAGTAAAGATGCAAATGCAATGCAGCAATACAAGCAGAGGAAGACACTCAACCTCTAAAACAAACAAGCAAAAGGAAACAATCAAAAACAAACAAGCAAAGGGAGGGTCACCTCAACCTTTATATGCAAATACATCAATTAGAAAGAGAAAAACAACACACAAGCAAGGGGAGGATCACCTCAACCCTTAATGCAAGCAAGCAGAGGGAGACCCACTCAACCTCTTAATGCAGTCATGCACGTACACTTAGACTACCCTAAACATGAGCTACCCTAATGCAACACACCACTCAATCATGAATGAAGGAAAGGAATTATGACAAATAAGGAATTCATTTCACAAGTAATCAAACAAGGCATCTATCCTAAAGAATGGAATTGATGATGGGATGCATGGTGTATACCAAAGGTATCCACCATGATGTTCAACCAATCATGGATAATCAAGAAATGAGGTGATACATGGTGTATACCAAAGGTATCCACCATGATATTCAACCATTCATGGAGATTAGAAATGAAGGGAAGCATGGTGTATGCCAAAGGCATCCACCATGACACTCTACCATTCATGGGAGATTGAAATGAAGGGAAGCATGGTGTATGCCAAAGGCATCCACCATGACACTCTACCATTCATGGGAGATTCATCTTCCTAAGAGGCTTCAAGACGAACCCTAAGGACTAGTTGAGGATCACCTAAACTAAAAGGGATTAAAGGCTCTATCAAGGCCTAATCTAGGTTCTTAGTAGGTTTCAACCTAAGCTTGATCCTATCAAGGAGTAATTAAAAGCTTAAAGTTAGCTAAAGGTTCACCTTTAAGTCTAAACTAAGGGGAAAGCTAGATTAGGATCACCTAAACATCATCAACTTGAAAAATGGGGGAATAATAGATGATCACTTCTAAAAATCCTAAGCAAAATCCTAGATGATCCTAAATGTGTTAAGAATCTATGGTATGAAAAACCAGGGTCAAAACCTAAATCTAAAGGTCCTAAACAATTTCTACACCTCAATGTATGCTAAAAGGGATCCAAAAGGGGAATGTCCTAAAAGCCTATCTCAAAACCATACTTAGAATCATCTAAAAAATGTAAGAAAAATCCTACAAGATACTACAATGTGTCAACATTCACCATACAAAAAATCAGAGATTAAATCCAAGCATTGATATGGAAACAAAAATCTAGAAGTTAAGATGGCATTCTTTCTATTCATGGAAAAGCACATAAAAGAAAAATACAAAATTAATTGAAAAAGGAATTAAAGTTGCAATTAAAAATTATGGCAAAATTCTAGACATGTCAAAATATCTACAATATTTTTATCATGGTTTATGGACATCATTTATTATTTTTTCTAAATTAAAATGAAACAGCTATCATATAGAAAATAAAATGAAAAAAGAAATTAATTAAGAAACTACAAGGGAGGTGCAGTAAGTAGTGTTCTATGCGTTATTCACTTGGGCCAGTGGTGTAGGGGTGCTATTAGCAAACGGATAAAAGGCCCACCTGAGTTTCCATTAAGTGAAACTCAGCGTTTCACTATTGATGCAAAGGCCATTTCGCAAGCTGAATCGCGGGCGTTGGTTGTGCGTACGAAGTCAAGGCTTCGCGTGATCGGACGCTCACGATCGCGTTTGGGAATTTAAACGTAAAACGGAGAGAATTAACCCCGCGATGGTGCCAGAAGTTTCAGACGGTGGCCAACCTTGCGCCGGTCATCTTTTTCATCATGCCAAAAATCCAACTTCTTCATTTATGCACCAAAATAAGTTTTTCTTGAACCAAACTTGTGTCATTTTCCATGTAGAATTCAAATATCAAATTTGTTTTCACTTTCCTCCATCAAAACTCAAAAATCATAAACCTCCAAGAATCATTCAAGAAAATTCAACTTTCACAAAATCTAAAATTGAAGCCACTAATTTCTTCCACTCACTTCCTACATCAACAATCTATGTTTCTTTTCCATTTTCATCCAATAATTAGAGAGAAATTCGAACTACAACCTAAGGTGCTCTGTTAAGAATTGTCATGAAACTTAACCGTTCTAATCCTAAAACGTTCTACACTCTCTAAGGATCACAATCATGTGAAAATAGCATGATAAGAACCTGGTTTTGAGCTTCAATGGAGGCTTGAATTGTTAATGATGCTTCAAGGAAATCGTCCAGAATCCATCAATAAACCTCACTGAAGCTTTTTGCATTGGTGATTTGGACTGAAAATGGCTCTATCTTCAAAATCAATTTTCCAAGTTTCTCCACTTTTTCTCAACTCAATTTTCTGTTCTCTTCCACCAAATTCTGTTATGACAGTTAGGAATCATCCAAAATGTTATATGCAATGGACCTAGAGTGATTTGAAGCCCATTTGAAGCTTATGGCAGCCCAATTCAAAATCCAAATTTTTGATTATGGAGCTTTGTGAAACTCATCAAAACATAGCTATCAAGCTTGCTTAATGATTCATTATGGTTTCTTATGGTGTAAGGGAGATGTGTGGATAGGATTGAGACCTTGGAAATGAGTGGATGGTTGATTTTCATTATGTTGCTTTTTGGTGAAGAAACCATGAAATTGGCATAACAAATGACCTCAAACTTGATTTCTAATTTTTCCAATGTTCTTAAAACATCCATTGGACTCAAAACAAGCACAAACATGGCCTATTTGGTTCCAAAATGAATTGGTTTGGATTAGCCCTTTTCAAGCTTCCTTTAATGATTCATTCATGAATTTTCCTTCAAGCATTTCTCATTCTAACCCATATCAATGGATTCTTGGATCATGGTTGGACAAATAACATCATTTTGAACAACTTTCAGGTTGGACAAAATTCCATTTGAGGTATGTAAGATGGTGAACTTGACCCATAATCAAAATGGCCTATAATCACAAATTCCCAAAATACCCTTGTCTTGCAAAGCTCATATCTTGAGTTCCACAAATCCAATCATGGACTTCTAGTACTTCCTGAAAATCTAAGAAGATAAGGAACAACATTCATGTTGGCCAAAAGTTCATGAGAACCATCCTTCTAGGTCAAAAATGTCATGCAAGTTGGTTGACTTTCAAGCTCCAAATTCACATTCATCTGATGATCTATAACTTGTCTAGCTCATAACTTGAGTTCTATAAACCCTATCAAGGACTTCTGGTACTCAAATTAAAGCTATGATCATGCTCTATAACAATCATGTTAGGGTCAAGGTGAGATGAAAATCACATCTTGAGTTATGTGGTCTTGAAGTTAGGCACCAAACCAGGGGATTTTACGCTGTCAAGCATAACAACCCTAGCCTAAGAACTCCTCACACTCTTGGTTCATGATGAGTTGACCTTGTAATCATCCCTTGGGCATCTTAATACATTAATCCATGATCACATGGCTTTGAAATTAGGTCTCAACCTTCTTCAAATCATCATCTGACCCAGGGTTGACCAGATGAAACCCTAGTTGCACCAAACTTGGTTGTAGCTTCATATCCTTCGCATATTGACCTGTCTAGGCTTCAAAATGACTTTCAATACTCCTTATGAGCTTTCTCAAGGCTTCAAGTCCAACTCCATGGATATAGAGTCATCTGATAACTTTCCCACAACCTTCAAGTTAGGAGATACACACTCTTGGCTTCAACCACTTTCTCTGAGAATCTTTGGCTTCTTTGGTGAGGTTATCAACCATTGAACACTTGAATAAAGCTCTTATCTAGCTTCATAACCTTATGTAGCCCTTTGTTGGTAGTCATACCTCTTGATCTCCTGCACACATGTCAATGCAATGCAGATGATAATGCAAAAATGAATGCAATGAAACACAAGCTATGTACAGGAAGGTTAGGCAAATTTTGGGGTGTAACAGCTGCCTCTATTCAAACGGCTTGGACCTGACTGGGTGAGAAGCGAACGACTCTCAGAAAAGCAAGGTAAAAGACGGTTGAATACCAATAAACTCGGAAACTTGCTAGAGAATTACTGATCTGACGTATCTGATTTCACTGTAGCACTTCGTCCTCAAGTCATCAAGGGATCACCGGTTACACGGTAACTGGTGAAGGATAGCTAATATTGATAGTTGCACGACAACTTGCTAGTGAATGCTTAATCTCAAATCTCCGTCAGGATGATCATCCGATTTTGCTGTAGATCTTCGTCCTCAAGTCTTCAAGGGATCACCGGTTACACGGTAACTGGTGAAGGATGGCGGATTTTGCCGTCGGGCATTCTGCGTTTCAGTAGAAGAATTCCTTATCGTCACCTATGGATTCGTCGGGTCACTAGGAACGTCGACAATATCTTCGTCGGACTTCATCAGTAAGTCAATAAGGGATCACTGGTTGCACGACAACTGGTGACTTGCCAACTGCACAGGTAAACGATACTCTGATTGGTAGGATGATCTTCGAAATCGGAAATGATAGTTGCACGACAACTTGCTGAAGAATTGGTTACACGGTAACCAGAAATTTGCCAACCGCACAAGTAAACGATACTCTAATTGGTAGGACAATCTTCGAAATCCGAAATGGTAGTTGCGCGGCAACTGGCTGGTGAGCGACTACTCTCAAATCTCCGTCAGGATGATCATCAGATTTTGCTGCAGCTTCTTCCTCAAGTCATCAAGGGATCATTGGTTACACGGTAACTGGTGATACATAGTTGATACTGTCGTCAGGCATTCTGCGACACGGCAGCAGAAGAATTCCTATGGACTCATCGGGTCATTAGGAACTTTTGACAATCTGTTCAATCATGTCTTCGGGCATTTCAAGGAAATTCTTGGGCGTCAGCCGGACTTCGTCAGTAAGTCGAAAACAAGATCCTTAGTCAATCATGAACCAATAGGGATATCTAAAGTTTTGCCGTCAGGCACTCCTCGTCCGCTAGGAGAACTTCTTCTTCAACATCACGGCCGGACTTCATCAGTAAGTCAGGAAATAGAATCCTTAATTAATCAAATATTTTGCCGTCAGGCACTCCGCATCAGCTGGGAGGAACTGCTTCGTCATTACAGTCGGACTTCATCAGTAAGTCAGGAGGAGTTTGGCTCTGCTGCCGGACTTTAATCATCAAGTCTTCAAGGAAATTTCAACTTCTCTGTTTGAAACCTGCTGGGGATGACACATCTCCGCTGGGGATTCTAGAGAACTATCAAGAAACTCTACTTCGGGGATTTAGAAATCACTCTGAACGAATAAACTCTGCTGAGGAACTCAAGAATCATCCTGAACAAACAACTTCGCTGGAGACTTCAAGAATCATCCTGAACAAACAACTCTGCTGAGGAACACCAGCACACAAGGAGGGTAACGACCTAGCTCGTGTTTCGCATGCATATGTTTGACAATGGCGTAATGCTCCACACGGTGGAAATGCTACGCGTTTAGGGTAAATGCTATGCAATCATGCAAAATGCTACGGCCAAATCAGCAAAATAAATGCTGAAGAGAACACCCCTCTTGTCAACAAACCATTCTGATGGGAAGAAGGAATCATCCTACTGAGGAGAAGAAATCACACCAATCTCCATTGGACTTAATCTGGGGAAACGAACCTCAGATGACTTTCTGCAGGGGACGAAGTTCTACGAGAACCTGTACTCGCTCAACCGAGTATACGAACCACAAACTGCTGAGGACACGATGTCAATCGCAGAAATAAACTGCACGACCTTCACAGATAAAACCTTCCTGGAGAAACGAACTCCAATGGGGACGTACAGCACCAGCTATTCAACACTCTACTGGGGAAAACCAATAATGGCTTGAACGGCTTCCAAGGACTCGACTCTCTTGGTGAACTGCAAACTCGGCTAGGAACATATAACCAGACGCTGGAATAAATCCTACCTGTCGGGGAGAATACAGCTCTGTGGGGAATTTCAATTCTGCCAGAGACTTCAGTCTGAACTATCAGAAACTGAACACTTGCGGATAGTCTTCTACGAGAAAACTGCACATTGACCCACTGCTGGGAACAGGTATACACTTCTGCGCATGACTCAGCTGGGGAGATGACGATCCTGCCTAGGATACATCTGGTTGGGGGGAATGGACCACTTGGACATCAGTCTAGAAATGGACTTTAACAGAGCATGTAAGACGCAGACTGACGACCAGTCGAGGGCTGGTTCGTATGAAGAGAAGGTTCGCCGAACGAGCACTGGATTTAAACGTCGTCTACCAGACGAGAACCGGTATTTCATGACGGCTTATCAAACGGGGATTAATCTTCAAAAGAATGGTAGGCCAGACAAGCACTGGATTCTGAAACGGTTTTCCAAGCTGGAGCTGAACCTCGAACGTAAGGTTACCAACGAGAGTGGATTTAAACGGGGAAGTACTAGACAGGTACTAGCATTCAAGGGTGAACCACCAGACAATAATTGGGGTCACAGGTCAAGTCGTCAGACAAGAAATAATCTCCGGTATAGGCATGGATTTCTAGTTTCGGATATCAGACAGGGACTGGATATCTGGTGCGAATATCAAACAGGATTGACTTTCAGGTTTGAGGATCAGACAAGACTGATTATCTGGCTCGAATATCAAACAAGATTGACTGCGGGTAGAGAGATCAAACATGACTGATTCTGAATTATGGATATCAGACAGGGACTGGATATCTGGCTCGAATATCAAAAAATATTGACTTCGGGTAGGGAGATCAGACAGAACTGATTCCGGATTATGGATATTAGACAGGGACTGGATATCTGGCTCGAATATCAAACATGATTGACTTCGGGTAAGGAGACCAGACAGGATTGATTCCGGCTTAAGGATATCAGACAGGGACTGGATATCTGGTTCGAATATCAAACAAGATTGACTTCGGGTAGGGAGATCAGACAAGACTGATTCCAGATTATGGATATCAGACAGGGACTGGATATCTGGCTCGAATATCAAACAAGATTGACTTCGGGTAGGGAGATCAGACAGGACTGATTCTGGATTATGGATATCATACAGGGACTGGATATCTGGCTCGAATATCAAACATGATTGACTTCGGGTAGGGAGATCAAACAGGACTGATTCCGGATTATGGATATCAGACAAGGACTGGATATCTGGCTCGAATATTAAACAGGATTGACTTTCGAGTTTGAGGATCAGACAGGACTGATTCCGAATTATGGATATCAGACAGGGACTGGATATCTGGCTCGAATATCAAACAGGATTGACTTCGGGTATGGAGATCAGACAGGACTGATTCTGGATTATGAATATCAGACAGGGACTGAATATCTGGGTTAAATATCAAACAGGATTGACTTCGGGTTTGCCAAACAAGGACTGGACTTTGCAGCTATGTTTTCTGTACGAGACTGGTTAAATAGCAAAATACTAAAAGAAGGAGCCAGGCGGGGACTGGTTCAACATTTTGACATATACTAGACGAGAACTGGTTTGAGGGTTAGCCAGACAAGACTGAACCATGAAAGTTTCAAGTTATTTGATAAGGGTGACGACCCGATTCTTCGACGCTCAACTTTGACTGGGGCAAAAATACACCTGCTAGAGGAACTGCCTCAGCTTAGTCTAACTTACAGATAAAGCAATCTTGTCATGAGACAAGCTTGAGATGACTTGCCCTAGAATCAGTATCACAAAAGGACTCATCCTTGCTTAGCTGGCTTTAATGATACGGATAGGTACAACTCCGTCGTTTCCAATTTTTCCCCAGCCTGTGGGATTTCTGTAAAATTCTCTTGTGAGGAGGTTTGTACTTTCTATAATTCCGCTGGTTTAACGTGTACTACCTCATCATTTCAACCCTCAAAGAGGTGCTTCAGCTTAACTGCCTTCTTGGCATGAGTAGCTCTTGAGCTTTCAGGGTGGCCCGCTCCAGACTGACTGGTTCGTGGAGCAATACCTCTGGCTACGAGAGATTTACCGAATCTCGACCTGATTGGCCCTGACTTCTGGATGGCTGACTCCCATGCCGTGATCATTTGACATAGCTTGTCCTGGTTCACCGGAATATTCTGGCATTCTGCATTCTGTTCTGATAAAATCTTTCCATCGTGGAAACTTTCCCGCTGTCAAACGCTTACTCGTAAGTAAAACAAACTGTTCTGCATAAAAGACATATCAAATGCAATGCATATGGAAGTTTTGAAAATCCATTCCTGTTCACTGGAAAAAATTTTATTGCAGAAATTGTATGAAATCATTCATTAACATGTCAGTATTAGTACAACGATGTAATGGAAATCCTTTCTAGGAGTCAGTTCCGATGCGATCTTTACCGAAGTATGCTTTCGAAACAAACCTATTTCAATTAGGACTTTTAAAGGTTGTAACGTGGTCAGGTTCACGGTTTAAGAAAGAAAAGATAAAGACTCAAAATTCATTTTAACCCACCCATTCTCCTTGATGTCCTCCGATCCTACGTTCAGCTAAATCGACCTTAGCGTTCACCTTTCAAAGGTTGAGTGATAGTTCAAGAAATTACACTTTCCCGAAGTGACAATCACTATCCTTTCGTCTTTTGGCGTCCGGAGCCACAAAATTTCGTTCTTGTTTGAGGATTTCTTTTGTAATCCTTTTCGCTTTTCGTTTTTCGTTTTTTCGTTTTTTCGTTTTTCCCCTAACTTTTTCCTGGACTAACTCTTTTGAGTTTCTTCGATTTTGAAGTCCAGCGGGATGCCCTAATTTTTGCCTAAGTCGCTTGTTTGCAAGATTCGACTTAGCGGGTTTTTCCTTTTGATTCTTTTTTTTCTTTTCTTTTCTTTTTTTGAACAAATCGTATGACATCGGCTCGTATGACTTGTTAAAGAGATTGTGACTGTTTCACTCCTGCTCGGCCAGGTTTAACCATCATGGTTTTTTAGGTACGACCTATAGCGGTGTGATTGATCCTCGAACGGACACTCATTTTGTAATTTGAACTCTTGGCCAAATTAACTGACACCTACCCTGCCTCGGGTTAAGATTGAGGGTTTTCCATCTTCAGAAAGAAACTCCTACAACTAGGCTCAAAGGGGTTAACAAGGGATTATCTTCCTTATATCTCCGGTCTTTGTGGATTGAAACAATGCCTGTACATCATCAACAGGTTTATTATTCAAAAGCATAGCATTGGAAGCTTACGCATCGTTGGATTTCATCATCCTCCCCGGATTCCACTTAAACAAGCGTTTGAAATAAAAGAAAACAATAGAGTGAACACGAATGAATTAGTTCAAAACATGCATATTTATTTCATTATCAATATCAATTGAAAAACAACATGCTTTATAAACGAAATTTGCAATTCTAACAGGAAAGAAACTACAAATGTAAAGAAATGTCATGATAAAATGCAGGTTTCCAGCTTTCAGGGAACTGGGCTTTCACACTTATTTGCTGCTGAGGGGAGCGACCTTTTGAAGTCTTCAGACTCAATCAGATGAACGGTTGTTGTGAGGTCGACTCTGATCTGGGCTCCGATAGTTTTGCTGCAATAGAGCGAGAGGTTGCTGATTCTGAATGGCAGAAACAATCTGGAGACGAGGTCTGAACTAGTGAGGATTCTCTCTGTTCAGGGGCTTTCATCCTTGAGCTCGACCCAGGAACATGAAAAAATTGTGGGCAAGGCGATTCAGACTTTGAAGACCGCAGGATATACTCCTGATCTTTCTCAACTTCAGGTGAGGGAATGGGAACATCCATCTCTTTTGCATGATAAGGGATGAATATGCTTGATGCTTTCATGCCGCCCGACACGAATTCAATTGCTCTTGACTCAATCATGTCTTGAACCTTATGCTTAAAATCTTTACAGTTTGTTACATCGTGCCCCGGTGCTCCAGAGTGGAATTCGCAACGGGCGTTTACGTCCCAGTCGGGTGGTGGATGTCCAATCAATGGAGGCAAAGTTCGAGGTTTAACCAACTGAAGTTGGAGCAAGAGTTGCACCAACTGGTCATAATCCAAAGGGATTGGATCGAGGATTTTGTCAGATAGTTTCATCTTTTGGCCCTGCCTTCTGGGATTGTCTTGAGGAACCGGATGTGGCTGCTGACGGGGATAATCCCGAGCTTTAAGTTGTGCAGAGGATCTTTTAGGCCTATCATGCCTTGGTGCAGGTTATTCAGACACCTGTGGAGCAAGTATGCCGGCTGCAGCTTCGGGCATTTGCTCACATTCTCTTCTGAGTATGTTCTTTAACACTTCTGCCATCAGGCCCGCCTGACTCTTCAGCTGGTTGTTCTCCTCTTTGAGCGCCTCTTGATTCCAGCGTAACGCTTGCATGTCCCCCAGAATCTGCCTCAGCTGGCTCTGAACGTCCTTCAGTTCCGCTTGTACCTGTTCCATAGCTCGGGCCAACCTGCGATCAATCCTGAAACAACCTGTAAACATAGAGGGTTAGGTAAATAAGCCAGAGGTACATGTTATGCAAATGATTCATGCAAATGCAAACGTGTGTCTGTGCCTTAGGGAGATTTCTCCCCCGATTCTAGTGCCAGAGTGCCAGTGCTGATAATAAGAAGTCCGGATCCAGTCATGGAGATAACATCTCGTATATATATAAAGCCCAACAAGGCAGCATATAATTTCACTGAGTACACGTGGGATCAACAGCATGACCTCGACCAACAAGTCTGGTGATGGTCAACATACAACAATGATCAAAAAAATACAAAGAATTACAAAGTAGTCAAGTGCGGCAACAGGCGCGAAACTCTTCTAGCAACTCCTTTGTTTTGGGATGATCAGGCTGAGTGAGTAACCCTTCGACAAGTAACTCCTTCTTCATAACGGTGTACTGAAGAATTTCAACAGAGTCCTCCCACTCTTCTTTGCCAAAGCAGTCTTCTAATCTTTGCTTCTTAGACTCAAAAATCTGCTTGCGTTCCTTCAGGTTCACGATAGCCTTGTTTAACATGTCTTGAGTGGCGTACCTATAAGCAGTTTCATCATCAAACTTCTTCTCACTGGCCTTCAACTGAGCCTACAACTTGGGGATCTGTTGCTTCAGCTTGTCCTCCTGCTCTTTGCTGTTGGCCAGAGTGGCATTCCACTGCTGGTTGAATTTGGAGATTCTCAGGTAAGCATTGTCCAGGTCCTGCTTTTTGGTGGCAAGCACATCGTTGACAGCCTTGAAATCCAAACCTAAACATTCACGTTTAGCCCTCTATTTGGTCAAGTTTGTGCCTAGCCGGTTCACCAGCTCTGTCTGTTTTTTGAAGGAATAGACAGCTTCGTTCTTCTCGCTTCTAGGTTGAACCAGTTCTTTTTCCAAATCCTCGTTGGTCTTCTTCAGCTCTTCCTTCTCAGCCAATACCTTGTTGTATTTCTGAATGGACACTGTAGTGGGTTCCTCAACCACTGGAGGGTAATTTTGCTTAACAAGTGGAAAAGGCATCCCTACTATTTCTGCCCTGCTTCGAATCCAAGTCACATAAGGAGCATAAGCCTGGCTGTTGCTCTTACCCAACAGTGCTTTCCCTCGCCTGCTGATGTCGTTCCAAGCATGCTTGAGCTTGGCCAACACATCCCTATCTAGAAGCCCCGTGAGGTACAGAGATTCCTGCACCTCTTCGTCCTTTGGCGGACCTCTCAAGGCGTACGCAAACTGTCTGACAAGTAATGAGGGATTGTAGTTAATACATCTCTTACGTCCAATCAACGAAATATTAGGGAATCCACTGTAGCTGTAGATGAATTCAGTACCCAGCATATCCCGATCAAACCAAACAATGCTCTCTGCTGATAAACCCATAAGGCATTCAGACCACTCAGCTGTGGCTGCAGAGGAAACAAAGAGACCCTTCTTGGGCATGTGGCTATCAAACCATCTGTAGAGTAAGAGCGCACAACACGACACATTTTTACCCCTTCTGTTTTCATTCTTGTAATGGACAAAATGATACACATCACCAATCAAGGTGGGCACTGTATTTCCCGATGCGAAGATATGGAAGGCGTCCAAATCTATAAAGTCTGGCATGTTAGGAAACAAGACGATGCCATAGATGCAGAGGGGGAGAATAGCGTTAAATACGATCCAACAACCGTCCTTAGCGCACTGTTGGGCCTTCCCAACCATAAACTGTAGAGAAAAACCAGGAGCTCCATTCCAACTGGTCAGAAGCAGCTCTGAAGCATCCAGGTGAAGAGCAGCAGCTAGGTTAGCCAGATTAGGCTTAGCATCCATGTGAACAAACGACATCTGATTCTTAACAGGCACACCCAATAGCTCAGCATACTCTTCTAAGGTAGGCGCAAGAATGAAATCTGGAAAAGTGAAACACCTCAACGGAGGGTCATAAAACTGTAGCAATGCATACAACCCGTTCAACTTATAGACTGAAGGTTTAGGGACCAGACTGAGCAACTTCCCATAAGATTTCTTGAATTCTCCTTTCACGGTATCATCTGCCAAGGCAATCAAACTAAGCAGTAGAGTAATATCTGGGGTAGGGAGCTTGTAAGCCACATTCTTTTTCAATGATTCCATGCTAACAAACAGAGGGCAAGATTACTGGAACCGGGGGATAGTATATGCACCTGCAACACAGACACACGTTAATGACATGCTCATGGGTATGCAAAAATGCAAGATGCAATCATGCAGCAGGAGATCAAGACTATGCTGTTGAGGACCAAGGCTTTGTTTCAACATAATCACAACACTGTTCTGACAATAAGACCCTGAAGAGGACCAATAATTATGCTCTGTCAAGAACAAACACATCTATGAGGATAAGAACCCTCTGATACCAACAATACTGATTCACTGTCAAGAAAACCAGGTTGTCTGAAAGTTATGGTTTCCTGCAATAACCCGACCCCGCTCACATGTATGAATCCTATCCATTGACAAGGTATGACATCCTATGCGTTTCCCAGCATCACAGACTTTCACGAAATGATGATACGTTCACCATTTCTGGTTTGGCATCATCACTCCCTGAAGAGGCCTCACTTAGCTGAGTCACAAATGATCGGTCCCCAGAGTCGACAACCCTTCAAACAAACAACCCCTCAATCCCATAGGGCTGGAAAAGAAGTCAACCGGGAGAATCTCGTCTGAGCGTGGATTTTGCGGGACACTAGTACATGCAAAGCATGCACGCGCCCACTACTTTCCATAACTAATGCTAGGTATACACTCAAGCCTGAGTCTGGCTTATCATTCATCAGAGCCCCCCTCCCACAACAGCACAACAAATAATCATATTATACTGAAAATAAAATGCGGGAAGTAAAGTGCGATAAATAAGTGCAAACCCAACAGATAAACACGCAAGCACTAGGATTGACTCGCATATGGGATGGGAAATGGTCCCAGCATAGGGGGTGGGAAAAGTCCCCAGCAACTATAAATCCTCAGCAGAGTCGCCAGCTGTCGCTACTGCAAAAATAAGATGCCGGCAAAACAGAAGAGTCGCCACCTTTCGTTATTTATCCCACAGAAAGGGAAAGGAAACGATCGGAAAAACCTGACGAAAAGGTATAAGACAAGGTCATCGCAACCATGTCTGGGTTCGGGAGTCGGTTACGCAAGGGGAAGGTATTAGCACCCCTCACGTCCATCGTACTCGATGGGATCCACACTTGTTGTGTTTATCTGACGGGTTGGTTTAACTATCTACCTATCAAGGCTGGTCTAAAAAGAAAATTGACTCGGCAAAGCATCACGCTTCGTTCCTACGTATTCTCGTTAGAGAACGAGAAATCAGAGTCAACATAGTTCGGCTAACTACGGGAAAAAGGATGGGGTAAGGTGGCTCGCCAATACATCAGTATTGTGCCTACGTACTCTCAATAGGTGTGAGAGATCAGAGCTTATGTAGTTCAGGATAATACGGCTTACGGGTTTAGATTCATCTGTTTTTCCGAGTAGGGTTAACAAACAGTTCCAGCAGTTTGGTGTATGCAGCTTGCTCGTCAGAGACTCATGTGTTACTGTTTGCGGTAGAACTGAGAGTTAACGACACTCTTTTTCTGAAAACGTTTTCCTCGGATTATGGGCCCACGGGGAAAAAGGGGGTTTGATATTTGTTTTCTGTTTTTTACGGAAGAAGTGTTTTTTATGGATGTTTGCAATTCCTATCGCACTAGAGACTATGACCTAGGAGTGAATGCGTCGCATGTCACCCAAAGGGTACCATACTAAACATCCTGATTATTGGAAGGAAACCCTCCAATAACCATTTCCTAAGTATCTTAAGGCTCATAACGTACGATATCAATTAACCTTTATTACGGTATTTTGATTTGTTTGAAGATGAGAAGAGAGAGGACACAACTAAGGGGAAACTATATAGTCCTAACAGTTATCATGCAAATTTGTCTTATGGTTGAGGTTTGAAACAGGGAACTCCTAGATGTTATCATGCAAAGGCTTCAGCCTAAATTCTAATCATCACTTCCTTAAACAAGGAAGTGTGAATCCTAGGGGATCATGTGAAGTGGGAAACAGACAACAGACAAAGCATATGCTAAACATCAGTAAAGCAGATAAACAGAAAAGAAAACAATAAAGATGCAAATGCAATGCAGTAATACAAGCAGAGGGAGACACTCAACCTATAAAACAAACAAGCAAAAGTAAACAATAAAAAACAAACAAGCAAAGGGAGGGTCACCTCAACCTTTATATGCAAATACATCAATTAGAAAGAGAAAAAACAACACACAAGCAAGGGGAGGATCACCTCAACCCTTAATGCAAGCAAGCAGAGGGAGACCCACTCAACCTCTTAATGTAGTCATGCACCTACACTTAGACTACCCTAAACATGAGCGACCCTAATGCAACACACCACTCAATCATGAATGAAGGAAAGGAATTATGACAAATAAGGAATTCATTCCACAAGTAACCAAACAAGGAATCTATCCTAAAGAATGGAATTGATGATGGGATGCATGGTGTATACCAAAGATATCCACCATGATGTTCAACCAATCATGGATAATCAAGAAATGAGGTGATACATGGTGTATACCAAAGGTATCCACCATGATATTCAACCATTCATGGAGATTAGAAATGAAGGGAAGCATGGTGTATGCCAAAGGCATCCACCATGACACTCTACAATTCATGGGAGATTGAAATGAAGGGAAGCATGGTGTATGCCAAAGTCATCCACCATGACACTCTACCATTCATGGGAGATTCATCTTCCTAAGAGGCTTCAGGAGGAACTCTAAGAACTAGTTGAGGATCACCTAAACTAAAAGGGATTAAAGGCTCTATCAAGGCCTAATCTAGGTTCTTATTAGGTCTTAAACTAAGCTTGATCCTATCAAGGAGTAATTAAAAGCTTAAAGTTAGCTAAAGGTTCACCTTTAAGTCTAAACTAAGGGGAAAGTTAGATTAGGATCACCTAAACATCATCAACTTGAAAAATGGGGGAATAATAGAAGATCACTTCTAAAAATCCTAAGAAAATCCTAGATGATCCTAAATGTGTTAAGAATCTATGGTAAAAAAAACCAGGGTCAAAACCTAAATCTAAAGGTCCTAAAAAATTTCTACACCTCAATGTATGCTAAAAGGGATCCAAAAGGGGAATGTCCTAAAAACCTATCTCAAAACCATACTTAGAATCATCTAAAAAATGTAAGAAAAATCCTACAATATATTACAATGTGTCAACATTCACCATACAAAAAATCAAAGACTAAATCCAAGCATTGATATGGAAACAAAAATCTAGAAGTTAACATGGAATTATTTCTATTCATGGAAAAACACATAAAATAAAAATACAAAATTAATTGAAAAAAGAATTAAAATTGCAATTAAAAATTATGAAAAAATTCTAGACATGTCAAACTATCTACAATATTTTTATCATGATTTATGGACATCATTTATTATTTTTTCTGAATTAAAATGAAACAACTATCATATAGAAAATAGAATGAAAAAAGAAATTAATTAAGAAACTACAAGGGAGGTGCAGTAAGTAGTGTTCTATGCGTTATTCACTTGGGCCAGTGGTGTAGGGGTGTTGTTAGCAAGCGGATAAAAGGCCCAGCTGAGTTTCCATTAAGTGAAACTCAGCGTTTCACTATTGATGCAAAGGCCATTTCGAGAGCTGAATCGCGGTCGTTGGTTGTGCGTACGAAGTCAAGGCTTCGCGTGATCGGACACTCAAGATCGCTTCTGGGAATTTAAACGTAAAATGGAGAGAATTAATCCTGCGGTGGCGCCTAAAGTTTCAGACGGTGGTCGGCCTTGCGCCGGTCATCTTCTTCATCATGCCAAAATCCAACTTCTTCATTTATGCACCAAAATAAGTTTTTCTTGAACCAAATTTGTGTCATTTTTCATGTAGAATTCAAATATCAAATTTGTTTTCACTTTCCTCCATTAAAACTCAGAAATCATAAACCTCCAAGAATCGCTCAAGAAAATTCAACTTTCACAAAATCCAAAATTGAAGCCACTAATCTCTTCCTCTCACTTCCTACATCAACAATCTATGTTTCTTTTCCATTTTCATCCAATAATTAGAGAGAAATTCGAACTACAACCTAAGGTGCTCTGTCAAGAATTGTCATGAAACTTAACTGTTCTAATCCTAAAACGTTTTACACTCTCTAAGGATCACAATCATGTGAAAATAACATGATAAGAACCTGGTTTTGAGCTTCAATGGAGGCTTGAATTGTTGATGATGCTTCAAGGAAATCGTCCAGAATCCATCAATAAACCTCACTGAAGCTTTTTGCAATGGTGATTTGGACTGAAAATGGCTCTATCTTTAAAATCAATTTTCCAAGTTTCTCCACTTTTTCTCAACTTAATTTTCTGTTCTCTTCCACCAAATTCTGTTATGGCAGTTAGGAATCATCCAAAATGTTATATGCAATGGACCTAGAGTGATTTGAAGCCCATTTGAAGCTTATGGCAGCCCAATTCAAAATCCAAATTTTTTATTATGGAGCTTTGTGAAACTCATCAAAACATAGCTTTCAAGCTTGCTTAATGATTCATTCTGGTTCCTTATGGTGTAAGGGAGATGTGTGGATAGGATTGAGACCTTGGAAATGAGTGGATGGTTGATTTTCATTATGTTGCTTTTTGGTGAAGAAACCATGAAATTGGCATAACAAACGACCTTAAACTTGATTTCTAATTTTTCCAATGTTCTTAAAACATCCATTGGACTCAAAACAAGCACAAACATGGCCTATTTGGTTCCAAAATGAATTGGTTTGAATTATCCCTTTTCAAGCTTCCTTTAATGATTCATTCATGAATTTTCCTTCAAGCATTTCTCATTCTAACCCATATCAATAGATTATTGGGTCATGGTTGGACAAATAACATCATTTAGAACAAATTTCAGGTTGGACAAAATTCCATTTGAGGTATGTAAGATGGTGAATATGACCCATAATCAAAATGGCATATAATCACAAATTCCCAAAACACCCTTGTCTTGCAAAGCTCATATCTTGAGTTCCACAAATCCAATCATGGACTTCTAGTACTTCCTGAAAATCTAAGAAGATAAGGAACAACATTCATGTTGGCCAAAAGTTCATGAGAATCATCCTTCTAGGTCAAAAATGTCATGCAAGTTGGTTGACTTTCAAGCTCCAAATTCACATTCATTTGATGACCTGTAACTTGTCTAGCTCATAACTTGAGTTCTATAAACCCTATCAAGGACTTCTGGTACTAAAATTAAAGCTATGATCATGCTCTACAATAATTATGTTGGGGTCAAGGTGAGATGAAAATCACATCTTGAGTCATGTGGTCTTGAAGTTAGGCACCAAACCAGGGGATTTTACATTGTCAAGCATAGCAACCCTAGCCTAGGAACTCCTCACACTCTTGGTTCATGATGAGTTGACCTTGGAATCATCCCTTGGGCATCTTAATACATCAATCCATGATCACATGGCCTTGAAATTAGGTCTCAACCTTCTTCAAATCATCAGCTGACCCAAGGTTGACCAGATGAAACCCTAGTTGCACCAATCTTGGTTCTAGCTTCATATCCTTTGCATATTAACCTGTCTATGCTTCAAAATGACTTTTAATACTCCTCGTGAGCTTCCTCAAGGCTTCAAGTCCAACTCCATGGATTTAGAATCATCTGATAACTTTCCCACAACCTTCAAGTTAGGAGATACACACTATTGGCTTCAACCACTTTCTCTGAGAATCTTTGGCTTCTCTGGTGAGGATATCAACCCTTAAACACTTGAATAAAGCTCTTAGCTAGCTTCATAACCTTATGTAGCCCTTTGTTGGTGGTCATACCTCTTGATCTCCTGCACACATGTCAATGCAATGCAGATGATAATGCAAAAATGAATGCAATGAAACACAAGCTATGTACAGGAAGGTTAGGAAAATTTTGGGGTGCAACAGCTGCCCCTATTCAAACGGCTTGGACCTGACTGGGTGAGAAGTGAACGAATCTCAGATAATCAAGGTAAAAGACAGTTGAATACCAATAAACCCGAAAATTTGCCAACCGCACAAGTAACGATACTCTGATGGAGACAAATTCTTCGGAAACTGAAATGATAGTTGCACGACAACTTGCTGGAGAATTACTTATCTGACGTATCTGAATTCACTATAGCACTTCGTCCTCAAGTCATCAAAGGATCACCGGTTACACGGTAACTGGTGAAGGATAACTGATATTGATAGTTGCACGACAACTTGCTGGTGAATGCTTAATCTCAAATCTCCGTCAGGATGATCATCCGATTTTGCTGTAGATCTTCGTCCTCAAGTCTTCAAGGGATCACCGGTTACACAATAATTGGTGAAGGATGGCAGATTCTGCCGTCGGGCATTCTGCGTTACAGCAGAAGAATTCCTTATCGTCACCTATGGACTCGTCGAGTCGCTAGGAACGTCAACAATATCTTCGTCGGACTTCGTCAGTAACTCAATAAGGGATCACTGGTTGCACGGCAACTGGTGACTTGCCAACCGCACAGGTAAACGATACTCTGATTGGTAGGATGATCTTCGAAATCGGAAATGATAGTTGCACGGCAACTTGCTGAAGAATCGGTTACACGGTAACCGGAAATTTGCCAACCGCACAAGTAAACGATACTCTGATTGGTAGGATAATCTTTGAAATCGGAAATGATAGTTGCGCGGAAACTGGCTGGTGAGCGACTAATCTCAAATCTTCGTCAGGATGATCATCAGATTTCGCGACAGCTTCTTCCTCAAGTCATCAAGGGATCAGTGGTTACACGGTAACTGGTGATACATAGTTGATACTGCCGTCAGGCATTCTGCGGCATAGCAGTAGAAGAATTCCTCTGGACTCATCGGGTCATTAGGAACTTTTGATAATCTGGTCAATCATGCTGTCGGGCATTTCAAGGAAATTCTTGGGCGTCAGCCGGACTTCGTCAGTAAGTCGAAAACAAGATCCTTAGTCAATCATGAACCAATAGGGATATCTAAACTTTTGCCGTCAGGCACTCCTCGTCAGCTAGGAGAACTTCTTCTTCGACATCACGGCCGGACTTCATCAGTAAGTCAGGAAATAGAATCCTTAATCAATCAAATATTTTGCCGTCAGGCACTCCGCATCAGCTGGGAGGAACTGCTTCGTCATTACAGTCGGACTTCATCAGTAAGTCAGGAGGAGTTTGGCACTGCTGCCGGACTTCAATCATCAAGTCTTCAAGGAAATTTAAACTTCTCTGTTTGAAACCTGCTGGGGATGACACATCTCCGCTAGGGATTCTGGATAACTATCAAGTAACTCTGCTTCGGGGATTTAGAAATCATTCTGAACGAATAAACTTTGCTGAGGAACTCAAGAATCATCCTGAACAAACAACTTCGCTGGGGACTTCAAGAATCATCCTGAACAAACAACTCTGTTGAGGAACACCTGCACACAAGGAGGGTAACGACCTAGCTCATGTTTCACATGCATATGTTTGACAATGGCATAATGCTCCACACGGTGGAAATGCTACGCGTTTAGGGTAAATGCTATGCAATCATGCAAAATGCTACGGCCAAATCAGCAAAATAAATGCTGAAGAGAACACCCTCTTGTCAAGGAACCATTTTGATGGGAAGAAGGAATCATCCTACTGAGGAGAAGAAATCACACCAATCTCCATTGGACTTAATCTGGGGAAACGAACCTCAGACAACTTTCTGCAGGGGACGAAGTTCTACGAGAACCTGTACTCGCTCAACTGAGTATACGAACCATAAACTGCTGAGGACACGATGTCAATCGCATAAATAAACTGCACGGCCTTTGCAGATAAAACCTTCCTGGAGAAACGGACTCCGATGGGGAAGTACCGCATCATCTATTCAACACTCTACTGAGGAAAACCAATAATGGCTTGAACGGCTTCCAAGGACTCGGCTCTCTTGGTGAACTGCAAACTCGGCTGGGGACATGTAACCAGACGATGGAATAAATCCTACCTACCGAGGAGAATACAACTCTGTGGGGAATTTCAATTCTGCTGGAGAGTTCAGTCTGAACTATCGGAAACTGAACACTTGCGGATAGTCTTCTACGAGAAAACTGCACATTGACCCACTGTTGGGAACGGGTATACACTTCTGCGCATGAATCAACTAGGGAGATGACGATCCTGCCTAGGATACATCTGGTTGGGAGGAATGGACCACTTGGACATCAGTCTAGAAATGGACTTTAACAGAGCAGGTAAGACGCGGATTGACTACCGGTCGAGGGCTGGTTCGTATGAAGAGAAGGTTCGCCGAACGAGCACTGGATTTAAACGTCGTCTACCAGACGAGGACCGGCATTTCATGACGGCTTATCAAACGGGGATTAATCTTCAAAAGAATGGCAGGCCAGACAAGCACTGGATTCTGAAACGGTTTTCCAAGCTGGAGCTGAACCTCGAACGTAAGGTTACCAACGAGAGTGGATTTAAACGGGGAAGTACTAGACAGGTAATAGCATTCAAGGGGAACCACCAGACAAGAATTGGGGTCACAGGTCAAGCCGTTATACAAGAAATAATCTCCTGTATAGGCATGGATTTCTGGTTTTGGATATCAGACAGGGACTGGATATCTGGTGCGAATATCAAACAGGATTGACTTTCGGGTTTGAGGATCTGACATGACTGATTATCTGGCTTGAATATCAAACAGGATTGACTGCGGGTAGGGAGATCAGACATGACTGATTCCGAATTATGGATATCAGACAGGGACTGGATATTTGGCTCGAATATCAAACAAGATTGACTTCGGGTAGGGAGATCAGACAGGGCTGATTCCGGATTATGAATATTAGAAAGGGACTGGATATATGGCTCGAATATCAAACATGATTGACTTCGGGTAGGGAGATCAGACAGGATTGATTCCGGCTTAAGGATATCAGACAGGGACTGGATATCTGGTTCGAATATCAAACAAGATTGACTTCAGGTAGGGAGATCAGACAGGACTGATTTCGGATTATGGATATCAGACATGGACTGGATATCTAGCTCGAATATCAAACAAGATTGACTTCGGGTAGGGAGATCAGACAGGACTGATTCCGGATTATGGATATTATACAGGGACTGGATATCTGGCTTGAATATCAAACATGATTGACTTCGGGTAGGGAGATCAGACAGGACTGATTCCGGATTATGGATATCAGACAGGGACTGGATATCTGGATGGAATATCAAACAGGATCCACTTTCGGGTTTGAGGATCAGACATGACTGATTCCGAATTATGGATATCAGACAGGGACTGGGTATCTGGTTCGAATATCAAACAGGATTGACTTCGGGTAGGGAGATCAAACAGGACTGATTTCGAATTATGGATATCAGATAGGGACTGGATATTTGGCTTGAATATCAAACATGATTGACTTCGGGTTTGCCAAACAAGGACTGGACTTTGCAGTTGTGTTTTCCGTACGAGACTGGTTAAACAGCGAAATACCAAAAGAAGGGACCAGGCGGGGACTGGTTCAACATTTTGACATATACTGGACGAGAACTGGTTTGAGGCTTAGCCAGACAAGACTGGACCATGAAAGTTTCAAGTTATTTGATAAGGGTGACGACCTGATTCTCCGACGCTCAACTTTGACTGAGGAGAAAATACACCTGCTTGAGGAACTGCCTCGGCTTAGTTTAACTTGCAGATAAAGCAATCTTGTCATGAGACAAGCTTGAGACGACTTGCCCCAGAATCAGTATCACAAAAGGACTCATCCTTGCTTATCTGGCTCTGATGATATGGATAGGGACGACTCCGTCGTTTCCAATTTTGCCCCAGCCTGTGGGATTTCTGCAAAATTCTCTTGTGAGGAGGTCTGTACTTTCTATACTTCCGCTGGTTTGACGTGTACTACCTCAGCATTTCAACCCTTGAAGAGGTGCTTCAACTTAACTGCCTTCTTGGCATGAGTATCTCTTGAGCTTTGAGGGTGGCCCACCCCTGACTGACTGGTTCGTGGAGCAATACCTCTGGCTACGAGAGATTTACCGAATCTCGACCTGATTGGCCCTGACTTCTGGATGGCTGACTCCCATGCCGTGATCATTTGACATAGCTTGTCTTGGGTCACCGGAATATTCTGGCATTCTGCATTCTGTTTTGATCAAATCTTTCCATCGTGGAAACTTTCCCGCTGTCAAACGCTTACTCGTAAGTAAAACAAACTGTTTTGCATAAAAGACATATCAAATGCAATGCATATGGAAGTTTTGAAAATCCATTCCTGTTCACTGGAAAAAATTTTATGACATAAATTGTATGAAATCATTCATTAACATGTCAGTATTAGTACAACGCTGTAATGGGAATCCTTTCTAGGAATCAGTTCCGATGCAATCTTTACCGAAGTGTGCTTTCGAAACAAACCTATTTTAATTAGGACTTTTAAAGGTTGTAACGTGGTCAGGTTCACGGTTCAAGAAAGAAAACATAAAGGCTCAAAATTCATTTAAACCCACGCATTCTCCTTGATGTCCTCCGATTCTACGTTCAGCTAAATCGACCTTAGCGTTCACCTTTCAAAGGTTGAGTGGTAGTTCAAGAAATTACACTTTTCCGAAGTGACAATCACTTTTTTTCCGTCTTTTGGCGTCCAGAGCCACACGATTTCGTTCTTGTTTGAGGATTTCTTTTGTAATCCTTTTTGCTTTTAGTTTTTCGTTTTTTCGTTTTTTCGTTTTTCCCCAAACTTTTTCCTGGACTAACTCTTTTGCGTTTCTTCGATTTTGAAGTCCAGCGGGATGCCCTAATTTTTGCCTAAGTCGCTTGTTTGCAAGATTCGACTTAGTGGGCTTTTCCTTTTGATTCTTTTTTTCTTTTTCTTTTCTTTTTTTGAATAAATCGTATGACATCGGCTCGTATGACTTGTTAAAGAGATTGTGACTGTTTCACTTCTGCTCGGCCAGGTTTAACCATCATGGTTTTTTAGGTACGACCTATAGCGGTGTGATTGATCCTCGAACGGACACTCGTTTTATAATTTGAACTCTTGGCCAAATTAACTGATACCTACCCTGCCTCGGGTTAAGATTGAGGGTTTTCCATCTTCAGAAAGAAACTCCTACAAGTAGGCTCAAAGGGGTTAACAAGGGATTATCTTCCTTATATCTCCGGTGTTTGTGGATTGAAACAATGCATGTACATCATCAACAGGTTTTTTATTCAAAAGCATAGCATCGGAAGCTTACGCATCGTTGGATTTCGTCATCCTCCCTGAATTCCACTTACACAAGCGTTTGAAATAAAAGAAAGCAATAGAGTGAACACGAATGAATTAGTTCAAAACGTGTATATTTATTTCATTATCAATATCAATTGAAAAATAACATGCTTTACAAATGAAATTTGAAATTCTAACAGGAAAGAAACTACAAATGTAAAGAAATGTCATGATAAAATGCAGGTTGCCAGCTTTCAGGGAACTGGGCTTTCACACTTATTTGCTGCTGAGGGGAGCGACCCTTTGAAGTCTTTAGACTCAATCAAATGAACGGTTGTTGTGAGGTCGACTCTGATCCGGGCTCCGATAGTTTTGCTACAATGGAGCGAGAGGTTGTTGATTCTGAATGGCAGAAACAATTTGGAGACGAGGTCTGAACTAGTAAGGATTCTCTCTGTTCAGGGGCTTTCATCCTTGAGCTCGACCCAGGAACATGAAAAAATTGTGGGCAAGGCGATTCAGACTTCGAAGACCGCAGGATATACTCCTGATCTTTCTCAACTTCAGGTGAGGGAATAGGAACATCCATCTCTTTTGCATGATAAGGGATGAATATGCTTGATGCTTTCATGCCGCCCGACACGAATTCAATTGCTCTCGATTCAATCATGTCTTGAACCTTATGCTTAAAAGCTTTACAGTTCGTTACATCGTGCCCCGGTGCTCCAGAGTGGAATTCGCAATGGGTGTTTACGTCCCAGTCGGGCGGTGGTTGTCCAATCAATGGAGCCAAGGTTTGAGGTTTAACCAACTGAAGTTGGTGCAAGAGTTGCACCAACTGGTCATAATCCAAAGGGATTGGATCGAGGATTCTGTCAGATAGTTTCATCTTTTGACCCTGCCTTCTGGGGTTGTCTTGAGGAACCGGATATGGCCACTGACGGGGAAAATCCCGAGCTTCAAGTTGTGCAGAGGATCTTTTAGGCCTATCATGCCTTGGTGCAGGTTCTTCAGACACCTGTGGAGCAAGTATGCCGGCTGCAGCTTGTCCTCCCGCTCTTTGCTGTTAGCCAGAGTGGCATTCCACTGCTGGTTGAATTTGGAGATTCTCAGGTAAGCAATGTCCAGGTCCTGCTTTTTGGTGGCAAGCACATCGTTGACAGCCTTGAAATCCAAACCTAAACGTTCACGTTCAGCCCTCTGTTTGGTCAAGTTTGTGCCTAGCCGATTCACCAGCTCTGTCTGTTTTTTGAAGGAATAGACAGCTTCATTCTTCTCGCTTCTAAGCTGAACCAGTTCTTTTTCTAACTCCTCGTTGGTCTTCTTCAGCTCTTCCTTCTCAGCCAATACCTGGTTGTATTTCTGAATGGACACTGTAGTGGGTTCTTCAACCACTGGAGGGCAATCTTGCTTAACAGGTGGAAAAGGCATCCCTACTGTTTCTGCCCTGCTTCGAATCCAAGTCACATAAGAAGCATAAGCATGGTTGTTGCTCTTACCTAACAGTGCTTTCCCTTGCCTGCTGATGTCGTTCCAAGCATGCTTGAGCTTGGCCAACACATCCCCATCTAGAAGTCCCGTGAGGTACAGAGATTCCTACACCTCTTCGTCCTTTGGCGGGCCTCTCAAGGCGTACGCAAACTGTCTGACAAGTAATGAGGGATTGTAGTTAATACATCCCTTACGTCTAATCAACGGAACATTAGGGAATCCACTGCAGCGGTAGATGACTTCAGTACCCAGCATATCCCGATCAAACCAAATAATGCTCTCTGCTGATAAACCCATCAGGCGTTCAGACCACTCAGTTGTGGCTGTAGAGGAAACAAAGAGACCCTTCTTGGGCATGTGGCTATCAAACCATCTGTAGAGTAAGGGCGCACAACACGACACATTTTTACCCCTTCTGTTTTCATTTTTGTAATGGACAGAATGATACACATCACCAATCAAGGTGGGCACTGGATTTCTCGATTCGAAGATATGGAAGGCATCCAAATCTATAAAGTCTGGCATGTTGGGAAACAAGACGAAGCCATAGATGCAGAGGGCGAGAATAGCGTGAATACGATCCAACAACCGTCCTTAGCGCACTGTTGGGCCTTCCCAACCATAAACTGTAGAGAAAAACCAGGAACTCCATTCCAACTGGTCAGAAGCAGCTCTTAAGCATCCAGGTGAAGAGCAGCAGCTAGGTTAGCCAGATTAGGCTTAGCATCCATGTGAACAAACGACATCTGATTCTTAACAGGCACACCCAATAGCTCAACCTACTCTTCTAAGGTAGGTGCAAGAATGAAATATGGAAAAGTGAAACACCTCAACGGAGGGTCATAAAACTGTAGCAATGCATACAACCCGTTCAACTCATAGACTGAAGGTTTACGGACCAGACTGAGCAACTTCTCATAAGATTTCTTGAATTCTCCTTTCACTGTATCATCTACCAAGGCAATCAAACTAAGCAGCAAAGTAATATTTGGGGTAGGGAGCTTGTAAGCCACATTCTTTTTCAATGATTCCATGCTAACAAACAGAGGGCAAGATTACTGGAATCGGGGGATAGTATATGCACCTGCAACACAGACACACGTTAATGACATGCACATGGGTATGCAAAAATGCAAGATGCAATCATGCAGCAGGAGATCAAGACTATGCTGTTGAGGACCAAGGCTCTGTTTCAACATAATCACAACACTGTTCTGACAATAAGACCCTGAAGAGGACCAATAATTATGCTCTGTCAAGAACAAACAAATCTCTGAGGATAAGAACCCTCTGATACCAACAATACTGATTCACTGTCAAGAAAACCAGGTTGTCTAAAAGTTAAGGTTTCTTGCAATAAACCGACCTCGCTCACAGGTATGAATCCTATCCACTGACAAGGTATGGCATCCTATGCGTTTCCCAGCGTCACAGACTTTCACGAAATGATGATACGTTCACCATTTCTGGTTTGGCATCATCACTCCCTAAAGAGGCCTCACTTAGCTGAGTCACAAATGAAAGGTCCCCAGAGTCGACAATCCTCCAAACCAACAACCCCTCAAGCCCAAAGGGCTGGAAAAGAAGTCAACCGGGAGAATCTCGTCTGAGCATGGATTTTGCGGGACACTAGTACATGCAAAGCATGCACGCGCCCACTACTTTCCACAACTAATGCTAGGTATACGCTCAAGCCTAGGTCTGGCTTATCACTCATCAGAGCCCCCTCCCACAACAGCACAACAAATAATCATATTATACTGAAAATAAAATGCGGGAAGTAAAGTGCGATAAATAAATGCAAACCCAACAGATAAACACGCAAGCGCTAGGATTGACTCGCATAGGGGATGGGAAATGGTCCCAGCATAGGGGGTGGGAAAAGTCCCCAGCAGAGTCGCCAACTGTCGCTACTGCAAAAATAAGGTGTCGGCAAAACAGAAGAGTCGCCATCTTTCGTTATTTATCCCACAGAAAGGGAAAGGAAACGATCGGAAAAACCTGACGAAAAGGTATAAGACAAGGTCATCGCAACCATGTATGGGTTCGGGAGTCGGTTACACAAGGGGAAGATATTAGCACCCTTCACGTCCATCGTACTCGATGGGATCCACGCTTGTTGTGTTTATCTGACGGGTTGGTTTAACTATCTACCTATTAAGGCTGGTCTAAAAAGAAAATTGACTCGGCAAAGCATCGCGCTTCGTGCCTACGTATTCTCGTTAGAGAATAAGAAATCAGAATTAACGTAGTTCGGCTAACTACGGGAAAAAGGATGGGGGAAGGTGACTCGCCAATACATCAGTATTGTGCCTACATACTCTCAACGGGTGTGAGAGATCAGAGCTTATGTAGTTCGGGATAATACGGCTTACGGGTTTAGATTCATCTATTTTTCCGAGTAGGGTTAACAAACAGTTCCAGCAGTTTGGTGTATGCAGCTTGCTCGTCAGAGACTCGTGCGTTACCGTTTGCGGTAGAACTGAGAATTAACGACACTCTTTTTCTGAAAACGTTTTCCTCGGATTATGGGCCCATGGGGCAAAAAGGGGTTTGATATTTGTTTTCTGTTTTTTACGGAAGAAGTGTTTTTTATGGATGTTTGCAATTCATATCGCACTAGAGACTATGACCTAGGAGTGAATGCGTCGCATGTCACCCAAAGGGTACCATACTAAACATCCTGATTATTGGAAGGAAACCCTTCAATAACCATTTCCTAAGTATCTTAAGGCTCGTAACGTACGATATCAATTAACCTTTATTACGGTATTTTGATTTGTTTGAAGATGAGAAAAGAGAGGACACAACTAAGGGGAAACTATCAAGTCCTAACAGTTATCATGCAAATTTGTCTTATGGTTGAGGTTTGAAACAGGGAACTCCTAGATGTTATCATGCAAAGGCTTCAGCCTAAAGTCTAATCATCACTTCCTTAAACAAGGAAGTGAGAATCCTAGGGGATCATGTGAAGTGGGAAACAAACAACAGACAAAGCATATGCTAAACATCAGTAAAGCAGATAAACAGAAAAGAAAACAGTAAAGATGAAAATGCAATGTAGCAATACAAGCAGAGGGAGACACTCAACCTCTAAAACAAACAAGCAAAAGGAAACAATCAAAAACAAACAAGCAAAGGGAGGGTCACCTCAACCTTTATATGCAAATACATCAATTAGAAAGAGAAAAACAACACACAATCAAGGGGAGGATCACCTCAACCCTTAATGCAAGCAAGCAGAGGTAGACAAACTCAACCTCTTAATGCAGTCATGCACCTACACTTAGACTACCCTAAACATGAGCGACCCTAATGCAACACACAACTCAATCATGAATGAAGGAAAGGAATTATGACAAATAAGGAATTCATTCCACAAGTAATTAAACAAGGCATCTATCCTAAAGAATGGAATTGATGATGGGATGCATGGTGTATACCAAAGATATCCACCATGACGTTCAACCAATCATGGATAATCAAGAAATGAGGTGATACATGGTGTATACCAAAGGTATCAACCATGATATTCAACCATTCATGGAGATTAGAAATGAAGGGAAGCATGGTGTATGCCAAAGGCATCCACCATGACACTCTACCATTCATGGGAGATTGAAATGAAGGGAAGCATGGTGTATGCCAAAGGCATCCACCATGACACTCTACCATTCATGGGAGATTCATCTTCCTAAGAGGCTTCAGGAGGAACCCTAAGGACTAGTTGAGGATCACCTAAAATAAAAGGGATTAAAGGCTCTATCAAGGTCTAATCTAGGTTCTTAGTAGGTCTAAAAAATCTAGAAGTTAAATCCAAGCATTGATATGGAAATAAAAATCTAGAAGTTAACATGGCATTATTTCTATTCATGGAAAAGCACATAAAAGAAAAATACAAAATTAATTGAAAAAAGAATTAAAATCGCAATTAAAATTTATGGCAAAATTCTAGACATGTCAAACTATCTACAATATTTTTATCATGATTTATGGACATCATTTATTATTTTTTCTGAATTAAAATGAAACAGCTATCATATAGAAAATAAAATGAAAAAAGAAATTAATTAAAAAACTACAAGGGAGGTGCAGTAAGTAGTGTTCTATGCGTTATTCACTTGGGCCAGTGGTGTAGGGTTGCTGTTAGCAAATGGATAAAAGGCCTAGCTGAGTTTCCATTAAGTGAAACTCAGCATTTCACTATTGAGGCAAAGGCCATTTCGCGAGCTGAATCGCAGCCGTTGGTTGTGCGTACGAAGTCAAGGCTTCGCGTGATCGGACGCTCACGATCGCGTCTGGGAATTTAAACGTAAAACAGAGAGAATTAATCCCGCGGTGGCGCCGGAAGTTTTAGACGGTGGCCGGCCTTGCGCCGGTCATCTTCTTCATCATGCCAAAAATCCAACTTCTTCATTTATGCACCAAAATAAGTTTTTCTTGAACCAAACTTGTGTCATTTTTCATGTAGAATTCAAATATCAAATTTGTTTTCAGTTTCCTCCATCAAAACTCAGAAATCATAAACCTCCAAGAATCACTAAAGAAAATTCAACATTCACAAAATCCAAAATTGAAGCCACTAATCTCGTCCTCTCACTTCCTACATCAACAATCTATGTTTCTTTTCCATTTTCATCCAATAATTAGAGAGAAATTCGAACTGCAACCTAAGGTGCTATGTCAAGAATTGTCATGAAACTTAACCGTTCTAATCCTAAAACGTTCTACACTCTCTAAGGATCACAATCATGTGAAAATAGCATGGCCATTCATCTAGAACAGAGCTTACGGATGAAAGATAAGAACCTGGATTTGAGCTTCGATGGAGGCTTGAATTGTTGATGATGCTTCAAGGAAATCGTCCAGAATCCATCAATAAACCTCACTGAAGCTTTTTGCAATGGTGATTTATACTAAAAATGACTCTATCTTCAAAATCAATTTTCCAAGTTTCTCCACTTTTTCTCAACTCAATTTTCTGTTCTCTTCCACCAAATTTTGTTATGGAAGTTAGGAATCATCCAAAATGTTATATGCAATGGACCTAGAGTGGTTTGAAGCCCATTTGAAGCTTATGGCAGCCCAATTCAAAATCCAAATTTTTGATTATGGAGCTTTGTGAAACTCATCAAAACATAGCTATCAAGCTTGCTTAATGATTCATTTTGGTTCCTTATGGTGTAAGGGAGATGTGTGGATAGGATTGAGACCTTGAAAATTAGTGGATGGTTGATTTTCATTATGTTACTTTTTGGTGAAGAAACCATGAAATTGGCATAACATCCATTGGACTCAAAACAAGCACAAACATGGCCTAATTTGGTTCCAAAATGAATTGGTTTGAATTAGCCCTTTTCAAGCTTCCTTTAATGATTTATTCATGAATTTTCCTTCAAGCACTTCTCATTCTAACCCATATCAATGGATTCTTGGGACATGGTTGGACAAATAACATCATTTTGAACAACTTTCAGGTTGGAAAAAATTTCATTTGAGGTATGTAAGATGGTGAACTTGACCCATAATCAAAATGGCCTATAATTACAAATTCCCAAAATACCCTTGTCTTGCAAAGCTCATATCTTGAGTTCCACAAATCCAATCATGGACTTCTAGTACTTCCTGAAAAGCTAAGAAGATAAGGAACAACATTCATGTTGGCCAAAAGTTCATGAGAATCATCCTTCTAGATCAAAAATGTCATGCAAGTTGGTTGAATTTCAAGCTCCAAAGTCACATTCATCTGATGACCTGTAACTTGTCTAGCTCATAACATGAGTTCTATAAACCCTATCAAGGACTCCTGGTACTCAAATTAAAGCTATGATCATGCTCTACAACAATCATGTTGGGGTCAAGGTGAGATGAAAATCACATCTTGAGTTATGTGGTCTTGAAGTTAGGCACCAAACTAGGGGATTTTACACTGTCAAGCATATCAACCCTAGCCTAGGAACTCCTCACACTCTTGGTTCATGATGAGTTGACCTTGGAATCATCCATTGGGCATATTAATACATTAATCCATGATCACATGGGCTTGAAATTAGGTCTCAACCTTCTTCAAATCATCAGCTGACCCAGGGTTGACCAGATGAAACCCTAGTTGCACCAATCTTGGTTGTAGCTTCATATCCTTCACATATTGACCTGTCTAGGCTTCAAAATGACTTTCAATACTCCTCATGAGCTTTCTCAAGGCTTCAGGTCCAACTCCATGGATTTAGAATCATCTGATAACTTTCCCACAACCTTCATGTTAGGAGATACACACTCTTGCCTTCAACCATTTTCTCTGAGAATCTTTGGCTTCTCTAGTGAGGATATCAACCCTTGAACACTTGAATAAAGCTCTTAGCTAGCTTCATAACCTTATGTAGCCCTTTGTTGGTAGTCATACCTCTTGATCTCCTGCACACATGTCAATGCAATGCAGATGATAATGCAAAAATGAATGCAATGAAACACAAGCTATGTACAGGAAGGTTAGGCAAAATTTGGGGTGTAACACATTGTAGTCGTTTCGTTTTGTCCATAGCATAACACTGCGGCTGAGGGCAAAATTTTCGGTTATCTGTATTTAAATCCCTCCACCGTGATTCCTCGAGTCTCCACCGCTCAAATCATCTGGTGAAGCTATTTAAATAGGGGCAACTGTAATACCCCAAAATTTTCCCTAAGATTTATCGTTTCATTTTACATCCCATTGCATTAAGGGATTTCATTTAACCAGTCGCTAACAGGTCTGTGTTGCTGGTTTGATTTTGCAGGAAAATATCATGTGGTGCACTCCTTAGTTCATGAAGGGTAAAATGGTCATTTGTTTGCAGTTGGTTGTCCGTTTACGAACTTTGAGCGGTAGTCAGGAAATTTGGGTCGTTTTCTATTGTTGCTGTGAGTCGGGGCCGAAGTTGTAATTGGAATTTAATCATGAAGGATTTGAGCCGTTGGAACCAAATCAATTCAGTTTAGTTGGATGGTGATAATCGGGAAATGTGGGCATTTGAGTTTAATCAGACGGTTGGATTTATTCGGATAAAATTGCTCACTTGAATTACTGGAGATTTAGTCAGAAGTTTCTTCGGAAACCAGATTAGTCGGACAAATCGGGAGAATTAAGAATAAAATATGTATTTTCATTTCGTTTCGTTTTATTTTTTATCAATCATATTGCATTTTATTTTCATTTTATTATAAAACATTTCTATTTCATTTTGTAATTTTATTTTCGTTCATCTCATGATTTTATTTTATATTTCATTTTGTAATTTTATCTTCATTCATGATTTTATTGTATTTTCATTTCATTTTTTGTTTTAAAAAAAAAATATATAACTTCTTTGTTTACAAAATAATAATTTTAGTTCATTTTTTATTGTTCTCATTGCATATAAAAATTAAAAAAAAAACAATTAATAAATAAGTTAAAAGAATTATTATTAATAGTAGTTATTCTTTACAAAAAAAACATTCATAATTAAAATTGCAAAAAAAAAAAGAATATATAAATAAATTACAAAAATATTTAGTACATTTTACATAAAATAATAAAATTCCTAAAAATCCTAAAATCTTCCGATTCTCCGACTTTTCCGAGTAACGCTCCGAACCTGAAAAATTAAAGCAGACAAAAATAATCGGTTGGTTTCGTCTCGACACCCTCAGAACAATGTCATCATCGGACGTGTCGGGAGGGCAACGAATTACTCTGAAGCCGGCTCCCGACTTATTTCTCAACCTCAGCCAAAACCGGCAGCATCTGTTCTTATGTTCCGAGGTCACCGAGAAAAAAAGAGATAATAAAGAAGTGATTTTGGGAAAAGCTTATTTACAGAAAAGTGCTTTTGAAAAAAAGCTGTTTGGAAAAGTGCTTATTTCACAAAATCAGATTTTCAGCCAAACAGAATAAACACGCTTTTTTCGGAAATTACCAAGCACAAACGGATCAACAGCCAAGTCAACAAGTTTGCAAAATCCATTCAAATCAAACAAAACCCAGTCAAATTACGCATGCAAGCCATCAACGAACCCAGCGGACAACACTTTCTGGAGA
This sequence comes from Lathyrus sativus, assembly GCA_963859935.3. NCBI lineage: Eukaryota > Viridiplantae > Streptophyta > Magnoliopsida > Fabales > Fabaceae > Lathyrus > Lathyrus sativus. The sequence continues at coordinate 120,981,150 of OZ012740.1, forward strand.
AAAATCAGAATACGGCAACAAATCCACTAAGCCAATAAACCTGTGAAAAATCAAACAAACAACAACAATTGTTCCGTAAATCAAGACTAGTTCAAGATAACATTTCCGCATCCGCCAAATCATCAAATCCAGCCCAAAAACAAAATGATATAAATCAATAAGTTTTCAGATCCGAACCCTAAGAACAAAAAGGGCGACGACGAGTGGACGAGTTTGAGAGAGCCGTAAAAATCTTCATCATCCTCAAATCGAGAAGACGAAGGGATGGCGGCTCAGAAAAGTCGTTGAAGGCTTCATCATCATCGCCGAGGTTCAGAGAATCCTTTGATTCTTCATCATCACCCCCAATCGAAAGAAGAAGAGTTTATAAGGATAAACGCGGAAACATCATCAGCCGCAGGTTCCCAACCCAGAATCAGAAACCCGTAGGATTCATCATTGTCAAAAGGAACTTTCATCCGCGAAGAACTTTGTCGCTCACCCGTCAGTATCAGAAAGGAGGAAGAGTGAAAGCCACTGCAAAACTCGCCGCTTCAAACCCAAAATCGGAGTAGGTGAGCAATGGTTTCTTTTGGTTATTGCATGTTTACTTTGCAGGTGATAAGAGAAGAAGAGGAATACAGACAAAGGGAAGGAAAACAAAATGAAGGAAAAGCTTCGTCGTTCATCCAATGGTCGCGGCAGACGAAGCCTAGAAGAAGAAAGGGTTGTCAAACCCTAATGGACAAAAATCCACAAATATCGCCCCCTCTTTTATGCCGTTGTGTTTTCATTTTCTTTTATTTTTTATTTTAAGAATTTATATTATATTATTTTTTGATGTAATGATTGTTAATTAAACCAAAATTTTTAGATTAAAACTATAATTTAAGTTTAAAGCTTTTATATAATTAAAATATTTTTTTAAATATAATCTTAGAATAAAAAAGTTTTCTTAGTTAGAACATTAAAACTAATATAAATTTTTATTATTAAACATTAAAATTAAAACAAGTTTTTTTTCTTAATTAAAACAAATGTTTCTTAATAAAAAAAACATTACCATTAAAGTAATTTCCTCCCGTTGAACACAAAATCCGAACTTCTGACTAGCCGTTTCAATGTTTGTCTAACCCTCATTATTTCTTGTACATTGCAGCTTATTAATCCTTCCTTTATTCGTATTGTCATTATTTCAATTATAATCATGTGAGGCCACCGTCGCAGTTATTTATTCCTGTTTTGTTATTCTTGGTTTGTAATTTATGCGAGGCCATCGTCGCAGTTTATTTATTCTTGCATTTTTGGGATTTTGTAATTTACGTGAGTGATCATTGCGATGCTTTTCTTTACGACTTTCATTATTTTTCGTACTTTAATTCTTCCAAATAATAGTTCATCTGTTGCACTATTCACCATTAACCTTCCGAAGGATTAGGTATAATAGTTTGATCGCCGAGTCAATAACCCTAATCTTTGACCATTTCAAAACTCTAATAGCCTAGGCGTCCCACCGTAGACAAAAATGCCATTTACCCTAGCATTAGGTCAAAGAGTCGTTGTACTCGGTTTTAGGGTTTCCCACCGTGGAACATTTATTTAACCCTAATTTCAATTCAACAATTCAACATAGAAATAGGAGTTTCCGAACTCCACGTAAGCGTTTCCTTAAGAGATGCTTACTCCCCATTGAAACCTTGACCACATTCAAGACGTTTCTAACCTCTCTTTCGAGGGGAACTACGATTACTCTAATTCCATTTCCTACCCAAGATACGTAGGCACAAGATGCGAATCTTGCCGAGTAAACTTAGGACTAACCTCTTAGGTCTTTCAGTGACTCTTAACCCCTAGCAACATACCAAAGCAAATAATAAAGCAAAATAGTAAATAATAAACAAAAGGTTCTTGTAGAGTACTACAGAAGTTTAGGGTGCTAATACCTTCCCTAAGCTTAACCAACCCTTTACCTAGAGCTCTCCCCGCATTGTCTTTACGATGCAAAAATAGGTTTTCCCTCTTTTGACCTTTTCCTTCGGATAAATCAAAGAGCGGTTGTGAACTAAAGATGCGATTCAAATTAATTAATAATTTGATATCATATTCTAACCGTAACAGTGATGTTGTGAAGGATGTTCCTAACATCTTTCATGGAAATAAATCTTCTGCTAAGAAGTCTCTCAAACCTGTGTCAGCTGCCCCTCTGGACAACATCTCTTTTCATTCCATTCACAGCGTGACCAAATGGAGATATATCTATCAAAGAAGAATATCTCTTGAAAGGGAATTGGGAAAGGATGCTTTGGAAATTAAGGAGGTAATAGATCTAATCAACAAGGTTGGATTACTCAAGACAGACACTGGGTTCCCCAAATTCTACAAAGGACTGGTAAAGGAGTTCATTATGAACATACCTGATCTAATCACAAATAGGCACAACAAAGAGTACATGAAGGTGTTTTTCAGAGGAAAGTGTGTGCAGTTCTCTCCTGCTGTAATCAACAGATGTTTGGGACGTGCAAATAGTGGTGAGATAGAATGGTCTATTTCAGACAACCAGGTTTGCAAGATCATCATTGCAAATCAGGTAAAGACATGGCCATCCAAAGAGAAGCTATCTGCAAGACAACTCAGTGTAAAATATGCCATTCTTCATAGAATTGGAGCTGCTAATTGGGTGCCTACCAACCATACATCTACCATTGGAGTTGGACTTGGCAAGTTCATTCATGTTGTAGGCACTAAGGTTAACTTTGATTTTGGCATGTACAATTTTGATCTGATTATTAAGCACTCTACAACCAGTGTTGTCAAGCTGCCCATTGCTTTTCCCTCCCTTATTTGTGAGATTATTCTAAATCAATACCCTGGGATTCTGAACTCTAGTGATGCTGCTAGCAAAAGAGAGTCTTCACTATCTCTTCACTTCAAACTCTTTGCTGGGAGACATGTCCTTGACATTGTTTTGACTTATGATGAAAAGGTAAATATCTTTAAAGCAATGATCATTGCTGAATTAAGAGAAACTTGTAGGGAATTGGGGGAAACTATCAGGACTGACACTGCAAGAAAAATCAAGCTAGAATCCTTCATTCAAAGTCTTGAAAGAGATACTGTTAATATTGATAGTGAAAGTGTGCCAGGGGAAGAATCTGAAGATAAAGCTGAAGGTTCCAGTGATGACAGTGACTCCAGCTCCTCTGAGGAGGAAGATTAGTGTGTTGGTGCTACTGGTTTACTTGGGCTGGTGAGGGTGTGTTGCTGGTGCTGGTGTGACTAGTGATTTTTTTGTTTCCTTACTTAAAGTTTTGCCTTTATTTGACAGCTGAAATATTTGTATTGCTCATCATGAGCTTTATGTTGTAATGACCCCTAACTTCTGCACTTCCATATTTTTGATCTATACTATTTATTTAGTTTTGATCTAAATTTGTGGCTAAAAAGGGGGAGAAGTGGTAGTACCAGCAGGGCTAGATGTGTATGTGTATATCTCACAGATGGAAGACTTGGCTGTTGTTGCTGCTGCTAATATGCAGGGTTGAACTAAACATGCTCGCAGGTGTGATAACATGATGATGATTGCTGATGTGTAAGTTCCTAATGTGTGTAGGAATGTATGTTAGAATTGTGTGAGTTTTGGATGAAGTTGCTAAGATGTGTGTGTGTGTTCCATGATGGAACCTAGTAGTAGTAGAGCTACTATTAGTGTGTGTGTCTGCAGGGTGTTTGCAGAATGTGTGTGTGGCTGTGCATCTTTTCAGGGGGAGTGGCACAGGATGTAATAGGTGATTATGTTCTTCAAGATGTCATCCTAAATGTCCTGACATCCAGAATCCAGTCTGGATAAATATGTGTGATTGTTGTGTGTGCAGGTTGTATGTGCACTGATGTGCTGTGCATCAGTTGAGGGGGAGTATCACTAGATGATCCACAGATCAGTGTGATACCTGTAGTATGAACTAGCAGGTTGTCCTTAGAGTGAGAGGATGACTCTGATATGGTGAGATAGATGTGTATGTTGTTATCTAGTAGATTTCCAACATGTATGGTATGGTTTCTGCTGCTTGTAATCTCTAATATGGTAACTGAGTGTTTTAGCCAAAAATTTGCCAAAGAGGGAGTTTGTAGATGCTTTTGATTATATTCATTTTGTGGCAAAACATTGATGGATGTATGAATGTCATGACTGATGTTATGGCATACATAATGAGGATTCAGTAGGGTAAGTTTGAATAGCTAAGAGTCACTTAAGTTGGATGTCATGACTGAATGTTATGACATCAAGCGTATGACATGTCACATGTGTATTGTGTCATGACTGAAAGTCATGACTGTTCTTCACGTGTATATTGTGTCTTAGGATACTTGTATACCAAGTAATTGTGTGCTACATGATTGCTTTGGCTTAGTGTTTGTGAACTGTATGTTCAGTGTTTCACTCTAAGCTTTTAAGCAAGAGTGGTGTGTCACTTAATCAAAGTTGTGAAGCAAGATCAAGGTGTGTTTGAAGTGTGTATTCAATTTCTCATTTGTAACTTTGAATTGGTTAATATCACTGTTGTATTTGAGGGGGGTGAGTGGGTAACTCTGGTCTAGTGTTAGGCTGAAGTGTCATATGATAGGTCTTAAGTGAAGAGTGCAAACTGGTTGTTTGACTATGAATTAATTCTACTAATAGTGAATTTCCTCCCTGCCTTGGTAGCCCCCAGATGTAGGTGTGGTTGGCACTGAACTGGGTAAATAATTACTTGTGTTATTTACTGTTTTCATTCACTGGTTGTCCTTAAGTTTAGTAGTCTGAGTTACAGTGAATGTCATAACATCCGTGATAACATCCACTGTTGTGTACCTAGAATTTCAGATAGAAAGACATAAGGCGAGACTGGTAGCTTGAGGATTTCTTGAGAGAGCAAAACTCGACTACTCTGAAGTATTTGCACATGTCACAAGATTGGAAATTGTTTGATTAGTTGTAGCTTTGACATGCAAGCAAGGATGGTCGATATTTCACTTAGATGTGAAATCGACATTTTTGAATGGACCTTTAGATGAAGATGTGTATGTCATACAACCTCCTGGTTTTGTGATTCCGGAGGAAGTAAGGAAAGTATACAAGTTACACAAAGTGCTCTATGACCTAAAGCATGCACCTATGGCATGGAACAAGAAGATCGACTCATACTTGGTCGAATTGAGATTCGTCAAATGAAAATCTGAGTATGGTATATATGTTCAGGTTGTGGCACAAGATATAACAATCATCTGCTTATATGTTGATGACTAGCTAGTGTCGTACCTCGAAAAATACGATCCTCGCGATGGCCGCGGAAAATACTGTTCGAAATAGAGTCGCCACCGAACTTTATTCATTCCAAGGATGGAATAGGAAAATATCGATAAAACCTTTAAAGGGATAGAACATGGTCATCGCAACCAATATTCTAGGTTCGGGAGTCAGTTACACAGAGGGAAGGTATTAGCACCCTCTACGTCCGTTGTACTCAACGGGAACCTCTTAATCGATTTGAGAGTAAAGTTAACTATGCTTGTTTGTTTTCTTCTAAGGTTTCTCCTATGGGGGAATGGGTGGTTATAAGATAGGGTGCTCGCCAAGGATTGGGGCCCTTGTGCCTACGTATCTTCACTTATAAGAAGTGGAAAATCAGAGCATTCGTAGTTCGGGGGACTACGGGTAAAAAAAAGGGATTGTGCTCGCCAAGATCATCGCAATCTTGTGCCTACGTATCTTACATTCAGGAGGGAATGAAGAATCAGAGCAGCCGTAGTTCGGCTAACTACGGTAAAAAGTTTGTAAGTGAACGAGCGTTTAGGTCGCATTCTAACTGCTAAATGTTGGCTTGTCTGCTCGTTAGGGGAGGCTGAAGCACTAGTTTGTTATGCGCGGAAGAAGGGACTAAACAATGTTCTTGGTGAAAGGTGTTTTGGTTGGAAATCGCACGAGGGCGAGGAATTTAGTGTTTATCGCATTGGATGTTTTGGTTAGAGGATATATTTGAATAGGTTTAAGGTTTCGATTGCACGGGGGCAAGAAAGAGGATTTTAGCTAGGTAATTTGATGGAGAATGACGACTACTCGATAAACGAGACGTCAGCCTTGCAATCAATTAATCGGGATGTTATTGGAATGCTAGATTCCAACGACACCTTTTTCATTCGACTAATTTCGAAATATGTGTTTTGAGAAAGTTTCAAACGCACGGGGACGAGAAAAAAGTTAGATTGAATATTTTAAGGGAGAATGACGACTACTCGATAAACGAGACGTCAGTCTCGCAATCGATTAATCGGGATGTTATTGGAATGATAGATCCTAATGATACCTTTTTCACTCAATTAATTGGGAAGGTGTATTTGAATGGATAATTAAGGTATTTGTCAAAGTAATTAGGGCATGTATTTTATAAACGAAAGGTCGAGTAATCCACAACCTAAAGCGTACGCCCCAAGAGTGGTCACTCAAGAATTCGAGGAGTGCGAGACTCCAAGAACTCCGTTCTTTCGTAATTTGATTAAGAAAATAATTTGAATAGTTTAGCATACTCGGACTAGGCGCGCTAGGTATTCTAGAAAATAAGATCGAAAGGGTCGCAACTCGAGGTGTGCACCTCGAGAGCAGTCGCTTAAAAAAAAATTCAAGGAAGGCGAGATCCAAGAATTTAATTGTTTTGAAATTTACTTAAGAAAAAAAAAGTTTAATTTAATTAAGAAAAATAGTCTTAATTTTTATAAAATTAATTAATCAATTGTAAAGTTTTGATTTGGGAAAAGTTTAATATTTTAGAAAAGTTTCAATTCAATTAATAAAGTGTAGCTTTTCAATACTTAAAATATTATTATAATTAATTGTTTTTTAGAAAAAAAAGTTTAATGTCTTTAAGAAGAGATAAGTTTTAAATAAAATATATTTTTGAAAAGTTTAATATTTAAAATATTAATTTGATAATAATTTTAAAATACATATATATTTTCCATGAATAATTTGAATTTTTTATAAAAATATCTAATAAAATTTATTTAAAAAATATCTTTTGTAAATTTCAATAAATTTGGGTAAAAAAAATAGTTTTGAAGAACGAAAGACGGAATAACCACAACTCAAGGGCGTGCGCCTCGAGAGTGGTCATTCAAGGATTCAAGGAGTGCTAGACTCCAAGAACCCACTACTTCTAATTAAAAGAAAAGATTTTTTTATTTACCTCTAAACAAATAAAAGATTTTGAATTTAGTAAAAGGAAAAAAAAATTTGATAAATTAAATAAATTTTAAACAAATCAAATTTAAAACAAATATCAAATATATATAAAAAAAAATCTAATAATATTATTAATAATATTGCCAACATTACTAATTATGTTATTAATAAAACCTTTTCAACTTCCATTAGGTCTTAATTAAACTACAAACCAATATAATATTACTAACAAAAACTTCATGCATCAAATGAAACCTAATAATAATCTAAATTAAATAAATCAGCCACCAAAAGGTCAGCCCAAACGTTATCCCCCTTCCCCCTACATGTGACTAGCTCGGGTCATGGGAAACCCAACCCCCTCGCAGCCCACAGAAACCAAAGGACAGGGAAATTCAATATTCACGTGGAAAGAAACTAATTGGGAAAAGGGAAAGAAAAAAAACTACAGCCACAAGTGTGACCCTGGGGAAGATAAACGGCCAGCCATAATGACGGTACCCAATCCCCTTCATTAACTGAGATTTTCATCGTGGATCAGCTAACCTTCACTTACCAGCCTTCGAGCTCTAATCTTATTCTAAAATACCATCTCAGTTTCTCTTCCCCTACCCATGAACTCACAAAGAAACGATCTCCTTCTTCAACTTAAAACCCCAAATAGCAGATATCAAAACCCTAATCCCTCTATTAACTAATTCAAACAACACATAGAGAACTTATTCGGTTATTCATGGTGTACGAATCAATAATGAGGAAACGATGAAGAAGAGTCAGGGTTTTACCTATCAGAAACGGTCCTTTGATTCTAACAAGGTAATCAGCTTCTGATCTTTTCGTTTGTTGAGTTCTATCTTCTCACTTTTATCTGCTTGTATGTTGATTACGCCGTGTATGCGGGTGGCTGTGTTCTAGTTGATTAGAGCTTCGATACGAAGCTCTATCAATCTTCAGAAAGAACTTTGAAAATCTTTTAGGTAGGATGGATTGAATTTCGTAGAGGTGTGCTAGGGTTTTTCCTTGGCCGCCCCCTTTTTCAAACGCAAAGTATCCAATATATAGGGGATCAATGCTATGTGATTAGGGTTTTTCTCCCAGCAAGATGTGAGTTTTTGGGTGGAAATTGGGGTTCCTTTCGGACTCCTTTTTATGATTTCTGTTTGTTATTTGTTTTTGGAAATACTTGTTTGTTGTTTGTCCTTTTTGTTTTACCTTGCCTTTTTTACCGTGTGAACTCACCACTACACGATTTTTACTGCACAAAGAGTGGTTTTTACTACCATAGAGTTACTGATGTAACCTAATCTTTAAATTCTTATTTGTAACAGGTTCTGTTTTTTTTCATAAGACTTTGAGAAGCTCATATGGTGATAGGCTGGTGATAGGCTAACTGGATGCTTGATGCCTTTCGGAGTCGAAACAGTAAGCATACTTTCTTATACCTTGGATTTGTCTCAGTGAGATTATCATTTTGATATGTTGCATCCTTGCAGACTTTGATTGTAACCTGAGGGAAACAAAATGCTTGGTGTGTGAATTGTTGAGTTTAGAAGAAGCTCTCACGTTTCCATTTCGGTACGCATTTGGTGCCAAGGCTTGGTATAAACAAATGCGATATCTGGTACAGGCCTTTCTGATTTTGGAATGTGTATTGATTTATTCTAAGGATTGTGTTCAATTTTATGAGGCTTTCACTCTTACCAACAACTGTTAGGTATCACCATGGACAAATGATGCATAAAAGTTTCGATGGAATTAAGATGGCCAAGGTACTTGAATATGATTTGGATGTCAAGAGAGTCAACACTCTGGTTTTTAAATGCCTTTTGCAACCGAGTTACTCAAGGAGGAGCCACGCAAGAATTCAGGGCATGGCCCAAAGTGAAAGTCAAGGACCTCGTCAATGTCTGCAAATGTGCAGGCTAGCTGTAATAAACCATGGTGCAATCTGTCCCTATCATTTTCTGATCTGGAACCTTTCTCAAAACTTTCCTTCTTATCAGTGTGTGAAATATGTTGCAGGTATAATGCGGGGTGTTAGATTTAGAGTAGTGGTGCTATGCTTAGACGTGAAGCTCGTGTTAAGGAGGAGCTCAACAATGACGGCCTGAATTGACCATGAACTAGCGCGAGACCTGGTGTAACACCGCAGTGATAAAAGCATAGATGAAGCACATTCGTGATACTTTAGTAACATAACCATATGAACCAAAACGCCATTCATTGTGAATCCTGATTTGCGAGGCTTCCTTATGCGTGGTATGATAGTAAACAATATTAATAGTGTTTAGTAATATCGTTTTTTATGAACTGATCGCATCTTGTTTTGATTCCTACTTTGCTTTGAGGTGTGTGTTTGTCTTTGAAAACCAAACGTGAAACATTTCTTGCCTTATTTCTTTCGTGTTGTTTTTTATGTGGTTATCTTGTTGTATTTGCATTGTGGACTAATTGCAGCTGGTTTGGTTGAATGCGAGGTATGTACGGCTGCTGTCAGTCGGAGGATGAAGCTTGCGTAAAGAATATGCGACGAGCTATAGCCTGGTAGTTTTAACTATTCTTTGAATTCTCTGCATCTTTGGTTTTCCATGGTGGTTATTTTTGAAGTTGTTTGTTGAAGATGATGGATATGGAAGGTAGTTGCGGTTTCTGTTGATTTTTGTTTTGGAAGTGGAAGAAAGTGAAATGGAAGTAAGTGTTGATGTTGTTCTGTTTTGAGTTTGAGAGAGGCTTTTGAAGAGAGTTAGGGGAAAAAATATGTTGATGGAGTGGGAACATTGAAATGGTTTTGATGGTGATGATGGTTGATTTGGATTTTGTGAGAAGAGTGGTTTTGGTGTGAAGTTTAATCTGGGTTCTGAAAATATGAACAGGTTTTGCAGAGAGAATAGTTTGAGGATGAGTGTGGTTCTGCTACAGGTTTCTTCACGCGAGGTTTGTCGGTGGGATTTTACGGTTTTCTGGGCTGAGATTTGGAGGTTGGGAATGAAGTTCTGTTGGTAGCTTGATGATGAAGTGGAAGGAACACAAGGTGGAGAGTGAAGTTTGAGGTATAGAATGTTGGTTATTGCGGTTTACAGTTGATGAAGGTTTTTTTTTGTGTTTACGGTTGATGAAGGTTAAGTGAATAGAAGCTGAAGAGTGTGAGGTTTTGGAGTTCGAGATGAGGTTTTGAAGTTTGTTATTGAAGGTGTTTCACAGAAGATGATGATGTTTGAGTATTTGTTTCAGTTGATGAAGGTGGAAGAAGATGTTTGAAGTTGGAGTTGAAGAAGTTGAATGGTGGTTCGAAGCATGTAGAGATGTTGGTTATCCTGGTGTATCATGACAAGTCTTGGTTTTTTTATGGTCAAAGTGTTGGAGCGTTTCATTGTTTTTTTCTTTTGAGGTGTTTCAGTAGTGTATTGGTTTTGAAGGAGAAAAAGGATGATGTTTGCTGCATTTGGGATATCGCACAAATTATGCAGGTACCTTTGGCAATTGTGAGGTGTGTTTTTTTTAGATTTGCTGTTGTTTCGCTTTTCTTGGCTCGAATAATAGTTTCATCTATTCTCTTTCAGACGCACTCCTCTTTTGTTCATGGAAAGTCCGTAACCAACCGAATATGCATGCAGCTCTTGAAGTCATGATTTGTTCTTTTTCGTCCTTTGGCAGATTTGAATTTTAAAGCGTTAGCTGCTGCCGGTGCAAGCTTGTTTCGTTCTTACTGAACTGATGACCCTTCTCACAATGTCCCTTTTGATTTAAAAGCTATGCCGTAAACTTTGTCTCAATTGGTTTGATACAGGTCACTTGAACAAGAATGACGGTGTTGCAACATTAGAGACACGGTAATTCAGACCCTGAGCCACTGCCATCCATACATTTAAGTGAATTGGTTCAATATGTTGGGAAAAGAGGCCAGTACAGGTGACAAGATCCTCCAGCGAATCACTTGAAGAACAAATTAATTTGAAATATTCAGACATCCCTTGTGAAATACGGTCTGATTGCTGGGACTTTAATGTTAACTGAACCATCATTTGGAAGTAAAATACTACCAAATACCAATGCTGAAACCTGGTCCATATAAGAAATACAGTTGAAAGTCAAAAACTTTAGGTGCTTGTTATGATCAATTGATTGTATGTCGTTCATGTACTTTATGTCTAAAGAAATCTTGTACTTTTTGTGATAGCTTCTATAAGCTGAATGGAAATATAATACAAATCATATTTTTCACTTCCATCTGAGTACAAATCTTCACATACTTTTTTTCCAGAAATGTTAGTAACATGTCCAAACACCCTATCTCACCATCATAATTGGTAGATGGACTTTCCAAGTCCAGTCGGACTTCTTTCAGAATATATATAAATGAATTTAAGGCATCATCATAAACATGACTTCTATGATCACAAGTGACTGTTGTCCCCGATGCTTGACGAATGAGTGCAAAAATCATACTCAGGTAAAAGTCCAATCGACTGATATCCCATGGCATCCACCTAATTGGGTGTTGCTTCCATGAGCTTTTGCCAGATGAAGAAAGTCCAATTTCTATACTGTTTGTCTCTCTGCACTTTTGTGAAACACTGTCACTGAGCAGCTCAAGACCCAGGTTCCATATCCAGATTGTTTTGTTATCAGGTCCATTCTGAAATACTGCTTTCAGAATAGGCTCTAAAACCATTTTTATCGATGATGGTTCGTTGACAGATGCATCAAGCTTATGTAACAAATTACACCACGTGTTCAAGCAAGATGAATGAACTGATATGTCACATTTACTTGAGGTGATGCCAATCAGTAGAGTCATTATGCGCTTTATGATTTTGTAAATCCCATATACTATGACCATGCCACGACCCTTTAAAATGAAATGAACTATGTATTAAACAAATTGACTCTAGAAAACTGGCTTATTTGATCATAACTTGATGTTTGAACGCTTAAATCCAAACTTGCTACTAATTGACATAGCTTGAAACTCTTAACTGGTATAAGTATGGCCGGAGAGTGAATTGACTATATCTTGGAAACATGAATGATCATAATTTGATCCCACTGAAACAAGACTTGCAATTTGTGAACTAAATCTAAGTTTGTCACAAACTAATTTAGAATCCAAATATAGCTTGACGCTATTGTATCATGTCTGTCTGATCGTGAGAACGAGGACACTCATGAGCTTGGGTATAAGGGGCTGAAGACACGCCCTTCCCACATAAATTGCTAGGGATTATAACCACAATGAGTACATACAAAGTCTCTATAAATGAAGTCTTGGAGACTTATGGCCAGAAGTCATGAAGCAGTAAAACATCCATTAAATACCGAAGTAGGACAAATTTGGGGTATGACAGCTAGTAACTGGAAATAATTTGAAGAACTTGTCAAAGTTCAAAGAGTTGATGAAGAAGGAATTTGAAATGTCAGATCTGAGAAAATTGTCATATATTCTAGGCATGGAATTTCAAATTTCGAAGCAAGGTATGGTGCTACATCAAATAAATTATGTCAAGGAGATACTTAAGAAATTCAAGATGGATAATTCGACTCCTGTATATCTTCGTCTGTTGAACCAAACTTGAAGTTGGAGAATCATGGAGAGGAAGAAAAAGTAGATGCAACTTTGTTCAAACAAGTGGTCGGATCACTGAGATATGTGCGCAACAGTCGACCTGATATATGTTTCTCAGTCGGATTAGTGAGCAGATACATGAGTGAACCAAGGGTGTCACACATGAAGGCTACAAGAAGAATCCTGATATACTTAAAAAGATCATCAAACTATGAAATTCTATTTTGCCGAGACTCTGAAATCAAAGAAGCTATGGTTACTTGCTATTCAAACGTTGATTGATGTGGAGATAAGAAAGATTGAAGAAGCACTACTGGACATTTCGTTCAAGTATTTGGTGCCCCAATCTCGTGATGCTCGTGAAAGTAACTTGTGGTGGCATTGCCATCGTGTGAGGCTAAATATATAGCAAGATCTTATGTTATGTGTGAAGCAATTTAGATCGAATATGTGCTTGAAGAAATGGAGGTCGAAGTGAATAAACCTATGGTAGTGCAGATCGACAACAAATCAACCATAAATCTGGCGAAGAATCTAGTTTTGCATGGAAGAAGTAAGCACATCGAAGCTAGATTTCACTTTTTAAGGGAGAAGGTGAATCGAGGTGAACTTGAAGTAAGGTATTACTCAAGTGAAGCACAATTGGCCGACATTTCCACCAAAGAATTGAATATCGACATGTTGCTAACTTTTAGAAAGAAATTAGAAATAGTTCAGATTGACAATGATTAATGTGTTTCGACAACTCAGATTATAAGGGGGTATGTTGAGATATTAGATATAATCTGAATTGAATCATGTCGCCCAAGCTCAAAGCTAATTAGGCTTTCGATTTTGTTACTAAATTTTTTATTTGTTGCTTAGTAGTCAAGTCACTTAGGTGTATATAAATACACACTTTGTAATTCAGTTTTATAATTATCATTCATTCAATAATATCAATTCTTATTTTCTTATTCTCTCTTTCTCTCCTCACTAAAAGTGCCTCACGCACTAACATATTGTACCAGAGATGTATCTCTATAAAAAATGTATTGTACTGGAGATGCATCTATGTTTATTTTACATAGATATATCTGCGTAACCTATCAGAATAAAACTCCTCATGTTATATTTTATTTATGTGTATTCAGACGCAGATTCAAACTATACAATCAAATTCTACTTCAACCAAATGCTATCAAATGCTAACAAGTGTCAAATTCATATTTGATACTTTTTCAACTTACACTTACAAAAGATTAAAATAGTAGAAACCTAATCTTCCAATTAATTCACCTTACTTCAACCAAATGCTACCAAGTGTCAAGTTCTTATTTGATACTTTTTCAACTTTCACTTTTTCCTCCACTTTTCACTCTTTCACTCATCATCTCATTCTTTTTTCTCATTTCATTTTATTATTTTATCTTTTCTACCTAATTATTTTATCTTCTCCTAATTACTTTTAATATATTAAATTTTTTAAATATAATATATGATTATCATATTAAATGTTTATTGGTGTATGAATGTATATAATCTTGACATTTAGTTTTGTTTTAAGATAAACTTAATTAATTTTATTTATTAATTATTACTTAAAATATTAATTAATTATTTTTAAAATTTTAATAAAATTAAGTATTTATTTTATGAAATTAGATAATACTTAATAGCCATACACAATTGACTTTCCATCTAATAGATCATTATAAAAAATATCGGTACTATTTTAATTAATATTTTTCATTATTTAAAATACTAAATTCTTATTTTTAAAAGTCAAAATATCTCATTTTTTCAAAAATCACCATCAACAAAATACTTATTTTGTTTTAATTAATAATTATCTTTACATAGGCACAAAATTCTTATTTTTATTTGTTAAGATTTCTTTTTTTTACGGGTCTTTATCAGCAAAATATCAATTTTATTTTAATTAAAATTTATCTTTATTTGAGGCACGAAATTCTTATTTTCATGTCAAAATATCTTTTTTTTCTCACAAGTCACTATCAACAAAATATCTGTTTTATTTTAATTAATAATTTTCTTTATTTGTGGCACAAAGTTCTTATTTTCATATGACAAAATTTTTCATTTTCTCACAGACCACTATCGACAAAATACCTATTTTATTTTAATTCAAAATTACATTTATTTGAGGCCCAAAATTCATATTTTCAAATGTCAAAATTTATTTTTTTTCTCACTCGTCATTGTAAGTAAAAGGGTCATGCTAACCAGTGCCCTGTGTGCACTAGTTTAAGAATTTCAATTAAAAAAAAATTCAATTAAAAAAAAAGTTATGTTTAGTTCATTAAATACACACAATATTCTTTAAAAAAGTTGATTATTTTTATTTTTAGTGCATTGAATACATTTATATTTTAAAAAAAAACATGTCCTTTTATTCTCTTAAATAATATTCTACTTATCATTTTAATCTCTTAATTAGTGACCCAGGGGCACACATTAGCATTTCCTTAAGTAAAATACCTAATTTATTTTAATTAATAATTGTTTTTATTGGAGACACAAAATTCTTATTTTTAAATGTCAAAATTCTTATTTTTTTTCTTTCTCCTTTTCATGAGCCTGTTTTTCTTCTTCTTTTGTATGATTATTTAATACAATTGAGTTTATATTATCATTATTTTTTTATAATTAAAAAACTCATTTTAAATTTAAATAAAATTTATTTACACGTGTGTCGCACATGCATTTTTCTAATTGATAAAAAAATTAATGTTATTTCAACAATCCATGATTTACGGTGATGTGTCTCTAAATCAATAAAACTAAATCAATGATATTTTTATTTTAATTTAATTTAATAATTTTCCCAAATACTTAAAACAATTCTTCATTACTTTCTGTGATTTTATAAATTTAATTTTGTATATTGGTTAAATATAATATAGTAACAAAATTTAGAGTCATTTATTAATGTACCTTGTATGTTTCTTAGCCATCATGCAAAAACATTTAAATGGATTTAGGTTTTGAAGATGTATATCTGAACGCATTAAATTTTGGTTGAACGTTAGAATATTCTGAAAATACATCTCCGTAACAATTTAACAAATACCATCGATCACATTCAAAAGACATTATACAAGTGTATTGTACCAGAGATGCATCTCTATTAAGTGCATTGTATTGGAGATGCGTCTATGTTTATTTTATAGAGATGTATCTCCGTAACCTATCAAAATAGAACTCCTAGTCTTATATTTTTTTTATGTGTATTTAGATGCAAATTCAAATTATACAATCAAATTGCTACTTCAACCAAATGCTACCAAGTGTCAAATTTCTATTTGATACTTTTTCAACTTACACTTACAAAAGGTTAAAATACTAAAAATCTAATCTTTCAATTAACTCACCTTACTTCAACCAAATGCTATCAACTGCCAAGTTCATATTTGATTTTTTTTCTTCTTCTCCACTTTTCACTCTTTCACTCATCCTCTCATTCTTTTTTCTCTTTTCATTTTATTATTTTATCCCTTATAACTATTTATTTTATCTTCTCCTAATTATTTTTAATATTTTAAAATGTTTAACTATAATATATGATTATCATATAAAATATTTATTGGTGAATGAATGTATATAATGTTGACATTTAGTTTTGTTTTTAAGATAAATTTAATTGATTTTATTTATAATATTAATTAATCTATTTTTAAATTTTAATAAAATTAAAAATTTATTTTATAAAATTAGATAATACTTAATAGTCATACACATAATTAACTTTCCATCTAATGGATCATTATAAAAAAAAATCATCTATTATATTTTAATAATAATTTTTATCATTTCAAATACAAAATTCTTATTTTTTAATTGTAAAATTTCTCATTTTTTCATAGAGTACTATCAACAAAATACTTATTTTGTTTTAACTAATAATTATTTTCACAGAGACACGCAACTTTTATTTTTAAATGTTAATTTTTTTTACGGGTCACTATCAACAAATTATCTATTTTATTTTAATTAATAATTATCTTTATTTGAGACACAAAATTCTTATTTTCATATGTCAAAATTTCTCTTTTTCTCACTAGTCACTATCAACAAAATATCTATTTTATTTTAATTAATAATTATCTCTATTTAAGGCACAAAATTCTTATTTTCATATGTCAAAATTTTTCTTTTTCTCACGGGCTACTATCAAAATACATATTTTATTTTAATTCACAGTTGTCTTTATTTGAGACACAAAATTCGTATTTTCAAATGTCAAAATTTCTCTTTTTCTTACTGGCCATTATAAGTAAAATACCTAATTTATTTTAATTAACAATTGTCTTTATTTGAGACACAAAATTTTTATTTTCAAATATCAAATTTTTTTTTTGTCTTTCTCCATTTCACGAGCCTTTTTTATTCTTCTTTTGTATGATTATTTAACCCAAATGATTTATATTATATTATTATTCATTTTATAATTAAAAAACTCATTTTAAATTTATATGTATATTTAAGTAAAATTTATTTACACGTGTGTCGTGCAAGTATTTTTCTAGTTGATAAAAAAATTAATGTTATTTCAAAAATCCATGATTTTGCTATGATGTGTCTCTAAATCTATAAAACCCAATCAATGATATTTTTACTTTAATTAAATTCAATAATTTTCCTAAATACTTAAAAACAATTCTTCATTACTTTCTCTGGTTTTATAAATTTAATCTTGTATATCAATTAAATATAATACAATAACAAAATTTAAGGTCATTTCTTAATGCACCCTATATGTTTCTTAGCCACCGTATAAAAATATTTAAATTGTCTTAAATTTCGGAGATGTGTCTCTGAACGCATCAAATTCTAATTGGCGTTAGAATATTATGGAGATGCATTTCAGTAACAATTTAACACATATCATGTATCACATTTAGAAAATATTATACAAGTGTATTGTACCGTAGATGCATCTCTGTTTATTTTACAGAGATGTATCTTCGTGACCTCTCAGAATAAAACTCCTCATATTATATTTTATTTATGTGTATTCCGATACAAATTCAAACTATACAATTAAATGTTACTCCAACCAAGTTCTATCAAATACTACCAAGTGTCAAATTCATATTTGATACTTTTCAACTTACACTTACAAAAGGTTAAAATAGTATAAACATAATTTTTCAATTAATTCACCTTACTTCAATCAAATGCTACTAAGTGTCAAGTTCCTATTTGATACTTTTTCAACTTTATTTTTTCTCTACTTTTCACTCTTTCACTTATTATCTCATAATTCTTTCTCTTTTCATTTTATTATTTTATCTTTTCTATCTAATTATTTTATCTTCTCTTAGTTATTTTTAATAATTAAAATGTTTAATTATAATATATTATTATCATATTAAATATTTATTGGTGTATGAATATAGATATAATATTGACATTTAGTTTTGTTTTTAAGATAAATTTAATTAATTTTATTTACTAACTATTATTTAAAATATTAATTAATCTATTTTTAAACTTTAATAAAATTAAAAATTTATTTGTAAAATTAGATAATACTTAATAGTGATACACACAATTAGTTTTCCATCTAATAGATCATTATAAGAAAATATCTGTTCTATTTTAATTATTAATTTTCATTATTTAAAATACAAAATTCTTATTTTTAAATGTCCAAGTTTCTCATTTTTTCACATATCACTATCAACAAAATACTTATTTTGTTTTAATTAATAATCATCTTCACAGAGACACAAAATTCTTTTTTTTTAAATGTTACAATTTCTTATTTTTTTACGGGTCATTATCAACAAAATATATATTTTATTTTAATTAAAAAATTTCTTAATTTTAAGGCACAAAATTCTTATTTTCATATGTCAAAACTTCTTCTTTTCTCATATCACACCTATTAGGGAAGATACCTCTATCAATTCTTGTCTGTACAATCCCCATTATGCAATAACATCTAGGAAAGATATCTTCAGCATGATCTTATTGCACCTGCTCCTCCTCTAATATCTCCGGATAATCTGACAAAGGCGGATCTCCTGGAGCAGCATGCACCATGTACGAATGTGACACCCTGAAGAACCATCTAATATACCTGTTGACATATCTCCATTCGCTCACAACAATGGTATTTTGTGTTTCCTCCAATACCATATGGCTTTCATAATCATCAAACATGTTATCTATCTGTCTACGTGTCAAAGTAAGAGGAGCAGATACAACAGGGTGTTTGGGAATGCTCTGAGTGTATTCGAACTTCTGCGTGACGGGCTCAAACAAATGAGGAGCATTGAGACACGATGTGCAGTCCAAGCATCCAGAGTATAACACTATCTTATCAAATGGTTGCGTCTTACGGTGATCAACATAGTTGTTGAAGTGTATTTCCTCGTCAACTAAACGGTCAAGATACACTCTGAAAAGCTCAGTCGCATGGTTCCCTTTGAGCGGGGAAAAAGAAGTAGCAGGAGGCATATCCTTAAAGTAAGTCGGTACACTCGCCCAGCCGGAGATGAGCGGAAGTGCTGGAGGATCCAAGCTTGAAATTAAAAGTTTGGAACACATGAATCATCAGTAGTGGCTTTGCAAAGATGAAATGAAAATCACAAAGAAACATTAAAAGACCAAAAATATTACAGTTAGTAGTATGATGCTGCTCGTGACCTACTTCGTCTTCCACATACAACCCTCTGATAACTTCGAGTACATGTAGACCATACAAGCGGCTCCCCAGTTGTACTCATCAATCTGCTTAACATCCTCGAAGTGTCGTAGGTAGACGACATCTGTATAAGTGTCACTCTTGTCCATAAAAATCGTAGTGCCAATCAAATATAGCGTGTATGCTCTCATAACATCTGATATATGGAGGGCCACCTGTTCATCATCACTTATAGCCTACTATGCTCTCAGGATCTCATCTCTATATAACTTTTTCATGTAGTTAAATCTAGCATGAGCACTCCTGGTTCTATGCAACTCCTCTTTCTCCTCCACTGGGTTAGTTCACATATAATCTACCATCATCTCCAATGCCTCATCTGTGATAATCCTCCCATGATCTAAAAGTCTCGCCCTGATCAAAAGATGTAGCAAACATGAGATATTTTCGAGTGTAATAAATATCTCATCATGCGGGAGATGAAATGACGAGGTCTCTGAGTGTTATCTCCCCACGAACGCATCAAGCATCCCACGGTTGCTCGTAGTATAACCGGTAATGCACAAGTCCTTTAGGCCAGATAAGGACAAAACTCTCTAAAACCAATCCTCATTCGACTGAGGCAAGTCAGTAATCTTCCGTTTGTGGTTAATAAACTTCTGCATATCACATTCCTGAAAAAATAAAAATCAATGTCAGAAATTTTTCAATTAAAATTAAGGTAAATAAAAGAGAATGAATCCAACTAATGATATAGAGGCAGTAGTGATAAATCTACAGGGCCTCCTCCAAATGCCTCTGACTCAACATCCACAACAGTTTCATCCTTCGGAGGTTGCACAGGATCAACAACATCATCATTAGGAGGTGGTACTGGCTCAAAAGCACCTATAATATCAGCAGTAGGAGGTGGCAGTGGTGACCTGGGGACCTCAGGCGCCTGAATAGGAGAAACCTAGAGCATGTGGGAGGATGGAGGGAGTGATGTGTCGATAGGTGAACTATGTCGGAAAAAAGAAGATGGAGAAACATGAGCCTCAAAAGTAGATGGCTCAGCATGGCTAGATGGACCAGGAGCCTCCAAAACTTGTTGACTATTCTTCTGCCGCACTGATGCATAGTGTGTAACCCTCCCGTGCTTTAGTCTATCATGTCTATTAGCCATTATGTCTGCAAGTTAAAGTAAAGCAGATAATTAGTGCAAGCAAACAACATCACAAGCAAGAAAATAAAAAAAAATTGAGAAAATTCTAGAGATGCATCTTCGATTACTTGAAAACTAAAACGTTGAAATTTTTTGGAGATGCACGTCTCTGAAATTTTTTACAACTCAGCAGCTGCGTCAATGGCGGCAATGCAGACAAAGAAACACAAAAAATATTGCATTGATCATCATTTTGAGTCAATTATCATGTTTTACACATTTCCAGAATTAATGATTAAGGTGAGAAATGAGTAAATCTATAATATTTTTAGTAAATATTAGATAAATTAATGATTACATTGGTGCAGTAAATATTGGATAAATTGATGATCAATGTAATATTACACATTTAACAAAAATATTGCATTGATCATCATTTTCAGTCAATCATCCAATATTTACTCATTTATCACCTTAATCATCAATTTATACTCATTTACACAAAAACAAAAAAAAACTATTCAAAAAATGAAAAATATAAAAAAAAAACTTACAAATTTTCACTTTGCTTCAGTGTTAGATGATGTTTCTAATGTTGGTTGAAGTTCCTTTGACCTTGGTTGCTTGCTTTTGGATTTGGTGATGAAAAAAATTGAGAGAGTTTGAAGAGGTTTTGAGAAATGAGGAAGGAGAAGGGTTCTTGCACGATTTAAGTTCCAAAATATTATGAGATGCATCTCTAAAACATTTTTGAAAATATATCTCTGAAATATTTTAATATAAATTGATAACTAAGTGAGTTCGGAGATGCATCTCCAAAATCTAAAAACATTTAACTATTTTCGCGTGGTGACTACAAACATAAAAGATGCATTAAGAAATTCCCAAATTCAAACACCAACAATCAAGCGTTATTTGTGTCCAAAATAATTTGAAGTTTTGTTTGGTTCAACTTTGAAATAAAAATTTGTTTTATTCAATAAAAATTATAAGTGAATTGGTTTGAATGACTTGTAAATAATTTAACGCAATTTATTTAAATATTTAATTTATAATGGTAAGACAATTTATTAGTATTAATATCATAAAAGTATAATAGCGTAACTGATTTTATTTAAATTAGATTGAAATCTGCACGATGTGCAGTTGTTTTGTTAAATGTTTTTATAGTATTATAAATATATACTATAAAATCTTAATAAACATTAAATATATACATACTTAATAAATTTCACTTTTTCTTTTACTTCTATAGAAATATAATTATATTTCAATAGAATGAGTATATTAATCACATATTTTTATAGTAAGTGAATGGTTAATTATCAAAACCTAAAGTTTAATATTGAAATGTTATGCGTATAATTAATTATCGTAGATTAATCAAGAAACTAATATTTTGTACACTTATTTAAAAACTTACTCTTCTTACTTCCACAATAGTTATTTCGTACTTATACAAAATTTAAAGCTTGATAAATACATGAAAATCAACTAACTATATTTATTTGAAGAAGTTACTTGACTTATATTATATAAAAATAAAAATAAAAATTAGGAGTATAACTATTACCTCTTAAATGCATTAATAATTATAAGTTTGAAGAATTTATTTTTTTAATATAGGTTTGAAAACACAAATCATAATTTGTTTTTATTTTTTTCAAATCTCTAATTTGATCAATAAGATTGATAAGATGAATTTAATTAGTGAAAATACAATGATTAAAAAAAGTTGGATATGATAATATTGATAGCTCAATAATGGTTGAAATTGTAAAATTTTCAATGATGATGGAGACCGGCAAGATTATTGATTTAGTTATATTATGATGAATATTGATTTAATAAACTGAAAGATTGACGACAGTTAATGAAATTTAATAATTAAAATAATAAAAAAAATTTAGAGAGAAATATAAACGGTGTGGTGTACATAAAAACATATTATTATTGTGAATGTAATTGAAAAGTGAGAGAATGAATTGTTATTTTTTATGGGTGTCACATCAAAATTTAATTGAGGTGGCATAAAAGTGATGAGTTATAAATTAAATATTTTATGTCTTAGATTTAATATATTATAATAGATAATAAATTATAATATAATATACTAAAAATAAAAAACTATAGAATGAAAGTCCTCTTATGTTTAAAATAATGTTTAAAAATCAAATCGAATTAATCGGTTCAACCGCTTGGTATTTAGAACTAGAGCTGAATCTGTTTCAATTAACGTCTTCAAACTGCTAATTGGTCAAAGCCGAAATAAAACTGAAAAAACTAAATTTGAATCTTTCAAAACCGTTCAAACTAAAGAACCAGAGTTAGGGATGGAAATAGGCTGGACTGAAATAGGATTTGCCAAGCCTAAATCTGACCTGCTAATAAAGTAAAAGTCTAAGTCTGACTATGGGCTATCAAAGACTCATTTTTTGGTCTAAGACTGGTCTTTTTGAAGGCCAGATTAACCACTTAACCTACTTAAAAAGCTTATATCATTTGAACATATGTAAATAAACAATTCAACTAATGTTTAAATATACTAGAAAATCAAAAGTACAATGAGACTAAATGTTTGTTTATATATACTTATTTGAACTTACATAGAAGTATAAGTTTTATGAGATTATTTGTTTAGAAGAACTTGTGAAAACAACTAATGACATTATTCATTAAAATTTTCAACTTATTTTACAAGTTCGGCAACATAACTAAACTTTATTTTTGCATTTTAATATAAAATACAAAATAAAATATAAAAAATATTTTTTTTAAATATTTATTAAAATAGGGCAGCCTAATAGGCTTAATAGACTTTTTTTATGGCTTGTGGCCTGACCTATTTAACTAAATTGGCTTATAAAAAAGCCTATGTCTTTTTTACTTAAAAAAAGTTTGGCCTGACCTTGGCTTGTGTAGGCTAGGTCACAGGCCCCTGTTAGAGAGTCTGGCCTATTTCTACTTCTAATTTGAACCGGTTTTGTAAAACCGTCTGGTTCAAAATAATGCATCAAATCAATCATTTTTTTTCTTGAAAAAATTGAATATGTAAATATCAAAATTTAAAATATTCCTCAATTACAAAAAAAGATCTCCTTGTTTGTCGTCGTTCAATTCAAATTTGCTTATTGATGTTCAATTAAGTATGTTGCATTATTTATTTTTGTAATTCTATCTTATTCAAATTATGTATTTTTAATTATTTGAAATTTATTTTAATTATTGTGTCCTATCATTTTAATTTTGGTTTGAATTATTTTAATTTAATTTATTTTAATTTTTTAAAATTTTAAATTATTATTAAATGAAGGTTGAAATTAAATGTGCAACTATGTTGTATTATTATATGTATTACTGATATTGTTGTATTGAATTTGTAATAGATTTTTGAAATATTTATTTTATTAAGTTGTGAATGTATGATTTTGTGTGACATATTTATAAAATTTAGTTTCGTATTATCTTCTTATTTAATAAATAGTTCGACCGTGAAATTAACTAGTTAAACTAATTAAACCTCAACCCGAATGTTTCAACGATTCAATCTTCGGTCTAATTTTTAAAATATTAGTTTAAAAAAAAAATATCAAAAGCTTAGTTTAGATTATATTAAACTAAGGGTTGCTTATTACATCTTTAGTGATTCTTTCAAACTCTATGAACTTTCGAAATTGTAACAAGTCTTGAATTATGAAAAGAATAATAATGTTCGCACATTATCTTAAAAGATAAGAAAGCATTTGAAAAATAAAAGGTATGTAAAACAATAAAATTGGGACAAAAGTATTTGTAAAAAGAAGGAAAAAAAAACTAAGTATAATACAAATTGATGAACAAAATGAAAAAAAAGTCTAAATAATAAATAAATCATCAAAAGAAAGTTGTATATGCTCTCTTATCCTATAAACTATAGGCCCTTTAGAATAAAAAATAATATTTTTAGAAAGTCAAACCACTTTACAATTTAAATAAAAATTTTAGTGATCCATGACTAAATGCATATGATGTGGTATTCTTTAAATGATATACAAAGTTGTTTTGTAGTTTATCCAATTGTCTAACGGTGGGGGATACACAACCTAAGGAGTGACACACAAATGAGAAATATCACTACTAGAAAAAAGACATTTGGAAAAATGATTTTACATCGAGTATTCACACGAAGTAATGTAAAATGTGAAATTATAAACACGGTGACATCGTAAATGATAAACAAAATTTTATTAGATCTTTTACATCAGGCCAATTATTCCACCGATGTAAAAAAAGTTAGGGTTTGTATATTATAAACACGGTGGCAGTATCATAAATAATTGGAAAAAAAATTATTAAATGGGATTTTACATCGGTTATGAGATCCACCGATTTAAAAAGTTTACAAAATAAATCAATAAATGGGTTTTTAAATCAGTTATGTTTCCAACCGTTTTAAAAAGTGATATTAAAAAATTATTATATGAGATTTTAAATCGGTTTTGGTTCCAACCGATTTAAAAAGTAATATTAAAAAAAATTAAAAAAATGGATTTTAAATCGATTATGTTTTCCACTGATTTAAAAAGGGGAAAAATGTGCATTATGATATTAAATCGGTTTCAATTTCAACCGATTTAAAAACCCACCCTAAACAAAAAAAAAGGTTTCGCTCACCAAACATTCCAAGCATTCCTTTCAAACCCTAAAATCATTTCTCCCTCCGCCGCTAACGAAGTCGTCCTCCCTGCGCCCTACGACCGTTCGCCCACGACGCCCCTCCCTCTGTGCCTTCGTCTACCACATGAAAGCTCCCTCCCTCCGCGCCGTCGTCACCACGAAGATGAAGGTGAGATAATACTTAGAAGGGGGGGTTGAATAAGTATGAAAGATTAAGACTTAAAAAATAATCACACAATTATTTTTATCCTGGTTCGTTTAAACAACTACTCCAGTCCACCCTTCCTAGAGTGATTTGCCTTTCTCAACAAGGACTTAATCCACTATTAAATCAAACTGATTACAATAGTAACACCTAAGAACAATTGTTCTTAGTCTTCTCAAGAGCTACTGATTCCAACTGAATCCTCTTAAGGAATAACCTTTACAATCAATGTAAATTAAATACAAGAGTATTAATGCTTCTATAAAGCTTTTATCACAACAGTGATTTTTCTCTTAAGTTTAAGTACAAAAGATTCTAAGAAGAATATGATATAATGAGAGCTTAGAATAATATGATTTCTTTTTAGCAAATTGTGTAACTGAAGAATGTGGTGGAGTTCTCCTTTTATAGGCAGCTGATCCAAGGATGCTGAGCGTTGAAAAGAGAGTCCCAAAAAGGTCTGAGCCTTTTTGTCTTCACATCAAGTGACCTTTCCTAGAAGTAGATAGCACAGAAAAATCCTTTTTGTCTGTGTAAGTGTGTCTAGCACAAATGAGGAAAGAGACGTTGATTTACTCCAACGGATATATTCTTGAATATTTCTTCTTCAGTTTTCAGCAAGTTCTTCAGAGTCTGAATGGATCAGAGTCTTCTAATGATATCCAGAACTTTGTTGTATCAGAGTTTTCTGCAGCATGTGTGCTTTCAGCGTGTTGATCATTAGAGCATATTTGTCACAGAACTTCAGTACTTGGCAGCGTTGGTACTTTCAGAAACTTCTGTAGAAATATGCTTTGAGAAACTCTTCAAACAATATTCTTCTATGCTTCAGATGCTTCAGCTTCAGATGCTTCTGACTCAGAATGTTCTGGAGCTTCTTGCTTCAGATCCTTCTGGAGACTACGCTCAGGATCTTCTGTAAAGAGCAATCAGATTCTTCTGTAAGATGCATCTGACGCTTCCGAGTCAGGATAACTTCTTGTATTCAAAACAGATTTGCTTCTAGAGAGTTAATTTCATTTCAACCTGCAGTAAAACTCTCAAACAAATTTTATAGTATATAATTCTTAAATATAAAATTTCCTAACAGTTATCATCAAAACAAAGAGTTATTATTAAGAACCAATCTGTGTTCTAACAATCTCCCCCTTTTTGATGATGACAAAAAGTATCAGAAATTTTATTTAATTGAACATAAAGAATTATAACTCCCCCTGAGATGATGAATCTCCCCCTGAGTTAAATATGAAAAAGGAATAGAAATTTCCCTTTTGTCTTGATTAATCTTCAGAGTTAGATCTTGTTTGTTCTTATAACATTTTAGGGTCAGAATGTCTTGCAGATATAAGATTCAGAGTTTGATAAAAGACAAATGATCTGAGAGATTCAGAGTTTCTTTTATAGAGTGTTCTTATCAAATGTTCTGAAATAGTCAAGTTAAATGTTAGATAGAATAGATATGTCTGAAGATTCATTCTGGTGAAGTTATATTAAACAGTTCAGATCTATATTTTCTCCCCCTTTTTTGTCATAAGCAAAAAGTAAAAACTGTTAAAGACAAATAAAAGGAACAATAAATAAGATAATTCAATGGAGAAAAACTGATTCATTCAAAATAACAGAGCAAGAGTACATAGGTAAGCATCAGAAGACATAGCAATAAAGTTCAGATGCAAACAACAGATGCAAAAACATTAGAATGGAAAAAAAAATCTAAGAGTGTTTGGACAAAAGCATCTTCAATAGATCTGTAATCTCAGAGGAGGATTGCTCTTGCTTGGACATCCACTTAGTCATAGTTTCATTCTTCTCATCTTGCTTTGACATCCATTATGTCATATCCTCAGACTTCTTGTCCTGCTTAGCCATCCAAGATTTTATCTCTGACTGTCCAGCCTCCAGAGCAGCAATCTTGTCTCCAAAGTCTGGATGTTCTGACTTTATCTCAGATGAAGAAGTTGGAGGTTCTGTAGCCTGAACAGAGTCAATTGCCATTGGTTCTGTAGATCCTGAAGAGGGTTCTACCAGAGTCATAGTCAATGCATTAGCAGTAGATTCTGTTGGAGGTGGAGGAGCATCTAAACGAAGCAGAGGTTCAGTTTTGTTGACAGTCCAGAATAGAGTCCTTTCAGCTCTGAGCTTTGCATCATCAGAACAGACGTTCTTCAGATTTGAAGCTACAGTGTTAAATCTGTTTATGAATCCTTTCCAGATGATGTCAGATTCATTTGCATCCATTGTTTCAGAGCATTTCTTCTGAACAGTACCTAAAGACATCTGTATTTCTTGCAAAAATGTTTGAAATAAATTATCAATATTAAGTCTGGGATGTGGTTTAAGCAAGGTTTCCAGAGTTATATGTTTAGGTTTGGGAGTTGGTGGAAGAAGTGATTTTGGGATGGAAATCAGAGGAGGGGGATAATATGGAATGAAAGGAATTTCTGGTTTTTGAGGTAGGGATCTGTTTAAAGCATTAAGCAAATGAGGTTTTGATCTTGTGCATGGGCAAACATCATCAAAGGGTTCATTAGAGTATGGTATGAAAGCAGATTTTGGATGTTCAGCAGATGCAACTGTGTTATCAGATGCAAGTTGCAGAGCTGAAACAACAGCTTTACCAGAGGTTGCAGATATAGTTGCTAAGGATCCTACATTGTTCATAGATTGAATATATGACAAAATCACAGATGGAAGAGCCTGTCTGAGTTTTGGTTTCAGAGGATAGAGGGGTTCAGAAGGTTGAACTCTATCATAAAAATCTTTCAGTTTGAAACCATAAGATAGATTATGATAAAGAGAAGAAACTTGGGCACAAGATATACCAGATGATGTTGGATTGGAATTAGGGATTGATAACTCAGATGATGGTGCAGATGGAGGCATAGGATCTGGAATGGGAGTTTTAGAAGGTATGGTAGGTTCAGGTTCAAGTTCAGGTTGGTTCATCTCAGAGTATTTGGATGGAGAGATAAGAAAATCTGGGTGGATTTCTGATTCTGATGAGTTGGAGGATGTTGTAGGTGTACAAGAGGTAGAAGATACTTGAAACACTGTTTTTAGTGGAGTGACATCAAGAACTTCTGTCTCAGGGATATGAGTAGGTTCTGAAGGAATATCAGATTGATGAGATGGTGGTTCTGATGAAACAGGAGCAGAGGTTGCTTTTGTAGGTTCAGAAGTAACAGGTGCAATAGGTTCAGAAGATGGATTATTTGATGGTGGAATGTCAGAGTCTTTTTCTGGTTGAACTTCTTTTGGTTGGTTTTCTGGATGTTCTGAGGTTTGTTGTTGAACAGATGTTTGTTTTTCAGATGGAGGTTGTTCTGATGGTTGATGATCTGTTGGTTGTGGATCTGATGGTTGTTGACGTGGAACAAAGTGTTTGATATGTATTTTGGGTTGAGATGGTTTTGAAACAGAAACTGTTGATTGTTTTTGAGGTGAAACAGAACTGGGGGTAGTAACAGAAGTGGTTTGAGTAACAGGAGGTTTTGGAACAGACTTAATATTAGAATCATTAATTACAAGATTTGCAGAAGGGACAGATGACTTAGTACCTTTTACTTTAATCCTCTTGGCAGGGACAGAGGCAGCTTCTTCAGAATCTTTCCTCTTCAAGATCTTCTTGGGCTTCTCAGCAATCTTAACCTTCTTCTGGACAGGTTCAGATTCTTCTGCAGGCTGAGTCCTTTTCCTCTAAAGTGGTACTTCTTCTTCTTCTCCTGCATCTGGTAGTGGTTGTTTAACAAGCTGAAACACATTGGCTGGAACAGGTATTCCTTCCTTCTTGCATTCTTCTATATACATAAGCACTATATGTCTGGGTTCTTCAGCAAAGAATAGAGGAAAGTCAGCTACAGGAACCCTCTTATTCAATTCAGTCATATTCAGCCTCTTTGGAGCAGCAGTGAGTTCATCAACAATTTTGAGTCTCAGAAGGCTTTTAGCGTTTAGAGGCTTTCCCATAATAAACTCTAATTCCTCTGTAACTCCAGCAGCGTACAGAGCAGTCACTAAACCATTTTCAGTAAGAAGATCTGAGATCAACCTTCCAAAGGGGATCCAAGTCCTGATCTTCTGGCCTTTCTCTTTCACAGATTCTCTAGATGCATTGATATGGTTCCACAGATGCATGAACAGAATATATGGAAGATCTACCTTGGTGCTCTGACTAAGGCAATACATGAAATAAATCTGTTCATTATTGACATAGTCTGGAGAATTGGTTGATTTCCTGCGGTGGATGCATCCCATGAAGATCTTGGCCCAGATCTTGTAATCAGGCTTCAGATCTTTGAATTTTTTTGAAGCTTGACCAGCAGTCATAGCTTCCTCATAAACCTCATCCATGTCCACATGCCCAGCTGGCAAGTGGGAAACACCATCTGGTTCTTCATATCCTATCAGTCTTCTTATCAGATCCTCTGTGATGATAATCTCTTTTCCCAGCACAGAAGATAAGATGAACTTGGGATAAACTGATGCATGAATCCATAATTCTTTCACAAGGAGAGGGTAAACTGGTCCAAACAGCC
This sequence comes from Lathyrus sativus, assembly GCA_963859935.3. Taxonomy (NCBI): domain Eukaryota; kingdom Viridiplantae; phylum Streptophyta; class Magnoliopsida; order Fabales; family Fabaceae; genus Lathyrus; species Lathyrus sativus. The sequence goes on from OZ012740.1 coordinate 121,011,100, forward strand.
TATCAAAGTACTTGACCCATCCTTGAGCTCTAATTATGGAACGAAATTCAAACCCATTATCTGCCAGAGAATCAAACTCAACCATAGATTCACACAGAACTTCTAGTTTATCAACAGGCGTTAGAAGTGTTCTTTTGGGAGGAGAATATGGAGCAACACCCAAGTTTTCAGAAGTCACAGCAGCCATAGTAGATTGGAACTGAGCAGTTGTTGAAGATGAAGAAGCCATTGAAGAATGCTTAGACAAACACTTAGGTTTTGGGTTTTTATGCAGAGAAAATAAGAGATGAAAACGCATGTAATTCTGAGAGAGTGAAAAGTGTGAAAGTGAATACAAGATAAGTATTTATACTAAACACTTAGGCACATCAACAGTCAGAAAAAATGCACGTTTGAACAAGCAATAAATGAAGAGAATAAAAATCATTTCAAAACAATAAATGCTTCTGACAATTTAGGGGGAAAACCAAGATTCTTACTATTCAAACTTCACCTCAAACGTCTCTTCAGTTATGTACACGCCACCTCTTCAGATTTTGTGTGACACGTGTTTACTTGCATGTTGTTCTGAATTCTCTTAAGAAATGAAACGTTAGCCAACGTTCAGATCTTCTAAAGATGGTTAGTTCAGAGTTTCACATCAGAAATATTGATCAGAATAGAATAAATAAACAGAAGAAATACTTCAGAGTATTTAAGCATTTTTGCATCTGTAACAATTTGCTTCTGATAAATATCATTCTGGACAAAAATCCATACCAATATTTTTCAGAATAAAATTGAATCTATCTTCAACAAGGGGTTTTGTAAAAATATCTGCCCATTGATGATCTGTATCAACAAAGGCTAAATTTATGATTCCCTTATGAACATAGTCTCTGATGAAATGATGCTTAATTTCTATATGTTTTGCCTTAGAATGTAAAATGGGATTCTTGGACAAACATATAGCAGAAGTATTATCACAGAAGATAAAAATATTACTCTCAAAAATTTGATAATCTTCTAGTTGACTCTTCATCCAGAGCATCTGCGTACTACATCCAGCAGCAGCAATGTATTCAGCCTCTGTGGTTGAAAGTGCAATTGTGGGTTGCTTCTTGTTGTACCAGGAGATTAGATTTCTTCCTAGAAATTGACAACTTCCAGAAGTACTTTTTCTTTCCACTCTGTCTCCAGCGTAGTCAGCATCACAGAATCCAACTAATTTGAAATCATCAAATTTTCTGTAACACAAACCCACATTAGAAGTACCTTTCAGATACCTTAGAATCCTCTTGACAGCTGTCAAGTGTGATTCTCTAGGATCTGATTGGAATCTAGCACACAGACAAACACTGAACAATATGTCAGGTCTAGAAGCAGTAAGATAAAGAAGAGAGCCAATCATACCTCTGTAGAGCTTTTGGTCTACTTTCTTACTTACCTCTTCTTTGCCAAGTGAGCTAGTAGGATGCATTGGAGTCTTTGCCAGCTTGCTGTCAGACATGTTGAATTTCTTCAGAAGTTCTTTAACATACTTTGTATGATGTATGTAGGTGCACTCTGGAGTTTGATTAACTTGGATTCCTAGAAAGAATCTGAGTTCTCCCATCATGCTCATTTCAAATTCTGCCTGCATACATGTAGCAAACTCCTTTCCAAGCATAATATTTGTTTATCCAAAAATAATATCATCTACATAAATTTGGCAAATTAGAAGATCTTTCTTAATTGTTTTGCAGAATAGAGTTGTATCCACTTTGCCTCTGATGAAATTCTTCTCCAGAAGAAAATTGCTCAATCTCTCATACCAAGCTCTGGGAGCTTGTTTTAATCCATATAGAGATTTCTTTAATTTGAAAACATGATCTAGAAATTTTTTATTTTCAAAACCAGGAGGTTGGTGGACATAAACTTCTTCTTCTATAATACCATTAAGAAATGCACTTTTAACATCCATCTGATACAGAGTGATGTTATTTTGTGCAGCAAAGGAAATAAGAAGGCGTATAGATTCTAACCTTGCCACTAGAGCATATGTTTCAGTGTAATCAATACCTTCTTGCTGACTGTACCCTTGAGCAACCAGCCTTGCCTTATTCCTCTCAACTTCTCCTTTCTCATTTAGCTTATTTCTGAAGACCCATTTTGTACCAATTATATTGAATCCTTGAGGTCTTTGAACTAGATCCCATACATCATTTCTGCTGAATTGATTTAGCTCTTCTTGCATGGCAATAATCCAATCATTGTCTTGCAGAGCTTCTTCTACAGAAGATGGTTCAATTTCTGACACTAGTCCAAATAGTGATGCTTCAGATGATCTTAGAAAGGATCTTGTTCTGATGGGATCATCCTTCTTTCCAATAATGACATCCTCTGGATGAGAAGCTTTAATTCTGGATGATGATCCTCTGATAGTCGACTCTTCAGAAATGTTTAGATTATTCATCTGAGAAGTTAAGGGAGTAGCATCTGGAGTTGCTTCTGGTTCCTTCACTTGAATTTGGTCTGCTTCTGGAGCTTCAGAGTCAATAAAGACTACTTCCCTATCTGCAGAGTTATCAACCTGTTTTGGCTTTTCAGAGCCAAGCTTATCATCAAATCTGACATGAATGGATTCTTCCATAATCTGTGTCTCAGTGTTGTATACTCTGTAGCCTTTAGAGCGTTCAGAATATCCAAGCATGAAACACTTTTGTGCTTTGGAATCAAACTTGCTCAGATTTTCCTTAGTGTTTAACATATAGCAAATACATCCAAAAGGATGAAAATATGAAATGTTGGGCTTTTTGTTCTTCCACAGTTCATAAGGAGTCTTCTTCAGAAGAGGTCTAACAGACACTCTGTTCTGAATGTAGCATGCTGTATTGATTGCTTCTGCCCAAAAATGTTTTGCCAGATTTGTCTCATTGATCATGGTTCTGGCCATTTCTTGCAAAGTTCTGTTTTTCCTCTCTACAACCCCATTCTGTTGTGGAATTCTAGGACAGGAAAAATCATGAGTAATGCCATTTTCAGAAAAATATTTTTCAAAATATTTATTTTCAAATTCACCACCATGATCACTTCTGACTTTTATAATTTTGAAATTCTTTTCATTCTGGACTTGCTTGCAGAAGTCAAAGAACACAGAATGTGACTCATCCTTGTGTTTTAAGAACTTTACTCATGTCCATCTGCTAAAGTCATCAACAATGACTAATCCATACTTCTTACCTCTGATGGATGCAGTTTTCATTGGTCCAAACAGATCAATATGAAGTAGTTCTAGTGGTTTAGAAGTAGAAACAACATTTTTTGATTTGAAAGATGTTTTTGAAAACTTCCCTTTCTGGCATGCTTCACAAAGAGCATCTGAAGTGAACTTCAGATTAGGGAGTCCTCTGACAAGATTAAGTTTATTAATCTGAGATATACGTCTCATATTAATATGGCCCAATCTTCTATGCCAGACCCATTGCTCTTCATTAACAGACAAGAGGCATTTAACATTTTGAACTTTAAGTTCTGAAAGATTTATTTTATAAATGTTGTTTTTCCTCTTACCACTAAATAGGATAGAGCCATCCTTCTGACTAATAGCTTTACAACATTTTTGATTAAAGGTAATATCATAACCATTGTCACTTAATTGACTTATGGACAATAAGTTATGCTTTAACCCTTCAACAAGTAAAACATTAGTAATAGAGGGAAGTTTACCATTTCCAATAGTGCCAGATCCAATGATCTTGCCCTTATGGTTCCCTCCAAACTTCACGTCACCTCCAGATCTAAGTTCCAGGCTTTGGAACATAGACTTTTCTCCTGTCATGTGTCGTGAGCATCCAGAGTCCAGGTACCATGATTGGTGTCCTGACCTTGCTGCTAAGAACATCTGCAACAGGAATTATTTTGTTTTTAGGTACCCAGATCTTCTTGGGTCCTTTGGGGTTAGTTGGTTTGTAGGTTTGTCTAAACTTCTGTTTTTCAACATAATGTTTATTCTGACTTGCCTTGGGTTTAAACACATAAGTATTCTTCTTAGAGCTTGTGTGTTTAATGTCATTCAAGTGACCAAATTTAAATTGAGAATACAGAGGTGTCTTCTTGATGAAAAGTTTGTCAACAGGTTTTGGATTGCTTCCAGATGAAGATTCATATCCAATACCCCTTCTGTTGTTTTCACTAACACCATAGATTATAGAAGCCATCTTGCTTCTGTCTATGCTCTTAGTGAGAAATCTCTGAAAGCTAGAGTCATATTTTTCTAAAATATTTTCACATGACTTAGTCTCAGATTCAGATTCTTGTTGAGTTATTTCAAAGTCATTTTTGATTTTCAGATTTATTTCTTTTTGCTCAACAAGTTCTGTTTTCAGAAGATCAACCTCAGATTCAAGATTGCTTTTCAGCTTCTTGTATTTGAGTTTGATATTGTTATAACTTTTAAGAACTTCTGTTAAAACTTTTATGAGTTCTTCTTTGGTAAGTTTAGCCATTACCTCTTCTGCGTCATCATCAGATTCAGATTCTGATTCATATCCTGAGGTACCTTCCTCTTGATCCTCTGTGCTGGCCATCAGTGCAACATTTGCACATTCTTCTTCTGATTCAGAAGATGATTCACATTCATCTGAGTCATCCCATGTTGCCATCAGAACCTTCTTATTTTTGTTAAACTTCTTCTTGGGTTTTTCTTTCTTAAGTTTGGGGCAATCATTCTTGTAGTGCCCAGGTTCTTTGCACTCATAGCACACAACTTCTTTCTTGGCAGATCTTCTGTGTCCAGAAGATTCCTTTCTATTATCAGATCTTCTGAAGTTGTTGAACTTCTTTCCCTTGTGCTTCCAGAGTTTGTTAATCCTTCTGGACAGCATGGATAACTCATCTTCTTCTTCAGAAGAAGATTCTTCAGAGCTTTCTTGAATGACCTGCAAAGCTTTAGCAGTTCTGTTAGATTTTAATGCAACAGATTTACCTTTTTCTTTCTTCTGAGGTTCATCTTCCTCAAGCTCAATCTCATGGCTCCTTAGTGAGCTGATGAGTTCTTCTAGAGAGATCTTGTTCAGATCTTTAGCCATCTTCAAGGCAGTCACCATTGGTCTCCATCTGGTAGGCAGACTTCTGATGATTTTCTTTACATGATCTGATGTAGAGTATCCCTTATCCAGAACTTCCAGCCCAGCAGTGAGTATCTGAAATCTGGAGAACATGGCTTCAACAGATTCAGAGTCTTCCATTTTTAAGGCCTCATACTTCTGGATCAGAGCCAGAGCTTTTGTCTCCTTAACTTGAGAATTTCCCTCATGAGTCATTTTTAGGGATTCAAACATATCAAAAGCAGTTTCCCTGTTTGTAATTTTCTCATACTCTGTATGTGAAATTGCATTCAGTAATATAGTCCTGGCTTTGTGGTGATTTCAGAAATCTTTCTTCTGAGCATCTGTCATAGATTTTCTGTCAATCTTCTTGCCATTCCCATCTGTGGGATGGACATATCCATCTATGACTAGATCCCATAGATCAGCATCATATCCTAGGAAAAAACTCTCAATTTTGTCTTTCCAGTAGTCAAATTTCTCCCCATTAAACATTGGGGGTTTGGTGCTGATCCTATCCCTCTCTTCATATTTATTGTTAATACTGGACATTGAATTATCAGCCATGGTAATAGATAAGTATATATCAAAGTATTTCTCTCTGGATCTTTACTGACACTGTTAAGTGGTAGCACACTCAGAACCAGAGCTCTGATACCAACTGAAGGTGAGATAATACTTAGAAGGGGGGGGGGGGGGGGGTTGAATAAGTATGAAAGATTAAGACTTAAAAAATAATCACACAATTATTTTTATCCTGGTTCGTTTAAACAACTACTCCAGTCCACCCTTCCTAGAGTGATTTGCCTTTCTCAACAAGGACCTAATCCACTATTAAATCAAACTGATTACAATAGTAACACCTAAGAACAACTGTTCTTAGTCTTCTCAAGAGCTACTGATTCCAACTGAATCCTCTTAAGGAATAACCTTTACAATCAATGTAAATTAAATACAAGAGTATTAATGCTTCTATAAAGCTTTTATCACAACAGTGATTTTTCTCTTAAGTTTAAGTACAAAAGATTCTAAGAAGAATATGATATAATGAGAGCTTAGAATAATATGATTTCTTTTTAGCAAATTGTGTAACTGAAGAATGTGGTGGAGTTCTCCTTTTATAGGCAGCTGATCCAAGGATGCTGAGCGTTGAAAAGAGAGTCCCAAAAAGGTCTGAGCCTTTTTGTCTTCACATCAAGTGACCTTTCCTAGAAGTAGATAGCACAGAAAAATCCTTTTTGTCTGTGTAAGTGTGTCTAGCACAAATGAGGAAAGAGACGTTGATTTACTCCAACGGATATATTCTTGAATATTTCTTCTTCAGTTTTCAGCAAGTTCTTCAGAGTCTGAATGGATCAGAGTCTTCTAATGATATCCAGAACTTTGTTGTATCAGAGTTTTCTGCAGCATGTGTGCTTTCAGCGTGTTGATCATCAGAGCATATTTGTCACAGAACTTCAGTACTTGGCAGCGTTGGTACTTTCAGAAACTTCTGTAGAAATATGCTTTGAGAAACTCTTCAAACAATATTCTTCTATGCTTCAGATGCTTCAGCTTCAGATGCTTCTGATTATCTTCAGATGCTTCTGACTCAGAATGTTCTGGAGCTTCTTGCTTCAGATCCTTCTGGAGACTACGCTCAGGATCTTCTGTAAAGAGCAATCAGATTCTTCTGTAAGATGCATCTGACGCTTCAGAGTCAGGATAACTTCTTGTATTCAAAACAGATTTGCTTCTAGAGAGTTAATTTCATTTCAACCTGCAGTAAAACTCTCAAACAAATTTTATAGTATATAATTCTTAAATATAAAATTTCCTAACAGTTATCATCAAAACAAAGAGTTATTATTAAGAACCAATTTGTGTTCTAACAGAAGAAACCTCCCTCCCTCCGCGCCGTCGTTCCCTCACCAATTTTGTCACCTCCTCCGTCATTCCCTCACTGATTTTGTCACCTCCTCCGTTTCGTTTGGCTGTTGTGCATACACATTGTGTTGAGACATGGTTCAAGATTAAGGGTAACAAGTAAGTGAGTTTTTTTTATAGTGATTTATGGTTGTTTATTTTTTTTTTATAGATTGATTCTCTTTTGGTGGTGAATTTGTGAGATTGATGAATGATAGTGTTGTCCAATGTATTTAGTATATGTTTGTTTTCACGTTTGGAGCATCTAGAATTCGATTTTGGATGTGCATAATTGATTTAAACATGTTTGGTTTTTTTAGAGTAGAATTGACTATGTTTTTTTAGAAATGATTCTATTTGAAAATAAAATGTGACTTTTGAGTTTAAACGACATTTTTTCAATAAATTTTTTTTTGGTTGTTCCGAAAAAAAAAAGAGTAGTGAAAAACTTTCTTTTGTTATTACAATGGTTGAATATGAAAATAAATTATGAAAATCCTATCATTGTCCTAATGATTTGGTTGCAGTTTCGGAACTTTGTCTAAATTCTATCTTGGTGACAAATCCTATCATTGACTTTGTCTAACTACAACCTTGAGTGCATAATGTAAGTTTTGTACCCTCTTTGTTGCTTCTCTTATTTTGGTATCTGAAAATAAAATAACTAATTAACCAAGTAAACTCCAATTGCTTCAGTTATTGACATTTCGTTTCTCGCAGAATTTGTGTCCCTCTTTTTCTCTTAACCGCGAGTCATCTGGCCGTCACGACATTGCAGGTTCTCTTTTCATTCTTTATAATTTCTCAATTCTTCTTTTATGCCACGTGTTTACACGTAGAGACTTTTGTTCTCTCTAATGTCTAAAAGAGGGACTATTATAGGCGTCCTAGTGATTTAACTCTGTATACATCAATTTTGGAACATAGGTATGAATCGTAGTTGGATGAGATCCAATCGATTAAGTGTCGAGTACGAACATGGAGTGATAGAATTTCTAGAGTTTGTTGAAAGTAATGCTAAAAAAAATATTGCTCCTCCTAAGAGTGATGCTGAAAAAAGTCTTCATATGCTTTTTCTCTGTCCATGTGTTCGTTGTGCAAATCACGAACCAAAACAAAATAAGAAAGAAATCATGGATCATCTAATTTGTCATGGGATTTGTCAAAGTTATACACAATGGATATGGCACCGTGAGGTAGTAGCAAAGTCAAATGTGTCCCAAAGAGATAATGTTAGTGCAGAAATGGATGATCGTCTGGAAGACATGACGCGTGATATTGGACAAGATTCGTTTAAGAAGGCACATGCGTATGATAGTTTATGCAGTGACACGGAGAAACCTTTGTACCCGGGATGCACAAATTTTACACGTTTGTCAGCCGTGTTAAAATTGTTTAATTTGAAGGCAAATAATGGGTGGACTGACAAAAGTTTTACCGAATTGCTTGAATTGTTGACACTGATGCTTCCAGAAGGTAACGTAATGCCAAATCGTTATTACGAGGCGAAAAATATATTGTGTCCGATGGGTTTGGAGTATGAAAAGATACACGCATGCCCTAATGATTGCATATTATACAGAAAAGAGTATGTAAACTATAATCATTGTCCGAAATGCAAGGCGCCACAGTACAAAAAGAAAGCTGGTGATTCTAGTGATGATGAGGCGGTAAAAAAGGTTCCTCCCGCGAAAGTGGTATGATGTTGTCGCTACTGCGAAAATAAGGTGTCGGCAAAACAGAAGAGTCGCCACCTTTCGTTATTTATCCCACAGAAAGGGAAAGGAAACGATCGGAAAAACCTGACGAAAAGGTATAAGACAAGGTCATCGCAACCAAGTCTGGGTTCGGGAGTCGGTTACGCAAGGGGAAGGTATTAGTACCTCTCACGTCCATTGTACTCAACGGGATCCACGCTTGTTGTGTTTATTTGACGGGTTGGTTTAACTATTTACCTATCAAGGCTGGTTTAAAAAAGAAAAGAAAATGACTCGGCAAAGCATTGCGCTTCGTGCCTATGTATTCTCGTCAGAGAACGAGAAATCAGAGTCAACGTAGTTCGGCTAACTACGGGTAAGGGGGAAGTTTGCTCGCCAAGATATCGCATCTTGTGCCTACGTATTCTCATCAGAGAAATCAGAGGGAACGTAGTTCGGGAAACTACGAAACACAGGTTGATTCATCTGTTTTTCGAGTAGGGTTAACGAACAGTTCCAGCAGTTTGGTGTATGCAGCTCGCTCGTCGAAGACTCGTGTGTTACTGTTTGCAGTAGAACTGAGAGTTAACAACACTCTTTTTCTGAAAACGTTTTCCTCGGCTTATGGGCCCACGGGGCAAAAAGAGGTTTGAAGTTTGTTTTTTGTCTTTTACGAAAGAAGTGTTTTTTATGGATGTTTGTAGTTCGTACTGCACTAGAGACTATGACTTAGGAGTGAATGCGTCGCATGTCACCCAAAGGGTACCATACTAAACATCCTGATTATTGGAAGGAAACCCTCCAATAACCATTTCCTAAGTGGCTTAAGGCTCGTAACGTACTGTACCAACTTGCCTTTATTACGTATTTTACTATTGTTTTGGAGATGAGAAGGAGAAAAGACTACAGGGGAGACTATCAAGATTCCTTACTGTTGTCATGCAATGGATTCATCCTATGGGGTGAGTTTGAAACAGGGAACTCCTAGATGTTATCATGCCAACCTAAAAGTCTATCATCACTTCCTTATCAAAGGAAGTGAGAATCCTAAGGGATCATGTCAATGGGCAACACAAACAAACTGCAAAAATCATAAAACAGATAAACAGAAAAGCAAACAGTAAAGATGCAAATGCAATGCAACATTACAAGCAGAGGGAGAAACTCAACCTCTAAGCAAACCAGCAAAGAGAACAAACAGAAATAGACAAGCAAAGGGAGGGTCACCTCAACCTTTCAATGCAAACACCTCAGTTAGAAAAGGAAAAACAACACTCAAGCAGAGGGAGAACACTCAACCTCTAAAGCAAACAAGCAAAGGGAGCTCAGCTCAACCTTTCAGTGCAGTCATGCACCTAGCCTAAAATACTCTACACATGAGACTATCCTAATGCATCAAGCAATTCTCAAACAATCATGAATGAAAGACTGAGGGGATGAACAATATAACATGTAAGGAAATCATTCCGAGATAATCAAACAAGGCATCTAACCTAGAGAGAAGATTGATGGATGGATGTATGCATGATGTAAACCAAAGGAATACATCAAGGCATTCAACCAAGGATAAAATTTGATGATGGGAAGCATGATGTATACCAAAGGTATCCATCATGACACTCAACCATTCATGAAAGAATTGAATGAATGCAAAGCATTCAAAGAAGAATCATCTATGAAAACCTAAAGATTAGTTCCAAGGATCACCTAACTAAAAGGATTTGGCGGCTCTATCAAGGCTTAACAATTGTTCTAGATAGGTTTCAACCTATGCTCTATTCTATCAAGAAGGAATTTGAAGCTTAAAGTTAGCTAAGGTTCACTTTAGAAGCCAAACTATGGGGTAAGCTAAATTAGGGTCACCCTAATCACAATCAACTTGTAAATTCTAGGAAAAATACCAATATCAATCCTAAAAGGCTAGGAAAAATTCTAAGGTTTCCTAAGTGTGTTAAGGAATCATGGTACAAAATCCAGGGCCAAGACCTAAATTTAAAGGTCCTAAACAAATTATACACTTAAAGGCATGCTTAAGGGAATCCACAAGGGGAAGGTCCTAGAAATCTATCTCAAACCTATACCTAAAAGTCTCTAAAAAACCAAAGAAAAATCATACACCTCTATCAAGATCTCTCAAACAATCATGCAAAATTTCAGAACTAGATTCAAATCCATGAGATAGCACAAAAATCAGAAAAGAAATCATTCATTTTTTACATTTTGAATTATCTAATTAAAATGGAAAAATAGCAATAAATGGAAAATCAACCAAAAACTCAATTAAATTGCATACAAAAATCAGGGACATGCCAAAGATCAATCACGATTTTTTTCATATTTTTCTAGCAAACATTTATATTTTTTAATGAATTAAAAACAATTAAAGCATTAAAAGAAATTCAAAAATGAAATAAAAGAATTAAAATGCTGAGAATATAACATAGCCACAGGATCAATAGACCAGTCAAACAATCCTAGGGGATAGCGCGTGCCATGTAGCGCTGAGAGGGATTAATGAAACAAATCGTTTCACTAATGATCACGTTCTCTCAATTGACTAAGGTTCATGGTAGTCTCTAATCTGGATCATCCATTCTAAAAGTATGATAATCCAACACACATCAGCGTGCCACATCACTAGTCAATAGTCAACCCTACTCAGAAGTAATCACACACGCTAGATCTTAATAATAATTCAAGCCAGTCAAACTCATCCAATGGTTCAAACATCGTCTTCTTCGTTTTAAACTGAAAATTGAGGGGGGGGGGGGGAATCTCATGGCGGCCGGAGAAGACTCTGGTCGTCTTCTCTGGCGAGTCCACAGTGGCCAGAACTCAGACAACACCAAACTCCATAACAATTACCCAAATCTACTCGTCTCTCCACCCTGATCATCATGCTCTATTTCTTTTTTCATTTTTCTCAAGGCTCAAGCAGATACGATCATGAACAAAAATATCACACTTAGGCAAATCATCACCAAACTCTACAAAAAGCATACATATCTCTTCTACACATAACACTGATCAAGAATCCCTAAATAAACCTTGATGTCAACCAAGAATGAAGCCTAACCGATCCTTCCAAGTTTTCATCCCTCATCAAGAAACTTCACAAATGGCTCTCAGATCAAACCTAAATCCAGCCATGACCTAAGTTCTACCTAACCACATACAATAATCACTCTAATTCATCATCAATTGAGAGCAATTATGAAAAGAAGAAAACCTGGTATAATCTTCAACAGAGGATGATACAGCCACCAATCCTTGCGCAAAGTTGTGCAAAATCAATCCTTGATGATGGTAGAAGCTTCTTCAACCCTCAATTTCCTCAGAAATGCCTCCAATGGTGAAATTCGATTTTCAATTGTAACTAACTTTTTCCAACTGCTTCTTACCTCTGCAAGCTCAATCCACCACCAAAAATGATCTGAACTCATTCATGAGGTTATATAGAATAATTCTGGGCTGCAATAGGGGCCCAAAACTTGCTTGAAAGTCCAATTCCATTTTCACACTTTCCTTAAAAACTTACTTGATGAACTCCATGAAAATGCTCTGTTTTGCCTTCAAAATTGCTCAAATGAATTGTCGGTATGGTAGTGAGGATGAATGGCTGAGATTAATTCATTAATTTCAATCAATGGTGTGTCTTGATCATGTAACTTCAATCTTAAGAAATCTCAAAATTGTCCATGAAATCAACTTCAATTTGGAAATGTAAAAATGCCAAAGTGTTCCAAATATCATTTACCTTCAAAAAATGCACAAACTTGTAACATCTTGAACCAAAATGAATTAATTTGGAATTTTCTCATTTAATGCCTTTTAATTATTCATTCATGAAAATTTCCTCACACATTTCTCATTCTAACCCATGTCAATGGATTCTTGGGTCATGGTTGGACAAATAACACCATTTTGAACAACTTTCAAGTTGAACAAAATTCCATTTGAGATATGTAAGATGGTGAAATTGACCCATAATAAAAAATGGCCTATAATCTCAAATTCCCAAGATACCCTTGTCTTGTAAAGCTCATATCTTGAGTTCTACAAATACAATCATGGACTTCTAGTACTTTTTGGAAAGCTAAGAAGATAAGAAACAACATTCATGTTAGCCAAAAGTTCATGTGAAACTTCCTTCTAAGGTAAAAGTGTCATGCAAGTTGGTTGACTTTCAAGTACCAAATTCACATTCATCTGATGACATGTAACTTGTCTGATTCATAACTTGAGTTCTATAAACCCTATCAAGGACTTCTAGTACTCAAATTAAAGCTATGATCATGCTCTACAATAATAATGTTAGGATCAAGGTGATATGAAAATCACATCTTGAGTTATGAAGTCTTGAAGTTAGGCACTAAACTAGGGGATTTTACACTGTTAAACTTAGAAACCCTAGCCTAGGAACTCCTCACACTCTTGATTCATGATGAGTTGACCTTGGAATCATCCCTTGGGCATCTTAATACATCAATCCATGATCACATGGCCTTGAAATTAGGTCTCAACCTTCTTCAAATCTTTTGTTGACTTAGGGTTGACCAGATGAAACCCTAGTTGTACCAATCTTGGTTGTAGCCTTTTATCCTTCACATGATAACCTGTATAGGCTTCAAAATGACTTTCAATACTTCTCATGAGCTCTCTCAAGGTCTCAAGTCAAACTCCATGGATTTAGAATCATCTGATGGCTTCCCACAACCTTCAAGTTAGGAGGCACACATTCTTTTGTCTAGCCCTTTCTCTGAGGATCTTTGACTGCTTTGATGAGGATATCAACCCTTGAACACTTGAATAAAGACTCTTAGGTAGCTTCATAACCTTGTTAGCCTTCTTTTGGTAGTCATACCTCTTGATCTCCTGCCCACATGTCAATGCAATGCAGATGATAATGCAAAAATGAATGCAATGAAACACAAGCTAGGTGAAGAAAAAGGTTAGGCAAATTTTGGGGTGCAACAGATACCTACCAATAATTTCAAGTTTCAAGAGACTATCCGCTAATGCAAATGACGCAAAGAATCTTAGATGACATGCAGAAGAAATAAAGTGTGATGGAAAAATTTGCCATGTAGCTGATTCTTTACAATGGAAGAAAATAGATGCTTTGTTTCCAAATTTTGGCAAAGAGTCGAGAAACCTTAGACTTGGACTTTCAACTGACGAAATGAATCTGTATGGTAATCTAAGTACTAACCATACTTGTTGGCCTGTTCTCCTGATGATCTATAACCTATCTCCTAGGTTGTGCATGAAGCGTAAATATATTATGTTATCTATGATGATTTCGGGCCTAAAACAACCCAGAAATGACATAGATGTTTATCTAAGTCCTCTGATTGATGATTTAAAAGTGTTGTGGGAGGAAAGGGTGGATGTTTTTTATGCGTATTCTGGTGAACAGTTCAATATGCGTGCCATGTTGTTTTGCACCATCAACGATTTTCCGGCATATGGCAATTTGTCTAGTTATAAAGTTAAAGGTCATAGAGCATGTCCTATATGTGAAAAAGAAACATGTTACCATCAACTTGAAAAAGGAAAGAAGACTGTTTATCTCGTGTATCGAAAATTTCTAGATCGTTATCATCTATATCGTAGATTGCGGAAAGCTTTCAATGGGGAACAAGAGCATGGTGTTGCTCCAAAGCCTTTAACTGGAGAGGAAGTTTATCAAAGACAACAAGGCATTAATGTCGTCTTTGGAAAGTACCAAAAGCAATCTACTGTGAAAAATATATGGAAAAAGAGGTCGGTTTTCTTCAATCTTCCATATTGGTCTAGCCTTGATGTAAGACATTGTATTGATGTGATGCATGTGGAGAAAAATGTATGTGATAGTTTAATCGGAACACTTCTTAACATTCAAGGAAAGACAAAAGATGGTTATAATGCTCGTCTGGATTTGGGTTTGATGGGTATACGAGAAGAGTTAACTCCACAACATATAGGTAACAAGATATATTTGCCTCCTGCCTGCTACACTCTGTCTAAAAAAGAGAAAACAAGTTTATGTGAGTGTTTATAAAGTATTAAAGTGCCGCATGGTTACTCATCAAATGTCAATAGGCTTGTCTCAGGTAAAGATCTCAAATTAATTGGACTAAAATCTCATGAATGTCACGTCTTAATGCAACATCTACTACCTGTGGCTATTCGTGGGATAGTTCCTAACAATGTTAGGAAGACTATAACTAGGTTGTGCTTATTTTTCAATGCAATTTGTTGTAAAGCCATTGATCCATTAAAGCTAGACAATTTGGAAAATGAGGCTGCGGTTATCTTATGTCAATTAGAGATGTATTTTCCTCCTTCATTTTTTGATATTATGGTTCACTTGATTGTTCATCTAGTAAGGGAGATTAGATTATGTGGTCCAATTTATTTACGGTGGATGTATCCAACAGAGTGATACATGAAGATCCTAAAAGGGTATACAAAAAACCCATACCGTCCGAAAGCATCAATTGTTGAGAGGTACATCACAAAAGAAGCAATTGAGTTTTGTTCAAACTATTTGTCAGAAGTGGATGCTGTAGGGGTTCCCAAGTCTCGTCATGATGGAAGATGTGAGGGTGTGGGTACATAAGGTTTAAAGGTCAAGAGCTTAATTATTGATGTGGTTCTTCAAGCACATTTGTATATATTGACTAACACGGATGAAGTTCAACCTTACTTATCTTCTCACAAAAGCATCATAAAGAAAAAGTACCCCAAGATGAATGAAAGATGGTTGTTAAAAGAGCATAATAAGAGTTTCTCTGAGTGGTTTAAAGAAAAAATTTCTAATGAAGATAGTGCTTCCAATACAATAAGTGGTTGTCCTATGAGCCTAAATGTAACATAATAACTTGGATTGGATATGATACTAATAAAACTTGCTTTTGTACAAAGTCAAAGGATGATCGTAGTACCACACAAAATAGTGGGGTTATGATTGTGGGCGAGTCCATGCACTTCTCTAGTGCTAAAGATAAAAACCCAGTTATGGCATCTACACCCTACTTTGGGGTGATTGAAGAGATTTGGGAAGTTGATTATTTTGTGTTTAAAGTTCCTGTATTTAAATGCAAATGGATTGATATCAACAGTGGTGTAAGAATCGATTAACTTGGAGTTACATCGGTTGATCTTAGCAAGTTAGCTTATGCGGACGAACCTTTCATCATGGCGTCTCAAGCAAAACAAGTGTTTTATGTCACAGATCCTTCTAATAAAAGGTGGTCAGTGGTTATACAAGGAAAGGTGCATGATAGTGATGAAAACCAAGATGCGAACCTTGATATTTTTGAAACTCCTCATTTCTCAACGAATGTGCCTACCTTCGTTGAATAAAACGAAGAGGATGACTTGCACGTTATTCGCATAGATCATGAAGAAGGGATATGGGAGGACTAGTAAGGTTATTTTATACGTTAATTTGACATTACTTTAATTTCTATTTTTTTTATTTTGTACTTAATTTGATGTCTAATTGTTTATATTTTGTGCTTAATTTGATTTCTAATTGTTTTTATTTTGTGTTAACAGATACATGGTTGATTCAAACGAAAACCCTTCTTCATCTAGTGACCCTAAAAAAAAAAGAGTTAGAGGTCCCACTTTGATGACACAAATTAACAAAGTTCATCAAACGGGTGAAAAGATAAAGGTCAAGTTTCATCCAATAACCAATGGATGTATGGGTAAAAGTGCTTCAAATTTTAGGAGTTACATAGCGTCTCTTGCTCGACAGAGATGTAGTATTTTGAAAAATGAGTGGAAAGACATAGATTAAGGCATAAAAGAGGCTATTTGGACTGATGTTCAGGTATTTTTAACTGCTACACTTTATTATATTTTATAATCATATACTAACAACATATGCCATATACTATATGTGTAGACTCATTTCACTATTCCAAAACCTCATGATCCAAAGAAGGATCCGTTGAAGAAATAATGGATTAAATATGCAGGAGAGCGATGGAGAGCTTTTAAAACACAACTCACCAGCGAGTATATTATAAATCCCAAAGAAGGTCTAGCTCCTCCACATATCAGGTATAATTATATTAAAGAAGGAGTATGGAAGGATTTTGTGCAGTCTCGAGATACCCCTGAATTTAAGGTTAGTAGGAGTTATAATTTTTTTTGTGCATAATATTTTTATTATGTTTAGTATGATTAATAACTTTTTGAGTTTATAATAAGAAAAAAGTCAAATGGGTGCAGCAAATGTGGCTAAGAATGTATACCCACATGTATTATCTCGTGGACGATATCGTTTGCTTGAGGAGAAAATGATAAATGAAAGGAGATCATTTAGAGATGATTCTACCTTAGATGATACTGGTAGCCCATCTCCACCATCACGCCATGAGTTATGGAAGAGAGCATGACAAAAGAAAGGGGGAGAATACACATCAAAGGCTACACAAGTTGTTGCTGAGAAAATTGTAAGTAAAAAAATATGTTTTTTTCATTTTGTAGGATTCTCTAGTTATAGTTGTGATTGATAAAAAAAAATATGTTTTTTTCATTTTGTAGGATTCTCTAGTTGAAGAAACTGAAAAGGGTGGCTTTGTTCCGAATGGACGTAACAATATCTTAACAGCAACCATTGGAACATCTGAGCATGGCGGCCGTGTTCGTGGTGTTGGAAAACACCATAAACAAAGCACTTTTTTTGGCAGATCTTCTTCACGTCAAGGACAAGAAGATATAAGAGAACAATTTGCACAGTTTTCATCTGAATTAGAAGCAAAGCTTAGTGCTGATTTTGATCAAAAGTTGGCTGAAGAGCCTAAGGAGATGGAACAATCTTTTATGGGGACACTTAGGTCTATGGGTCTCTCGCAACAAAGCACTGAAAATAATAATAAATGCATTGTACAATGGGAAGTTGTTGATGGAAGCGGAAAAGGAAGTTGTTCAGTTGCAAAAGTAAGCACAAAAGAAAGAGAAGGAGAAGACAATGTTGATAGATTAATGAGAATGGTTCTAAGAATGGGTGAAGATCATTTGGCAATAGAATTAAGTCATTGTGTGAGCGCCAATAATTTGTATATGTCAGCTAAGTGTATCAGAGAGCTGCTGGTGGGTTTTAATTGGCTTGATGTGTCTACTCTCCAAGTTTGGTGCACGTAAGTACATTTTCTATTTTTATTAGTGTCAATATCTATTAATATGTTATATCTCTCATCACTTTTATTATAATGTTGATTTAAAATTTTTTCAGGTATATTCATCGTTTCTGTATTGATACTTCACAATCTGAAGTATACGGATTTATGGACCCTGCTATGTGTTCGTACGTTGATCATGTGCCGAAAACTCAAGCAAGTGTCAAAAAATACATACAAGATAAGTTACATGGCGAAAAGAGAGAGTGTCACTTGCTACCATTTATTCATGGGTAAGTTTGTATGAAATTATGTTTTCTATTTTTTAATTTTTGTAACATATATAGTTCAATTTTGGTAACATGAAATTGTGACTTTTGTGTTTCCACACACACGTACAGAGGTCATTGGCAATTAATAGTCATGTGTCCAAACGATAATACGGTGGTCGTCTTTTGTTCACTTCATCATGAACTTAATCAAGCCATGACGAAAGTTGTTACAAGGTAAGTTTATCTTTTATGTTCACTTCATCCTATATACATAATTTGTTACAAAAGTAATATCATATGTTATGTGGCTTTATATGAATTTTTTTCTTCTGAATTAGTGCTTTTGAGGTTCATCAAGCGGCAAATGGGAATAGAAAAAAGGCTACATGGCTTCAACCCAAGGTAAGCGTGGTGTAAATTATAATTATATATTTAATTTTATCATATAAGTATTCACTAATTATATCATTCATTTGTAGACAAGGAAACAACCTAAACTCTAATGATTGTGGGTATTATGTGATGAAAAATATGTTGGATATTGTCTCTGCCAATATAACCAATTCTTGGATGAAGGTAATAAAAATAAAAATAATTTGTTATTTACTTTATGTTTTGCAACTTAATGTGAATTTTCAACGAATAACTCTATTGTTATTTACGTGTTGTAGGTATTTGATGACCCAACGAACTTAACAAAAGATGATTTGTATGATTTGCGACTCCGTTGGGCAACATGTTTATTTAAGTTATATAAAAGTTAAGCTTTTTGTTGTTGTAGTGGTCCATCGTGTAAACCTCCTTATAATTTAGTACATTTGTGTATATCCTATATCAGTACTTTTGTAAATCAATTATGTGTATACTAGATATTTGGTGCACTTAAATTAGATTTGGTGAGAAAAATATGAAAATAACGACCTAACTATGGTCTATGTGATGTTGGAAAACTATGAAAATAACGAACTAAATGTGGTCTATATGATGTTGGGAAACTATGGAAAATACGACCTAATTATTGTCTGTGTGATGTTGGAAAAATATGAAAAATTAGGTGCCAAAAAAGTTACAGGGAACGGCTAAAAAATAGGCAAATATTTTATACTCGTAACAAAATATTTTACATCGGGCGAACGAAATAAACGATGTAAAAAACCACCTTTCACATCGGGTTAACCACAAAACCAATGTTAAAAGTGTCACCTAGGACTTTTCAAATCGGTCAAACAAGAGAACCGATGTAATAAATGTCACCAGGCGCGTGTTTGACATTTTTATTATGTTTACTACTTTACTTTTTACATCGGGTTAACCACACAACCGATGTAAAAAATCTACCTTTTACATCGGTTTTTCTTTACAACCGATGTAAAACCCCTTTTATAATTAAAATTTACAATTATTTTTTTTTCACATCAGACTTAAAAATTTAACCGATGTACTTGGTGTATTTCTTACATCGGACCAAATCCCGATGTAAAATGTCTTTGATTTACTACATCGCCTAACTTTACATCGGATCCAGACCTGATGTAAAATGTCATTTTCATCCGATGTAAAAAGTCATTTCTGCACTAGTGTCTGGTATATAGAGCTCCGGTTTTGATTCAAGGGAAGAACAAATATGATGGAGATGAATCACCCGAACGATCACTTTCCAGCAAATCTTTCAATTCTCAAGAAAGATAATTATGAGAACTGGTGCAATCAGACTAAGATGGTTTTCTGTTACAAAGATCTTTGGGATCTTATGAAGGAGAGATTGTCGCCGTTTGTAGAAACTACAACAGATCAGGAGAAAGCAGCATATAACGAATTGAAGAAGAAAGATTATAAAGCTCTTTTAATAATCCATCAATGTGTTGATCCAGATAACTTTGAAAAGGTTAGTTATGTAGAGTCAACAAAGGAAGTGTGGGAGATTCTTGAAAAATTGTTTGGAAGCGCATAGAAAGTGAAAGAGGTGAGGTTACAAACTCAGAAAAATACTTATGAATTGCTTCAGATAGAAGACAATGAAAGTATAACAAATTTCTTCACTAGAGTTACAAAGCTGGTGAATCAAATCAAGGTATGTGGAAAATTGTTGACATCAAGATCAGTTGTGCCAAAGATCTTGAGGTAATTGGCTCTAAAATTCGGCCACGTGGTAATAGCAATAAAAGAGTCGAAAGACTTGTCAATATTGATGAAGGAAGAGCTTCAAGGGAAAGTCTCATGAATAAAGGATGGCTGAAAGAGCTATAGGAAAGTTAAAGAGTGATATGACTTTGTAGGAACAGCCAGAAAAAGAAAGGAAAGGCAAATGAAGTTGGAATGACAACAAAGGTAGAGGAGGCTACACCAATACGAATGGTTGAAATCAGCATGAAGGAAACTTGTCGAATCAGAGAAAACCTTGGAACCAAGACAACCAAAGATGTGGTGTTTCAGGTATAGGAAGATGTGGTGGTCAAAAGCTTGAAAAAAGTCAAATTCACTGTTTCAATTGTCAGAAGTATGGTCACTATTTTAGTGAGTGTCGAGAAAAGAAGAAGAATCAAGAAACTTATGCAAAGCTGGCGAAACATGAAGAAGAAGAGATGATGTTGATGGTCATAATAGAGATGAAGAAATATTCCAGGATCAGTGGTACTGGGACTTAGGATGCTCATCACACATGACTGGCAAGAAAGATTAGTTTGTCAACATGAAGCCCCAATGAAGAATATGGTGAAATTTGCAAATGACAATACTCTAGCAGCTGAAGGTATTGGTGATGTTCTAATTATGAGGAAAGATGGTAAGAAGTCAAAATTTTCCAATGTGTTATGCATACCAAGCCTGAAAAGTAACATGCTCAGTATATGACAGATTTTTGAAAAGAATTACAAGGTAGTGGTCAAAGACAAGATGATGAGAGTTCTCGATGCATGTGGTAGGTTGATCTTGAAGGCTCCAATGTCTCAAAATAGTACATTCAAGATTGAACTCAATATAATGGATCACAAGTGCCTAGCAACTGCAGCCAGTAGAGATGAATGGTTATGGCATTTTCGACTAGGCCATCTCAAGTTCAATGACATCAGAGAGCTAAAGAGAAGAAATATGGCTTCAGGATTACCTGAAATCGACATTCTAAGTGAAGTCTATGAAGAGTGTGTTCAGTCGAAAACAATACAAGAATAACTTCAACAAGGATGCAGGAAGGAAGTCAAAGGAAATTCTGGAAGCCATACACTCTGATGTATATGGTTCAATCCAGGTGAATTCGATTGCCGACAACAGATACTTTGTCACGTTCATAGATGATTACAGTCAAAAGCTGTGGAATTACCTCATCAAGAAGAAAAGTGATGTGATCGAGGTATTTTCCAGATTTAAATCTATGGTCGAAAGACAAAGTGTTTGAAATCTAAAAATTCTGAGGACTGATGATGGTGGAGAGTATGTGTGAAAGAGTTTGATGCATTATATGAAAAAGAAAGGATTGTGCATGAGGTGGTGCCACCTTACACTCCACAGCAAACTGGAATTACAGAAAGAAAGAACAGAACCATCATGAACATGGTGAGAAGTATGTTGAATGGAAAACATCTACCCAAAGAGTTATGAGGAGAAGCAGTTTCGACAATAACATACATATTAAACAGATGTCCGAGGAAGAATCTTGAAGGAATCACACCAGAAGAATGTTTGTTTGGTGTCAAGCCTAGCCTTAGTCACTTGAAGGTGTTTGGATATATAACACATAGACATGTGTCATATCAGTTGAGAAGGAAGCTTGATGACAAGTCAAATCATATGATTTTGATAAGATATCATTTGACTGGAGGTTAGAAGCTATTCGATAGTGAATAAGCTAGTAATCAGCAGGGACGTGATCATAGATGAGCTTAAAGAATGAGATTGGACTGAGAATGTCAAGAAGGATTCAGTGAGAATCTCTTATGAAGAACAATCCACTAAAGTTGAAAGAGAAGTTCGACAAGAAGAAGTCAGAGGTGAGGCAGGCCCAAGCAGACCTCAACGAATAAGACATGTGCCTGCAAGGTTGCAATAATGTGTGATTACATCAGATGATGTGGTCGACAAAGAAGGTGACCTGGTACACTATGTTTTCTACGTAGATGTCGGACCAGTCAATGCAACTGGTGCATTGAAAGATTCGAAGTGGGTGAAAGCTATAAATGAGGAGTTAGAGTCCATCGAAATCAACAACACTTGGTCACTTGTCGAATTGCCTCAAGGCAAGAAGGAAATTGATGTGAAATGGGTTTACAAGGTGAAAGTGAATCCTAAAGGAGAGGTAACTCGACACAAGACGAGACTTGTGGCGAAAGGATTTCTTTAGAAGGAAGGAATCGACTTTGACGAAGTGTTTGCACCTATTGCTAGGATCGAAACAGTCAGGTTGGTTGTTGGTCTAGAAAATATGAACAATTGGCACACAGGTCAGATGGACGTGAAGTGTGCATATGAAACGAGAATTACAGAAGAAAGGTGTACATGCTACATAAAGCCCTGTATGGACTTAAGAAAGCTTCAAGAGCTTGGAATAAGAAATTTGACAGCTTCTTAAGGGAGAAGGAATTTGTGAAGTGTACAACTGAGCATGGAGTATATGTAAGGAGAAGCAATAGTGAATTTCTTATACTATATCTCTATGTCGATGACCTGTTAATAACAGGAAGTTGCAAGAAGGAGATCGAAGATTTCAAACATGACTTAAGTGAGGAGTTTGAAATTTCAGACTTGGGAAATCTTTCATATTTTCTTGGCACTGAATTCTGAAAAAGTAGTAGAGGTTTGATGATGCACCAAAGAAGATATGCAGGAAAAATACTCAAGAGATTTGAGATGCAAGATTGCAACCCAACTTCTACTCCATCTGATATTAGATTGCAACTATCGAAAGATTCAGATTCAGATGATGTTGATTCAACCCAATATAGAACACTTATTGGGTCACTTCGATACCTTTGTCACACAAGGCCTGAATTAGCAGACAATATGGGTATGGTAAGTGTCATGGTGAAAACTGGATGTCAAATTATTAATTAATTTGAATCTTAATTCATTGGTTAGAGAGAAGATCGAATTAATTTTTCCAAAGGAAGGGGAAAAGATCGAATTACCCACAATGCAATGCAAATGCAAAAGTTAGAGAGTTTAAAGTTAGGGGGTTGGTTAAACTTAGGGAAGGTGCTAGCATCCTAAGTTTCTGTAGTACTCTACAGGAACCTCTTGTTTTATGTGTGTTTATTGCTAAGGGTTATCTGCTTAAGGGTGAAAGACCTAGTGGTTTATTTCTAAGTATACTCGCCAAGATGTCGCATCTTGTGCCTACTGTTGCACCCCAAAATTTTACCAACAATTATTTATTTATTGAGTGTTTGAAAGTTGATACCTTCATCAGAAAGTTCAAGAGATCCTCAGAGGATTGGGTGAAACCAAGGATGTGTGCTTCATAGCTTGACAGTTGTGGGAGCTCCTCAGATGATTCTGAGACTTTGAGAATGAACTTGATGTTTTGAGAAAGCCTATGATATGTCTTGATAGCCATCATGAAGCCCAGAGAGGTCATTGTGCAAGAATTCAGAAGATTCAACCATGAATGGTAGAACTAGGGTTTTGACTGGGTCAACCCTAGGATAACTGAAAATTTGGAGAAGGTTGAGACCTAATCCAAGGGCCATGAGATCATGTAATGATGCATGGATATGTTATAAAGATGATTCCTAGACCAACTCATCATGATTGAGGAGTTTGAGAAGTTTCAAGTTAGGGTTTCTGAGGATTGTCAGTGAAAAAACCCTAATTTGATCCCTATCTTCCAGGCAGTTTTAGCTCTAGATGTGATTGATATCTCATCTTCCCCACAACATGAATGTTGTAGAGCTTGTTCTTAGCTTTAATTTTAGTGGTAGAAGTCCTTGATAGGAGTTGCAGAGCTCAAGTTATGGTTTTGACAAATTACAGGTCAGCAGAGGTGTGTGAATCTGGGTCCTTGAAAGTCACCCTACTTGCAGACAACTTTTGCCCTAGTAGGATGATTCCTATGATTTCTTGGTAAACATGAATGTTGAAGGGCATCTTCTTAGCTTTAATTTGAGTGGTAGAAGTCCTTGATAGGATTTGTAGAACTCAACTTATGGTTTGGACAAGACAGGGGTATTTTGGTCATTTGGCAGTTATAGGTCATTTTAAGCAAAGGCCATATCTCCTATTTCCAAGCCTCAAATGGAAAAACTCAAAACATGAAAGTTGTTCAAAATGGCATTTTAAGCCTAGAAAGAAGGTCATGAATTGTTGTAAAAGCTCATAGCATGGAATGACAAAGTTTGGTGAATTTGAACTAAAAATGGCTTATAAGTTAATTCAAGTCAATTTGGAAATTGGTTTGGAAGATCTATGAATCCAAAATAGGTCATCCAATATATCATTTTGATTGGAAACATCATTTTGAGAACATTGGTTTAAACACAATTTTCATTTGAGGCTTTAAAATGGGACATGCTTTGTAATATTGAAACTTGCATATTAAGGCACCTTTGCAAAACTCAACATAAGCCAAGGGTAAGCTTGTTTTTCACACATATCTTCTCAATATCTCATGTAAATGTATTTTGGCACAAAATATACAAGGTTTAAGGCATGAGATATGAGATGTAGAACTTATCATTAAAGGAGAAAATCAAGACTTTTCTAGATGATTCTAGAAGGATCTAGTTGTTTCCATCCATTACTATAAGAAGAGTGATCCACAAGGTATTGAGGGTTGGTCAGGAAGAGAGTTTTCAGAGGAGAAAGAGAGAGAGACATTGCCATTGAAGAGCTTCCTTCAAGATCAAGCAACTTGGGATTTCTTCCACCACAAGGCTTCTCATTCAAGATCAGTGCAAACAGAAGTTTATTCATCTTCAAAGGATCACATTGAAGCCCTTGCAAGCTCTGAATCAAGCCCTAGCTATACTCACTATTGAACTTTGACAGGTTTCTTTATTTCCACGAATCTCTTTAATTATGTAGTTTCTATTAGTTCTTTAGGTATAGAATTAGTGTACTAGGCTAGTTGATCTTACCCCGTGAGTTTGAGAGCTCTGTATGAGATTTCATGGCAGGTGCATGAATCTTTAACTTGCAAGAATTGGCTGGATTTTGAGTTTTAGCTGGCATGGATTAGATTAGTATAACTAGGGTAGCATAAAGAACATGATCATGCCATTAGAATTAAGTTTAATCATGGTTGAACTCAAAGAAATATGTTGGAACCCTAACCTTCACGTATTCTGTTTGAAAGATACTTGGAGTGTTAATGAAAACTATGCGTATAGATGGATTCCTGGGAAGAAATGGCATAATTTTGGTCTTTAGATTTTTGATTTTCATTAAGTATCGAAGGAGAACGAGTGGAGTGAAGATTTGTGCATAAGTATGGCGAAACCTGGAAACCCTAGAATTATTTGGGGACGATGATACACGGCCGTTGGATCATTCCAATATAATTGACTCATTAGACTCATCATGCGGCTGAGATTTAAACGAAAAGCGGAGGGAACTCCACACACTGAAACGCTGCGTTTGAATTAAAATCCGTCCCTGGGCCTTGGATCACTTTGCTATATACACCCTCCAATCAAAGCCCATTAGAAAATGAACCTAAAAAGATTGCTAACTGCACCACGCGTATTTTCTTTTGTTTTGATTTTTTAGTTTGAATTCTGATGATACCTGGGCCTAGACACGCTTCTGTCTGCACCCCCAGTTCCTGGCCCAACCTCAAAACATAACCGGAGCGAATTAAGTTCCACACCCCCTCCCCTTTATTTGATTTCTTCTATTTTCTTGCATTTATAAAATTCATAAAAAAATCCAAAAATGAATATTTTTTAATTCTTGTTTTTTCTATGTGTTCATAAATTTGTCTAGAAAAATATAAATAAATAAAATTTCCATTTTATTTTCTTTTCATATTTTTAGTATATTTTTCATTTTAATAGCTTTTTAATATGTTTAGTTTGATATCCAATTTTGTAGAATTTCTTTCAAGACGTTCCCTTAGGATTTTTAATTCATTCTTTTTGGTGTGATTAGATATTGAATCATAGTTCCCCATAGGATTTAATTCTTGATTTTTAGATTAAAATTTGATTAGTTTAATTAGGTTAGCATTAGGGTATCCTAATTAGGGTTTAGGTTATGCATAGGTGAAATAGTTCATTTTCTTTAGAGAGTTTTGTCTTGATTTTTGGGTAGGGGCATATGTGGATGTTATGGATAGATATTGTAGACCCTTGTGAATAATTGTTAGAATTGTCCCCCTTGTTTTAGTATTTTTAGGTATTTTCTGAAGTTGACTGATGATTTTGTCTGTTCTGTGGTTATCTGTTCATCTCTGGGGTGTATTTTGGGGAATTTGTTGTGGGGCTTAGTTTGTTTTGAAGATCTTGTTGAGGAGCATGATGGAAGAGAAGATTGTAGATCAAGACTCAGAGACCCAGAGCTTGGGGATTATTCCCTGTCTGTGAGGTTTGAGATCCTGAAGTTTGAAGGAAGTTCATGGTACTTTCCTGAGGAAGGCACTATGAATGACTTTCATTATTTCTTCTCACCTCTTTCTTAAGTATCCAATGATGTTGGAGCCAACTTGTGAGTTTAATTTCTCCTGAGGAGGAATATAAACTGATCACATGTTGTTGAGCCACATGGGGTACAATTCCTAAGTGGAAGCCTCCTAGTACTTTCCTGAGGAAGGTCCTATGAGTCTATTCACTTAGTTCCATTAGTTTATCTAGGATTTCTCAAGTATCCAATGATGTTGGAGCCAACTTGTGAGTTTAATTTCTCCTGAGGAGGAATGTAAACTGATCACATGTTGTTGAGCCACATGGGATACAATTCCTAAGTGGAAGCCTCCTCGTACTTTCCTGAGGAAGGTCTTATGAGTCTATTCAATTAGTTCCACTAGTTCAGATAGGATTTCTTAAGTATCCAATGATGTTGGAGCCTGCTTGTGAGTTTAATTTCTCCTGAGGAGGAATGTAAACTGATCACAGTGGTTGAGCCACATAGGATATGATTCCTGAGTATACATCTCCTAGTGCTTTCCTGAGGAAGACACTATGGGCTTGCTTACTTAGCTCCCTTTCTTTGGTAAGCTTGTTCTGAAGCTTGAAGACTGGGATTGATTTCTTTTGGTTAGGTTTTGCTTTAGGGCTTTGCTTAGATTTGATCAGGATTAGAGAGTAGAGGTAGATGATTCTTTCTCAAGCATGTTTTGTTTGCCTGATGGCACTTCATTTCTTTTATCTGTATATTGCTTGATAGCATGTTGTTTATTTTCAGTATGATTACTGTTATTTCATGACTGGCTTGAGGTCGAGACGAGCTTGTGGAGGCTGAAGCCCCACACACATTTCCTCCCTCACTTGCATTGCATGCATTTTACTGTAAAGCTGATGCTTTTGTCTGTTTTGGTGTATCATTGACATGATCCCTTAGGGCTCTCATTTCCTTTGATAAGGATTTGATGATAGACTTTTAGGTTGAAACCTATGCATGACAACATCTAGGAGTTCCTTGTTCAAACCTCAACCATAGGATGAATCCATGGCATGACAACAGTAGGACTTGATAGTCTCCCTCCTAGTTGGGCATGTTCTCTTCTCATCTCGAAGCAGTTTAAAATACAGTAATCATGAATGATTTCTTTCGTGCGTTACGAGCCTTAAGCCATCTGAGGATGGATGTTTAGTATGGTACCCTTTGGGTGACATGCGACGCATTCACTCTCAGGTCATAGTCTCTAGTGCGGTTGAAATCGCAAACACAATAAAAAACACTTCTTTTAGGAGATAACCCGTAGTTTCCCGAACTACGTGAGCTCTGATCTCTCAGGCCTGTTGAGAGTACGTAGGCACAAGATGGCGATGTCTTGGCGAGCTACCTTCCCCCATCTTCCCCCGTAGTTAGGCGAACTACGTTGACTCTGATTTCTCATTCTCTGATGAGAATACGTAGGCATAAAGCGCGATGCTTTGCCGAGTCATTTTTCTTTTCTTTTTCAGCCAGCCTTGATAGGTAGATAGATTATAACCAACCCGTCCAAGTAAACAAACAAGCGAGGATCCCGTCGAGTACGACGGACGTGAGGGGTGCTAATACCTTCCCCTTGCGTAACCGACTCCCGAACCCAGACAATGGTTGCGATGACCTTGTCTTACCCTTATTCGTCAGGTTTTTTCGATCGTTTCCTTTCCCGCTCTGAGGGATAAATAACGAAAGGTGGCGACTCTTCTGTCATGCCGGCACCTTATTTTTGCAGTAGCGACAGCTGGCGACTCTGCTGGGGACGAACCCAGAATCTCTGGTTCTCCGGTTCCCTATGAGAGTCAATCCTATCGTTTGTGTGTTTGCTTGTTGGGTTGCGTTTATTTATCGCATTTTTACTTCCCGCATTTTATTTCCCGCATTTTATTTCCAGTTTGATATGGTTATCTGTGCTGCTGTGGGAGAGGGATGTTACTATGAGTGAGAAGCCGGACCTGGGCTTGAGTACACACCTAGATATAGTTGCGGAGAAGTAGTAGACGAACCTGTCTGCTGAGCAGGCACAGTTCCCTACGAAAATTTGCGCTCAGACGAGATTCTTGCAGAGGTGCTCCTTTCCGGTCCTGAGGATCTGAGGGGAGTCCAGACGTGAGGATTGTCGACTCTGGGGACCGATCATTTGGAAGTCAGCTAAGTGAGGCCTCTTCATGACTTGATGATGTCACTCCTTCTGGGAATCGTATTGTCACTCATGAAAGTCTGTGACGCTGATGACCGCATAGGATGTCGTACCTTTTTCCGTGGATTAGGTCCATACCTGTGAGTGGGGTCGGGATATTGCAGGAAACTTATACCTCCAGACTACCTGGTTTTCTTGACAGTGAATCAGTTATGTTGGTACCGAAGTTCTCAGTTGCAGATTTGACTGTTCTTGACAGAGCAAGTTTGTTGATCAGAGGATTTTATCATCGGGTGTATGTCTGTTCCTGGTAAAGCAGGTTTCGATCAGAGTATTGTCTTCAGAGGTTTGTCCTAGATGGAGCAGATTTTTGAGTGGGGTCTGAAGATCTCATCAGCAGTTGTTGTTTGTTCTTGATAGGGCATATTTTGAGTGGGGTCTGAAGATCTCATCAGCAGCTGTGCATTTATTCTTGAGAGGGCAGATTTTTGATTTGGGGTCTGAAGACTTCATCAGCGGACGCTCTCTGATCATACATCCCGGGTCCTTATTATCAGGCACTTACTCTTGACAGAGCAGAATTTTGATCTCGATCCTATCAGATGGTTATTTTCAGCAGATCAGATCAGTGGTTTTACACCGGGGTTTCCTTCTCATCAGTGACTGTTGACACCAAATCTCCACAGCAGTCGCCTGGATATACTATTGCATGCCTGCATTCTGCATTAGTTTGCATGTTCATTAGCATTCCATTGACGTGTGTCTGTGACAGGTACCGTTTCCCCGATCCAGGATCTCTCGCCTCTTATTGTGTTATTGCAGCAAGACTATTGCGTACGAGTTCTCGATCCTTGGTGTGTCGGAGTTGACTATCACTAATGCTATAGGCTTCCTGTGTATATGTGAGGTTGCTGTTTCCATGATTGGGCCCAGATTCCTCTCCTTATTATTGTCAGCACTGGTACTAAGGCGCCAGGATCGGGGGAAATCTCTCAAGTGCACAGGCACACGCATACATCTGCATAAAGCATTTTGCATGACATACATTTTGTGGCTTTTCCTAACCTTTAACTTTGACAGGTTTTTCAGGTACACAGGTTCCGAGCTGCTTTCGATCTCCAGGATTGATCAAAAACTCATCCACCGCTACTCAACTCGCGCTAATCAGACAAGGATAATGGACCAGGTGCAGTCATATGTTCAAGAGCTCCGTGAACGGATGGATCGTTTTATGGAGCTGATGCAAGTAGTCGCGAATGGTCAAGACCAGCTTCGTACTTTGGTTCAACCTCTGATCTCCAGGGTTGACAGTAATGGCATACTTCACGGCGGGGTCGTGCCTACTCCTCCTCCCGTGGACGCTCCACAGAATGTTGTTCCTGTTGCCGGGGGCAACGGCAGTGCTAACGGCAATCTGATGACTAATCTCGGACTCAATGCGGCAGGCATCGGCAATGGTAGTTTGGGAGCCAATGTTAACATAGGGCCGGTCAACGGCAATGCTGCTGCAGGAAATCTGTTGGTGCCTCAACCGTGGCTGGAGGACCATCAGGATGACGTATTCTCTCAGAGAGGTGTAGAAGCGGAGTTGAATGCTGAAGCTCGACTCAGGTTCAAGGCGCTGGAAGACAAGATGAGAGCCATGGAAAATCAGAACACATTGGGTGTTGATATGTCCAAGCTCGGGTTGATTGTTGACTTCAAGGTACCTCATAAATTCAAGGTGCCTGCCTTCGAGAAGTATAAGGGTACTACTTGCCCCCGCGTCCACCTCCGATCTTATTATAGAAAGATGTCCGCCTATTCTGACGATGAGAAGTTGCTGATGCACTTCTTCCAGGATAGTCTTTCTGGTCCATCGCTCGAATGGTATATGGGTTTGGAGCCCGCTACTGTGCGCACCTGGAAAGATCTTGCAGAAGCGTTCGTCCTCCACTATCAATACAATAGCGACTTGGCCCCCAACCGAGTTCAGCTTCAGAATCTCGCACAGCGGAACAATGAAAGCTTTAAGGAGTACGCCCAGCGGTGGCGTGAATTGGCTGCTCGGGTTCAACCGCCGATGGTTGAGCGTGAGCTAGTGCAAATGTTCGTGGCTACCCTTCCTGGAATTTACTATGAAAAGCTGGTCAGTGGCATGTCTGGAACATTCTCGGCTCTCATCACTATGGGCGAGCATGTTGAGAACGGTATAAAGATCGGAAAAATTCAGGGCGAATCATCCTCAGCTGGAGGAGGTAGCAAGAAACCCTATACTGGCAAGCGTCGAGAGGGAGATGCCAGTGCTGTCACTAATGCTCGGAGAAAGGGCAAGGGCCCTCAGCCTCAGATCGCTAGCATAAATATCCCAGCTGCTCCACCGCAGCCGCAGCAGCAGCAGCCTCAGCAGCAGAATCAGCAGGGGTATAGAAGATATCAGAATCGGGCTCCTCTGACAAATCGTCATTTTGAAACTCCACCTATGTCGTATGCACAGCTTCTGCAAACGTTGCTGCAGCTCCAATTAGTTCAAAAGAGGACAATGGCTCCCTTAACAGGGGCACCACCACCGGGGTATGATGCCAGTGCTACTTGTGAGTTCCATACTGGGGCACCAGACCATACGATTGAGAATTGTAAAGCTTTTAAACACAAAGTCCAGGACTTGGTGGACGCCAAGGTTATTAACTTTTCTGACAATGTGCCCAACGTTACCAAAAATCCTATGCCTCATCATAAGGGGGGCGGAGTGAATGCCGTTATCACAGAAGAGAGTTCAGACTTGCTGACTGATGTCAAAGATTTGAAGACGCCGTTGAGTTTTGTCAAGGCTAAGTTGCTGAAGAAAGGCTTCTTCCCTGGATGTGGAGAGTTATGTATGGCTTGTGCTACACTTCCTAATGGATGTGAGCAGCTGATCGAAGGTATCCAAAGTCTGATGTCCGAGGGTATTTTGCAGTTCAGCCGGAGCGTTGAAAGTGCATCAGGGGAAGTCGTACTGAAGCAGGCAGACGAAGTTGCTACCATCACTATTCCTCGTCACCCTATTACTATTTCTGCGCCCCGTCCGCCTACTATTACTATCACCAGGGCCGGACCGATCCCATTCGAAAGCACTAATGCCGTTTCATGGCATTATGGCGCCGAATTCTATTGTAATGGTCAGAAGTTAGAGCTCGAGCCGTTTGGATCGACTGTGCAGAATCTTACCGGAGTCAGTGGTATCACTCGAAGCGGTAGAGTGTTCGCACCAGCAGAGGTTGCAGCAGAGAAAGTGGTCAGGGCTGACGCTGCTGATAAGGGTAAAGGTAAAGCTGTCGAAGAGATCCCCTCTGGGGCAGAGAAAGACTTGCTGGTTAAAGATGCTGAAGAGTTCATGCGATTAATCAAGAAGAGCGACTACAAGATTGTAGATCATCTTCATCAGACTTCGTCAAAGATCTCTATTCTTAACCTGTTGCTGTGTTCTGAAGCACACCGCAACGCCTTGCTGAAGGTATTGAACGCTGCATACGTGCCGCAGGAGATATCAGTAAATCAGCTGGAAGAAGTGGTGGCCCATGTTAATGCTGGTAATGGGCTGGGTTTTACAGATCTAGAGGTGACTCCTAAAGGAAGAGATCACAACAGCGCCTTGCACGTCTCAATAGAGTGCAGAGGCACTATTATGTCGCATGTCCTGGTAGATACGGGTTCGTCGCTTAATGTGCTTCCTAAGAAAGCACTAATGAAGTTGGATACCCGTGGGTTGCTTTGCACGCCCAGCGACCTGGTGGTAAAAGCCTTTGATGGGACCAAGCGCCACGTCTTCGGAGAGTTGACCCTGCCAATTCAAGTTGGTCCAGAGACGTTTAATGCGGTTTTCTATATCATGGATATCATGCCTGCCTACAGTTGCCTCTTAGGTCGGCCATGGATCCATGCTGCTGGTGCCGTGACGTCCACGCTGCATCAAAAGCTTAAATATGCTGTCGGGGGCAGCATAGTAACCGTCTGTGGTGAGGAGGACATTATGGTGAGCCACTTGTCGTCCTTTAAATATGTTGAAATGGATGGCGAGATCCATGAAACCCTCTGCCAAGCATTTGAAACCGTCAGGGTGAAAGAGGTAGCTCCTGTCATCACAGAGAAGCTGGAGATGAATCTCTCCTCGTTTAAGGAAGCTCGGGCCTTCGTCGAAGCCGGTTCCACCCCAGGCTGGGGGCATGTCTTAGATATACCAATCAAGCAGGATAAGTTTGGATTGGGATATTCTCCTGGAGCTGAAGCTTCATCTTCTTCTGGCAGCTCGTCTCGTGGGAAAGGGCCGATCCTATTCACCAAGGGGGGAGTAATTTTCGAAAGCATCAACGCAACGTCTGAGGACAGCGGGGATAGTGATTGTGATCTTGACGCCTGGATTCAACCGAGCAAGTCGGGCGAGCGCCTCCACAATTGGACCATCAAGGAGATTATCAAGCTGACAAGTGAAGAGTAATGATTTGCTTTTTACAATCTTTGTACAACCCTATGTCCTGCCCGGGGCATAGTGGTTTTACTGTCAGGGCCTTGTTGGATTATGTGTATGCATTTTGTTAATAAATAAAAGGCGTTTTCTTCGTACTCAAATATTGTGTTCTCTGTTATTCCTGTTTTATGTTTATTTCGAAAAAACAGTAAAATGGCAACGAGGTTTGTGCTAACCTGCATATTCTTGCTTTAAACTTAACCCTTGTTATTGCAGGATCCACATGACAGACGACATCGACTCTGGACCCTCTACGGCTCACTACGACCTTGATTTCCCGATCTATCAAGCCGAGGATGAGATTGATGAAGACGAGGACCTTCCGGAAGAGTTGGCCCGCTTGTTGAGACAAGAAGAAAAGGTTATTCTGCCTCACGAGGAGGATATTGAGTTTGTAAATCTGGGTTCTGAGGAGCTCGTCAGGAATGTCAGAGTAGGGGCTGCGCTGCAGAATGATGTCAAGCATAGACTGGTCGAGATGCTTCGAGAGTATAGTGACGTCTTTGCTTGGTCATATGAGGATATGCCCGGACTTGACACTGACATCGTGGTTCATCGCTTTCCGTTGCGAGAAGATTGCCCTCCAGTCAAGCAGAAGCTCAGGAGGACGAGACCAGACATGGCTGTAAAAATCAAAGAAGAGGTCCAGAAGCAGTTGGACGCAGGATTTCTAGCCGTTACCACTTACCCTCCGTGGGTCGCCAACATAGTGTGTAACACCTGAGGTGAAAGAGGACGGTGGTTACATGTAACACCCGTGGGCGAGGGAGTGGTTGTCGGTGTCATGAGGCATGACAATGGGACACTCCTAGCAGCTTCTAGGGAAAAACCGAATTCACATCCGAATGAGAGGGATCCTGAGGCTATGCAGGTATGGGACTACATGGTTGAATGAAGGCTTATAAGGATTAATTGGTACTACCTATACCAACAAGATGCATCTTCTTTTCGGTAGCCCGTTCATAAGAACTCCACAGTTAAGCGTGCTTGACTTGGAGCGATTCTGGGATGGGTGACCTTCTGGGAAGTTTCCCGGAAAGCGTGTGATTGA
Source organism: Lathyrus sativus (assembly GCA_963859935.3). Taxonomy (NCBI): domain Eukaryota; kingdom Viridiplantae; phylum Streptophyta; class Magnoliopsida; order Fabales; family Fabaceae; genus Lathyrus; species Lathyrus sativus. The sequence goes on from OZ012740.1 coordinate 121,045,407, forward strand.
GGACAAAGCATGCTGAAAAGACCCGTGTTGGTTTGTGGGGTCAGTCGGTAATCCTAAAAGCAATATGGGGCTTTACAAATGGTATCAGAGCCATACCTCTCCCAGTACGATGTGGTTCGGGGACGAACCAAGCGGAAGCTGGTGGGCATGTAACACCTGAGGTGAAAGAGGACGGTGGTTACATGTAACACCCGTGGGCGAGGGAGTGGTTGTCGGTGTCATGAGGCATGACAATGGGACACTCCTAGCAGCTTCTAGGGAAAAACCGAATTCACATCCGAATGAGAGTGTAACACCCGTGGGCGAGGGAGTGGTTGTCGGTGTCATGAGGCATGACAATGGGACACTCCTAGCAGCTTCTAGGGAAAAACCGAATTCACATCCGAATGAGAGGGATCCTGAGGCTATGCAGGTATGGGACTACATGGTTGAATGAAGGCTTATAAGGATTAATTGGTACTACCTATACCAACAAGATGCATCTTCTTTTCGGTAGCCCGTTCATAAGAACTCCACAGTTAAGCGTGCTTGACTTGGAGCGATTCTGGGATGGGTGACCTTCTGGGAAGTTTCCCGGAAAGCGTGTGATTGAGGACAAAGCATGCTGAAAAGACCCGTGTTGGTTTGTGGGGTCAGTCGGTAATCCTAAAAGCAATATGGGGCTTTACATAGTGCCTGTACCGAAGAAGGATGGTAAGGTACGCATGTGCGTCGATTATCGGGATTTGAATAGGGCGAGCCCTAAGGATGATTTCCCGTTGCCTCATATCGATGTGTTGGTCGACAACACAGCCCGGTTTTCCGTGTTTTCGTTCATGGATGGCTTCTCCGGTTACAATCAGATTAAGATGGCACCGGAGGACATGGAGAAAACGACGTTCATCACCCCCTGGGGAACATTTTGCTATAAGGTAATGCCCTTCGGTCTGAAGAACGCATGGGCCACTTACCAGCGAGCAATGGTAACTTTGTTTCATGATATGATTCATCATGAGATCGAGGTCTATGTTGATGACATGATTGCAAAGTCCCAAACGGAGGAAGAGCATCTGGTCAATTTGTTGAAGCTATTTGAAAGGCTTAGGAAGTTCAGGCTGAGGCTGAATCCTAACAAGTGCACTTTCGGAGTGCGGTCCGGAAAGTTATTGGGGTTTATCGTTAGTGAACGAGGGATTGAAGTTGATCCTGCCAAAATAAAAGCTATCCAAGAAATGCCAGCGCCGAAAACAGAAAAAGAAGTTCGTGGTTTCTTGGGCCGAATAAACTACATTGCAAGGTTTATCTCTCAGCTCACAGCCACTTGTGAACCTATGTTCAAACTTTTAAAGAAAGATCAGGCGATTACTTGGAATGAGGATTGCCAGAAGGCATTCGACAAAATAAAGCAGTATCTTCAAGAACCTCCGATCTTGATACCCCCAGTGGATGGACGGCCATTAATCATGTACCTGACGGTTCTGGAGAATAGTATGGGGTGTGTTCTCGGTCAGCACGACGAGACGGGCAGAAAGGAGCATGCCATTTATTATTTGAGTAAAAAGTTCACTGAGTGTGAATCTCGATACTCGATGCTGGAGAAGACGTGTTGTGCATTAGCTTGGGCCGCCAAACGTCTACGACAGTATATGCTCAACCACACCACTATGCTAATTTCGAAGATGGATCCGATCAAGTACGTCTTCGAGAAGCAGGCTCTTTCGGGCAGGATTGCCAGATGGCAAATGGTGTTAACAGAATATGATATTCAGTACGTCTCTCAGAAAGCCATTAAGGGGAGCGTATTGTCTGATTACCTTGCCGAACAGCCAATCGAAGACTACCAGCCGATGAAGTTCAAATTCCCTGACGAGGATATTATGTTTCTCAAAGCGAAGGATTGCGATGAGCCATTTCCCGATGAGGGGCCAGATAGGAAGTCTCAGTGGAAGTTGATATTCGACGGAGCGGTTAATTCCTACGGAAGTGGTATCGGGGCTATCATCACGACTCCTCACGGATCCCACATCCCGTTTACTGCGAGACTGACGTTTCCAGTTACCAACAATGAAGCAGAGTATGAAGCATGTATTATGGGTCTAGAAGAGGCAATTGATTTGAGAATCAAGAATCTAGACATATATGGTGACTCAGCACTTGTAATCAATCAGATTAAAGGGGAGTGGGAAACTCGTCAAGCGAATTTAGTGCCGTACATGAATTATGCCAGGAGGCTGCTTCCGTTCTTCGATCGAGTGGAACTTCATCATGTACCCAGGGCTGAAAATCAGATGGCTGATGCCTTAGCCACGTTGGCTTCAATGTATAAAGTCAATTATTGGAATGAGGCTCCAAGAATTGTACTTTTGCGTCTTGATAGACCGGCATTTGTCTTTGCAATCGAAGACGCCACCGACGGCAAGCCATGGTTCCACGATATCCAGACCTTCCTTATGACTAAGGAGTATCCTGCGGGTGCATCAACCCAGGATAAGAAGACTCTAAGGAGGCTATCTGGAAACTTTTATCTCAATCCTGACGGAGTGCTGTATAAGAGAAACCATGATCTCGTGCTACTCAGATGTGTAGATGAGAAAGAGGCAAGTATGCTCATGGAAGAAGTCCATGAGGGCACATTTGGTACGCACGCCGACGGGCATGCCATGACGAGAAAGATCCTGAGAGCAGGGTATTACTGGTTGACTATGGAGTCGGATTGCTTCAGATTCGCAAAGAAATGTCACAAATGCCAGATTTATGCTGATAAAGTTCATGTGCCGCCGTGCCCATTGAATGTCATGTCCTCCCCTTGGCCCTTCTCCATGTGGGGCATCGACATGATAGGCAAGATCGAGCCCACTGCATCCAATGGTCATCGTTTCATTCTGGTAGCCATCGACTACTTCACCAAATGGGTGGAGGCAGCCTCGTACGCTAATGTGACCAAGCAGGTGGTAGCTAAATTCATAAAGAGGGACATCATCTGTCACTATGGAATTCCCGAGCGGATCATTACTGATAATGGTTCGAATTTGAATAACAAGATGATGAAGGAGCTGTGCCAGAGCTTCAAGATTGAACACCACAACTCATCTCCTTATCGGCCGAAGATGAATGGCGTCGTCGAAGCCGCCAACAAGAACATCAAGAAGATTGTTCAGAAGATGGGTGTGACGTACAAGGATTGGCACGAGATGTTGCCGTTTGCCTTGCACGGTTATCGTACGACGGTGCGTACGTCGACCGGGGCAACTCCTTTCTCCTTGGTGTACGGTATGGAAGCTGTCCTACCGTTAGAAGTGGAGATTCCTTCTTTGCGAGTTTTGGTTGATGTAAAACTCGACGTGGCAGAATGGATTACGAATCGCTTGAACCAACTCAGCCTGATGGACGAGAAGAGGTTAGCATCGATTGCATTTGGTCGCCTGTACCAAAGCCGAATGAAGAAAGCTTATGATAAGAAGGTGCGTCCTAGAAGCTTTCAGACGGGTGATCTCGTCCTGAAGAGAATTCTTCCGCCACACTCCGATCACCGGGGCAAGTGGACTCCGAATTACGAAGGGCCGTATGTCGTCAGCAAGGTCTTCTCAGGAGAAGCTTTGTTGTTATCCACGATGGATGGTGAAGACTTTGCATCCCCGGTGAACGCGGACGCAGTTAAAAAATACTTTGCTTGAAAGAGACCCGCTGGACAAAAAAGAAAGAGTCCAGGCAAAAAAGGGGCATCCCGGCGAACCAAAAACAGAATAAAAGGTTCGGGCAAAAATTAGGGATATATTGAAAAATGTACACCCGCGAAGTCGAAAACCTACACTGGGCGGCTTCGGCAAAAAAGGGTATCCCGGTGAACTGAAAACCCGTAAAGGGCGGTTCACGCAAAAGTTAGGGATTTGAATGAGCAAATGACTGCGTTCCGCGTGCGGACTTTCGTTGTTTAGTGGTTTGGAGGACCTGAGGGCCGTTTATCTGAATCAATCTCTTCCGAAGCTGAAGCATCGGAGAAGTATCGAAGTCGAGTGGGTCTTAGAGGGATCAACTCATGGTGTTCGTCTACGCCTCGTTGCCGACATTTGTATATACTGATGTATATTTATGTTTTCCTTTTGCGCAGCTTCCTCATTCCAGGAGCTTGCCTCTGTTGTAAAACATTTTTGCCCATTCAGGGGTTCACCATCAATAAAATGCACATTATTCAGCAATTCTGCTTGTCTGTTTAGCATTTATCTGTTTTGTTTGCGAATGAAAACGCCGATGTTTTTGATAAAATGCGCATACATAAACTTACGGGCCTAGGCCCATTGATTGTTGAAACAATTAATTAACTGAATATTGTCACGAGATAATAACCTTGATAGGCCCCTTTGAGGGGGGTATCTTGTCTGTTTGTTTGTGTTGTTGCAGGTGTAGGCAGTGTGCCGTGCGCATCTCCGAAGCAGGGCGAGCCCTCCTTCTCCAGCAGAGTTCAGTGGTCTCTCCACCACAGCATCTGAACGCAGAATAGTGAGCATTGATATGTCTTCCCCAGGTAGAGATGATTCTCTTCCCCAAGCAGACGCATCCTGAAGGAACGTCATTTTTTCAGCTGAGCCGCACGCCGAAGCTCATATGCCCCCAGCACCGGGTCACAAGTGCAGATTTCGTAGAAATGTTCGGGTGCCGAAGTTCGTGCTTTCCCCAGTAAAATCGCCGAAGCAGGTATCCTCCCCAGCACCGGGTCACAAGTGCAGGATTCGTAGGAAATCGTTCGTACGCCGAAGTATGCAGTAACTGATGGTGCCAGACTGAAGTCTCCAGCGGAATTGAGATTCCCCACCAGAGTTATATTCTCTCCTGAAGTTGGATGATTCCCTCTTCCCCAGTAGAGTGTTGGAACAACTGATGTTGTATTCCCCTGCAGAGTTGTACTCTCCCCCGAAGTCAGATGATTCTTTCTTCCCCAGCGGGATTGAAATTCCCCATCAGAGTCGTGCTCTCCAGTGAAGTAGAATGATTTCTCTCTCCCCGGCTGAGTCCGCAAACCCCCAGAAAAGAAGAATCCTTGGAAGCAGTTGGGACCTTGAGTGGATGTTCCCTAGCAGAGCGTGGGGCAGCTGATGCTGTATTTCCCCAGAGTCGCACCCTCTCCAGCGAAGCAGAGTGACTTCTCCTTCCTCAGCCGAGTTTGCAGACGTCCAAGAGAGCCGAGTCCTTGGAAGTTGATCAGACCATGATCGGTCTCTTCCCCAGTGGGGTGTTGAGCAGCTGAAGTTGTTTCCCCACAGAGTTGTTATCCCCAGAAAAGTAGCCATGGCGGCCCCACAGTTTATTCTCGCGATTGATATCAGCAAGTCTGGTTTCTCGTAGAGCTTCGTTCCCCCGCAGCAGATCAACTGAAGTTGTTTTCCCTGCAGCAGTCCGCGGAAGATCAATTCCCCAGACGGAGTCCGATTGATATCGGCGTGCAGTTTTTTCCTCAGCAGGATGATCCCTCTATCTGAGTAGTTCTTTCTCCTTGACAGGAGAATTCCCCCTCGGCATTTATTTTGCTGATGGGATCACATCACTGTGCATGATTGCATAGCATAGTGCATGATTGCACAGCATTTAGCATAAACGCATATCATTCCCACCGTGTGGGGCATGGCGCAGAAGCATAGGCATCATACGCATGATCTAGGTTATTATCATTCTTGTTTTACAGGTGTTCCACCAAAGGACCAGTTGCTCGGGACGATTCCTGATATTCTCCCCAACGAGGTCGCTTTATTGAGAGGATTCTTAAGACCCCGGTGTAATCCCCACAGTCGCTTGGCTCAAGATGATTTTTGAGATCCCCAGCGAAGTCTTCAGTTCAAGACGACTCTTGAATTCCTCAGCAGGGCCGTTTGCTTAAGATGATTCTTAAGACCTCAACGCAGGTTCCCGAATGGTTGGCTTAGGATGTTTCTTGAGCTCCCCAATAGCGTCCCCAGCAAGAGTTGCCCAGGAAGATTCCTGGAATGCCTAGCAGAATGAAGTCTCCAGAATGGTTATCGGTTCAGGATGATTCTTGAAGGTGCCCGACGGAGTTTGTTTGTTCAAGATGATTCTTGAAAACCCTAGCAGCGTGATATGTCTGCTCCAACGGTGATGTCTAATCTGAAGATTGACTTCGTAAACGCCTGAAGGCGGTATCAGAAGGTTCCTGTGAGTTCAGATTTCCTTGTTGATGAATCAACGTGTGGCTGAAGACAAGGTTCCAAATTTTGTATTCAAGATGATCCGTGTTGGCCTGAAGGCCAAGTCAGTTGTCCTGAGGTGATGATTGATCGTGATCAAGTGAATAGTGTTTCTTCTGACTGAAGTCGAAGATGTTTCTCCAGCTGAAGCGGAGTTTTGCCTGAAGGCAAAGTGTTTGAATCCCCGTAGAGTCATGAACGGCTCAGGATACCACTTCTTTGACTGAAGTCACAGATTTCCCAAGCTGAAGCGAAGGTGCCTGAAGGCAAGGTTATCCCCAAGGTCATGAATGACCTAGGATTCATTTTTCGGACTGAAGGCCGAAGTATATCCCTGACTGAAGTCTCGGATGCTCTATAGCAGAGGTGGTTGCCTGAAGGTAGATCCATGTATCCTTGAAGGCCAAGGACCATCTCATTAGACTAAAGTCAAAGATACCTCCTGCAGAGTTGTCATCCTTGAAGGCCAAGGATGCTTATCTTCAGAAATACTTGAAGATCTTTTCTAGCTGAAGCTGGAGGCGGCCAGGGGCCAGGGTTTCATATAGCTTTGATGGTAAAGTTCTACGGTGAGCAGTGTGTAGCAGTATTCCGATGTTCGTTATGGTTCTGAGGGTGAACCCCAGATCAGAGTGTGCTCGGTTAGGTCTCTCCTTCCCAGCGGAGTAGTTTCAAATACGCAAGTGTACCTTTTGCTCCATTTACCAGGGGTGAACCCCAGGTCAGAGCAGGTTTGTGTTCGACGGCGATGTTGAATGTATGTGTTTGTTCGACGGCGAGGTTGAATGTTCGTTTTCAGATTATATTTTGTCATGCGGCGAGGTTGGATGTTTGTCCGGCGGCGAGGTTGGATGTTGGTTCGACGGCGAGGTTGAATGTTTGTTTGATGGCGAGGTCAGATTATGATTGTGTTCGACGACGAGGTTGAATGTTTGTTTGACGGCGAGGTCAGATTATGATTGTGTTCGACGGCGAGGTTGAATATTTGTTTGACGGCGAGGTCAGATCAGATTATGATTGGTTCGACAGCGAGGTCAAATGTTTGTTTGACGGCGAAGTCAGATTATGATTGGTTCGACGGCGATGTCAGACTCTTTAAATCCCCAGTAGAGATGATGTTTGTACGACGGCGATGTCGAGTGTCTCTCAGAGCGATGTTTGTTTCCGACGGCGATGTCAGATTCAGTTTTCCAGCGGCGATGTTGGGCATGTCAAGGTGATCCAGTCTTCTGACGGCGATGTTAGGTGATGCAGATCCTTTAGTTCTCCAGCGGCGATGTGGGGTATTTTGACAGATTTAGTTCTCCAGCGGCGATGCGGGGTATTTTGACAGACGTAGTTCTCCAGCGGCGATGCGGGGTATCTTGACAGATTTAGTTCTCCAGCGGCGATACGGGGTGTGTTGATTTGTCCGACGGCGATGTCAGATGTAGTTCTCCAGCGGCGATGCGGGGTATTTTGTTCAGTATTGTATTTTCTCCAGCGGCGATGCGGGGTATTGTGGTTGTCTGAAGGCAATATCAGAAGAAGTTAATGTGGATGACTGACGGCGATGTCAGATCAGTATTTCTCCAGATAGTTGTCGTGCAGCTATTATTCCAGTGTTCGACGAGTTGAGCAGTTGGCAAATTTTCGGGTTTACCGATATTCAACCGTCTCGCACCTTGATTGGCTGAGAGCCGTTCGCTTCTCACCCAGTCAGGTTCAAGCCGTTTGAATAGGGGCAGCTGTTGCACCCCAAAATTTGACCAACAATTATTTATTTATTGAGTGTTTGAAAGTTGATACCTTCATCAGAAAGTTCAAGAGATCCTCAGAGGATTGGGTGAAACCAAGGATGTGTGCTTCATAGCTTGACAGTTGTGGGAGCTCCTCAGATGATTCTGAGACTTTGAGAATGAACTTGATGTTTTGAGAAAGCCTATGATATGTCTTGATAGCCATCATGAAGCCCAGAGAGGTCATTGTGCAAGAATTCAGAAGATTCAACCATGAATGGTAGAACTAGGGTTTTGACTGGGTCAACCCTAGGATAACTGAAAATTTGGAGAAGGTTGAGACCTAATCCAAGGGCCATGAGATCATGGAATGATGCATGGAGATGTTATAAAGATGATTCCTAGACCAAATCATCATGATTGAGGAGTTTGAGAAGTTTCAAGTTAGGGTTTCTGAGGATTGTCAGTGAAAAAACCCTAATTTGATCCCTATCTTCCAGGCAGTTTTAGTTCTAGATGTGATTGATATCTCATCTTCCACACAACATGAATGTTGTAGAGCTTGTTCTTAGCTTTAATTTTAGTGGTAGAAGTCCTTGATAGGAGTTGCAGAGCTCAAGTTATGGTTTTGACAAATTACAGGTCAGCAGAGGTGTGTGAATCTGGGTCCTTGAAAGTCACCCTACTTGCAGACAACTTTTGCCCTAGTAGGATGATTCCTATGATTTCTTGGTAAACATGAATGTTGAAGGGCATCTTCTTAGCTTTAATTTGAGTGGTAGAAGTCCTTGATAGGATTTGTAGAACTCAACTTATGGTTTGGACAAGACAGGGGTATTTTGGTCATTTGGCAGTTATAGGTCATTTTAAGCAAAGGCCATATCTCCTATTTCCAAGCCTCAAATGGAAAAACTCAAAACATGAAAGTTGTTCAAAATGGCATTTTAAGCCTAGAAAGAAGGTCATGAATTGTTGTAAAAGCTCATAGCATGGAATGACAAAGTTTGGTGAATTTGAACTAAAAATGGCTTATAAGTTAATTCAAGTCAATTTGGAAATTGGTTTGGAAGATCTATGAATCCAAAATAGGTCATCCAATATATCATTTTGATTGGAAAAATCATTTTGAGAACATTGGTTTAAACACAATTTTCATTTGAGGCTTTAAAATGGGACATGCTTTGTAATATTGAAACTTGCATATTAAGGCACCTTTGCAAAACTCAACATAAGCCAAGGGTAAGCTTGTTTTTCACACATATCTTCTCAATATCTCATGTAAAGGTATTTTGGCACAAAATATACAAGGTTTAAGGAATGAGATATGAGATGTAGAACTTATCATTAAAGGAGAAAATCAAGACTTTTCTAGATGATTCTAGAAGGATCTAGTTGTTTCCATCCATTACTATAAGAAGAGTGATCCACAAGGTATTGAGGGTTGGTCAGAAAGAGAGTTTTCAGAGGAGAAAGAGAGAGAGACATTGCCATTGAAGAGCTTCCTTCAAGATCAAGCAACTTGGGATTTCTTCCACCACAAGGCTTCTCATTCAAGATCAGTGCAAACAGAAGTTTATTCATCTTCAAAGGATCACATTGAAGCCCTTGCAAGCTCTGAATCAAGCCTTAGCTATACTCACCATTGAACTTTGACAGGTTTCTTTCTTTCCACGAATCTCTTTAATTATGTAGTTTCTATTAGTTCTTTAGGTATAGAATTAGTGTACTAGGCTAGTTGATCTTACCCCGTGAGTTTGAGAGCTCTGTATGAGATTTCATGGCAGGTGCATGAATCTTTAACTTGCAAGAATTGGCTGGATTTTGAGTTTTAGCTGGCATGGATTAGATTAGTATAACTAGGGTAGCATAAAGAACATGATCATGCCATTAGAATTAAGTTTAATCATGGTTGAACTCAAAGAAATATGTTGGAACCCTAACCTTCACGTATTCTGTTTGAAAGATACTTGGAGTGTTAATGAAAACTATGCATATAGATGGATTCCTGGGAAGAAATGGCACAATTTTGGTCTTTAGATTTTTGATTTTCATTAAGTATCGAAGGAGAACGAGTGGAGTGAAGATTTGTGCATAAGTATGGCGAAACCTGGAAACCCTAGAATTATTTGGGGACGATGATACACGGCCGTTGGATCATTCCAATATAATTGACTCATTAGACTCATCGTGCGGCTGAGATTTAAACGAAAAGCGGAGGGAACTCCACACACTGAAACGCTGCGTTTGAATTAAAATCCGTCCCTGGGCCTTGGATCACTTTGCTATATACACCCTCCAATCAAAGCCCATTAGAAAATGAACCTAAAAAGATTGCTAACTGCACCGCGCGTATTTTCTTTTGTTTTGATTTTTTAGTTTGAATTCTGATGATACCTGGGCCTAGACACGCTTCTATCCGCACCCCCAGTTCCTGGCCCAACCTCAAAACATAACCGGAGCGAATTAAGTTCCACACCCCCTCCCCTTTATTTGATTTCTTCTATTTTCTTGCATTTATAAAATTCATAAAAAATCCAAAAATGAATATTTTTTAATTCTTGTTTTTTCTATGTGTTCATAAATTTGTATAGAAAAATATAAATAAATAAAATTTCCATTTTATTTTCTTTTCATATTTTTAGTATATTTTTCATTTTAATAGCTTTTTAATATGTTTAGTTTGATATCCAATTTTGTATAATTTCTTTCAAGACTTTCCCTTAGGATTTTTAATTCATTCTTTTTGGTGTGATTAGATATTGAATCATAGTTCCCCATAGGATTTAATTATTGATTTTTAGATTAAAATTTGATTAGTTTAATTAGGTTAGCATTAGGGTATCCTAATTAGGGTTTAGGTTATGCATAGGTGAAATAGTTCATTTTCTTTAGAGAGTTTTGTCTTGATTTTTGGGTAGGGGCATATGTGGATGTTATGGATAGATGTTGTATACCCTTGTGAATAATTGTTAGAATTTTCCCCCTTGTTTTAGTATTTTTAGGTATTTTCTGAAGTTGACTGATGATTTTGTCTGTTCTGTGGTTATCTGTTCATCTCTGGGGTGTATTTTGGGGAATTTGTTGTGGGGCTTAGTTTGTTTTGAAGATCTTGTTGAGGACCATGATGGAAGAGAAGACTGTAGATCAAGACTCAGAGACCCAGAGCTTGGGGATTATTCCCTGTCTGTGAGGTTTGAGATCCTGAAGTTTGAAGGAAGTTCATGGTACTTTCCTGAGGAAGGCACTATGAATGACTTTCATTCTTTCTTCTCACCTCTTTCTTAAGTATCCAATGATGTTGGAGCCAACTTGTGAGTTTAATTTCTCCTGAGGAGGAATATAAACTGATCACATGTTGTTGAGCCACATGGGGTACAATTCCTAAGTGGAAGCCTCCTAGTACTTTCCTGAGGAAGGTCCTATGAGTCTATTCACTTAGTTCCATTAGTTTATCTAGGATTTCTCAAGTATCCAATGATGTTGGAGCCAACTTGTGAGTTTAATTTCTCCTGAGGAGGAATGTAAACTGATCACATGTTGTTGAGCCACATGGGATACAATTCCTAAGTGGAAGCCTCCTCGTACTTTCCTGAGGAAGGTCCTATGAGTCTATTCACTTAGTTCCACTAGTTCAGATAGGATTTCTTAAGTATCCAGTGATGTTGAAGCCTGCTTGTGAGTTTAATTTCTCCTGAGGAGGAATGTAAACTGATCACAGTGGTTGAGCCACATAGGATATGATTCCTGAGTATACATCTCCTAGTGCTTTCCGGAGGAAGACACTATGGGCTTGCTTACTTAGCTCCCTTTCTTTGGTAAGCTTGTTCTGAAGCTTGAAGACTGGGATTGATTTCTTTTGGTTAGGTTTTGCTTTAGGGCTTTGCTTAGATTTGATCAGGATTAGAGAGTAGAGGTAGATGATTCTTTCTCAAGCATGTTTTGTTTGCCTGATGGCACTTCATTTCTTTTATCTGTATATTGCTTGATAGCATGTTGTTTATTTTCAGTATGATTACTGTTATTTCATGACTGGCTTGAGGTCGAGACGAGCTTGTGGAGGCTGAAGCCCCACACACATTTCCTCCCTCACTTGCATTGCATGCATTTTACTGTAAAGCTGATGCTTTTGTCTGTTTTGGTGTATCATTGACATGATCCCTTAGGGCTCTCATTTCCTTTGATAAGGATTTGATGATAGACTTTTAGGTTGAAACCTATGCATGACAACATCTAGGAGTTCCTTGTTCAAACCTCAACCATAGGATGAATCCATGGCATGACAACAGTAGGACTTGATAGTCTCCCTCCTAGTTGGGCCAGTTCTCTTCTCATCTCGAAGCAGTTTAAAATACAGTAATCATGAATGATTTCTTTCGTGCGTTACGAGCCTTAAGGCATCTGAGGATGGATGTTTAGTATGGTACCCTTTAGGTGACATGCGACGCATTCACTCTCAGGTCATAGTCTCTAGTGCGGTTGAAATCGCAAACACAATAAAAAACACTTCTTTTAGGAGATAACCCGTAGTTTCCCGAACTACGTGAGCTCTGATCTCTCAGGCCTGTTGAGAGTACGTAGGCACAAGATGGCGATGTCTTGGCGAGCTACCTTCCCCCATCTTCCCCCGTAGTTAGGCGAACTACGTTGACTCTGATTTCTCATTCTCTGATGAGAATACGTAGGCATAAAGCGCGATGCTTTGCCGAGTCATTTTTCTTTTCTTTTTCAGCCAGCCTTGATAGGTAGATAGATTATAACCAACCCGTCCAAGTAAACAAACAAGCGAGGATCCCGTCGAGTACGACGGACGTGAGGGGTGCTAATACCTTCCCCTTGCGTAACCGACTCCCGAACCCAGACAATGGTTGCGATGACCTTGTCTTACCCTTATTCGTCAGGTTTTTCCGATCGTTTCCTTTCCCGCTCTGAGGGATAAATAACGAAAGGTGGCGACTCTTCTGTCATGCCGGCACCTTATTTTCGCAGTAGCGACACCTACATATCCCGACGGGAATGGTATCAGAGTATATATAGTTCCCCTAAAAGGGTTTGAGGAACTTCTTGACTATGGCCAAGGTTCCAAAGAGATAAGGGTTGTTGATCGATTGATTCTAGGAGAAAAGAAGAGTCGTCATCTTAAGGAAGAACACTCGACTTAACCACCACAACTTGTAAAAGATGGTTTTTGCATCGTCTTGAGAGAAGGGCTCAAACACTCGGATTGTCGACGAGTATGCCACTATCTCTCTCAAGCGGAAAAGATCTTATATATCGATTGTATTGTTATGGGGCATGAGAATTACATCTCAACTGTCAAGATGGCTAACGTCTAATTCTCTTGTATGGAGAAAAGATTGATCGATTTCAAAAATGGTCTATCTATGTTGTAAAAGATAAAAGATAAAAGGTCCTCCTTATGGGGTAGGAACTAAGCCTACGCTGATCAACTTGAAAAGGATCATGGATCAAGCGGGGAGTAATGATGCATATGAAGATGCAATACGCACAAATGTTAAGTTATGTGCAAGTTCTTCCTTTGGACATTACACATGCGTATAAAATAAAGATGATAGAGCACATTAATAATAAGATGACAAAATAAATCCATACAACAGATAAAAATGCTTAGATCAAGACAAGCGCGAGAGTTGTGCAAATATTCAAGATAAGGTCGGAGCTGAGATATGGAAAGAGATGAAGCGTCGCGCTGATTAAGTTTATGAGATTGATTTTAAGAAAAGTTATATTAGATTTGTTAGTTTTTATTTTAGTAAAAAAGTTTAGACGTGAATAAATTAAATAAATTAAATTAGTGAAAGGAGTTGATAAAAAAGGGGTTTATTATCGAATAAAAAAGTAGTTTTCGCTATTTTAAAATTTACTAAGTGGACGTTATCTAAATATATGAAAATGGTAAATAAAAAAGATTTGGCGAATAGAATGGGCTCAAAAAAAGTTTTTTTTTATAATTATTATCAAGTAGATTTAAATAAATAGAAGTTAAATTAAATGAAATTGATTTTTATTAAGAAAATGAACAGATTAAATATTATAAGAAAAAGGTTTAAAATTGATGAATAAATTAAATAAAAAGTGAATAAAAATAAATTGAAGTTACTAAATAAAATAAATTAAAGGGTTAATTAAATTAACAAATAAAATTAATTAAATAGAGTAAATAATTAAAAGGTTTATTTAAAAAAGTTATTAGTTGTTTGATTAAAAAAAGGGTTAATTACTGATTAGTTAATTAAATTAGTGTACTTAATGATTAGATTAGGTGGTTAATGAAAGGGGCAGATGATCCCGTGGGGGTGCGTGTGTGAGGGTGCATGATAGGGTGCAGGTGTGGGGACGTGTGATGAGATCCGATGAGGGATGGGCGGTTGTGATGTGTGGTGTACGATAGTAACCGCGGATGTGCATACAAGTAGTTTACAATACAAATAAATAAAATAAACTGGAAACCTTAACTCCCCCCCACCCCATTCTGTCCACTGCTCCAACATCTTTCTTTCTCCCTCTCACACTTCTCTCACGCGGTTTTCTTCTTCTTCTTGCATGTGTTGCAATTTTATCTCCTCCTCCTCGAACCGCCATGAATTCTCCCTTTTTCTTCTTCTTATTACCTGAAACACACAAAGAAAACAACAATGAAATGGTTAATGGTTTTCTTTACCCCAAAGGTGTGATGGCTTGGTGTTGGCCGATGATGATGTTGAGGACTCCTCCTCGCTTCTGAGTCCGCGGATTGACAGATTACTTCAGGAACTTATTTTGATGTTTGGGTTTTTCACGATCTGGCTTTGTTTGAGTTTCGATCTGGCGGTTTCGTGATGGGGTTTGGAAATGGTTCTGTGATGTGTTTTTGACGGTGGATTCTGGATTTTTCACGAATGGTTTCGAATGTTGTTGTGGGATTTTTTTCAAATTGAAATGATTTTTCGTTTCTATGGCAATGATGATTATTATCTGAGCCTCTCTCTGAATCTTCTTCTTCTTATATATAGTCCGGATTTAAAACGTTGTGAAACAAAGTTTTAAGAACTTTCCTCTCTCGGTTGATCTTATCGGATACTGATTTGGGAAGGAAGTAATGTTTGTCTGATTTGTGTTCCTTTGTTGTGGATCCGAGTTTTCCATTTTCGGACTTGTAATAATGATGACGGTTTTGTTGTCCTGGACCATTTGGGGTCTCAATCATGAACTTTCCATGTTGGTTTACTCTGTTTGCTCGTGTGATGTTGGATGTTGTTTTTCTTTGGGGCGAAAATCCATCTTTATCTCTTTCGCTTTTCTCTCGATACTTAAGAACAAATATAGCCTTGGTTGTTGGAAGGTGGAAGTTTAGTAGCGGATTCGCTGCCCTTCCCTGCCCAATGATGATTCTGAGTTCTGAGGGCTGCCAAAAACTCTAACCTCTTCTTCTCTAAATCTTTTATGATTTCTTCCATTGCAGGTCTTCTAATTTTAACTTTCTGATATTCTGTTGGTAATGTTTTAACAGGTTTCAGTTGCCATGGAGCTCTGCATGTTTGATGGCTGTACTTCGAGAGTTCATTTGTTCATGATGTGGTGCTGAAGCAACTTGAGATCGTGACGATGCTGTCAATAGTGTATGGGTTGACAGAGGCCATCATGGTTGCATAGAGTCCTGCTTTATCCATGGTCAAAAAGTAATATGGGTGCTTGAGACCACAGGAGGATGGCGACCGATTTGAAGCACGTTTTAATTTTAGGAGAGCTGGTTTCATTGTATTTTCCTCTTCTTGTATTCAACAGACCCCAATATATTTAGTTGGGATTTGCATTGTTTAATTTTCTTCAAGCTTGTAGTTAGTAGAGTAATGATACAATTTGATTATCTTGAATCGTAATCTGAAGCGATAATCTTATTTAGAATTTTTGAAGTTTAGAATTCGGTTTTTTGAACTTCTTGAATTCAAAAGTAAATTGAATTATGAGTTTGTATGAGTATTGTCATGATAACCGCCTTAGATGTAAAACCTGGATTTATGCTGCATATTGAATGGCATTTCTTATGAACAGCAAATGAGTTGTAAGATCCTTTAATTTCTCACTTCGTAAAAAGCTTGTGGTTTTGAGTCCCATTCTGTTTGTCATGGAAATAAATAGAGTTTATTTTGTGAAGCCAATGAGTTTTTGAACTCTGCTTAGACATATGAAATCCTCGGCATAAACTTGCGAACCCAATCTTTGAATAAGACGACTTGGACGAATTTGCTTGGTCTTGCAATGAAATCTTGAATTTGCACTTTGTGAAAAGAAAACCATGAGATCTCTTTGAATTGAATTTGTAAGCTCTCAAACCTGAAGATTGAATCTTATAACGCCTTCAACCTTAAACTTTGAGTTTGCATTCTACATGAATCTTGGGATTTCTTTGCACACCTCTAAATGACGCCTTGGATAAATTTGAATTCAAAGTATGTCTCATAATTACAAATATCACGTCTTGAATTCTTGTAACCTGAGTCTTTAAACGACAGATCTAATCATGTGTGCCCTTATATAAGAAGACGTGCTCAAACTTGATCCAAGTATGATGTGGTCGTCCATTATATCCACAGGGATTCAATATAGCCTGCACAAATTGGTTAGGATAAATAACACACAAAGGCGTAAAGATAAAGCAAGAAAAAAACACAAGGAGGTGGGATCTTAAAGTCAAAAATTAGGGTGTGACAGATGCCCCTATTTAAGTTTCTTCTATCCGGAGATATGGAGATTGAAATCTTCGTCTCAACGCGATAGGAGGGACTTAAATACAAACATTGCAAAAAAAATTGGCCCTAAGATACCGCCGAATGCATATGATATGCAATGACATGAAAATGCAAGACAGAGAGTCTGTGGAGAAAATGATTCCACAAGGGAGAAACTAGACATAGCACGCGAGAAACACAGGAGCAGCAGAAAACAGGCTCAACACAGCGAGACTCGACGGGGAAAGGAAACAACCAGCAATGGGGAATCTCCAAAAAATAAAGATATGATATAATACCACCAAGAGTACAGTAGCTTAAATAGTGGGCGGGGAACTTGAAAGTGAAGGATAACCTACTACCAATGTGCGGTAGCCCAAACAACGGTAATGACTAAAAATGAACTTTCTTGATCAAAACGTAATTTCAGCTTCATCAATTGAGTATTCCATTTGGAAAGAGTAAAAATAAACCTGCCCACGCTTCAAGGTTTGTGTGCCTAGAACGGGTGTCAGTTTCTTCTTCGAACTTGAAAAGAGTAAAAATAAACCTCCCCACGCTTCAAGGTTGTCTACCGTGAATGGGTCTCAGTTTCTTAAAATAAACCTCCCCACGCTTCAAGGTTGTCTACCGTGAACGGGTCTCAGTTTCTTAAAATAAATCTCCCCACGCTTCAAGGTTGTCTACCGTGAACGGGTCTCAGTTTCTTCCTGGAATGACGAATACTCGTGAGAGCATCTTCACAGGGCAATTGGAATTTACTGGAGATAAAAAACTCCAGTGGTAATCCATAATGTACTGGAGATTGTAAAACTTCACTAGGGTTCTTCAGAAGAGATGTAAGCCGGTTGATTTGTGAAATATGTCTTCTCGAATAGGAGAGATCAATTGTAATAAACTTCACCAAACTTCTCGGGAGAGATACCATTTGATGGAATTAAACTTTTGTGATGGACTCACTGGGGATTACATTTAGGAGGAGTATCTTTATTGTAGCTATAAAATATGTATGAATCCTTTGAAGTGCAAATTCTCAAATAAAGAAAAGTATCTGTAAAGTCTTCGACAAACTTCTCTGACGGATTCCCAGAGAGATGCCATTTGACGAGTTGATAATCTTGATAAACCCACTGGGATGGACAAATTGTCTTGAGGAGACTGTCGTTTGTCATCTTTGATAGAAAACCTGATCGAACAAGTTGCTCAAATAAAGATGCTACTACTTGTTGTCTGGGTATAAATTGTTGAGAAACTTTTATAATATTGTTGGAGAAACATCTGTCTTCAATGATGATCTTCACATAGATTCTCTTGGGGGGAAGTGCAAAATAAATGCACGCTTAATCCGTGTTCAGAAAGTCTGGAGATACCCAAAAGTGATCGTCGGAGACCAAAGTTTAATTCAAGAAATATCTGAAGAGAAACTGTCAAGCAAGACTCGATCATCGAGGCATGAGCTCAGATGATACTTAACTAAAACAATCGTCTTCCACGAGGATCGAACTCCATGGGGAAATGCTTTTTATGCCTAGGGACAATAATTCTACTTGGAAGGAGAAGACACACCCAGTCACTCGGGGACAAACATGGCCAAAGCGACAGAACAAACAAACATAAAGATGCAGGATGCACATGGCATGCTATCTACTTATATGCTATGTGTATGCTAACAACAGAGATGAAATAAACATCTCAGGCGAAGGGAACTCAAACCAAATCTTCACAAATCAAACATCGCCTGGAGAAAATAAGCTTGCTTTAGAATTCCCTCTGGGGAACAAAATATTGGGTAAAACAAATATCCGCTTCCTCAGAATAATCTTTATCTGTCTTGTACAGGAATCATGATTCAATATTTCCATGAACGAAATAAACATCCATGAACGTCCATTCATTATTCATATCTCAAGTAAAAAAAATTTTGAAAAAGGTTTTAAACTTGTTCTAGAATTTTGCTATCAAGACAAAACATTTATCGCACAAGAAATAAGAAAAAACAGTTTCACTTATTGAATGGTAGTCAGCAAAAAGGCATGACTCCAATATTACAATGTTGGAAAATAACAATAATGATTACATCAGGGGAATAATAACCCATTTCTCCTTAGGCCAACTTGAACTTCCTAGGTTCTAAGCAAAATATCTCTTGACAGCATCTACATTCACTGGGCGAATGATTTGTTCTCCATCCATGGTTGCTAACATCAAAACACCTCCTGAGAAAACCTTCTTCACCACATACAGACCATCGTAGTTCGAAGCCCACTTTCCTCTAGTATCGGTGAGGAATGAGTGAATCTTCTTGAGCACAAGGTCGCCTTCCTTGAATTCACGGGGTTGAACCTTCTTGTCGAACACCTTCTTCATTCTTTGTTGATATAGCTAACCATGGCACAATGTCGTCATTCTCTTTTTTTCAATCAAGTTCAGTTGATCATATCTGCTTTGGCACCATTCAGCTTATGATAGCTTTGCTTCCATCAAAATTCTCATAGAAGGAATCTCAACTTCTATCGGGAGTATAACTTCCATACCGTAAACAAGTGAAAATGGAGTTGCCCCAGTTGACGTGCGTACTGAAGTACGATATCCATGTAGAGAAAACGGGAGCATCTCATGCCAATCCTTGTACGTAACAACCATCTTCTAAACTATCTTCTTAATATTCTTGTTGGCAGCTTCAACGGCCTCATTCATCTTCGGTCTGTAAGGAGTAGAGTTGTGATGCTCAATCTTAAATTCTTTGCATAGTTCCTTCATCATTCTATTGTTCAAATTGGACCCATTCTCTGTAATGATCTTGCTAGGTATACCATATCTGCAGATGAGCTAATCCTTGATAAACTTTACAACCACATGTCGAGTCACATTAGCATAGGAAGCTGCTTCGACCCACTTAGTGAAATAATCAATTTCTACTAAGATGAATCGATGTCCATTAGATGCTTTCGGTTCTATCATACCAATCATATCAATACCCCACATGGAGAACGGCCAAGAGACGAGATAACATTCAGTAGGGTTGGACGCACATGAATCTTGTATGCGTAGATCTGGCACTTGTGACATTTCTTAGCAAACTTGTAACAGTCGGATTCCATCATGATCCAATAATAACCAGCTCTTAGGAGTTTCTTGGCCATAGCATGTCCGTTGTCATGGGTGCTAAAAGATCCTTCATGAATTTCTGTCATTAACATGTCTGCTTCCCGCTTGTCAACATATCTTAGCAAGACCATGTCAAAGTTTCGCTTGTACAACACACCATTGCTCAGGAGAAAATTGCCAGCTAACCTTCTCAATGTCTTCTTATCTTTGTTAGAGGCTCCCAAGGGATATTCTTGCTTTCGGAGAAATACTTCAATATCACGATACCAAGGTTTATTGTCTTCAACATCTTCGATGGCAAAGATGTAGGCAGGTCTGTCTAGACGTCTTACATTAATCCGAGGATAATCATTCCAAAAGTTTACCATAATCATGGAGGCCAGGGTTGCCAACGCATCTGCCATCCTATTCTCATCACGAGGGATATGGTGAAAGTAGACTCTATCAAAGAAAGGTAACAGTCTTCTTGCATAATCTCTGTATGGAATCAAATTATCTTGGCGAGTCACCCACTCTCCCGTGATTTGGTAGATTACCACCGCGGAATCGCCGAATACGTCCAAATTCTTGATCCTTAAATCCACTGCCTCTTCAAGGCCCATGATACATGCTTCATACTTGGCTTCATTATTGGTACACTTGAATGTTAATCTGGAAGTAAACGGGATATGAGACCCATGAGGAGTCACAATAATTGCACCTATTCCTTTTCCATGAGCGTTGACAGCTCCATCAAAAATTAAACCCCACTGAGAACCTGGTTCAGGTCCTTCGTCCGGTAAAGGCTCCTCACAATCTTTCATTTTCAAATACATCACATCTTCGTCAGGAAAATCATCATTAGCAGAATGACAGTCCTTAATAGGTTGGTGCACCAAATGATTGGCCAAAACACTCCCTTTAATAGCTTTTTGAGTGTGGTATTCAATATCATACTCTGATAACAACATCTACCATCTGGAAATTCTTCCAGTCAAAGCAGGCTTCTCAAAAATATACTTGATAGGATCCATTTTGGAAACTAACCAAGTAGTATGACTCAACATATATTGTCGCAGACGTCTGGTGGCCCATGCTAAAGCACAACAAGTCTTCTTAAGCATAGTGTATCTGGACTCACAGTCGGTGAACTTCTTGCTTAAATAATAAGTAACACGCTCTTGTTTCCCTATTTTATCTCGCTGACCGAGTACACAGCCCATTGAGTCTTCTAACACAGTCAAATACATGATTAGAGGTCGTCCCTCAACCAGAGGAATTAGAATGGGGGGTTCAAGAAAATACTCCTTGATACTGTCAAAAGCCTTTTGACAGTCTTCAGTCTAAACATAACCCTGTTCTTCCCTCAAAATCTTGAAGATAGGTTTACACGTAGCAGTTATATTAGATATAAACTGGGAGATGTAATTCAAGCGTCCCAAAAATCCTTTGACCTGTTTCTCTGTAGTAGGAGCCGGAATTTCTCGAATAGCCTTAACTTTATCAGGATCCACTTCAATACCTTTCTGACTAACAATGAAACCTAAGAGTTTCCCTGATTGCACACTAAACGTACACTTGTTAGGGTTCAAACGAAGTTTGTACCCTCTTAGTCGACCAAACAACTTCAGAAAATGTTTAACATGATCATCCTCGGTCTTGGACTTGGCTATCATATCATCCACATACACTTCAATTTCCTTATGCATCATATCATGGAACAAAGTAGCCATAGCCCTCTGATATGTTGCCCCGACATTCTTCAATCCAAGTGGCATAACTCTATAACAGAAGGTGCCCCAAGGTGTAATGAATGACGTCTTTTCTCTATCTTCGGGAGCCATCCTGGTCTGATTGTATCCTGAAAATCCATCCATAAAAGAAAAGATCTCATACCTTGCAGTGTTGTCTACCAGTATGTCAATGTTAGGCAATGGGAAATCGTCCTTTGGACTGGCCTTGTTCAAATCTCTGTAATCCACACACATACGAACCTTTCCATCCTTCTTCGCAACGGGCACAATGCTGGCTAACCAAAGCGGATACTCGGCAGTGACAAGAAAACCTGCATTAATCTGTTTCTGTACCTCTTCCTTGATCTTCAGAGCCATATCAGGTCGAGTTCTTCTGAGTTTCTGCTTAACTGGCGGGCATTCTGGCTTCAAAGGAAAATGATGCTCAACTATAGTAGTGTCAAGACCAAGCATGTCTTAATATGACCAGGCAAACACGTCGATAAACTCTTTAAGCAACTCAATCAACTGTTCTTTCACGTCAGACTTTAGCAAAGCTCCAATTTTCACTTCCTTATGGATTTCTTCTGTACCCAGATTGATCACTTCTACAGGCTCCTTATAAGGTTGAATAGCTTTATCTTCATTCTCAAGCAGTCTAGAGATATCTTCTGGAATATCATCTTCTTCGTCTTCGGCCTCAAACACAGGAAATTCAAAGTTCGGCGAAGGTAGTGGTTCATTATTCTCGAGATGTGGTTTGTGCAGCAATCTGCGCATGTGATATGGTTTTATTCAGTTTTTATAAAGTGGAAAGTATGTGCACGCAAGATGATTTTTATTATTATTAATTTCCAATAGAATAATAAAAAGATAGAAGAACACTAAAAAATGAAAAAGACAACGTTTTATTAATGATAGCAAAGTCTTGACAACATGCCCAACAAGATTGCCTTTGCCTTGGGCAGAGCAAAGGGAATTATTTTAAAAAAAAGTAAGCCCACACAACAAATTTTCGCCTTGGGCAGAGCGAAAACTTAAAACAAATGTTTTACTTTGATATATGAATGACAGCGGGGACTTCAACCACACTCCAATTCTTGACCACCACTTCTGGCGTTATAAAGTCAGGAACATCTTCATCGGAATCCTCTTCTATGACAGCATTGACTCCAAAACTGTAATCAAATTCGTCTGAGACGTACCCCAGGTCTTCCATGTAGGGTTCATAGTCTTCATATGGAATAGAGAGGCTTGCAGAACCATCTGATATGTAGCCTTCAGATTCATCTTCAGACACTGCATTGACGTGAGGAGGATAGATGACTCCTCCTCTGCGAAATATTTCTTTGATCGGTGGAAACTCTTGATTTCTGATGACCTGTTGAGCAGAACTAGTAGTGAATCCGAGACCTTCCTTGTTCTTGTTCTCCGGTAGAAACAACATCTTGCCCCAACCTGCCTGAGAGCCACTGTTCACGACATGTTGTGCATCTTTGAAGGATGACATAGGTATTCTAGACTCATGGGTACCATTGTCCACAATAGATAAGGCTTGAAAATGTGTTCCGACTTCCTCTTTAGCTTCAATATAAGAAAATGAGGATAAGTGGCTCACCACTAAAGCTCGTTCTCCATAAACTATAATTGTCTTTCCCTCATAAGTATACTTCAACTTCTGATGCAGAGTAGAAGTAACTGCCCCAACCTCATGTATCCACGGCCTCCCTAACAAACACATATAGGCGGTGCGAATGTCCATGACATGAAACGTGATCATAAATATTTGCAACCCAATAGTCATTGGTAGGTCTACTTCACCAATTACAGTCTTTCTAGATCCATCAAAAGCTTTGACAATGACATGGCTTGGCCTCATTGGCGGTCCCTGATACGACAGTTTTGACAGAGTAGTCTTGGGAATCACATTCAAAGAGGACCCAGTGTCAACCAATACACTAGACAAGGAGTCATTTCCATAATTTAATGAGATATGCAACGCCATATTATGATTTCTTCCCTCTTCCGGAAGATCTTCCTCATTAAATCCGAGATTGTTGCTATAAGTAATATTACCGACAATGTTATCAAACTGTTCCATGGTCACGTCCTGTTCAATATATGCTTGCTCCAACACCTTCTGGAGCGCTTCTCTATGGGCTTCAGAACTCATGAGTAACTGTAACACAGAAATCTTAGATGGAGTTTGTAACAGCTGATCAGCGACCTTGTATTCGCTTCTCTTGATTAGCTTCAGAAATTCTTCCGGCTTGGACAAGTCAGACCCACCATATTACTCTAGAATTGGATCCTTTGAAATTAGTTGTTCATATGAGATCCCCTTATCTTTCGAGGGACCAAAGGATAAACTCGACCACTCCTTGTTACTCTGCTAACGTCCGCGATACTAACAATTGTAGGTAAAGTAGGCAAAGGCACCTCCTTTCCGTTTTCCATCATTGTGGCGTTATATCTGTAAGGGACCACCTTACTAGAAGTGTAAGGGATGGGTCAAGGCACATTGATCACCAGAGGAGTTACAACTAGTCTTCTATTATCATAGGTAACTTCGATGCGTTTCACTTCTTTAAAGTGAGGCACTATAACAAAAGCTTCCTCAATCTTTTCACTTGAAATCTTATGATCACCTTTTTCCAAATAGCCTTGGATCATGTTCACGGAGGACGAACCATGTTGGGGTAACGGATTATCCTGCACGTTAGGATTGGAAACTTTGAAGGATAAGATTATGCACTTAACTAGCCTTTGAACGTCAGCCTTAAAACCAAAACAGCTCGCGATATCATGACCTGGAGCCCCTTGATGATAAGGGAAAAACCTGTCAGCTCTATACGAAGGGGGGATTCTTGGGAAACTCAGGTGGAGCCTTCGTCTGAATATGTCCTTTATGGATCAAAATTGGGAATAACTCGGTGTATGACATAGTAATGGGATCAAAGTTTATTCTTCTATGTACACGACCCTGATTGTTGAATTGTGGCCGGTTCTGCTGAGGAGATTGTTGATTTTGTTGATGTTGCGGCTGTGGAGCTCTGGGGGATTGCTGATGCTGATACAACTGAGCAAACTGTGGTTGGTTTACTGGAGTGTTGAGCACTGGTGTTACTGAGGCAACCTGTTGTGATGGTGAATACCTTCTTCTGAGTCTTCCCTGTTGTACAACACTTACGTCCTACTCTTTCTTCTTTATGAAACTACTCTCATACTTCTTAGCATTGTTGGGGGTACTTCCTTCTTTGGCTAACCTTCCTTCACAGACCCCCTCTTCCAAACGCATACCCATGTTTACCATTTCAGTGAAATCACTGGGCGCACTTGCTACCATCTTCTCATAAAAGAATGAACCAAGAGTCTTCATAAATATCATAGTCATTTCCTTTTCTTCCAATGGCGGTGTGACCTAGGCTGCTAACTCACGCCAACGTTGAGCATATTCTTTGAAATTCTCTTTGTCTTTCTAAGTCATAGCCCTTAACTGATCATGTTCAGGAGCCATGTCCATATTATACTTGTATTGCTTGATGAAGGCTTCACCCAGATCATTGAAAGTTTGAATCTTTGCACTGTCTAACCCCATATACCACTTGAGTGTTGCACCGGTTAGACTGTCTTGGAAGTAATGAATAAGCCGCTGATCATTGTTGGTCTGCACGGATATTTTCCGAGCATACATAATAAGATGACTTTGTGGACAAGTACTTCCCTTGTATTTCTCAAAATCAGGGACCTTAAACTTTGGAGGAACCTTAACGTTCGGAACCAAGCACAAATCAGAAGCACTCTTACCAACCAAATCTTTCCCACAGAGAGCTTTCAATTCCTTCTGAATTTCAGAGAACTTATCTTGAAATCCATTCATTCTCTCTTCAGATCCAACGATTTCACTTGGTGACCCATGAAATATTGGCTCATCTATAACGTTTGGAGTAGCATTCACGTGTGGAGGTGGCACAGTCATAACAACAGTAGTTACAGGAATGGCATGAACAATGGTCACAGCAGGAACTTCGGAAACAAGCGGGCAATAACTGGCTGAAGTGAAGTAAGGAGGCATCCCCCTTGGGAAACCTGGTGGCATTCTATAAGTAGGCTCAGAAGTAGTGGGCACCACTGGGATCAGTGCTGATACAACTTCCTAAATAACACTCCTTTGAATGTTGTCTTGATTGTTGAGTGCAGATTGATTAGAAAGAGCTTCAACCAACCCATTCAATCTTTCCAAGCTTTCCTTCAGAGTGGTAACTTCATCACGGAGCATTCTGTTCTCTTGTTCTAATTGATCTATTCTTCGGTGCTGGCTGGCTCGAGTGTTGTACTGGTGATTCAGTTTGTCTGTGAAGATGAGGCAAGAGTGAGACCCTGGAATGCAAAGGATGCTATGTTGATGCAAATGCAAATGCAAGAATGAAACTTCAAGAAACTCAAAAGTGTTTTTACCAATACTATAACATAGGATAACTGAAAAACTTATTTTATTACTGAAATTTGAGAAACATTACAAAACGGAAGTACTCCTTCAAGAGTTTTATTACATCAAAACAAAAGCAAAAGAAACTTAGAAGTCTACTCCAAAGGTTTCTTCTTCGCATGAAGCTCTTCCATAAGTTGATTGATGCGTTTCTGCAATTTTGATTTTTCATTGATGAGCTGGTCCACATATTGCTTCCAAGCTATAGTAGTCGGAGGAAGGTTAGCACTTGCGATAGGCCTTGATGAGGCGTGAGGGGAAAATAAATCCTCTCGCGCCTTTCTCTTCTTTGCAGATTCTCCTTCTTTGAGCTGCAGCTTCTGAAATTTCTCCTTTTCCAACTTGAGGATGAAGTATTTGTTCTTCCAAGCATTCTTCAACTTCTCAGCTTTGTCCAAAGCAGTCTTCAATGTCCCTATTTCACTTGTGTCGAGCCAAGCAGGATCCCTAAGGGTCAGCACCATGGGCTCATGAAAGGGAAAAGGCATCTTGAGTTCGAGAGCTCTTTCTTTCACCCAGTGTAGATAATCTTCGGAAACAGTACAGTCGGGGTACCCCAATGCGGTCATTCCTTTCATATTGATGTGATTCCAAGCTTTTAGTATTCTAAATTTCAGGTCTGGGTTCTCTCCTTCTTTGAGAAAGATTCCTTCTAGTAGAGTTTGGTCTGGTACCTCATTTATAGGGTGTCCCAATTGTCTGCGGGCTAAGACAGGGTTATTACTGATACATCCCTTAGTCCCAATAAGGGGTACATTCGAGAAGTCTCCACAACTGTTGATCATTCTAATGCCTCTATATGCAGGGTTATACCATACAATGTCTGAATGAGTAATAGCCATAACTATTTCCGGCCAATAGGGTGTCTCATTCAATTCCCAAATAGTTGGATACCATGTCAGGCGAGAAATGAACCATGAATAAAGCAAAGCAGTACAACAAACTATATGCCCCCCTCCTTCATCATTTCACAGATGGATCAAATGATAAGTATCGGCTAGTAAAGTAGGAACAGGGTTCTTGAGAATGAAAATTTTGATTGCATCCATGTCAACAAAATCATCGATCTTCGGGAACAGAAAAATCCCGTAAGTCAGTAATGCATATGTAGCTTCAAGTATTGGGACCTCTTTCCTTTCAGCATGGTAACAGATCTTCTCTATCAAGAAATTGGCTGGAAACCCAAGGACTCCTTCCTTGGTGGTCAGGTGGGCTTGAACATCAGCTATACTGAGGTGTGTGGCCTTTTCAATCTCCTGGTCACTAGGTGTGTGTCGCTACTACGAAAAACGAGGTCGGAAATGACAGAAGAGTCGCCATCTTTCGTTATTTATCCCTCAGAACGGGAAAGGAAACAATCGGAAAAACCTGACAAAAAGGTATAAGACAAGGCCATCACAACCATTGTCTGGGTTTGGGAGTCGGTTACACAAGGGGAAGGTATTAGCACCCCTCACGTCCATCGTACTCGATGGGATCCACGCTTGTTGTGTTTATCTGACGGGTTTGTTACATCTATCTACGCTAAAGGTCTGGTCTGAAAAGGAAAGAAAATGACTCGGCAAAGTATCTCACTTTATGCCTACTTATTCCCGTCTGGCACGAGAAATTAGAGTCAACGTAGTTCGCCTAACTACGGGGGAAGGTTGCTCGCCAAGATATCGTATCTCGTGCCTACGTAATTTCACACAGCGCGAAAGATCAGAGCAAACGTAGTTCGGCGCTACAGGAAAGCAAGTCTCAACTGCACAGGGGCAGGAGAAGGGGTCTCAATCGTCTGAATGCGAGAGAAAAGGGTTTCGATCGCGCGGGGCGAGAACAAAGAGGAAGCAGGCCTAACACGCCTAAACGGGAAGGAACTCGGGACACACACGCAAGAACCTAATACGTAGAGGCGAGTGCATCGTATATTACCCAAGGGACATATACTAAACACCCTAAACGATCAAGGGGGACCGCTCGATTGTCATTTCCCACGTATCTAACGATACAGCTCACAACACTCGACGGTTGCATGAAGACTTGAATAAGAAAGATGATAACGAACGAAGCGGCTCCGTTGGCTCTCGACACTGTGCACAAGCTCCATTCCAATCTTCTCCTCTCTGGATCCTTGATGAGGACGCTCGAACCAGAACCGATGTAACGCTTAGACCGTCATGATTTGACCTATACGATAAATCAAACTCTCAGAGGTAGCATACTGATATCCGTGTCAAAGACAAGATAGAGAAGTGATATCGAAAATCATTCTCCAATTGAATCATGTCACACGGCCAGCCAAAAATAAAATCAACAGTAGAATCGGATAGAAAAGAAATGAGGAGAGAAAATAGGAGAGAAATCTACTAACGAATGGAAATAAAACTCTACTCCTAAAAATACGACAATTAATTTCTACTAGAAAATATTTTAAAGAAATACACAGGTAAATTGCATAATAGGAAATATAATGGAAATTCTATCCTATGCACAATATTCTATAATTTCTACAAAGAAAAATAGAAGTGAAAATTCCATTCACAATAATATTCTAAGAAATACTATCTAAAGAAAATGGGAAATTCTATGTAAATTGCATACTAGAAAATAACCTAAAAATTCTATAATATTCTATAAAGAAAATAGAAAAAAAGAATATAAATTCTATACTATGAAATCTATATTAAAATATGCTAATAATATTCTACACTATAATTCCTAAGAAGAAAAATAGCAAAATAAAGAAAATAAAACTAATACTATTACAATCAAACATCCAATGCAAGGGAAATTAAAAATTGTAAGGGGAGAGGGTACAACCTAAAAACTGGGGTGTAAGGCAGTAAAAACAGGGCCCAGCCCACAATACAAAAAATCAAAAACATAAAAAATAAAGAAACTAGGGGGTGCGAATGGGAAACTGGAGTGTGGCCAGCAAAAAAATGTTGTTGTTGGGCTTAGGGCTCTAAGCCCATCCGTAACACACAACCAGGAAAGGGGTGCGTCTAAGAAAAAAAGGGCAAGGTCAGAAATCTGTTGGGCCTGCCCCAACAAAAGGAATCCCTCAAAAAACAAACAAGAGACGGGGTGAATAAGCAAAACGGGGGTGTGAGGTCCGAAATTGAAGCAGTTGGGCCTAAGGCCCAAGTCAAACCAGTCTACAACCTGTCACTCCTTCCTCTTTCCAATTCCAACAGAAACCCTAGGGTTTCTTCTCCTTCCCTTCATCGCCACCGCCGTTCTCTTCCCAAACCTCTCCGTCTTCTCTCTCGTCCACTCCTTTTGCTTAAACAAAACATCTTCACACAAAACCTTCTCCGTCCCAAAGTACTTTTCCTTCTAAGAACGCTTCCTCCTCAGATCTCTCTTTCCTTTCCAAAAGTTGCATGCTCGTTGAAGATCGTGGATGAATCTGGTAAAACGTGACGAGGCTAGTGGTGTTGATCTCCATGAGAACGAAGATCAGGATGAAGCTTCGTTGTTGTTCGTTGGAAGTTTTTGTAAAGATCTGTTGAACAAAGGTTGAATGTTGGAGTTCTTGAAACGGTTGAGTGTTGATTGTTCTTGACGAACGACGATCTGGAAAATCTTGAGAGTCTTCACAAGGAAGAGGAAGGTCTTGAAGATCGATGAATAAATCTGGAAATTCCAAATGGTTTGATGAACGGACGGTAGTGATTTTTGGAGATGATGAACATTATTGAAGGTTGTTGAAGATCTGAAAAAAGGTTGAAGATCCTATGAAAAATTATGAAGATCGCGAAGAATCTCGAAGGAATCTGGCAAGAACCTGATGAACATTGATGAATGTTCATGATGATTGATGAAGGAGATGAGTTGATGGAGAGTGGTGATGATTCCGGCGAGTTGTTCGGTTTCGGTGACGTTTATAGTTTGCTTCTGGTGATGGTTATGGTTATTTTGGCAGTTACCGGCGAGATTCTGGCGCATGAGCCACCGTGTGATTTTACCGATGAAATTCCGGCGAGTTTGCATGCACTTCGACGGTGAGGACGGTGGCGCTATGTGGCAGCGTGCACGGGAGACGGAAGTGAAACGTGGTAGAGTGAGTGGGTAAGTGGAGATGGATGCGTGTCAACACGCATGGGAGAGAGAGGGTGAGTGGTGGCCACGTGTGGGTCTGGTGGATGAGGTGGTGAAGAGAGAGGGAAACACGTGTGAGGCTTCTTATATGGACAAGTGGCAGACTGAATGGGTTGGGCCCCCAAGAATGGGACAAGTGGCCCACTAGCGGACAAAAACCCTGATCAAAACCTGATTAATTCACTCCATTAATGCTAACTGATGATTAAGACTAATTAACTGCTGCTAAGATGACTAATAATGATTAAAAAAATCCATTAATACTAAATGAAAATCAAGACTTTCTAGACCTAATTAAAACTAATTAATCTAACTAAACTTCTTTAAATGCTAATCAACAGCTAATTAATATTCTAAAAAGAAATTAATCTAGAAAAATGATTTAAACTCTATTAATATCTAAAAATGATTAAATCCACTAAATTCTAAACCAATTAACATCTAAAAAGAGATTTAAATCTACCAAATATCCTATTAATTTCTAAAATGAAACAATTAACATCTAATAAATTCTAAAAAGAGAAGAATTTAAAATCTATTTAAAAAATTCTAGAAAATAAGGGAAAAAAACTAAAAATGCAAGGAAGGTTAATTAAATCGATTAAAAAAGGATGCGCGAACATAGCGAAATAAACGGTAAAAAACGAACACCGAAATGTCCTCAAAAACAACAGCAAGAGCTGAAAACACCGGAAAGAGCACAGATTTCGCCACAAAACCCGCTTATTCGAACGGGTATGAAATGCCTGAAACGCCAGGGGAGGGCTGTAATCCCAATAAAATCAATCTGGCCAAAAAAATGCAATGTACGCGGTATGTAAATGCAGAATGCAAAATGAGTCGAAGCATAAGCCAAATGCGATAGTTGGTTGGTCAAATTTTGGGGTGCAACAGCTGCCCCTATTCAAGCGGCTTGGACCTGAAGGGTTGAGAAGCGAACGACTTTCAAATATTCAAAGGTAGAAGACGGTTGAATACTAAAGAAACCCAGAAATTTGCCAACCTGCAGAAATAAACTGCACAAACTACTTGGGGAACAAATATCCAGAAAACTGAATCCAGTTGTCACGACAACAAACTGATCAATCATCTGACAAAGAAACTGACTTTAGCACTAGTTACCTGCGTGACGCCACAGATAACAAACCCGAAGGTTGGATCAACATGCACTTGATCCTCTCACATCGTCTAATGATAGACAGGAAGAGAAATGCTCACATCGTCTAAAGGAAGACGGAAAGACATCATCCCGAAGGAGAACAATATCCATACTCGCATCGTCTAATGATAGACGGGAGGAAAATCATATTAAAATCTCGCATCGTCTAATGATAGATGAGAGGACCAATCCAAATCTCGCATCGTCTAATGATAGACGAGAGGAAAACCTTGTCCGAAGAACCACATCGTTAGTGAGAACTAGCGGAAAGAAAACCATATAAACTTCAACACCGCCCATCAAATTTCAGAATCCTTTCGTCTACAGGAATTGATGGAAAGAAAATTATCCTCAAAGGGACCACATCATCAATAAGGATTGACAAGAAGGAAACCACCTTCAAATAGCCATGTCGTCAATAAGAATCAACAACCCGAAAAACTGAACATTCTTTAAAGAGCCCCGACATCAATAAGAATCAACGGTCAGGAAAAACCCTTCTTGAAATGTCATCTCATCCAATAAACAGAAAGAAAACCATGTCTGAAAGATCACCTTGAAACCTCTCAACGTCTAAAGATAGACGGAGAAAACCATACCCAAACTCACAACGTCTAAAGATAGACGGAGAAAATTCCTGCTGGGGGCTTGATAATGACGACTCCAAAGTCTAATTATGAAGCCGTGTAACGCGGACGTAACAGCCACTCGAGGAAAACTATGTCGATCTCCTAAGTCAAATCATGAAGTCTTCAATGCTAACGTAACAGTTATTCGAGGAAAATCCTTCCGAGCTTCAAAGTCAAATTATGAAGCCACTGAACTTTTTCGAGGAATTTCTGACAACAACTTCAAGGTCTAATTATGAAGCCGTTTAACACCGACGAACTCCAAGGTCAAATTATGAAGCCGTATAAACCGATAATAACTCCAAGGTCTAATTATGAAGCCATCCACTGCTGCTAACAACTTCAACGTCTAATTATGAAGCTGTGACAACAAGTAACGATTTCAACTGTCAAATCGCTAAAATCTTCTTGTAAAATGCTGACAACAACTTCAAAGTCAAATCATGAAGTCGTTGAGTGCTGAAAGCAACTTCAAAGTCAAATCATGAAGCCTTGACAACAAGTAATGACTTCAGTCGTCTAATCGCTGAAACCTTCCTTTTAAAATACTGACAACAACTTCAAAGTCTAATCATGAAGCCGTTGAATGTTGAAAGCAACTTCAAAGTCAAATTATGAATCCTTTCAGAACTGACAATAACACCAAAGTCAAATTATGAAGCCACGTCATGATGGTAACAACTTCAAAGTCTAATGATGAAGCCCTGTAATGCTGATATAACAAACTTCAAAGTCTAATTATGAAGCCCTAACAGCAAGTAATGACTTCAGCTGTCAAATCGCTGAAATCTTTCTTGTAAAATGCTGACAACAACTTCAAAGTCTAATCGTGAAGCCGTTGAATGTTGAAAGCAACTTCAAAGTCAAATTATGAATCCTTTCAGAACTGACAATAACTCCAAAGTCAAATTATGAAGCCACGTCATGATGGTAACAACTTCAAAGTCTAATGATGAAGCCGTGTAATGCTGATATAACAAACTTCAAAGTCTAATTATGAAGCCCTAACAGCAAGTAATGACTTCAACCGTCAAATCGCTGAAATCTTTCTTGTAAAATATTGACAACAACTTCAAAGTCAAATCATGAAGTCGTTGAATGCTGAAAGCAACTTCAAAGTCAAATCATGAAGCCTTGACAACAAGTAATGACTTCAGTCGTCTAATCGCTGAAACCTTCCTTTTAAAATACTGACAACAACTTCAAAGTCTAATCATGAAGCTGTTGAATGTTGAAAGCAACTTCAAAGTCAAATTATGAAGCCACATCATGATGGTAACAACTTCAAAGTCTAATGATGAAGCCGTGTAATGCTGAAAGCAACTTCAAAGTCAAATCATGAAGCCTTGACAACAAGTAATGACTTCAGCCGTCTAATCGCTGAAACCTTCCTTTTAAAATACTGACAACAACTTCAAAGTCAAATCGATAAGCCATTGACAACAAGCTGAGGAGAACTCTGCTGGGGAAATTCTGACGTCAACTGCCAGACATTCACCTTAACGACGAGTAATGACTTCAGATGTCTAATCTCTGAAATTTTTCTCTTTTGAAATGCTGACGTGACAGCAACCCTGAGGGAAAACTCTACTGGGGAAACACATCGTCAATAGGAACTGACGGGAAGAAAACCTGCTCGGAGGTACACGTCATCAATATGAATTGACGGAAAGAACAGTTTGTCGTCATCAGATGATTGATGGACAAAGCATAATCGTCGTATGATCTGAAAATCAAATAACCCAAAGAGTTGTCTGAACAAAGCTGCTGGGTAAATGCTCCTGAATTGATTGCAGAGTGATTCACCTTGCCACAGAAGGCTGATAGAAAATTGGTTTATGCTTCGCATACATATGCATATGTTTGAATTTTTCTATGGTGTAATGCTCCATATAAGGTGGAAATGCTATGCATTTGAGGATGAAATGCAGATATGATGCAAATATGATGATATATACAAGATGCAAATGCAGGCTCGGGCTGCTGGAGAAAAGTTGTACACTGAAGGACCATTCCAGCAAAATAAATGCTGAGGACAAAGCCAACTTCGTTGGGGATAACCGGGTATCAACGAATTATTCCAGCAAAATAAATGCTGGAAAGGCGAACCGACTCCGCTGAGGGATAACCAAATGTGCTAAGTAGATTAGACTTCCCTGGGGATAGCTTACACGTGCCAATGAAAGTTGGACTTTTGCTGGGGAAAACAGATAGAGTCTTCCTGCGTATTAATGAAGGTTGGATTTTGAGACTGATGCGCCAACACGGATTGGGCCTCGCGGTGATTGCCAATATGGATTGGGCTTTTAGGAATGGCGCGCCAATAAGGATTGGGCTTCCTGACAATTGCCAATAGGAATTGGGCTTTTAGGCTGTCCATGATGGGTCAGGTACGACTGACGCTGCAAAACATCCTGTCTGCATTCACGATTCCTGGTTGGAGGGTCAAGGGATAATAGCACGACTTCCCGACATTCGCCTCATACTTGAAGATTGGCTGAACCTGCTTGAGTAGCTCTGAGTAGCTATGATGACACGAAGAGGAACAATTCCTTCGCTTCTGATATGCCCCAGTCTGTGGGATCTCTGTGGGGATATTCCTCAAACGGAAAGCTAAAAATTTGTACCCTGATGGTCTGACATGAACTTCCCCAGCCCTCTGAACCTCAGAGAGATGCTTCGGATCAAATTCCCCTCGGGCAAGAAACAACTTCTGCGCTTTTCTCAGAGTGGTTTGCCCCTGTCTGCAACGACTTTGCCCCTGATTGGCTGATCTGCAGGG
This sequence comes from Lathyrus sativus, assembly GCA_963859935.3. Taxonomy (NCBI): domain Eukaryota; kingdom Viridiplantae; phylum Streptophyta; class Magnoliopsida; order Fabales; family Fabaceae; genus Lathyrus; species Lathyrus sativus. The sequence goes on from OZ012740.1 coordinate 121,079,989, forward strand.
AGATACACTGGTTGTCCTCGAGAGATTCATCAAATCTCGACCTGACTGCTTCAGAATAATTGACTTCAGATGGCTGACATCACTAGGGATTACCTGATATAGCTTGCCCCGGTTCACGGAGTATTCGGGCGTTCCGCATTCGATCCTGATCAGACTTTCCACTGTAGGAAACTTTCCTGCTGTCCAGCGCTTACTCGCAAGTAAAACAAGTTGTTCTGCATAAAAGATATATTAATGCAACGCGTATGACAGTTTTGACATCCAATCTGTTCACTGGAAAAGGAAAAAATAGTTTATGGCATATAATGAACAAACCATTTATCAGAATATCAACATCAGTATCAACATGGTAAGAAGAACCCTTTTAGGAGTCAGTTTCGACGTGATCTTTACCGAAGTATGCCTTCGAAACAAACCTGCTTCAATTAGGACTTTTTCTGGTTGTAACATGGCCAGTTTCACGGTTTTGAAGGAAAGGATAAAGGCTCAAAATTTATTTTGACCCACCCGTTCTCCGTGATGTTCTCCAATCCTACGTTTAGCTAATTTGACCTTAGTGCTCGCTTCTCAGAAGTTGAAGGATAGGAGTGACAGTTCGAGAAACCATGAGTTTTCGGAGTGACAGCCACTCACTTTTCGTCTTTGACACTTAGGGTCACACGACTCGTATTTCATTTGAGGATTTTTCTTTTGTAATCCTTTTATTTTCTTTTTCTTTTTCGCTTTCCCTAATTTTTTCTTGGACTGACTCTTTTGAGTTTCTTTTTGATTTTTAAGTCCAGCGGGATGCCATTGTTTTTGCCTAAGTCATTTGTTTTCAAGTTTGACTTAGCGGGCTTTTGATTCTTTTTGCTTTCTCTTTTTTTTTTAACAAGTCGTGTGACACTGGTTGTCGGACTCTTTGGGGAATAATGTGATTGTTTCACTCCTGATGCTTAACCACTGCGGTTTTTTAGGCACAACCTCTAGAGGTGTGATTGATCCTCGAACGGACACTCCTTTTCTGCAGTTTGGACGCTCGGTCAAATTAGCTAACACCTACCCTGCCCCAAGTTAAGATTGAGGGTTTTTCGTCTTCAAAAAGAACTCCTACTACTAGGCTCAAAGGGGTTGACAAGGGATTATCTTCCTTATAACTCTGGTGTTTAGGGATTTGAAACAATGCATGTACATCATCAGCAGGTTTTATTTTCAAAAGCATACTGTCGGAAGCTTGCGCGTCTTTAAACTTCGTCATCCTCCCTAGATTCCGCTTAACCAAGCATCGGATATCTATAAAAAATTGAGTGAACACGAATGGATTAAATCAAAACATGCATATTCATTTCATTATCAATATCCATTGAAAACAACACAAGTTTTACGAATGCAATTTGCGCTTTATTAGAAAAGAAACTACAAATGCAAAGAAATGACATGATAAAACAAAGATTGCCAGTTTCTGGGAACCGGGCTTTTCGAACTTTATTTGCTGCTGAGCCAGCCATCTTCAGAATTGATCGTCGAAGTCATCCTGATACTCCTCTGAACATCTGCTTTCAGTGAACTCTCCCATAACATGAGCTGATACACTCACTTGGCTGGATGAAGGAAGGTCGACACCCTGAGGCGTGATAGATATCTTGTTAGAGTCCAGCAGAGTTTGAACCTGGCTTCGAAGCACCTTACAGTCATCTGTTGAATGCCCCTGTGCCCCAACATGGTACTCACAGCGAGCATTGGCATAAAAACCTGGAAGGTGAGGCGGGATCATTGGATCAGTCTCTTTCGGCACTATCAGCCTACTTTTGACCAAATCCGGCAACAATTGACTATACGACACCGGTAGCTGAGTAAACTGCCTTTCAGGTTTCCTTGGTCTTCGTCGGGCGTGCTGATGCGGCTGACGATGATACGACTGTTGACTCTGGCGGGTAACAGATATCTGACATACAAACCCAACAGGTTGCTGGTTCTGAACACTCGAAGTGTTTGGATACTGAATCTGAGGTACGGGAGATTCTGAGACAACATCACTTCCTTTCTCCCATTCTTCTTGAGAACTGACAATTGATTCATCTTCATAAACTGAGGTATAAGGAATGTCTCGAATCTTTCTGCTCTTGATTCCGCTCTCAACACGTTCTCCTACTCTTATCAAGTCCGCAAAGCTTGTCGTTTCACAACTAAACATTATGTCATAATAACGGCCCTTCAGAGTACCCAAGAAGAGGTCAACCATTTCTCTCTCCACAAGCGGTGGTTGAACACGAGCAACCAATTCTCTCCATCTCTGCACATACCCCCTAAAGGATTCGTTCTCCACCTGCGATAGTTCTTGCAAATGCACGCGACTAGGAGTCATATCCAGGTTGTAGTCGTACTGCTTCACGAAGGCATTGGCTAAATCAGACCATGATTTGATGCTATCACTCTTCAGCTGCATGTACCAATCCAAAGATGCTCCGATCAAACTATCTTGGAAACAGTGAATCATGAGCTTGTCACTGGTAACATGTGAAGTCATTCTTCTGCAGAACATAACCAAATGTAGCTTCGGACAACTATCCCCTTTGTATTTCTCAAAATTGGGCATCTTGAACTTTGGAGGCATCACAAAGCCTGGCACCAAACACATGCTCGCAGCATTCAGATTAAGAGTATTCTTACTCATCAGGGTAGCAATCTGATCTTCCAACAGCTGGAATCTTCTCTCATCCTCAACAGCCCTCGGGTTCTCAGCATTAACCTTCGGAGTAGCCCTCTGACGATTTGGCACAGGGAAAGTGAAACGCTGATAGTTTGTGTCATGAAGAGAAGATGTATCTCTGTCTCTGATGGGAATCTGCACAGGCTGGGCTTGAGCAACATTGTTTACCGGAGTCCTCTGAACATTGCCCTCTCCTCTAGTCATAGCTGTCATGGCTTCCATGAACTGACTCATTTGGTTCTTCAACAGTTCAAACTCTGCCCTGGTAACAAACTGATTCTGCTCTGCTGAGTTCATGATCTGTCCAGAAACTAACTCAAGTCCAAGGCGAATGCCGGGAAATCAACTGCAGAGTTGGAAAAAAGACAAGTAAGCTCTCTGATCCGGCCGAGGATGGACATGCAAGCATGAGATGCACATGAAATGCAATGCAAAATGCAAATGCAGCAAACACGGGATCACAACCCCCACAAAGCTCTGAATACTGTTGCGCTGCTGGCGGGATAAGTTCACTATGACGAGAGAAAACCAAAATACCGGGTAGGCTGGAAGTCAAGTTTCCTGCAAAAACCCTCCCACTCACGAGTATGGACCTAAACTGACACAGGTTCAGCATCCTATACGGTCATTAGCGTCACAGACTTTCAAGAACGATCATACGATACCCAGAAGGTGTGGCATCATCATCTCTTGAAGCGACCTCACTTAGCTGAATCCCAAATGATTGGTTCCCAGAATCGACAATCCTTAGGTCTGAAATCCTTTTGACGGCCCACTGGGCTGGAAATGGAAATCATCTCAAAGAATCTCGTCCGAGTGCAGATTTTGTGGGAACTAGTGTATGCCTAACATACAAGTTCACCACAAATCTGCTTCTAGTGCTAGGTATATCCTCGAGCCTAGGTATGGCTTATCACTCATCAAAGCCCCTCCCACAATAGCACAGTAGCAACAAATAATAATAATAGTGCGGGAAATGTAAATACAGCAGTATACAAAATACAGCGTAAAAATAAACACTCACAGACAAGCAAACAAGCGTTAGGATTGACTCTCGTCGGGACGTTGGATCCCTCAGATTGACTCGTATAGGGACGTTGGATCCCTAGGAAACTATCACAGTCCCCAGCAGAGTCGCCAGTTGTCGCTACTGCGAAAAACGAGGCCGACAATGACAGAAGAGTCGCCACCTTTCGTTATTTATCCCTCAGAACGGGAAAGGAAACGATCGGAAAAACCTGACGAAAAGGTATAAGACAAGGCCATCGCAACCATTGTCTGGGTTCGGGAGTCGGTTATGCAATGGGAAGGTATTAGCACCCCTCACGCCCATCGTACTCGACGGGATCCATGCTTGTTGTGTTTATCTGACGGGTTTGTTACATCTATCTACGCTAAAGGTATGGTCTGAAAAGGAAAGAAAATGACTCAGCAAAGTATCGCACTTTATGCCTACGTATTCCCGTCTGGCACGAGAAATCAGAGTCAACGTAGTTCGCCTAACTACGGGGGAAGGTTGCTCGCCAAGATATCGTATCTCGTGCTACGTACTTTCACACAGCATGAAAGATCAGAGCAAATGTAGTTCGGCGCTACAGGAAAGCAAGTCTCGACTGCACAGGGGCAGGAGAATGGGTCTTAATCGCCTGAATGCGAGAGAAAATGGTTTCGATTGCGCGGGGCGAGAACAAAGAGGAAGCAGGCCTAACACGCCTAAACGGGAAGGAACTCGGGACACACACGCAAGAACCTAATACGTAGGAGCGATTGCGTCGTATATTACCCAAGGGACATATACTAAACTGATGGAAAATTGCGATCTAAACGCAGCGGAAAACAAAACAATTTCCTTTAGTGATCCTTACGAATGAGCATGGTCAGTGATAGAATCGTTACCTCTTTGTAGCGATTCAGATCTTTGATGCAGCGATCACAAGCGTTGATAAAGTGCAACGCCTCTACTCAGTCCACACGAACAGCTTCCGGTCACAGTGCTAGCTGCTTACGAACGGAATTATTTGAGTGAGAAAAGAGAATCAAAAACGAAATTGCATCAAGTGAAAGCTTCATCACAAGGGTTCCTTTTATAGACTCTCTTGTGGGCTGCGGGCTAAAAACCCAATTCACATGATCCATAATAATATTATATATTATTATAATAACTATTATTATAATAAATATATTTATTTTATTATTATTTTATAACCATTATAAAATAACAATAATTTATATTATCCGAATTTCTATTTTTCACTTAAGTGCACCGTACCTTACGGTGTTCCTTTGATTTCTCTATCTCTCATCAAACTGTCCTTATGTGTGTGACCCTGTAGGATTTCGTAACGTTGGTAATTATATTAAATTATATATTTAACATAATAAACAGTAAGCGGTATCTAGCAACACATCACTGCTACCCAAGTCACGAAAATGTCATGTGATCTGACAAAACCTTTTTCGTGATAATATATGTTTGTACAATTACCCTTTTTGCCCCTATGTCTATATTGAACACAAGGCATACACTGTGTCATCCTTGTCCAGTTCAATATTGGGCCCTTAGACATTTCTCCTGTTATGCAGGATTGGCAAATTCCATCTAGGACACTCATGTCCCTCAGCATGCTTCGTGGAGTGCCTATCAACTGTCTTTATGATCATCCAGTTACGGATAATGTTTGATCAGCAATAAAGCACCCGACTCTACATCTAGGGTCCATAGTGGTTTCAGGTCGAAGGGTGGTAATACACCATTATCACCATGAGAATAACTTATGACACTTTGCATAACATACTATGTAGTATTCTCATAGCGGGTCAATCCGGTATAAATATTACTCCTAATATTTATACCTATGTCAAGACTTGATAACTCTTTATCCATGATCCATGAGATGTGATCATCAGTCTATCTTCATAATAGTCTCAATGCTTTTAATGTTATCCCACTTTGCAATAAAGCTTGACTACGGATATTTTAAGAATAATGTCTTTATGTTTAATGGGATCTCATGATTAAGTCACACTTAACATTTCATTAAACAGACTAACTATTCTAGGGACTTTATTATTCTGAAAGACAAACATAATAAAGAAATGCCTTTTATTATTAAACGAATAATCCGATACAAGTACCAAAAAGTATTGGCCTCTAGGGCTTACACCAACATAAACACCCTAAACGATCGAGGGGAGACCGCTCGATTGTCATTTCCCACGTATCTAACGATACAGCTCACAACACTCGACGGTTGCACGAAGACTCGAATAAGAAAGATGATAACGAACGAAGCGGCTCTGTTGGCTCTCGACACTGTGCGCAAGCTCCATTCCAATCTTCTCCTCTCTGGATCCTTGATGAGGACGCTCGAACCAGAACCGATGTAACGCTTAGACCGTCATAATTTGACCTATACGATAAATCAAACTCTCAGAGGTAGCGTACTGATATCCGTGTCAATGACAAGATAGAGAAGTGATATCGAAAATCATTCTCCAATTGAATCATGTCACATGGCCATCCAAAAATATAATCAACAGTAGAATCAGATAGAAAAGAAATGAGGAGAGAAAATAGGAGAGAAATCCACTAACGAATGGAAATAAAACTCTACTCCTAAAAATACGGCAATTAATTTCTACTATAAAATATTCTAAAGAAATACACAGGTAAATTGCATAATAGGAAATATAATGGAAATTCTATCCTATGCACAATATTCTATAATTTCTACAAAGAAAAATAGAAGTGAAAATTCCATACACAATAATATTCTAAGAAATACTATCTAAAGAAAATGGGAAATTCTATGTAAATTGCATACTAGAAAATAACCTAAAAATTCTATAATATTCTATAAAGAAAATAGAAAAAAAGAATATAAATTATATACTATGAAATCTATATTAAAATATGCTAATAATATTCTACACTATAATTCCTAAGAAGAAAAATAGCAAAATAAAGAAAATAAAACTAATACTATTACAATCAAACATCCAATACAAGGGAAATTAAAAATTGTAAGGGGAGGGGTACAACCTAAAAACTGGGGTGTAAGGCAGTAAAAACAGGGCCCAACCCACAATACAAAAAATCAAAAACATAAAAAATAAAGAAACTAGGGGGTGCGAATGGGAAACTGGAGTGTGGCCAGCAAAAAAATGTTGTTGTTGGGCTTAGGGCTCTAATCCCATCCGTAACACACAACCAGGAAAGGGGTGCGTCTAAGAAAAAAAAGGGCAAGGTCAGAAATCTGTTGGGCCCAGCCCAACAAAAGGAATCCCTCAAAAAACAAACAAGAGACGGGGTGAATAAGAAAAACGGGGGTGTGAGGTCCGAAATTGAAGCAGTTGGGCCTAAGGCCCAACACAAACCAGTCTACAACCTGTCACTCCTTCCTCTTTCCAATTCCAACAGAAACCCTAGGGTTTCTTCTCCTTCCCTTCATCGCCACCGCCGTTCTCTTCCCAAACCTCTCTGTCTCCTGTCTCGTCCACTCCTCTTGCTTAAACAAAACATCTTCACACAAAACCTTCTCCGTCCCAAAGAACTTTTCCTTCTCAGAATGCTTCCTCCTCAGATCTCTCTTTCCTTTCCTGAAGTTGCATGCTCGTTGAAGATCATGGATGAATCTGGTAAAACGCGTCGAGGCTAGTGGTGTTGATCTCCATGAGAACGAAGATCAGGATGAAGCTTCGTTGTTGTTCGTTGGAAGTTTCTGTAAATATCTGTTGAACAAAGGTTGAATGTTGGAGTTCCTGAAACGGTTGAGTGTTGATTGTTCTTGAAGAACGAAAATCTGGAAAATCTTGAGAGTCTTCACAAGGAAGAGGAAGGTCTTGAAGATCGATGAATAAATTTGGAAATTCCCCCATATTCATCTGAGAAAGTACGACGATTATCAATCAGACCTCCTAATTCTCTTAAGCTTTCGATGTTGGGACTCTGGAAGGTGTACTTCAATGTTTCTCTTCTAAAATCCATTGTTACAATACATGCAAAACAAACTTGAGTTTCTTGAAGTGCTAGAGAAAAAATGCAATGCAAAGAGCGAAGACTTCATGGAACTCCAATATTTATGAACATCGTGGCAAAAAGAAAAACGTTTATTATTTTATAACGGGTTACAAATAAATATTCCTTAAAGAGTCTTAAATAAATAGCTAAATAAAATCCAATAAAGTCCTAAGGAAGCTTCATATTATGCTCCTTGATCTGTTCTTCTAGTTAGGCCTTCTCGAGGATGAGCTTGTCCACAATCAACTTCCAAGGGGTAGATTGAGGGTTAGAGGAAAATAAATCCTCATGGGCTTTTCTCTTCTTGTAAGAAAGTGATTCTTCATTCTTCAACTGAAGTTGCTTCTGAAGTTCAAAATTTTCTTTAACAACCACTTGATACTTATTCTTCCATGCTTCTGATTCCTGTTGTGCTTTTCTCAAAGCGATCTTCAATTCTTCAGCTTCAGACGTGAATACCAGAACAGGTTCCCTTCTCGGAGGCATAGGATCTTGACGAGAATAAGGCATCTTCAGCTTGATTGCTCTCTCTCTGACTCAATGAAGATATGGTTCCAAAGACACACAATTAGGCTTCCCCATACTTTCTTTCCCTTTCTTATGCAAGTGACGCCAAGCAACCACAATTTTCTCTTGAAGTTCTTTGTCATCTTTGAAGAAAATACTCTCCACATGAACACTCTTGGGTGGTTCCTCCAACGAATATCCTAACTGTCGATGAGCTAGAACATGATTGTAGATGATTCCTCCATTAAAGCCAAGTAAGGGTACATTAGCAAAGTCTCCACAATTATCAATGATTAATGTCCCATCATATACACGGTTATACCAATCGATGTCCGAGTGAGTTAGAGCCATAATCCTTTATGACCAGCGTCCTTTATCGAGATCTCAAAAAGAAATAGACTTGGGCAAGTGCGAAATAAACCACTTGTATAATAAAGGCACACAACAGGTGATCATCCCTCCACCATGAAAGTTTCGGAGATGCACGAAGTGGTAAGTGTTAGCCAATAAAGTTGGTACCGGATTATTCTTCATGAAGATTTTGATGGCGTTAAGGTCAACGAATCCTTCAAAACTTGGGAAAAGTAGCACTCCATAGATAAGTAAGGCGAGGATTGCCTCAAATGTATTCATGCTCATATGATCAGCATAGTATTGGGCTTTCTTGATTAAGAAGTCCGTAGGTAACCCAAAAGTCCCACCTTTGATAGTCATATTGTCCTTGATGTCGGATAACTTCAGATATATGGCTCTAGCAATGTCTTGTTCCTTAGGGTTCTCTTCCAAGAAAGGGAAAGGAGAGTCATCCATAATAGGTAAATCAATCAAATGAGAGTACTCTTCTAAAGTAGGCAAGAGCTTAAAGTATGGGAAGTTAAAGCAGTGATAATCCAGATCATAGAATTGTAGCAAAGCAGAAAGAAGTCCGTTGTCCACTCGGAGTCTCAACAAAGATAACAACTTCCCATACTTGTTCCTGAATCCTTCTTGGTTTTCAACCAAAGCTCACAACTTCCTTAGGTCATCCAACTTAAGACTCTTAAAAGAATATTTCAAAGTATTTTTCCTGTTGTAATCCATAGTGTCCTACAATGTTAATAAGTAAAGTTGAATTCCATGAAACCCAATGCAATATCATGCTTTATGGATGCACAAACACAGGCAAGCACATAGAGACACAAAGATAAACAAACAGGAAAACCTAGGTTTGCAACGAGCATGGAGCAAAGGGCATACTCATCCCCAAAGGGTGTGGACTAAAGGTTGATTATACCTGTAGGACAAGGTTCTAAAGAGGTGCCCAAAATCATTAGTCCATCTTTCGGATATTATCAATTTCCCGAATAACTTGATGGTTAATAATATTCTCAAGAGAACCTCTTTTGAGTGTAGCATCGCGTAGCAACTATTTCGGGACTACTCCCTCATAGTCATCGCACCACGTCCTAATAAAGGCCAAAGTGGGGTTAAAGGTAACTACGGTCCCCAGTATCACAGGCTTCACAATCGAAAATAATGAATGTTTTCACGACTACTCATTCAACAGTACCATTTCAAACATGACTTAAGTGAGGAGTTTGAAATTTCAGACTTGGGAAATCTTTCATATTTTCTTGGCACCGAATTCTGAAAGAGTAGTAGAGGTTTAATGATGCACCAAAGAAGATATGAAGGAGAAATACTCAAGAGATTTGAGATGCAAGATTGCAACCCAACTTCTACTCCATCTGAGATCAGATTGCAACTATCGAAAGTTTCAGATGAAGATGATGTCGATTCAACCCAATATAGAAGACTTATTGGGTCACTTTGATACCTTTGTCACACAAGGCCTGACTTAGCATACAATATGGGTATGGATAGTGTCGCGGTGAGAATTGGATGTCAAATTATTAATTAATTTGAATCTTAATTCATTGGTTCACCATCGGTCTTTAATTTCTCCAAAGGAAGGGAAAAAGATCGAATTACCCACAATGCAATGCAAATGCAAAAGCTAGAAAGTTTAAGGTTCGGGGGTTGGTTAAACTTAGGGAAGGTGCTAGCATCCTAAGTTTCTGTAGTACTCTACAGGAACCTCTTGTTTTATGTGTGTTTATTGCTAAGGGTTATCTGCTTAAGGGTGAAAGACCTAGTGGTTTATTTCTAAGTATACTCGCCAAGATGACACATCTTGTGCCTACATATCCTGACGGGAATGGAATCAGAGCATTTGTAGTTCCCCTAAAAGGGTTTGAGGAACTTCTTGACTATGGTCAAGGTTCCAAAGGGATAAGAGTTGTTGATTGATTGATTCTAGGAGAAAAGATGAGTCGTCATCTTAAGGGAGAATACTCGACTTAACCACCACAACTTGTAGGAGATGGTCTTTGTATCATCTTGAGAGAAGGGCTCAAACACTCGGATTGTCGATGAGTATACCACTATATCTCTCAAGCGGAAAAAATCTTATATCTTGATTGTATTGTTATGGGGCAGGAGAATTACATCTCAACTGTCAAGATGACTAACGTCTAATTCTCTTGTATGGAGAAAAGATTGATCGAGTTGAAAAATGGTTTATCTATGTTGTAAAAGATAAAAGATAAAAGGTCCTCCTTATGGGGTAGGAACTAAGCCTAAGCTGATCAAATTGAAAAGGATCAAGGATCAAGTGGGGAGTAATGATGCATATGAGGATGCAATACGCACAAATGTTCAGTCATGCGCAAGTTCTTCCTTTGGACATTACGCATGCGTATAAAATAAAGATGATAGAGCACGGTAATAATAAGATGACAAAATAAATCCATACAACAGATAAAAATGCTTAGATCATGACAAGCGCGGGAGTTGTGCAAATATTCAAGATAAAGTCGGAAATGAGATATGGAAAGAGATGAAGCGTCGCGCTGATTAAGTTTATGAGATTGATTTTAAGAAAAGTTATATTAGATTTGTTAGTTATTATTTTAGTAAAAAAGTTTATACGTGAATAAATTAAATAAATTAAATTAGTGAAAGGAGTTGATGAAAAAGGGGTTTATTATCGAATAATAAAGTAGTTTTTGCTATTTTAAATTTATTAAGTGGAAGTTATCTAAATATATAAAAATGGTTTTAAAATAAAAAAAGATTTAGCGAATATAATGGGCTCAAAAAAAGTTTTTTTTATAATTATTATCAAGTAGATTTAAATAAATAGAAGTTAAATTAAATGAAATTGATTTTTATTAAGAAAATGAAGATATTAAATATTATAAGAAAAAGGTTTAAAATTGATGAATAAATTAAATAAAAAGTGAATAAAAATAAATTGAAGTTACTAAATAAAATAAATTAAAGGGTTAATTAAATTAACAAAAAAAAGATTAATTAAATAGACTAAATAATTAAAAGGTTTATTTAAAAAAAGTTATTAGTTGTTTGATTAAAAAAAGGGTTAATTACTGATTAGTTAATTAAATTAGTGTAGTTAATGATTAGATTAGGTGGTTAATGAAAGGGGCGGATGTTCCCGTAGGGGTGCGTGTGTGAGGGTGCATGATAGGGTGCAGGTGTGGGGACGTGTGATGAGATCTGATGAGGGATGGGGGGCTGTGACGTATGGTGTATGTTGCACCCTAAAATTTGACCAATCGATTCTCCTATCTGACTCGTGGGTTAAATTCATATTCGCAGCTCAGACATGTGATATTTGTGCACAAGCAGGGGATATCAGAGTTTACAGCTTGATTTTCGTCTATCAGATATGGCAGATCCAGTCCAGATCACCAGGGTTTTATTTTCGGGAAATTGCGCGCTCCTCGGTGATTTTTAGCTTGCACAGTGATTTTGAGGATATTCTGATGCCCGGGGATCTCTGTTCGATTCGATCTGGTCTCGTGCGCTCTTTTATGGGGGTCATTTGCATTCATCTGCATTTTTAGGATTTTAATAGACTTTTGCGGATTTTTAATAGGCTTTATAGATTTTTCTGGAATTTAAATAGAGTTTTTGTATTTTTTAATAGTTTAATTCTCTTTTTTAGAATTTTATATAGACTTTTGAATAGGGTTAATTGTTTTAATCTTTTTCTTAGAGTATAGAAGAATTTAAATAAGTTTTAATGGTTTTTAGATAATATAGAAAATAATATAGTTTTTTCTTTTATTAATGATAGATTTTGATAGATATTAAGTAATGTTAGAGTTTTAATAGAGAATTAGTAGAAGTATTAGATCTTAATCTTTTTTTTAATTAGGATAATATAGAATTCATTAGACTCTTAATCACTTTTTAGAGTTTAATTAGGTTAATTGATTTTTTTAGGTTTAATTAGGATAATATAGAATTAATTAGACTTTTAACCATTTTAGAGTTAATTAGGGTAATTAGCTAATTAGGTGTTAACTGATTCAACTAGGTGTTAATTGATTTTAATTAGTTAATTAGGTGTTAACTCTGTTTTAGGATTAGTGTTAATTAGGTGTTTTAATTACAGGTTTCGGCCATTTTTCGTTTGGGCCTATACCCAAGTTCAGTGCAGAAGGGGCCCAATTCAACCCAGCTTGGTCCAAGTTTTTCCAGCGAATTTCCAGAGTCTTCAGCAAGCTTCTAGAAGGTACTAGAGTGGTCCAGAAAATGCCAAGGCTTTAAATAGCAGACGCCACGTGTTAGGAAAAGAGAGGGCCCACGCGTTGCGCATTAATCACGCCACCACACACTCAGACTTCCCCAGCTCGCGCCACGCGTCCCCCAGCTGTCCCCCACTCTCTCTCTCTCTGTGCATGCGAGACACTTGGCGCCACCACAGCCAGTCACCGGAGCATCGCCGGAACTTCTCCGCCGGGCATGCAGACGCCCTGAGCCGCCATCCAACGTCCTCCGGCCACCGTCTTTCTCGCCGGAGTCCCCAAACACCCAAAAATCCTCAGAAACCCATTTCTTCACTCCGATCGTCTCCGATCTCCTCCCTTCCACCTTCATCGGTACCTCGCCGGAGACTTCAACGGCGCCGGAAAATTCATAGTTTGCGCCCTGAACCTTCATCCACTTTTTCCAGAACATCATCAACATTCACCACCACCAGATCTTCATCATTCCTCGTCAAGGTTTCCCCAGAAATCACCCAAAACCTTCATCCTTCTTCAACGAGAAACCCAGAATCACGTTGATCTTCATAGACATTCATCGCCTGAGTTTCCTGGCCAACAACATCCAAGCGCTCATCGTCTTCCCAGCGAGACCGCTTCTCCCTCAGTTTCCTTTCAGGTTCTTCAGGATTACGCAAAAGCTTCAACGACCTTCGAAGGTCTTCCAAGAATCTCAAGAGCCTCAAGAACTCCGTCGCCTTCAAGAGACGTTCTCCAGAAACCTTCGTCTTCGGCTTCGCTCCAGGTAACTCTTTTTCACCTCATAGTGGCTTGTTCAATTGAGTTAAGATGTTAGTCTGAGATTTGCATGTTAGATGGGCGAAGATGATAGTTTAGGGTGGATTGAACAAGCGTGATGTTTAGGTTAGATTCTGGGTTGGGTGAAGGGTTGTGTGAGTTTGTTGTGAGAGGCTTTCTCAGAGAGTTAGGTGCAGGGAGAGAGGAGGAAGACGAGCGAAGCGGCTGGTTTGGGGTGAACAGTGTTAGGGTTTGGGAGAGGAATTGAGTTTTGTTCACTGAGTATTGGGTTTAGGGTTAGGGTATTGGGCTAAGCCCAAACGCGTTTACTGATGCATACCCCCCGTTTGCTCAATTCCCCCCCTGGCGTGTGTGAGATCAGCGTGATTGATGTGGGCCTTAGGCCCTGATTGCTGTCCACACCCCCCTGGGCGTAAGCCCAGTGAAATAATAACTGAAAAAGCTACTAACAGCACCCCCCTGCGTTTTTTTTGTTTTATTTTCATTAAAGGATTTTTGACTCATCTGGGCCCTGCGCCCCTTTACTTTTAGCACCCCCACCAATGTGAGCCCAGCTAGAAATAACTCATAAACCTTGCTGTTTGAACCCCCCATTTCATTTTCTTTTATTTTGATTTTCTTTTATATTTTCATGTTTGTAAATAAATCATAATAAAATGTAAATAAGTGATTTTTTAACTCTTCTTTTTTCTACCATGTCATCATAATTCCTAGAAAATTAAATAAAAATAAAAATGACATTTTATTTTTGTTTGTTATTTTTTGGTATATTTTTCATTTAAGTGACTTTTTTAATATTTTTAGTGCATACATGTCATTAGAAAATTAATAAAAAATAGTAGATTTAGTCAAATAATTCCGTTCTTTTTTCTGTAGACTCGTAATTCAGTGTAGAATTTTATAATATAAAAACATTAGCTTAATCATGCATTTTCACTTTAATTGCATTTTTTTATTGTTATTGATGTTGAATAAATTGGTTTGTGGATATGTCTGTGTTGCTGATTTTAGTTCTTTCATCTGGTGTTGAATTTTGTTCTGATTTTTCAGTATGTTATCCTAGAGCCATGTAGGTTTCCCATAGATTTTTGATAGATTTTTGTAGGATGTTCTGATATGATTTGTCTGAGCCTGAAAATAGGAAAAGTCTTGATGACTTCTGACTTTGAAGTTCAACTGTGGTTGAACTTCAGAGATAGTCTCTTTTGGTTTGGTGGCCTGTGGGTTCTGTTCAAGGTGAGAGCTGATTGAAGTCCTGTTGGAGCTTGCAAGGATGCAGTGGATTGAGGCTTAGTCTAGGAGCTTGTTATCTGTTTGTGAGGTTCGAGATCCTGAAGTTTGAAGGGAGTTTATGGTACTTTCCTGAGGAAGGCCCTATGAATGACTTTCATTCTTTCCTCTCACCTCTTTCGTAAGTATCCAATGATGTCGGAGCCGACTTGTGAGTTTAATTCCTCCTGAGGAGGGATGTAAACTGATCACATGTTGTTGAGCCACATGGGATACGATTCCTAAGTGGAAGTCCCCTAGTACTTTCCTGAGGAAGGTCCTATGGGTCTATTCACTTAGTTCCAGTAGTTTGTCTAGGATTTCTCAAGTATCCAGTGATGTTGGAGCCAACTTGTGAGTTTAATTTCTCCTGAGGAGGAATGTAAACTGATCACAGTTGTTGAGCCACGTAGGATACGATTCCTAAGTGTCAGCCTCCTAGTACTTTCCTGAGGAAGGTCCTATGAGTCTGCTCACTTAGTTCCCTTAGTGCATATAGGTTTTCTCAAGTATCCAGTGATGCCGGAGCCTTCATGTGAGTTTAATTTCTCCTGAGGAGGAATGTAAACTGATCACAGTTGTCGAGCCGCATAGGATACGATTCCTGAGTGGTAACCTCCTGGTACTTTCCTGAGGAAGGCACTATGAGCTTGTCTGCTTAGCTCCCTTTCTTTGGTAAGCTTGTTCTGAAGCTTGGAAGACTGGGATTGATTCCTCTTGCTTAAGGTTTGGATTAGAGTTTGCTTAGATCTTTGCTTAAAGTTGTTGTGCAGAGTTCTGTTTAGAGATAGATTAGGAGATTGTTTCAGGTTTGTTAGGGGCCTTGCCCAGGAGTAGCTTCTTGTTTTGTAGATAGAGGCCCTGCTCAGGGTTAGTCTCTTTGTATTGTTTGACTTGTATGATGTTGTGTTGCATTAGACTTAGGTATTCATCTAGATAGTTCTGAGTAGGTGCATCTTAGAAGTAGACTTTGTGTGCATGAGAAGTTGAGGTGGTCCTCCTTCTGCTTGTTTGTTATTGCGTGGCTTCGCTTGTTGGTATTTGGTAGAGCTGAGCTCCCTTGCCTCTGTGGTTTGCGGCCTTCGTGCCTTGTTTGTTTAGTCGTTGCATTCATGCATATTTTCAGTATTTCTTTACGTTGCAGTTTCTTGTTTGTAGTTAGTCCTGTTGCCATGATCCCTTAGGAGCTCTGACTTCTCCGCTGCGGAGTCGTTATGATAGACATTAGGATGGTCAACCAGGTGTGATAGCAGTAGGTAGATTCCCCTGTTCCCCAGCTATAGTTCTAGGGTTTCCCTTTCCTTTCTGTAGGAGCTTTTGAGTAGCTTGACCCGTAGTTAGCTGAACTACAGCTGCTCTGATTCTTCGTACCAGACGAAGATATGTAGGCATAGGATGCGATATCCTAGCGAGCACACTAACGACTAACCTTTGTTCTCTCGCGGCTGTGCGATCGAGACTTTCCCGCTAACATCTAATTGTTACCCCTTTCTCTTGCCCGAGTGCATTTGAGACCAGATCGTATTTGTAGGTTCCCGAGCCTTAGAGACCAGTTTGTTTTCTCACTGCTGTGTGAGAGCCCCTGTTTACCCGTAGTTAGTCGAACTACGTTTGCTCTGATCTTTCATACCAGATGGAAGTACGTAGGCACAGGACGCGATGTCCTGGCGAGCAACCTTTCCCCCGTTTAGACGTAGGAAGTCGAACTACGTTGACTCTGACTTTCCCATTGCACGAGGGAATACGTAGGCCCAGAACACCGTATGTTCTGTCGAGTCCTGTCCTTTTATTTTCTTTTCAGACCAGCCATTAGCGTAGATAGATAACACACCCTTTTACCTATAAACATCAAGCGTGGAGCCCCATCGAGTACGATGGACGTGAGGGGTGCTAATACCTTCCCCTTGCGTAACCGACTCCCGAATCCAGGTTTTGGTTGCGATGACCATACCTTTTCCCGTCTTTGCGAGGTTTACTTCGAGCGTTTCCTTTCCCGCTCTGAGGGATAAATAACGCACGGTGGCGACTCTCCTGTCAAGCCGGCGCCGATTTTCGCAGTAGCGACAGCTGGCGACTCTGCTGGGGACCTTATAGCATCTAGGGACTTTTCCCATCCCTTGTGCTGGGACCGTTTCCCATCCCCTACGCGAGTCAATCCTAGCGCTTAGGTGTTTATTTGTTGGGTGTTGTGCATATTGTGTTTTACTTTTCTGCACTTTACTTTTCTGTACCTTTACCTTTCCGCATTTATTTTCCAGCATTATATTATTGTAATTATTGCTGTGGGCAAGGGAGGTTACTGTGAGTGAAAGCCGGACCTGGGCTTGAGTACACACCTAGATATAGTTGCGGAGAAGTAGTAGACGAACCTGTCTGCTGAGCAGGCACAGTTCCCTACGAAAATCTGCGCTCAGACGAGATTCTTGCAGAGGTGCTCCTTTCCGGTCCTGAGGATCTGAGGGGAGTCCAGACGTGAGGGTTGTCGACTCTGGGGACCGATCATTTGGAAGTCAGCTAAGTGAGGCCTCTTCATGACTTGATGATGCCACTCCTTCTGGGAATCGTATCGTCATTCATGAAAGCCTGTGACGCTGATGACCGCATAGGATGTCGTACCTTTGTTCGTGGATTAGGTTTATCCTACCTGTGAGAGGGACTGGGTTATTGCAGGAAAACTGGCCGTCAGAAACCATGATTCAGTACCTTTATCAGATGGTGTTCTTGATTCATCTCCAGGTGTGTTGTCTGGGTCAGAGGGGTTTCTTATCTGAGGTTGAGGCTATTATCAGATGGTATTCTCGTCAGATACAGAGGTTCAGATGGTTTTCTTACCAGGGGATTGATATTTTGAGTATCAGATGATAGTTAGTGTCCTGAGATTCTGGTGACCGTGTTGGTTTTCTGTTCTGGATCACAGAGATATTCCTCTTCAGGCTACAGCATAGCCCCTGTGTTCGCAGATTGCATTATTTATCATATTGCATTATTGCATTACCATCTGCATTCAACTAACGTGTGTGTATTGCAGGTACATATTTTCCCTTCCAGTTCTGGTGTTTGTTCCTAGCAAGACATGGAAAACCTGAAGAGAGTATTGCCCTATAAGTTTCCGTCGCCGAATATCAGTCTATTGTTAGAGTTGATTGCTATTGCTAAGAAGAGGGGAATGGGTGACTTCAGAAAGAGATATGGGAGGATTCTGACTTACGTTTATCAGCCATCTGCCTACGAGACCAGCGGCATCTATACTCTGTTACAGTTTTACGACGCGGAGCTCAGGTGTTTTGTATTTCCCGACTTCGTTTTGGCTCCTACCCTGGAAGAGTACTCTGCACTTCTGGATATACCGATCCGTGAGCAGATGCCTTTTTATCGTACGGACGCTGAGCCTAAGCTGGCTGAGCTTTCTACCATCCTGTGCTTGAAAGAGTCTGAGCTGTCTGGGAAGATGATCAGAAGAGGAGACGTATGGGGATTTCCGTTGGATGTCTTAGTGGAGAAGGCTCGAGAATATGCCCAGAAGGGTAGCTGGGATGTTTTTGACGTTATCCTTGCTGTATGTGTTTATGGCATCGTGTTGTTCCCGAACATTCCTGATTTTGTTGATTCTGATGCCTTCTATATTTTGGCCGCGAAGAACCCAGTTCCTACTTTGCTGGGAGATATCCACCATTCAACTCACTACCAGAATGAAAAGCGACGAGGAAGGAATGTGTCTTGCTGTGTACCTCTCCTATGCAGGTGGTTCACCAGTCATATGCCTAAGTCAGGCCCTTTTGTCACATCTATCAATTCTCTAGGATGGCCCGAGCGCTTAATGGGATTGACTGCTGAGAGCGTGGTATGGGTCAATAAAGAGGTATTCGGAGCTGAAGTCATACTCAAAGGCGAAGGATTCCCGAATGTTCCGTTAGTAGGAAGGAAAGGTTGTGTCAACTACAACCCTTCCTTATTGATCAGGCAATTTGGGTATGTACCTCAAGGAGCGCCAAAGCCCGAGGAGATACAGGAATCTCTGTATCTCACCGGGGCAATAGGGAAAGAGATGTTGACCAAACTTGAGAAAGCCTGGAAAAACTTGCACAAGAGAGGGAAGCTTTCAGGTAGCAGAGGGGATACTCGAGTTCCTAGCCCGTATGTGGAGTGGATTCGTGAGCGAGCTGTGAAGTTCCTTATGCCGTATCCAGCAGTTCAGCCATTGCATCCTCCTCCGGTAGAGGAGCCTACCACTGTGGACATGCAGGTCTACAAGCAGCTGATGGCGGAGAAAGAAGAGCTAGCAAGGGCTAAAGAGGCTTTAGAGCAGGAGAACGCCCAGCTTCGGCATGAAAAGATTGAAACAGGATATGTTTCTAAGCAACAGGCTGAAACTCTGAAACATCTGAAGACTACGCTATTGGAATTGACTGAAACCAAGAAGCGTCTGGAGTTAGATGTAGACTCAGTTAGTAGTGTGTTGGCCACTAAGAAGCAAGAGCTGGAAAGGGCCTACACAAAGCTAGCCAAGTTCAGAGAGCACTGGGATCTCACTATGACCAGGCGCAAGGAGCGAGAAGAAGAGCTGAAGACACAGATTGCTCAGTTAGAAGAACAGGTCAAAGTAAAGAACGAAGAGCTTGAAGAAGAAGCCTGTCGCCGGTACGAGGCCGAGCGCAAGCTGACAGATGCCATAAAGAATTTGGAAGATTTCCAGCATAGAGCAGATGCCAAGAGACCCAAACCTGGGGGCGGTGCCAATGATAAGGCTTGGGAAGACTTTGTCAGAGACATCCAGGGGACAGTCAGGAAGAGGGATCGGCTGATAGAGGGTTTGATTTATCAACCAGATCATGCAGAGACAAAGAAGATGGTCGAGGACTTCCGCAACCGTACCCGTATTTGATTTCTCTCTTGTATTCCGTATGTTGAGATCACCACCAGGCATGTTGGCTGGGATCCTCTTTGTCATATCAGCTGTATGGAGCATAGTTATGTAACTTCTTGACAAGACAGTTATTCTAATCAATATATGAGGGTTTTTTCCAAATATTGTCTCTATGGTTTATCTCGTCTTGCTACCACTGACACTGGAATTGGAGGGAAAATATCTCCAATGCACACATGCACGTTAGCATTTTTGTATTTCTGTTTGCATAAATCATACTGCATAGCATTTCTCTAGCAGGTCAGAGCACTTATCCAGCCTTTGTTTTCACCAGAAGGTGATTCTCGGGGAATTGTTTGAGGCAAGAGTGGAGACGACCAAGGGGCTGAAGTAGATTTGATCAGAATCAAGCAGCACAGTCGGTTACAGGTAATCGGTAGCTATGTCTGAAAGCAATTCCCAGGCTCCTAACACTTTGGCAGGGTTCGCCACGGCGCCCAACCATCAGTATGGTTCTATGGAAGACTTCCCGCAAGCGAACAATCTTACTGCAGACCCAGTTGTACAGCCAACTGTTGAGAACCGAGATCGACATGAGCAGTTCGTCGCCCAGAATGAACGTCGTCCTCCTGTTAACAATCAAAGTGTCGCTTTCCCTGCGATGAATTACCGAAGAGATATTCCAGTAACCGGGTTAGTAGATCCAAGAGCTCTTGACGATGGTAGAAGACTCCGAGTGTTGGAAGAGCAAATGAAAGCCTTGGAAGCGAAAGATGTTGTTAACCTGGATGCCGTGGCCATGTGTTTGGTTCCTGACCTGGTGTTGCCGTACAAGTTCAAAGTGCCGGAATTTGAAAAATACACAGGAGATAGCTGTCCGAAGTTGCATTTGATGATGTTCTGTCGAAGGATGACTTCGTTTGTGCGAAATGACCAGCTAATGATCCATTGCTTTCAGTATAGCCTGACTGGGGCATCCCTGAGATGGTATGTGCAATTAGAGAGTAATCAGATTCGATCGTGGGTGGATTTAGCCAGAGCTTTCATGAAGCAGTACGATTACAACCTGGATTTGACTCCTAGTCTCGTAGATCTGCAAGAATTGTCTCAAGCGGAGAATGAATCATTCAAAGGGTATTTACGAAGATGGAAAGAATTGGCTGCTAGTGTTCGACCACCGCTTCCGGAAAGAGAACTGGTTGACATCTTCCTGGGTACGCTGAAAGGCCATTATTTTGACAAATTGTTCAGTTGCACAAACTTTGTGGGCCTGATGAGACTGGGAGAGATTGTTGAGAGGGGACTCAGGAATGGAAAGTTTAGAGATGTTCCTTACGCCCCAGTTGATAAGATTGAGTCAGTTGTCAGTTCTCAAGAAGAGTGGGAAGGAGATGATGCCACCTCAGAATCTCTAGCATCTCAGGATCAGTTTTCAGACACTTCAAGTCAACGGTCATCTTATCGCCGATCGCGTCAGCATGCTCCACGAAGACCAAGGAAGCCTGAAAGGCAGTTTACTCAGCTACCGGTGTCGTACAGTCAGTTGTTGCCAGATCTGGTCAGAAGCGGATTGATAGTGCCGAAAGAGACTAAGCCGGTGATTCCACCGTATCCTCCAGGTTTTGATGCCAGCGCCCGCTGTGAGTACCATGTTGGGGCACAGGGGCATTCCACCAATGATTGTAAGGTGCTTAGAAGCCAAGTTCAAGATCTGTTAGACTCTAGCCGGATTTGCATCACGCCTCAGGGTTTTGTTCAGATTAATGATTTTCCATCCTCCAGTTGTGTGGGTTCGTCAGTTAACGTCATGGAAGACTCCACAGGAAGTGTGTGCTCTGAAGATTGTCAATCGGAGAGTTCAGTTGAATATGGGAGAAATTTCTAGAGGTTTTTTCGCCGGATGTCGCATCTGTTTTCTCTGCTTAATCCGTTTAGCTTTTGTGCCCTAGTGTCTGCCGACCACCACCAGGATTGTTGGCTGGGGTCGTTATATTCATACTCATTTGTGCTTACCTGCTGATTTTGTTGGTTGTACATATGTGGGAGATGTTCGTCTGTGTGCTTATAGCTTGAGTTTCTCTTTGTCTCGTTATGAATATGTGTTTGTTTGCTACGCTGCATTATCATTTAGCAGGTATATCAGAACCGTGGGCCTTATTTCCTCATCATCCAGTTTATTGCAGGAACTCCTTCAGAGATATGGAACAGAATCAGTTTGAATTGATTGAAGTCCGAAGCCAGCTGGGGCAGATGATGAGAGACATGCAAGAGATGCGTCTGGAACAGAAGATTCTCAAGGAGGAAACACAGTCAGCTGAAGACCCAAATGAGCTTGATCATGGAAGTAGTCAAGAATGTGCTTAGGAAAGAAGACGATCAGCTATTTGAAGCCGCAATGAAGAAGCTCGCGCCACCTGTGCATGTGGAACCTGAGCAGCAACAACAGAAGATACGTCCGGCTCAACGGAGGGTCCAGGAAGGGAAACCAAAGAGAATGTTTGAGGCACCACCTATGACATATGCTGAGCTCTTACAGACCTTATTGAGGTTTAATCTGGTTGAGAAGAGAACGTTGGAACCACCAACGAGAGCGTTTCCTCAAGGGTACGATGCCAGCAAGCAATGTGAGTTTCATTCTGGGGCATTCGGACATGACATCGAGGGTTGTCATGCTTTCAAGCACAATGTTCAAGACCTGATTGACTCGCACGATATTGAATTCACGCCGAGCGGCGTAGCTGTGCATATTGCTCCTGTCTCAGTCGATGCTAAGATGACAGATGTTTCTAAAGCTGCAGTGGGTCAGAAGCGTATCCTGGACTCCATGGTGTCAGAATCTCCAGGCCCACAATTGTTGCCTATTCCTGGGGCAGATCTGAGAAAGAAAATGGCTAAGCATAAGGAGAGCGTTAATCAATACATTGAAGATGAGGAAACCGATGTTGCATTTGATACAAAGGGTGTTCAAGGGTCAACCCGATACCAGCAGCAGCAGCCGCAGCAGCAGCCCCAGCAACAGAATAATCGGGGGTATAAAAGATATTAGAATCAAGGTCCTTTGGCAAGCCGTCATTTGGAAACTCCTCCTATGCCGTATGCACAGCTTCTGCAGACGTTGCTTCAGCTCCAATTGGTTCATAAAAGGACAATGGCTCCCTTAACGGGACCACCACCACCGGGGTATGATGCCAACGCTACTTGTGAGTTCCATACCGGGGCACCAGGCCATACGGTTGAGAATTGTAAGGCTTTTAAGCACAAAGTGCAGGATCTGCTTGATAGCGCAGCAATCAGCTTCGGACCGGGAGGTCCCCAAATCATCTGAATGAAGGAGGAAGGGCTCTATAATTTGGTTGAGTCGTTGAAAGCAGATCAGGTCAGCATCGGATTGCCTCTAATAAAGATAGCTGGTTCAGCAGCAGGGCAGATGCGAAAGCCCGGTTCTCGGAAGCTAGCATTTTTCTTTGTTTTAGCTTGTCATTTCTTTACATTTGTAGTTGCTTTCCTGTTTGAATTTGTAAGCTTGTTTGTAAAACTTGTTGTTTTCATTTCAATTGATGATAATGAAATAAATATGCATGGTTTTGATTAAATCCATTCGTGTTCACTAACTGTTTTGCAAATGTCCAACGCTTGGTTAAGAAGAATCTGGGGAGGATGACGAAAATGACCGACATGCAACTACCGATATTGTATGCTTTTGAAATAGAACCTGTTGATGATGTACAGACATTGTTTCAAATCCCTAAACACCGGAGATATAAGGAAGATAATCCCTTGTCAACCCCTTTGAGCCTTGTAGTAGGAGTTTCTTTCTGTGAATGAAAAACCCTCAATCTTAACCTTGGGGCAGGGTAGGTGTTAGCTAATTTGACTGAGCGTCCAAATTGCAAAAGGAGTGTCCGTTCGAGGATCAATCACACCCCTAGAGGTCGTGCCTAAAAGACCACAGTGGTTCAATCAAGAATGGGACGGCCACATTGTTTCCCAAAGAGTCAGACAACCAGTGTCACACGACTTGTTCAAAAGAAAAACGAAAAAGAAATCAAAAGCCCGCTAAGTCAAGAAAACTTCAAAACAAATGACTTAGGCAAAAATGAGGGCATCCCGCTGGACTTAAAAAAAAAAAAAAAAAAATCAAAAGAAACTCAAAAGGAGTCAGTCCAGGCAAAAGTTAGGGATATGAAAAGAAAAAGATGAAAAGGATCAAAAGAAAAATCCTCGATGGAAATGCGAGTCGTGTGACCTCAAGTGTCAAAGATGAAAAGGGAGTGGCTGTCACTCCAAGAGCCGAAAGTTTCTCGAGCTATCACTCCTATCTTTCAACCTCTGAGAGGTGAGCGCTAAGGTCAAATTAGCTGAACGTAGGATGGGAGAACATCAAGAAGAACGGGTGGGTTAAAATAAACTTTGAGCCTTTATCCTTTCTTTCAAAACCGTGAACCTGACCACGTTACAACCTTCAAAAGTCCTAATTGAAGCAGGTTGTTTCGAAAGCATACTACGGTAAAGGTCGCGTCGATTCTGACTCTTAAAAAAGGTTCCTCTTACCATGTTGATACTAATGTTGATAAATGTTTTGTGCATCATATGCTATAAACTGTTTTTTCTTTTCCCAGTGAACAGATTGGATGTCAAAGCTGTCATATGCGTTGCATTAATACATCTTTTATGCAGAACAACTTGTTTTACTTGCGAGTAAGCGCTTGACAGCAGAAAAGCTTCCTACAATGGAAAGTATGGTCAAGATAGAATGCAGAACGCCCGAATGTTCCGAGAGCAGGGGCAGGCTTTATTGTGATCCCCAGTCAGGTCAGCTTTTCGAAATCAGTTATCCTGGGGTAATCAGGTTGAGATTCAGGCGAATACGGCGTAGCCAAGGGCACTACTCTGAATCAACTAATCAGGAGCAAGGTCGTTGCAGTCAGGGGCAGACCATCTTAAGCGCGCAAAGGTCGTGCGAGAAGCAGGTGAGGTGAAGTATCTCTCAGAAGTTCAGAACGCTGAGGCATGTTATATCAGACCATCAGGGCTCAGATTTGCAGATTTCCTTTCAAGGACTATCCCCACAGAGATCCCGCAGGCCGGGGCATATCAGAAGCGAAAGGATTGTTGTTCTACATTCAGAGTTATTCGAGCAGATGCAGTCGATTTTCGAGAGCGAGATGATTGCGGGAAGTCGTGTTACTATCCCTTGACTCTTCACTAAAAGGCTGTGTATTCATGAAGAATATTTTCCAGCGTCAGCTGTACCTGACCCAGCAAGATAGTTTAAGAGCTCAAACCCATGTCTGCGATTACTGCGAAGCCCATCTGCGTTGGCGCATCAATTTCTGAATCCGAGCTTCGTCAGTACGCAGGAGGACTCCCTCCATTGTCTCCAGCAAAGTCCAATTTGTCAGTGGCACGGGTAAGCTATCCCTAGAGGAGTCTAATCATATCCAGCACGTTTGCTATTTCACAGCGAAGTTATATACCCCAGCAGGGTATTACTTCGTCGAGGCGTTCGGTTAAGTTCCCAATATCCCCAGCGGAGTTGATTTCACTCTCCCAGCATTCATTTTGCTAGGATGATTCAGTGATATCCGGGCTATCCCCAGCAGAGTTGGCATCGCCTTCGGCATTTATTTTGATGAAGTGGTTCTGTACCCGGCTCTCCCCGGCAGTTCGAGCCTGCACTAGCATATTGCATGCATCATCATACTTGCATCATACTTGCATATCATGGTCAAAATGCGTAGCATTTCCATCCAGAAGGGAGCATTACGCCATAGAAAGATTAAAGCATTTGCATATGCATGCGAAGCATAAGTCAGGTTTTCTATCAGCCTCATACGGCGCGTGAATTACTCTGTGATCAGTTCAGGGGCATTTATCCAGCAGCAGTGTTCAGATAGTTCAGCAGATTATTTGTATCTCAGATCATACAACGATTATGCTTTGATCAAGCAGTCATCTGATGTCGACAAACTTTTCTTCCCGTCAATTCATATTGGCGATGTGTTCCTCCAATGAATGGACTTCTCCGTCTATCATTAGACGTCTGGAGTACGAATGTGGTTTTCTTTCCGTCTATCCATAGACGATGTAAAGTTGCGGGTGGTCGCAGTAAGGTTTCAAGAAGGGGTTCCCCCAGGATGTGCTTTTCTTCCCGTCTATCAGTAGACGATGTGAAGTTTTGATGGATTTTCAATAGGGTTCAAAATAGAGTTTCTCCAGCAAGTATGCTTTTCTTTCCGTCTGTCAGCAGACGATGTGAAGTTTCGAGTTACTGTTCAGCGGGTTTCTTATTGCCAGATCATACGTATGATGAGTTGTTTCCCCAGCGAGTCTTCTCCGGCTATCTTTAGTTGTTGAGGGGTTTCAAAACGATATTACGGATAGGGGTTTTCTTTCTGTTTATTGGATGAGATGACGTTTCAAGAGGTACTTTTCTGACTGTCAATCCTTATTGATGTCGAGGCTCTTCGAAGAATGTTTAGTTTTCGTGATTGTCGATTCTTATTGACGACATGGTTCCTTAAAAGGTGGTTTTCTTACCGTCAGTCCATACTGACGATGTGGCCCCTTCAAGGATATTGATCTTTCCATCAATTCCCGTAGACAGAAGGATTCTGAAATTCAAAGGATGGTGTTGAATTGCGTTATGGTGTCTTTCCGTCTATCTTTAGACGATGTGAGTATGGAGATTAAGAATTTCTCTCCGTCTACCCTTAGACGATGCAAATTTGGAGATTATTTCTTCCCGTCTATCCTTAGACGATGTGAATCGTTTTGTTTCATCAATCAAGATGATCCCGTCTACCCTTAGACGATGCAAATTTGGAGATTATTTCTTCCCGTCTATCCTTAGACGATGTGAATCGTTTGTTTCATCAATCAGGATGATCCCGTCTACCCTTAGACGAGTGAGTGTTCAATCAGGGTGTCTTCCCGTCCATCTTTGGACGATGTGAGTATGTTTCTCTTCCTGCCTATCAGTAGGCAATGTGAAAGGATCAGGTATTTTGTTGCAGCCCTCGGGTTTTGTTATATGGGGTATCACAAGCAACGGGTATTCAAATCAGGAGTTCTTTATCAGATGATTAATCAGTTTGGTGCCGCAATAACTGGACTCGGTTTTCTGGACTTTATTCCCCAAGCAGTTGACAGTATATGCCCGCGGTTGGCAAATTTTCGGGTTTTATTTGTATTCAACCGTCTCGTACCTCTGAATGTTTGAAGGCTGAGCGCTCTCCAAACCCTTCAGGTCCAAGTCGCTTGAATAGGGGCAGCTGTTGCACCCTAAAATTTGACCAACCGATTCTCCTATCTGACTCGTGGGTTAAATTCATATTCGCAGCTCAGACATGTGATATTTGTGCACAAGCAGGGGATATCAGAGTTTACAGCTTGATTTTCGTCTATCAGATATGGAAGATCCAGTCCAGATCACCAGGGTTTTATTTTCGGGAAATTGCGCGCTCCTCGGTGATTTTTAGCTTGCACAGTGATTTTGAGGATATTCTGATGCCCGGGGATCTCTGTTCGATTCGATCTGGTCTCGTGCGCTCTTTTATGGGGGTCATTTGCATTCATCTGCATTTTTAGGATTTTAATAGACTTTTGCGGATTTTTAATAGGCTTTATAGATTTTTCTGGAATTTAAATAGAGTTTTTGTATTTTTTAATAGTTTAATTCTCTTTTTTAGAATTTTATATAGACTTTTGAATAGGGTTAATTGTTTTAATCTTTTTCTTAGAGTATAGAAGAATTTAAATAAGTTTTAATGGTTTTTAGATAATATAGAAAATAATATAGTTTTTTCTTTTATTAATGATAGATTTTGATAGATATTAAGTAATGTTAGAGTTTTAATAGAGAATTAGTAGAAGTATTAGATCTTAATCTTTTTTTTAATTAGGATAATATAGAATTCATTAGACTCTTAATCACTTTTTAGAGTTTAATTAGGTTAATTGATTTTTTTAGGTTTAATTAGGATAATATAGAATTAATTAGACTTTTAACCATTTTAGAGTTAATTAGGGTAATTAGCTAATTAGGTGTTAACTGATTCAACTAGGTGTTAATTGATTTTAATTAGTTAATTAGGTGTTAACTCTGTTTTAGGATTAGTGTTAATTAGGTGTTTTAATTACAGGTTTCGGCCATTTTTCGTTTGGGCCTATACCCAAGTTCAGTGCAGAAGGGGCCCAATTCAACCCAGCTTGGTCCAAGTTTTTCCAGCGAATTTCCAGAGTCTTCAGCAAGCTTCTAGAAGGTACTAGAGTGGTCCAGAAAATGCCAAGGCTTTAAATAGCAGACGCCACGTGTTAGGAAAAGAGAGGGCCCACGCGTTGCGCATTAATCACGCCACCACACACTCAGACTTCCCCAGCTCGCGCCACGCGTCCCCCAGCTGTCCCCCACTCTCTCTCTCTCTGTGCATGCGAGACACTTGGCGCCACCACAGCCAGTCACCGGAGCATCGCCGGAACTTCTCCGCCGGGCATGCAGACGCCCTGAGCCGCCATCCAACGTCCTCCGGCCACCGTCTTTCTCGCCGGAGTCCCCAAACACCCAAAAATCCTCAGAAACCCATTTCTTCACTCCGATCGTCTCCGATCTCCTCCCTTCCACCTTCATCGGTACCTCGCCGGAGACTTCAACGGCGCCGGAAAATTCATAGTTTGCGCCCTGAACCTTCATCCACTTTTTCCAGAACATCATCAACATTCACCACCACCAGATCTTCATCATTCCTCGTCAAGGTTTCCCCAGAAATCACCCAAAACCTTCATCCTTCTTCAACGAGAAACCCAGAATCACGTTGATCTTCATAGACATTCATCGCCTGAGTTTCCTGGCCAACAACATCCAAGCGCTCATCGTCTTCCCAGCGAGACCGCTTCTCCCTCAGTTTCCTTTCAGGTTCTTCAGGATTACGCAAAAGCTTCAACGACCTTCGAAGGTCTTCCAAGAATCTCAAGAGCCTCAAGAACTCCGTCGCCTTCAAGAGACGTTCTCCAGAAACCTTCGTCTTCGGCTTCGCTCCAGGTAACTCTTTTTCACCTCATAGTGGCTTGTTCAATTGAGTTAAGATGTTAGTCTGAGATTTGCATGTTAGATGGGCGAAGATGATAGTTTAGGGTGGATTGAACAAGCGTGATGTTTAGGTTAGATTCTGGGTTGGGTGAAGGGTTGTGTGAGTTTGTTGTGAGAGGCTTTCTCAGAGAGTTAGGTGCAGGGAGAGAGGAGGAAGACGAGCGAAGCGGCTGGTTTGGGGTGAACAGTGTTAGGGTTTGGGAGAGGAATTGAGTTTTGTTCACTGAGTATTGGGTTTAGGGTTAGGGTATTGGGCTAAGCCCAAACGCGTTTACTGATGCATACCCCCCGTTTGCTCAATTCCCCCCCCCCCCCTGGCGTGTGTGAGATCAGCGTGATTGATGTGGGCCTTAGGCCCTGATTGCTGTCCACACCCCCCTGGGCGTAAGCCCAGTGAAATAATAACTGAAAAAGCTACTAACAGCACCCCCCTGCGTTTTTTTTGTTTTATTTTCATTAAAGGATTTTTGACTCATCTGGGCCCTGCGCCCCTTTACTTTTAGCACCCCCACCAATGTGAGCCCAGCTAGAAATAACTCATAAACCTTGCTGTTTGAACCCCCCCATTTCATTTTCTTTTATTTTGATTTTCTTTTATATTTTCATGTTTGTAAATAAATCATAATAAAATGTAAATAAGTGATTTTTTAACTCTTCTTTTTTCTACCATGTCATCATAATTCCTAGAAAATTAAATAAAAATAAAAATGACATTTTATTTTTGTTTGTTATTTTTTGGTATATTTTTCATTTAAGTGACTTTTTTAATATTTTTAGTGCATACATGTCATTAGAAAATTAATAAAAAATAGTAGATTTAGTCAAATAATTCCGTTCTTTTTTCTGTAGACTCGTAATTCAGTGTAGAATTTTATAATATAAAAACATTAGCTTAATCATGCATTTTCACTTTAATTGCATTTTTTTATTGTTATTGATGTTGAATAAATTGGTTTGTGGATATGTCTGTGTTGCTGATTTTAGTTCTTTCATCTGGTGTTGAATTTTGTTCTGATTTTTCAGTATGTTATCCTAGAGCCATGTAGGTTTCCCATAGATTTTTGATAGATTTTTGTAGGATGTTCTGATATGATTTGTCTGAGCCTGAAAATAGGAAAAGTCTTGATGACTTCTGACTTTGAAGTTCAACTGTGGTTGAACTTCAGAGATAGTCTCTTTTGGTTTGGTGGCCTGTGGGTTCTGTTCAAGGTGAGAGCTGATTGAAGTCCTGTTGGAGCTTGCAAGGATGCAGTGGATTGAGGCTTAGTCTAGGAGCTTGTTATCTGTTTGTGAGGTTCGAGATCCTGAAGTTTGAAGGGAGTTTATGGTACTTTCCTGAGGAAGGCCCTATGAATGACTTTCATTCTTTCCTCTCACCTCTTTCGTAAGTATCCAATGATGTCGGAGCCGACTTGTGAGTTTAATTCCTCCTGAGGAGGGATGTAAACTGATCACATGTTGTTGAGCCACATGGGATACGATTCCTAAGTGGAAGTCCCCTAGTACTTTCCTGAGGAAGGTCCTATGGGTCTATTCACTTAGTTCCAGTAGTTTGTCTAGGATTTCTCAAGTATCCAGTGATGTTGGAGCCAACTTGTGAGTTTAATTTCTCCTGAGGAGGAATGTAAACTGATCACAGTTGTTGAGCCACGTAGGATACGATTCCTAAGTGTCAGCCTCCTAGTACTTTCCTGAGGAAGGTCCTATGAGTCTGCTCACTTAGTTCCCTTAGTGCATATAGGTTTTCTCAAGTATCCAGTGATGCCGGAGCCTTCATGTGAGTTTAATTTCTCCTGAGGAGGAATGTAAACTGATCACAGTTGTCGAGCCGCATAGGATACGATTCCTGAGTGGTAACCTCCTGGTACTTTCCTGAGGAAGGCACTATGAGCTTGTCTGCTTAGCTCCCTTTCTTTGGTAAGCTTGTTCTGAAGCTTGGAAGACTGGGATTGATTCCTCTTGCTTAAGGTTTGGATTAGAGTTTGCTTAGATCTTTGCTTAAAGTTGTTGTGCAGAGTTCTGTTTAGAGATAGATTAGGAGATTGTTTCAGGTTTGTTAGGGGCCTTGCCCAGGAGTAGCTTCTTGTTTTGTAGATAGAGGCCCTGCTCAGGGTTAGTCTCTTTGTATTGTTTGACTTGTATGATGTTGTGTTGCATTAGACTTAGGTATTCATCTAGATAGTTCTGAGTAGGTGCATCTTAGAAGTAGACTTTGTGTGCATGAGAAGTTGAGGTGGTCCTCCTTCTGCTTGTTTGTTATTGCGTGGCTTCGCTTGTTGGTATTTGGTAGAGCTGAGCTCCCTTGCCTCTGTGGTTTGCGGCCTTCGTGCCTTGTTTGTTTAGTCGTTGCATTCATGCATATTTTCAGTATTTCTTTACGTTGCAGTTTCTTGTTTGTAGTTAGTCCTGTTGCCATGATCCCTTAGGAGCTCTGACTTCTCCGCTGCGGAGTCGTTATGATAGACATTAGGATGGTCAACCAGGTGTGATAGCAGTAGGTAGATTCCCCTGTTCCCCAGCTATAGTTCTAGGGTTTCCCTTTCCTTTCTGTAGGAGCTTTTGAGTAGCTTGACCCGTAGTTAGCTGAACTACAGCTGCTCTGATTCTTCGTACCAGACGAAGATATGTAGGCATAGGATGCGATATCCTAGCGAGCACACTAACGACTAACCTTTGTTCTCTCGCGGCTGTGCGATCGAGACTTTCCCGCTAACATCTAATTGTTACCCCTTTCTCTTGCCCGAGTGCATTTGAGACCAGATCGTATTTGTAGGTTCCCGAGCCTTAGAGACCAGTTTGTTTTCTCACTGCTGTGTGAGAGCCCCTGTTTACCCGTAGTTAGTCGAACTACGTTTGCTCTGATCTTTCATACCAGATGGAAGTACGTAGGCACAGGACGCGATGTCCTGGCGAGCAACCTTTCCCCCGTTTAGACGTAGGAAGTCGAACTACGTTGACTCTGACTTTCCCATTGCACGAGGGAATACGTAGGCCCAGAACACCGTATGTTCTGTCGAGTCCTGTCCTTTTATTTTCTTTTCAGACCAGCCATTAGCGTAGATAGATAACACACCCTTTTACCTATAAACATCAAGCGTGGAGCCCCATCGAGTACGATGGACGTGAGGGGTGCTAATACCTTCCCCTTGCGTAACCGACTCCCGAATCCAGGTTTTGGTTGCGATGACCATACCTTTTCCCGTCTTTGCGAGGTTTACTTCGAGCGTTTCCTTTCCCGCTCTGAGGGATAAATAACGCACGGTGGCGACTCTCCTGTCAAGCCGGCGCCGATTTTCGCAGTAGCGACAGTGTACGATAGTAACCATGGACGTGCATACGGGTAGTTTACAATACAAATAAATAAATAAACTAGAAACCCTAACTCCCCCCTCCCATTTTGTCCGCCGCTCCAACAACTCTCTCTCCCTCTCACACTTCTCTCACGCGGTTTTCTTCTTCTCCTTGCATGTGTTACGATTTCGTCTCCTCCTCCTTGAACCGCCATGAATTCTCCCTCTTCTTCTTATTATTACCTGAAACACACAAAGAAAACAACAATGGAATGGTTAATGGTTTTCTTTACCCCAAAGGTGTGATGGCTTGGTGTTGGCCGATGATGATGTCGAGGACTCCTCCTCAATTCTGAGTCCGCGGATTGACAGATTACTTCAGGAACTTATTTTGATGTTTGGGTTTTTCATGATCTGGTTTTGTTTGAGTTTTGATCTGGAGGTTTCGTGATGTTATCTTATGATGGGGTTTGGAAATGGTTTTGTGATGTGTTTTTGACGGTGGATTCTGGATTTTTCACGAACGGTTTCGAATGTTGTTGTGGGATTTTTTTCAATTTGAAATGATTTTTCGTTTCTATGGCAATGATGATTATTATCTGAGCCTCTCTCTGAATCTTCTTCTTCTTATATATAGTCCGGATTTAAAACGTTGTGAAACAAAGTTTTAAGAACTTTCCTCTCTCAGTTGATCTTGTCGGATACTGATTTGGGAAGGAAGTAATGTTTGTCTGATTTGTGTTCCTTTGTTGTGGATCCGAGTTTTCCATTTTCGGACTTGTAATAATGATGACGGTTTTGCTGTCTTGGACCATTTAGGGTCTCATTCATGAACTTTCCATGTTGGTTTACTCTATGTGCTCGTGTGATGCTGGCTGTTGTTTTTCTTTGGGGAGAAAATCCATCTTTATCTCTTTCGCTTTTCTCTCGATACTTAAGAACAGATATAGCCTTGGTTGTTGGAAGGTGGAAGTTTGGTAGCGGATTCGCTGCCCTTCCCTGCCCAATGATGATTCTGAGTTCTGATGGCTGCCAAAAACTCTAACCTCTTCTTCTCTAAATCTTTTATGATTTCTTGCATTGCAGGTCTTCTAATTTTAACTTTCTGATATTATGTTGGTAATGTTTTAACAGGGTTCAGTTACCATGGAGCTCTACGTGTTTGATGGGTGCAATTCGAGAGTTCATTTGTTCATGATGTGGTACTGAAGCAACTTGAGATCGTGACGGTGTTGTAAATAGTGTATGGGTTGACGGAAGCCATCATGGTTGCAAAGAGTCCTGCTTTATCCATGATCAAAAAGTAATATGGGCGCTTGAGACCATAGGAGGATGGTGACCGAGTTGTGGAACATTATAATTTTAGGAGAGTTGGTTCCATTGTATTTTCCTCTTCTTGTATTCAACAGACCCTAATATACTTAGTTGGGATTTGCATTGTTTAATTTTCTTCAAGCTTGTAGTTAATGGAGTAGTGATATAATTTGATTATCTTAAATCGTAATCTGAAGCGATAATCTTATTTAGAATCTTTGAAGTTTAGAATTCGGTTTTTTGAACTTCTTGAATTCAAAAATAAATTGAATTATGAGTTTGTATGAGTATTGTCATGATAACCGCCTTGGATGTAAAACCTGGATTTATGCTGCATATTGAATGGCATTTCTTATGAACAGCAAATGAGTTGTAAGATCCTTTAATTTATCACTTCGTAAAGAGCTTGTGGTTTTGAGTCCCATTCTGTTTGTCATGGAAATAAATAGAGTTCATTTTGTGAAGCTAATGAGTTTTTGAACTCTGCTTAGACATATGAAATCCTCGGCATAAACTTGCGAACCCAATCTTTGAATAAGACGACTTGGACAAATTTGCTTGGTCTTGCAATGAAATCTTGAATTTGCACTTTGTGAAAATAAAACCTTGAGATCTCTTTGAATTGAATTTGTAAGCTCTCAAACCTGAAGCTTGAATCTTATAATGCCTTCAACCTTAAACTTTGAGTTTGCATTCTACATGAATCTAGGGATTTCTTTGCACACCTCTAAATGACGCCTTGGATAAATTTGAGTTCAAAGTATGTCTCATAATTACAAATATCACGTCTTGAATTCTTGTAACCTGAGTCTTTAAACGACAGACCTAATCATGTGTTCCCTTATATAAGAATTCGTGTTCAAACTTGATCCAAGTATGATGTGGTTGTCCATTATCTCCACAGGGATTCAATATAGCCTACACAAGTTGGTTAGAATAAATAGTACACAAAAGCGTAAAGATAAAGCAAGAAAAAAAAACATAAGGAGGTGGGATCTTAAAGTCAAAAATTAGGGTGTGACAGTAAGTAGATTCATGCAGAAGGCAAAGGTATCACACCTAGCAGCGACGAAGAGGATATTGAGGTATCTGAAAAGAACTCTCGACTACGACATTTTATTTCCTGCAGGTGATAAAGGAAAAGAATACAAGCTTGTGGGATACACTGACTCAAGTTGGTGTAGTGATGTTGAGGATAGAAAATCAACAAATGGCTATGTGTTTATGTTAGGTGGTGCACTAGTTGCTTGGAGTTCGAGAAAGGAGTCAATAGTGGCATTGTCATCATTTGAAGCAGAATACATAGTTGCTTCTCTTTGTGCATGTCAAGCAACATGGATGGTGAACCTGGTCGAAGAGATCACATCAAAGATTCATGGAGCAATTACCATGAAGGTCGACAACATGTTAGCTATCAACTTGGCGAAGAATCCAATAACACAAGGTCGAAGCAAGCACATCAAAATGTGGTTCCATTATCTTCGAGAGTAGGTAGCAGAAGGGAAGATGAACTTGGAACACTGCAGAACTGAGAATCAGATTGCAGACATCACGATGAAGGAAGTGTCAGTCGAAGT
This sequence comes from Lathyrus sativus, assembly GCA_963859935.3. Taxonomy (NCBI): domain Eukaryota; kingdom Viridiplantae; phylum Streptophyta; class Magnoliopsida; order Fabales; family Fabaceae; genus Lathyrus; species Lathyrus sativus. The sequence goes on from OZ012740.1 coordinate 121,114,979, forward strand.
GTTCAAGAAGGTAAGGTCTATGATGAATGTAGATAGTTTAGACACAATGAATTAGGTAGTGTGTTAAATATGTAACTCATTGTTTTAGAAAGATTAGATTTGATTTAGAAAGATCAGATTTGATTTAGAAAGATTAGATTAGGTATTTTTGGGCTTTTATAGTTTGGGCTTTAGCTGGAGATGCAAGTTAACCTAAATCTATAAATAGGGAGGAACCCTTATCATTATAATAGTCAAGTTTGATAATCATGATTTCGCAGTTGGAAAGTGATAATAAAATTCGATAGTTGTGGGCAGAGAGGTACTCTTCTGTTCATGCTCATCTTCTTTAAACGTGTTCTTGTTTTTGTTCATTGTCATTACATAACAATCTTGAGATCAAGATTGAGAAGAATTCACCATAGATCGTGGTTGAATTCCAACGTTCTTAGTACTTTCAATTCTAAAAATAAATCAAGACCGTCAATATCAGAGTATTCATTAAACCTTAAAAACTTTTCCAAATTATTACAATATTTTTTCAATTCATCCTCGTCTAAAGCTTTAATTTTTTTGCAATCAAATAAAAAACCAAAAATAGTCTCATATTGTAAAAATTGTTCAAATCTTATCTCAATAGAATTAATTGATTGATCTAATATGTATATAAATACCCAATATGAAAAGATTCTTCAGGTGAATGTGTGATCTCATTACTAGTATTTTCATCAAAATGAGATTTTCTATTAATTTTACGTTTTTCACGAAATTTGGCTCTATTTCCATTTCGGTGGTCATTTTTTCTATGGATTATAAAGCCAATCCAAACCCGTTTTCCCTGTAATGTTTTGAATAAGTAATAAGACATTTTAAATGATCTATAGTAACATCTACATGCATATCTTTTGATTGTAGAATCTTGCTAACAGAATTGACAGCAAACAAAATATCATACCAAATATTCATTCCTACTAAAAATTCAAAATTTTAAAGCTCATGAGTTGCTAAAGACATGGCTTCACTTTTTAATTTAGAATATTCACAATTTTTTGATAATTCAATCAAAGAATCTCTTACCTTTGGAGTTTGAAACTTAATAGCTTTGACACTGTCTATTCTACTTTCCCGACGAGTTTGAGATGATGATTTAACAGAAAATTTATATACATTGCAAAATTTTCCAACTTTTGGTAGATGAAGCAAACAAAGAATAAATACGTTGTAGAATTCCAAAAAAAATAAATAGTTCTAGGACAGGAACTAGCCATATCACATAATACTAAGTTCAAGTTATGACACCCACACGATATATAAAATGCTCTAGAATTTATGTCTAATAATCTTCTTTGCACTCCTTGATTTTTACCCTTCATGTTGGAACCATTATCATAACTTTGTCCCCTTATATCATCAATATTAATGCCATATTTTTTTTAACATTAACAAGCTCATTAAAAAGACATTTTCCTGATGTGTCATCAACTTTTAAAATTTTTTAAAAATACTCCTCGATTTTAATTGGAAATTTAGAAGTATCAACGCATCTCAAAATAAGAGTCATTTGTTCTTGATGACTTACATCAGAAGTACAATCAAGAATAACAGAAAAATATTTTGCATTTTTAACTTTCTCTATGATTGACTTTTTAACTTAGAAGACTATCATTGCTTGTTTTTTATGGTATTGCTAAAAAATGATTACGAGTTTCATTATTTTTTATGCGCCTAACATGTTCTTGCATAATTGGATCAAATTTCGCAAGCATCTCAAACTCAAAAAATTACCATTATCTTTTTCATATATCTTTTCACTTGTTCCACAAAAATCAAGATTAATTTTAGAAAGATATTATATTATAGCTATAATCCTAAGTAGAACCTTTTCCCAATGTTCATTTTCTTTGTTAATTTGTTCTTGTAAATGATTATCAATTGTTTGTTTTGTTCTCAATCTCTTTTCTAGTTCAACCCACTTGATCATATTAATTATATGTTCATGATTTGTTTCATGACTCTTAAGCTTGGATTCAAGATTCTTCTGATCTTTAGTCCCTTCATTTGTTAGTTAACTAACATTTGTTGAACCAAATAACTTACAGCAAAAACAATACACTTTGTCTAAATATTTAGAATAAACTAGCCATCTTCTATCATATTTTTCTCTATTTGATAGTGTTCGTTGATAACACGATAAATAAAAATATCTTTTATTTTCATCTTTTAGATATTGAAAATTGTCATGTCCGGTAGGACCCTTTTCTATCATTAAATCTCTAAATTTTCCATCAATATTTTTTCATAGTCCTGGATCATAAATATTTGTAGGAACTTCACTAGAAGTATTATTATGCTCAACATTACCTTCTACTCCTATTTATAAAATATTATCTTCTAATTCTTGATCAAAATTATTACTATTTGTGTTGTCAGTATTATTTATTTGTGGTTGTTTTATCACATTTTCACTATTGTCAGTATCATTTTTCGGTGGTTGTTCTACAATGTTGTCAATATTATCTATAGATGGTTGTTCTATAACATTTTTCTCATTGACAATATTATCTAATGGTGGTTGTTCTATCACATTTTCACCTATTAAACTTGCTCCGGCGTCCTTTTTATGAACAATAACAAATTTATCAAGACCACCATGTTGAGATTTAATTAGTTTTTCAAGCTTTCATTTTTTCTTCAATTCTTCATAATCAGATTCATATTTTCTATTTGACATTTTCTTTTGTAAATAATCAAAATAAAATAAACTCTAAAATAAATATAGAAAAGGATAATCGATGAACAGAATGATAGAATCTGGAATTGGAAACGGACAGAGATGAACGTCAGGATGTATGCAGTTTATAGGTGTTCAGAATCCAGACGATATCAAATTCAAAGAGGTTAAGCCGCAAAGACAAAGTTTGATCAATAGACAATAGGTTTCAAGGGAAGAAGAAGAAGAATTTTTTTTATGAACAGAAGATGAGCAGATGAAAAAAACGTGAAGAATGGAGTCTGGAGAGTAAGAGAAGTTAGTTAGGGAATTAAGATGGGTTAATAGGGATTTACTTTTTTTTGGATAAATAAAATACTTTAAATGACATTAATTATGATATTGATTCATTTAAAAAAAATGATATTGAATTACTAATTTTTAGCGAAGAGAGAGATTCTAAATTATTTTATTTTAATCAGTTAAAATTTGTTAATAGTTAGTATTAATAAATATTTTATTTGAGAGGCCTTAGGCTAATGCTAATTTGCCTTGCACGGCCCTGAATATTGCTTAAGTGAAAAGAAAAGTTGTTTTGTAGTTTATGAAATTGTCTGAATTTGAGGGATACACAACCCAAAGAGTGATATAATAGCCAAAAATATGATTTTAATGAAAGTTGACTATTGATAAAAATATTGATTTGAAATTACACTTTTGATGAACAAGATATTCATACTCGTGTTATGGTTGATGGATGCTAATGATGTTAACTCTTGAATGTGCACTTTGAATGTGTAAGAGATTTCCAAAATACGTAAGTTTATATTTATGTTAATATATAGTACTGAGAAGCAATAATAATACATTCAGCTACATGGCTTGATGGTAAGGAGGTGTGTTCTTTAAGGTTAATATGCATGGTTCAAATTCCAATTGGCGAATTAGGCCAAAACCAAAAAATCAAAAAAAAGACTTCGCCATATGAATTGGCGAATTAGGCCAATGAGAAAGACTTCGGCAGGTCAATTGGCGAATTAGGCCAATGGAATTTAATTAGGGTTTTCACGTTTTAATGTTTAGAGTATTTTGTTTAAATATATACTTTTTAATTTATAACTATATACTTTATTTTTAATTAATTATTTAATTATTTTGATTATGATTTAATAAATTAAAATGAATTTTTTTATAGTTGTTATAAATATTTTAATAAATTGATTGTGTAAATATTTGATTATTTGTATTATTTGTTTTTGGTGTATTTTGATGAATTTAAGTAATTATAAAAAAGAAGGTTTAATAAACTTAAGTAATATTTTTAAATAATATTTATGAAAAGAATGTTTAATAAATGTAAGTAATATTTATTGTTTTTAAATTATAAATTATTTAAAAAATTTAATTATAAATTAATTTAAATACAAAATAAAAATTGAATAACAAGTTAATTTTAAAGCATATAAATTGATTTAAATTATAAATTTTAAAACGTAAAAATTGATTAACCATTGAATTATAAGGTGTATAAATGTTGTAAGGTTATTTAGGTCATATTATATAGGGTACGTACCATTTTTTTTACTATAAATACGACCGCAAACACATGTATGTTTTCACAACATTACATCCCAAAAGACTAAAGTCTTAGTGCAGTTTGAGTTGAGTGGAGTTTAGAATGTCTGCATTTCTAAATCAACATTCTTCGTCGTCGTCCTCATCAGCATCGGAGGAACCTTTTCCGACGTTCGATCTAATGAAAAGAAATGCCCTAGTTGTATTTTCAGCAACAAAGCCTCCGATGAAGGTGCTCCTGTGGAATACGCAGACGTTGGAGCACTTGCACAGGGAACTGAACCGCTGGCTAGAAGGGGATATTGGTCCAGGAGAAAAGATTAGGAAAATTGAGAGGTTGGTCGAGGAGACCGGGAGAAACGGAGTTACTCGCGAATGGAGAAAAGTGGAAAATGATGTTGGCGTCCTTGTGATGATGTTGACACCAAAGAAGATAAAGTTGATGGTCGTGATATCGTAGATGCCTTGGTGCAGTGTGTTGTTTTATGTCTTTACGTTGTTGTTATGTTTGTTTAATTTATGATGCCTGGGTGCAGTGTTCTGTCTTTATGTTGTTGTTGTGTGCGTTAAGTATGCTTTTAATCGAATTAAATTTGTTATTAATCAAATGAAATTTGCTATTAATTGAATGAAATTTTCTATTAATTGAATGAAAGTTGCTATTGAATTAAAGGGACAAGATTAAATATGAAACTATGATCTGCTGCTTGATCCCAAGTTAGGACATTTTGTTCGATTGTGTCCTGGTTGCCGACACGAACTACACAATCTCACCAGCTTGTTTGCGGTATCCATCTCAGTTTGAATGCGCGTGCTGTTAGGCCGACCCTTCTTCTGTCTGCGCATCAAGTCATTATGCCAAACAATTTCGCCTTCGTATTTAGGCCAATAGTCCTCCTTTGCCACGACTTGAAAGCTGCATGTGTAGACATTGCATAGACTAATGACTTGGTGAACTGCAGAAAGAAGGTTGGTTGGGTCCTGGCGCAACTTGGAACATGCTGCTATGACATGAGAGCACGGCATACGAAATGCTTGAAACTTTCCACAATCACACCAGCTCTTATCCAATTCAACACGGTAACATCCTCTAGGCCTCCCTTCGTTGTGATCCATAGACTCCGCAACACTGAACCAACCAGTTGTACGGTCAAATATTGTGACCACGTGTGTGTTGGCTTTGGCAGCTTCGTCTTTCATGAATTTCATTGAAGTATTGTTGTACAGCTCAACACAGTGGACCTCCCGGCTATTGGGGTCAAATGATGCAAACTATATCTGATACGCCGGGGCCGTCCCAACCATACCCTCCTCCATAACTCAACACACAAAGACCAGACACACCACAGCAACCTGGTCGTAGACCTCGTCGCAACGCGCGTCTCCCGCAATGTGGCACCGGTGGTCACTTGGATAGAGTCGGTCATTAGTTTTTTTTTGTTGGTTGAATTGTAATTGTACTTTTCGTTAGATTATAAATTAATATAATTTATTATTTCTATATTTTATTTTAACATTTCTATATTTAATTTTTTCTTAATGTTATTTAAATTTCAATAAATTAAGAAAAACAAACAACATAATTTATAAATTTAATAAAATATTTAATAACAATTATCATTCAAATATTTAAATTTCAAAAAAATTAAGAAAAACAAACAACATAATTTATAAATTTAATAAAATATTTAATAACAATTACCATTGGAATATTTAAATTTCAATTAATTAAGAAAAACAAACAACATAATTTATAAATTTAATAAAATATTTAATAACAATTACCATTCATTTTAATTTATTAAATCCTAACATTTAAATAAAATACTCTAAACATTAAAACGTGAAAATCCTAATTAAATTCCATTGGCCTAATTCGCCAATTGACCTGGCGAAGTCTTTCTCATTGGCCTAATTCGCCAATTCATATGGCGAAGTCTTTTTTTTTATTTTTTGGTTTGTCTTTCTCATTGACCTAATTCGCCAATTCATATGGCGAAGTCTTTTTTTTTATTTTTTGGTTTTGGCCTAATTCGCCAATTGGAACGGCGAATGCACGCTGAAGGAACGGCGAATGCACGCTGAAATGTAACTACTTTTGTAAATTTAAAAAATTCTTATTTTGTACCAATGGTAAGAAAAATAAATTCAAAATAAAGCAATACAAGGGTCGAACTTGTGACTTGTAGATTGCAAAACATGCCTTTTTTCATTGAACCAACGCAACACTTAGGATGATATTTGAACACTGAAAGAATATATTCATTCATTGTGAAAATGCAGAATTAAATCTAAAAATTGCTTCTCTTCACCAAGTAGCATAAACTTCTCTACAAATAGAGACACTTGATATCATAAAGAATACGAAAATAGAAATATTCTCATTCATTTTCACCATTTCAATTATTTTAAAATCATCTTTTACTTCATTAATGTATGAGTGAACTATAAAAAACAATTTTCTGTAAACTATTATTAAAAGATAAGCTTAGTGTGTTTGTGCGATTCACATTAAGGTATTCAAAGTATCCTGAAGGAAATTCACCGTTAATCCTTATTTCATCCAATATATAATAATTGGTAGGGGCGAATTGAACCTAAAGGCTAATGTGAAATTCACACGCTTTAAATTTTCAAGTGCAATCTTCATCAACACCTTCTTTGTTCAAGTGTTGCTATATATTTCTAACAACCACAATATCCAACAATCTTTAGGTTCAATCCTACTTAATCAATGACAGCGTCACTCAAAGAAATGACATCTAATTTTGTGAAATTGGATAAGTTTATGGAGCAAACTTTATCCGTTGGCAGAAAAAGATGAAATTTTTGCTTACAACTTTGAAGGTGGGATATGTTTTAAATACAACAAGACCGGTAGAAAGGGAAGAAGAAATAATCGGTGAAATAAGTGAGAGACAAAAATGGGACAAAGATGATTACATTTGCATGGGTCATATTCTCAATGGTAAGTCAGACTCGTTGTTTGATATTTATCAAAGCAGTGAATCTGCAAAAGTTCTGCGGGATAAATTAGAGTCAAGATGCATGCAAGAAGATGCTACAAGTAAAACATTCCATGTTTCCCATTTCAATAATTATAAAATGGTAGATGATATATCTGTTATGGAACAATTACATGAAATTAAACGTATTTTTAATAATTACAAATAACATAATATGCACATGGACGAAACCATCATTGTGCCTTCTATAATAGATAAACTCTCATCGTCATGGAAGGATATAAAAAGAACCTTGAAACATAAAAAAGAGGATATATCTCTTGAACAATTGGATAATCACCTTTGTTTAGAAGAAGAGTATAAGAAGAAGATACTAAGGACCAATTTACTCATGAGAAAATAGATGTTGTGGGAAATGGAAAATCTAAGAAGACCAATGATAATATGGACATAGATGATGAAAAGGTTCATGACAACAATGGAAATGGACAAAGAACAAAAAAAGAGGAAGTTGATTCCATTGTGGCAAATCGGGAAATTTTAAAAGTGAATGAAGGTTCTTGAAAAAGATGAACAAAGAGAAAAACTCAAGTGCCCGAAATGATCATCTTGTTGCATAGAAGTAACTTCTAAAAATTACTCACTTTTAAGAATGTATATTCCGTGTTGGGAATTTATAATTAAGTGTGTTTTGTATGTAATAAAGTGTGGATTTATTTGGTTTGTATAATTTATTGTGTAGTATATTTATATGAAAGTGGATTTGTATTTATTCACAGAGAAATTGAATATGAAATTTGGTTGTTATATATTTTCATAAATATTGATCATAAAGTGTTGAATTTTTTTTTAATAAAAGTTGTAACATAAATAAATATACTTATACTGAGTTTAATATGTTTTGGACTAATGTCATTTGATTTATCTTTAAAATGAAAAACATTGTTTTCTTTATTTTATTAAATCCATTTGAGTGTTATAACTTAAAATTCAAACTTATTTAAATTATAATGATTGATAGTTGTAAATTCCAAGTGTATGCATATATGTTTCTATTTAAGAAAATTAAATTAATCTAACTATTTAGACTTAATTTTGATATGTGTTTATGCTTAACATGACTCAACTGTCTCTATAAAAAAATATTGAATATTATATTCTAGGTTTAATGCATCATTTAGTCCTTTAACTTAAATTTATATTTCACTTTAGTCCCTTATTGAATAAACATTTTTTTAAATCCCTCAAATCACGTTCCGTTACTCACATTAGTCCTTTCCGTTAATGTTTTTGCAAAAATCATTAACTTTTGTATACGTGTCGCTTCAGTTGTATTTATTTGGCTGACATGAAATTATTTTAATTTATTTGAAATATTTTGTTATTTATAATTTATTAAGAGTTATTTTATATATGAAGTTCCTTTCGTCTCTCTTCTTCAAACTCTAGCCGCCACATCTATCTTTTCTCCCTCCCTCTATCTTTTTTTCTCTTACCCTTCTTTCTGCAACAACAAAAATAAGTTCCTCTACTATGGTGTTCGGTGTTCTTTATTAAAGTGAAGTGATTCTTAGGTTTAAGCTACTTCTAATTTTGTTCCATTTTCCACATTGCAACAAATGTTTTTCATTCATCCAACTACTCTGCCGCGTTACTTAAAGGTCACAAGTGTTTCACCTAGATGGTTCTGTTTTTAGTGTTGAAATTGAAATTATTGATTCTCATCTCAAGATCATTGGAAGATTCTCTTTGAATTGTTGATTCTCATCTCAAGATCATTGGAATTGATTCTCATCTCAAGGTCATTGGATTGGTATGCTTCACAAATATAAAGGTTAAAAATATTTTGCTATTTGCTCATTAATTTGTTGTTTGATTTGTCACTGATGTCTTTATGGTTTGTTGCTTAATCAGATCATGATCATTCTTAATATATGTGAAAAATAGAAAAAGAGATTATAATAATGAATATAGATGGCCTATTTTTGTGATTGTCACGGTTTTTTTGAGATGATTACTACACTATTTGAATTTTAGTACTTCATTTTTTTATATTTGCAGCTGCTATTACCATTTCAATAAATTTCTATGTCCCTGTTGTGCTGAGTCCTGGTGGAACACACACATGAGATATGATGCTTTCAGTGTATGCCCAATTGTCTCACTGAAATTCCATTTCAATAGCAATTCCTTTTCAGCTTCTTATGTTAATACTTGTAGTAATAGTAGTAGAAAATTTGTTTAATACTCGTGATATCTGTGTATATTTTGACTGATATGTGTTTAAATTATCAAAGTCAAAAATGGTAAATAATGATTATAACTGAAATTATTTTTTGAAATTGGAAATAATGTATAATTATTCCTTTCCTTATAAATTAGAAATAAATATTAAATGTCATGTATGATTAAAAGCTGTATAATTGAAATAATTCTCATATCATTTATAATTATTTATTTTCTTATAAATTAGAAATAATTTATTTGAAATTGTTGATTATAATTGTGTATCTAATTCTATTTGCATATCTGAGACCTGCTATCAAAATGCTTTGGTTATCAAGGATGAAGTAGAAGACCTTGAGAAGGGTGGTATTGATGTTATCCAAATTGATTAGGCTCCCTTGAGAGAGAGAGAGAGAGAGAGAGAGAGAGAGAGAGAGAGATACTTTCATTGATATAATATTTTCAACATATCAAGAAGATTAAAACATATTGAAATTAAACTACCAAGTCAGAAATATCAATTCAATCTAGGCCACCATTTTTTTTACCTCAATCAATTTCAAAGAAGAAAAGAAGACTTCACAATGATTAAAATAAATTTGTAGTAGTTATGTGTGCATATCTTATGTCATTTTTGAACATATTTAATGTCATTTTAGTTTAATGACTTTGATTTGAATCAAAGAATGTAACAAATTCTAGTTTAATGTCATTAAATTTAAGATTATGTTGATATGAAATTCTGGTATGGTAAATAATAGATTATGGTATGATAAAATGTTATGAAATTTTATTTTGGTCACTTTAATCATAATTTGATTATTATTCAAGTCTGGTCCCTTAACTAACTATAAGATTTTAATTTAGTCCCTGAACAAAATGGCTGACTCATTATTTTGATTTTTTCCATGTTGTCATGCCACATCATCCAAACTTAACGTTTTTTCTTAACATTTAACAGAAAGGATTAATTTGGCTAACAGAATGGTTTTTAGAGGACTAAAATGTAACATTTATTAAATAAGGAAATAAAGTGAAATATAAAATTAAGTTAAGGGAATTCAGGACTAATTAAGCGTATAATCTAAGATCTTGATTATTTCGGATATAGAAATTTGGTAATCATGTTTATTTTTGTTTAACAAGCTTCTTGTATTAAGTAAATTATGTTGTGTGCTTGTTGAAAGAAAAATAAAACATTAAATCATATTGCTTGTTATAATATGGTTTAAATATAAATGTTGAATGATTTAAAATATTAGTATGAGATACAAAGCAATCTAATTACTACATTGTCATGGTTGTGTGATAGTTAGTTAAGCTATCAAAAATAAATAAAAGATATATCTACGTGTGTGTATGAATATTCAAAATTAATAAAGTGGAAACATCTTGCAATTATTTGATGAAATAATTGACAAGGATATGATGTTGAAGACATCATGTAGGGATGTGATATAAGCATATATCTAACTAATCACCAATGATGGAAACTCAACTCACATTTGATTAATGTCAAAGTCTTGAGTTCAATAACGAAAGTATATTATTAAAGTGATTGAAGTACTTGACAGAAGATACATCCCAAGGGATAAAAGTACTTGGACCATAAGAATAAATATGGTAGGATGGGGTTTTTCTCTTAATAGACATAACATATGTTTGCTGGAATACATAATTATGGGTACATTTTTGATATAGTCTAGCTATATGAGAATAAAGTGGGATCGCTTCATGGAGTTAAAGGGTTTTACTCTTAAATTCTCTTGAAAAGGATACGTGACACAATGTCGTATTAAATGTGACAATTTTTATAATTCTTTTGATAGTACCTAGATGTCATGTGTGAGTTACACATACTTGTTCTAATGAATAATTGGTTCAAAGATAGTATACCAATCTATTTGGGGATGAGAGAAAACTTAGCTTACTAATTAGTGGTTTAAATCATAAGATATCATTCTCTGAAACTATGATATTTTCATAAATATGAGATTTAATTATATTTTGTAAATGGTGGGGGTTGTAAAAAATTTCCAAAATATGTAAGTTTATATTTATGTATTAATATATAATATTGAGAAGTAATAATAATACATTGAGTTGCATGGCTTGATGGTAAGGAGGAGTGCTCTTTAACCTTAATTTGCATGGTTCATATCCTACATTGGCTATTTTTTTTAATGTTTATTTTGTACCAACAGTAACAAAAACAAATTCAAAATGAAGAAGTAAAAGGGTCAAACTCGTGACCTGTAGATTTCAAAACATGCCTTTTTCCACTAAATTAACACAACAATTGTCCCCATATTTGAACGCTGAAAAAATATATATGTTCATTGTGAAAATGCATAATTAAATCTAAAAGTTGATTCTCTTCACCAGATTCTCTTCACCAATTGGCATAAACTTCTCTATAAGTAGAGACACTTGAAAATCATAAAGACGCGAAAATAAAAACATTCTTATCCACTTTTCACCATTTCAATTATTTTAAAGTCATCTTTTACTTCATTAGTGCATGAGTGAAGTATAAGAAATAATTTTCTGTAAACTATTATCAAAAGATAAGTTTAGTGTGTTTGTATAATTCACATTAAAATATTCAAAGTATCCTGAAGGAAATTCGTTGTTAATCCTTACTCCATCCAATATATAATAATTGGTAGGGGTGAATTGAACCTACAGGTTAGTGTGAAATTCACACGCTTTAAATTTTCAAGTGCAATCTTCATCAACACCTTTGTTCAAGTGTTGCTACATATTTCTAACAACCACAATATCTAATAAAACATTATATAATTGGGCATTTTGCTAGCTCCATGATCAGTGCATTTCAATGCACACTCTCTTATATTTGTACTTAGGCATTTCCCTATTTTGTTTTGTTTATTTTACTGTTTTATTGTCTTTTTATAATTTAGTCTTTTTTTACCTTTAATCTATTTTCGCAGTTTATTTTCAGCTTTAGCGATTATTTGATATTTGTCCAATGTTTGGATCATAACTAGAGCTGCGAGAATCAGATTTGCATGTTCTAATAGGCGTTGGAAAGTTAAGACAGAGACATACAACTCTTATGTTTGAGACAGAAGTTGATTCAGAGTGTAGAAGGTCCAAATAATTCATTGAAGTCAGGACCCGAAATCTTCCGTTAGAAATATTTAGTTTTGGACCGGGTTTTTTTATGTTTTTCGACCCAGTTGGGTTAAAACCAGAAGGGTTGATGCTTTCATATACCTAGTAGTCGTACTACTGTCACTTAGCCTTATTTTTACGAATTTCATTGTGTTTTGTACGATTTTCATGGAAAACTAATTCCCAAGGCAAACCCTGCTGCTTACGGATTCCATCACTTTGAGGTTATTATAATACCAATTAATTCGATTTCTCTTCAATTCTTTTCTATGAAATCATTTGCTTAATTTGATTGTAATCGTTTGCTTAATTCGATTATGTTCATAGGATAGAATTGATTAAATTCGATTGTATGCATGTTCCTAAACTTAATTGCGTGTTATCGTTTGCTTAATTCATTAACTCGTTATATTCTTAACTGTTTGCTTAATTCGGTAACAGAAACATAATTCATATGATTTTGATAAGCGCTTGTCTGATTAATAACATAATCTAATAAGATTGAAGCCGCTTAGAGATTGGTGTTATAATAGTCGATGATAAGTCGAAATCCGAATCAGGTGGATTAGCCGTTTTAGCTTAATTGATAATCACTTTTTCTCTTGTTTTATAAATCAAAACTTAAAACCCCCCATAAACCTTTTCTTTAGTTGGTTGAAATAATACAAGAATCCTTGTGAGAATGATACTCAAATTGTCGTTACCGTTACTACTGTTTTCAAAAATACTTATTTTTGATTCGTGCGCGACAGCGGATCAAATTGGCGTCGTTGTCGGGGATTCTTGTTAATTTTAGCCAATTTTTGAATTTTAATTTTAGAGTTTTTTGTTTTTTTGTTTTTTGTTTTTGTGTGTTAATTTTTAGGGTTGCAGAATAGGGGTAAGCGTTTCAGTCTATCAGGTAAGTTGGAAGCTATTGTTTTGATTTTATCCGAATTTGTTCCAGAAAATCCAAAAAAAAAAAAATCGACGAACAATACTCCTTTAGAATAGAATTCTAAAAGATTTAGACCCTGAAAATCACAAATTGTTTATTTTTCAATTTTATTTGATTTAATTTCTATTTTCATATTTTCAAAAAACTCTGAATTTTTTTGTAAGGATTTGTTCTGATTTTATTTGATTTTTAGTAATATTTTGATAATTTTTAGATTTTATTTTATTCGCTTTTCTATTTTTCTATTCTTTTTTTAAATATGGACATTGTTGGTATTTTCCTAATTGTTGTTGCATTGCTGAATTAGTTCTTCTTTTTTTCTTTGTTGATTTTACTATTAAATTGAATATGACAAATCAAAGAACTCTTAGAGAACTTGTTGCTCATGATATGAATTATAATACTTTATGTACGGAATATCCTGCTGTTACTGTACCTTTCTAATTGGAATCCGGTTTAGTACACTTGTTGCTAAGGTTTAATGGTCTTGCAGGTGAGGATCCGAATAAGCATCTGAAGGAATTTTAAATTTTGTGCTTTACACCTTCTGAACCTTCACTAGAGGACCTTGTCAAGCAAATGGCTATAAATGATCTTCAGTTTCAGCAACGAACAGATTCTAGTCTTCAGGCTTTACAGACACAGATTGGACAGCTTACCACTATAGTGAATGTCATGCAGCAAGCTCAAGAATCAAGCTAACTACCCGCCCAAACAGTAGTGAATCCAAAAGAGTTATTGTCTGATTTAGTTGATGATATTTATCCTGAGTTGTCATCTAATTTTCCATCTTTATTAGATTATGATGATACTTACTTTTGTAATTCATGTACTGACACTAACATTTACTCTGTTTGTGCTGAGATTAATGATGTCGTGCAGGGTGATGTTTTTTATGCAGATGAAGTTGTTTATGCAGCTAAATCTCTTGACATCACGGTTGCCCCAACCTCATCATCCATTGAACAACCTCCCCCCTTAGAGCTTAAACTGCTTCATAACAATCTGAATTATGCTTATTTAGATATGAATAAAAAGCTTTCAGTTATAATTTCTTCTAACCTTGATTTTTATAAAGAAAATAAGCTTTTTCAGGTTCTGAAGAAACATAAGAAGGGAATTGGATGGACCTCGATTGAAGATGAAAGAAAATTAGTGAGGCAGCTCTTTAATCCTCTGATTCTTGATGTTGTGAAAAAATAGATCACATTCACGTGCTCATTCAAAAATTTTACTTATCGAATATTCTTATTTGATCTTGGAATAAAAGGCGAAGGCACTAATACAAATTTCAAGGGCGATGGATGCTATCCAAAGTTACTCCCCACTATGGAAGAGGAGACTGCAGAAAATCTCTCTTTGGGAAACGCTGCTTATGTGATCACCTATCCACCTTGACTCTTAGAGTGTGTTATTTCCTTTTTCTCACTCTTATTTAATAGTTATGTCCTTTCACTAAGGACAATGCATATTTTAAGTGTGGGGGAGGGAACCATTCTTTGTTTTGTTTTCTTTCTGTTTTCTTTGTTTTGTTTTGTTTTCTTTAAGTGAAAAAAATTAAAAAATTATTAAAAAAAATTAGACTTAGAAACACAATGCATCTTTTGAAATTTTTAGGTTATAGATTAATTTGAGGTAATATTGTGGAGACTTGGGAAAAATTCATAGGATCGGTACCGTTTTAACACCTTAAGTCTCTCGAATATGAAAATCGATTTAAATACTTGTTATGACATAGCCTTGAGTTCTCATCCTTTAATAACTCTTAAGTAGTTTATCTAGCAGTCAGAACCATCTAAAAATCACACACTAAGTGATTAAGCTTATGCAAATAAGTGAATGATCTCGTGCTTTATAAGAAGTCTAAGTAGGAATCTGCCTTTTAAGTTAGGTGACCCTCACCCAGTCACTTAGGCTAATAGTTGTGAAACCTTAAAAAAAAGCAAAAGTGTTTAATATTGAATTGTTGAAAATATATGGATCATAGTCACTAATAAGCTTATTTACCATGTGTGTGAATAGATAACAGGCTTAATGTGATTGCATTAGAATGAAAGAGAGCAAAAAGGAGGATGCGTAAATTAGGCTTAAGCATAATAACATGATTCAGATTGGTTTGTATAGGAGGAGGGTTTATGACCGCATAATTGCATATTTGTGTTCTTACGATATCCTTAATATGAAAAATTAGTACCTATCGATGCAATCTTGACCAAAGAAAAGCTTGTAGCCTAGAATGAGTTTCTGAATGCTATTGTTTTTCATGAGTCTTAATACTATTTTGCTCGGAGTGCAAAAGTTCAAGTGTGGGGGAATTTGATCAGTGTATTTCAATACACACTCTCTTATGTTTGTACTTAGGCATTTCCCTAGTTTGTTTTCTTTATTTTACTGTTTTATTGTCTTTTTATAATTTAGTCCTTTTTTTGCCTTTAATCTATTTTCGTAGTTTATTTTCAACGGTTATTTGATATCTGACCACTATTTGGATCATAACTGGAGCTGAAAGAATCAGATTTGCGCGTTCTAATAGGTGTTGGAAAGCTAAGACAGAGAGATAAAACTTTTATGTTTGAGACAGAAACTGATTCGGAGTTTAGAAGGTCCAAATAATTCGTTGAAGTCAGGAACCGAAATATGTCGTTAGAAATATTTAGTTTTGGGCCGGGTTTTTTATGTTTTTCAACTCAGTTCGGTTAAAACCAGAAGGGTTGATGCTTTCATATACCTAGCAGCCGTACTACTGTCACTTAACCTTCTTTTTGCGAAATTCATTGTGTTTTGTACGATTTTCATGGAAAACTAATTCCCAAGTCAAATCCTGCTGCTTACGGGTTCCATCACTTTGAGGTTATTATAATACCAATTAATTAGATTTCTCTTCAATTCTTTTCTATGAAATCATTTGCTTAATTTTATTGTAATCGTTTGCTTAATTCGATTGTGTTCATAGGATAGAATTGATTAAATTCGATTGTATGCATGTTCCTAAATTTAATTGTGTGTTATCGTTTGCTTAATTCGTTAACTCGTTATATTCTTAACCGGTTGCTTAATTCGGTAACAGGAACATGATTCGTATGATTTTGATAAGCCCTTGTCTGATTAATATCATAATCGAATAGGATTGAAGCCGCTTAGAGATTGGTGTTATAATAGCCGATGATAAGTCAGAACCCGAATCAGTAGGATTAGCCGTTTTAGCTTAATTGATAATCACTTATTTTAATCACTTTTTCTCTTGTTTTATAAATAAAAACTTAAAACCCCCCATAAAACTTTTCTTTAGTTGGTTGAAATAATACAAGAATCCTTGTGAGAACGATACTCGAGTTGTCGTTACCGTTACTACTGTTTTCAAAAATACTCGTTCTTGATCCGTGCGCGACAGCAGATCACTCCATCTCACCAAGAAAAGAATACAAGCTCTCAAGATGAGTGTGTGTGGTTAAAGTTACCTTCCCGGCCAAGTTACTTAAGACGGATGCAACATATCTCAGCCGGTGAGATGGCCAGCTCTCCAAGCCATAAAAGGCGGTCCAAAATACCTCTTAGTTATGTAAATTAAGGGGTAAATGAATTGTTATCTCGTTTGGCTAGGCATCAAAGCTCGTTGTTGCGGTGAGAATCGGATATCAAACTATTAATTAACTTGAATCATAAATCTATGAAATTCACCACCGAGCTTTTATTTATCCAAAAGAAAGGGTAAAGATCGAAAGAAAACCCTATGTGCGCTATGTAACAACACAGCTAGAGATCTAAGTTTTGGGGGTTGGTTATACCTAGGGAAGATGTTAGCATCCTAAGTATCTATAGTACTCTACAGGAACCTCTTGTTAGTATTTGTGTTATGCTAAAACTTGCTTGCTAAGGGAACTGGTGCTAAGGTAAAGACCTTGGGGTATATACATTAAGTATGCTCGCCAAGACATCGCATCTCATGCCTACATATCTTGACTAGGATGGAATCAGAACAACCTTAGTTCACCTAACTAGGGATGAGTAACTCTTGACTGTGGTCAAGGTTCCAGAGGGGAAGCAAGTATTTATAACCATGATACTTACACAGGATTAACCAACTCTTTAAGTCTAAGTTGAAAACTAACTAAAGAAATTGACTTTAACCAAAGTCAAATGAGAAAGTGAGTACTCATAACCATGATACCCACATAGAGTTTACCAACTCTACCTAAATCTAATTTGCAAAACCAATTGGTTCTAACAAGACCAAAAGGAGGGTTAGTACTTAAAATAATAGTACTTACATAAGGTTGACAAACCCTAACCTAAGGCTAGGTTAAAAAAAGAGGATGGCTCTGACAAGGCCAAGGGAAAAATGATCCTAACAAGGTCATGAAGGAAACAAGGAAGGGTCTAAACTACTCTAAAGACATGATTTACCAGTCATAGTGAAAACCTTTCCTTTGGAATAAGATAGGTAGCAACATCAGTGGAGTACAGAGAAAAGTATCAAGCATGGAAATAAAGTCATGAACGAATGATGTATGCAAGATATGAACAAGAGGATGATCAGAATAAGAATTGAAATCATAAATTAGACAGAAAGAGACAAAACCCTAAGATATCAGATCAAGATTGTATCAATATAACCTAGCTTCCAAATGAAAAGATCCCAAATCACAAACCCACGGTATTAGGAATCAAAGAGGTAAATAAAATCAGAGAGATCAAGAGTATATGTTATATGATTACATTCTAAATATGGATGAAAGTTAAAAGGTGATTAATTCACAAAAAACTAAAAAAAATTGAGTTTTCGTTTTTAACAAATAAAATAAATAGTAACCTAAATTCCTAAAGTAAAATGTATATAAAAAAAACTAATTAAAACTAAACAACAAAACCATTTAATGAAAAGGTTGATGACATTATGTCGCGGTGATAATTGGATATCAAATTATTAATTAATTTGAATCTTAATTCATTAGTTCACCACCGGTCTTTTATTTGTCCAAAGGAAGGGAAAAAGATCGAATTACCCACAATGCAATGCAAATGCAAAAGCTAGAGAGTTTAGGTTCGGGGGTTGGTTAAACTTAGGGAAGGTACTAGCATCCTAAGTTTATGTAGTACACTACATGAACCTCTTGTTTTATGGTGTTTATTGCTAAGGGTTATCTACTTAAGGACGAAAGACCTAGTGGTTTATTTCTAAGTATACTCGCCAAGACGTCGCATCTTGTGCCTGCATATCCTGGCGGAAATGGAACCAGAGTATTTGTAGTTCCCCTAAAATGGATTGAGGAACTTCTTGACTATGGTCAAGGTTCCAAAGGGATAAGGTTTGTTGATTTATTGATTATAGGAGAAAAGATGAGTCGCCATCTCGAGGGAGAACACTCGACTTAACCACCACAACTTGTAGGATACGGTCTTTGCATCGTCTTGAGAGAAGGGCACAAACACTCGGATTCATCGACGAGTATGCCACTATCTCTCTCAAGCGGAAAAGATCTTATATTTCACGATTGCGTTATGGGGCAGGAGAATTATATCTCGACGGTCAAGATGACTCACATCTAATTCTCTTATATGGAGAATAGTTGATTGAATTGAATATGGTTTATCTAAGTTGAAAGATAAAAGAAAAAGGTCCTCCTTATGGGGTAGGGACTAAACTTAAGCTGATCAAATTTAAAAGGATCAAGGATCGAGCGGAGAAAAAATGATGCATATGATGTGCAATACGCACGACTTATGAAGTCATGCGCAGGTTCTTCCTTTGGACATGCAATGCGAGAACGATAAATAATGACAAAATAAAATCCATGCAAACAGATAAAAATGCTTAAACAAGCCAAATGCAGGATCGTGGATATCAAAATAAATCGGTGCGGAGAGATAGAAAGAGAGCGCGGATTGATTAATTTTTACGTGAAATTGATTTTTAAGAAAATGAGTTGGATTAGAGGATGGATTAGTTTTTTAATAAAATGAGGTTTATGAATTAAATTAAGTTTGTGGATAGAAATATCTTATATAAATAATGATTATTTTAAAAAAATGTTTTCTCATTATCTATTAGGTAGATTTATTAAATGAAAGTTATATTAAATTAAAATGGCATAGCTTTCTATTATTGAATCAAAAAAAGTTTTGTTATTATAAAATTTACTTAGATTATAAAATGGGTTTTTTTATTAATAATATGAACAAAATATATGTTATTTAAATAAATAAAAAAAAGAGTTGATGAGATAAATAAAGTAAAAATAACAAATAAATAGTAGATTAGTGAAATAAGTTAATTCAAAAAGGTTATTAATTAAATGGATTGATTAAAAAGCTAATTAAAAAAAAGGGAGTTATTAGTTATTTTAAAACTGATTTTTAAAGGGTGATGGTTAACTAATTAAATAGATTTTTAAAACAGTAATTAGGTTAATTAAAATATTAACTAAAGGGATAAATCAAAGGTTGCTTAAAAAAGGTTTAATTAAGTTATAAATTAGTTGTTAATTAAAAAATTAAATTAAAGATTGGATGATTAATAAAAAAAACAAAACAGAATTAAAAAAAGAAAAGAAAAGCTGGAAAATGGGGGGATCGCGGATCCGGTGAGACGCATAGGTGAGGGTTTACGATGGAAGTTGCGGGGATGAACCGTGTGATGAGATTAGAGGGGAGAGCGAACAGCTGTGATGGCGAGGGTGCGTGGTAAGGGGTGTGTACGTGCATGCATCTGATTACATCACAATATAAAACAGAAGAAAAAAAACAAAAACCCTAGAAACTCTAAGTCTCTCTTCCTCTCTCATGTGCCGCTGGTCTCCGTCTTCCTCTCTTCTCTCTATTTTCTTTCATCTATTATTTGCATAAAATCTCTTCCTCTCCCCGGGCCGCGATGGATTCTCTCTTTCTCTTCCACTCTAGTTTTCGTCTGGTTCTTCTTCAACCTGGAAAAAAACACCAAACAAAGCCCAATGATGTTAACAAGAAATGGAACTTACGGTAGAGTCTGCAGATTTGCAATCTTCTGGCAATGACGGACAGAGTTCCAAGCCGGTTTCGTGATTCGCGGACTTGTTGATGTTGGGTTTTCGCTGAGATTTGTTGACGGTTGTGTTTTTGTGATCTGGGTTTTTACAGACTTGAAACGATTTTGTGGATTTTTTGTATGGCGATGGTGATATTTTTCTATGTCTGAGCCTAGTGGTTTCGCGACGTTGACGGTGACTTTCTGGGTTTTTCGATGATGGCTTTGAATCTTTTACGTGACTGTTTTTTTTCCTTACGATTTTTCTTTGACTATGATGAGATTCTATGAGTCTCTGAGTCTTGAGTTCTTCATCTCCCTCTTTATATACTCGGTTTTAAAATGTTTGAGATGGAGTCCTTTAAGAACTTTCCTCTTTCATTTTGATTTGTCTGAGATGGATTTGGAAAGATTTCAAAAAAAACCTTAAAGATTTCCATTTTAGTTCTTGACTTGTCTGATATTGTTTTGGAGGATTTTATATCTTTTAATCTTTTCCATTTCATTTTGGATTTGCTGTGATGATAATGGAAAGATTTCAAAAAATCTTTAAAACTTCCATTTTCGTATCCTGACTTGCTGTTTTCGTTTGGAGATTTCGGATCCGTTTGATTTATCATTACCATCCATTGATGGTTATACCCGTTTGGGGATCTGGCTCATTTTGGAAACTTCATTTGTATTATTTTATGATGATGATTATGTCTGAATATTCCTTGAAGTTGATGACGTTGTTGGACCTTCGGGTCTGGTTTCGGTGGTGTTTTGGTCATTCCTTTTTTGACTTTGTTGTTGATGTGGCATCCATCTCATTTGAGATTATTGCTGTTGTTGGATATTGTCCAATGATGTTTTCGGATTTGGATACGTTTTGCCATATTTTCCACTTTCACGATTTTGGGCCTTTACTGGTTTGAAAAAAAAACTTTGACTTGCGGGCTGGAAAAAAACGTGCCTCTTCCTTGATCTTCTTGCTGCGAAAATTACTTTTAATTTAATTTTAAAAGAACAGACATTGCCTTGATTTCTTGTGCTTGATGTTGCTGGAGGAAACGTTGATGATGACGCGGGTCTGAACCGTTAAAAGTTCGTTATTGTCCATTCTCTTTTGGAAGCCGGTAGCAATTCTGATTGTTGCCCTTTCGTCTTTGCCCCGATAATGATACCTTTCTAAGGGTCGGGAAAAACAATAAAATCCTTCTTTTGAATTTCTTGCAGATTACTAACTATTTTGTCCATTATTTTGCAGGTTCGAAAGATGACAAAGATGGAGAATTTGAAGATCTTTGGACTCTTAGGATAGTCTTTAGGAAGTAGTTTAGAAACATCTGATATAATCTAAAACAAACTTGTAACCAAAAATAGTAACTTATAACTCATGTCTTGTAATAATAATGCAACCCATTTTGATTAATGAATAAATGTCTTATGATCCAAAAAACGTCTCGATTAAGAACTTAAATCCCATGCACATGGTTGACTTAAAAGAACCTGAATGCTTGTAACCCAAAAGTCCTTTTGGCGTCTTAAGAAATTTTAATAAAACCGTCTGGCCAAATCTTGAGAAATCCAATAATACGCCTAAAGCACCACAATTCCACTGTGATCTTGATTTGCGAATTAAAACGGCTTGAAAATGGTACTTGGAATGCTTCACATAAATAGAATTCAATCTTTTGCCGTACGGACCAAAATATCACTGCAATGTCTTGGAAGATCATAAAATCCAAAGTATAAATGATTCTGCCCTTTTAGAAATGATACCCTGAGACTTGGAACCGATAATGACAACGCGCCTGCTAAAAATGATCCAGAGATGGCTTGAGACGCTTAGATTCGAGAGAAACGGTATTATCAACTTGTCATACCTGCACAAACTTGTTAGTCGCAATAAACATGAATATGAAATTATAAAGTCAAATAACACAAGAAGCGCATAGAGAGGTGAAATTTTAAAGTCAAAAATTAGAGTGTGACACATTATTTAACAAAATAGCAAAAACAATGGTAAAAAAGAAATTAAAAGAGATAGCCAAATATTACTAACTAAATGTACTAATCATAAAATAAAAAGATTTTAAAAATAACAAACTTGGGCCACAAAAAAGGGACAAACCAAGCCCAAAATGAAATGGGGCGCTGGATCACACCAAGTGGGTCGGTTCTGACCCGGTTATCTTCTTTAACCTAACGAACAGATGAAAAGAAAACAGCATCACAAAAGAATTGGAGATGGAGAAACAACGGTCAACGTCATCTCCTTTCGCGAATCAAAATCGCTCACATCCATTCATGTCAATCTCTTCTAATTGTCTCGAATATTTCAATTTTGTCAATTTTACACATCAAGAATAATATCCACAAACGCCAGATTACGAATCGCCAACACAAATGAGTCAAAGTGAAAGGAACGTGGTACCTGCGGCGAAACCGTTTGCGGAATGATGCTTAGATAGAAATCCAGGTATCAAATTCTTCACTAGCACTAGTTCTTCTTCTTCTTTGATGCGTGAAGATGATGATTGAGTTGTTGAGAATTTGAGGAAAGGAATGACTTTGAGTTATTTGGCTGAATAAATTCAAACTCTGAAGGTTTTGGAAGATGAGATTCTGAGAGGCAATTGTAGAAGAAGGTGATGATGTGTTGAGCGGTTGTTGATGGTTGAAGAAGAAGTATAGGTTTTTGTTGATGGAAGTTGAGGAAACGAGGTAGTGCTGTGAAATGAAACAGGAGCGATGGAGAAGGTAGAGCACTGAAGGTATGGGCGGATTGGTTGTTGTTGATGTGTCGCCGGATTTGCAGTGGAAGTGGTAATGTAAGGTTCCGGTTTTGAAGATGATAAAGTGGATGGACCGAAAAATCCGGAAACAAAAGGGTGTTTTTTTTTTCTTAACAGGTTTGTTCCCTTCCTCTCTTCTTGAACTTCTTCCCCCTTCCCTACTTCGCTTCCCTCTTTTTTATCAAAAAGACTTGGCTATTTCCAATTTTCCTTGTTATTGAGAAGTCACTTTCAATTCAAGTTTTTGATATTGTTTTGGCTAAAGTGTTGCAGAACTTGCCTTTGGAGCAGGTTCTCCTTCCCTTGTTACGAAATCCATTCCTCTTTGAACCAATATCTCATTTTTCCATTTCAATTGTTGTTCCTATTGTCACTTTCACGACACAGGTTTTGTTGTTTTGTTACGCGGTTTTTTTTACAGGTTATGTGTGCAGAAAGTTGCAGGTATTTGAAGTGTAGTATTTGGAGTGGCATAGCAGGCTAGCAGGTGATCGTGCAAATTTTTAAAGCAGGCCTGGTTTCTTGGCTGTATTGATTTATGTTGAGGTTTATGTTGAGGTTTCTGGTTACATGCTTTTTGTTGTATGGAACCTTTTAACATATCTTGCGCACAGGACTTTTTTTCTTTTACAGAATGTTGCGCTGGTTCTGGTGTGTATAGATGATGGGTTAAAGCAGGTAATGCAGGATTGGGGTGATAGTTTTGTCAAAGCATTTGGAAAGATATGTCAAGTGTAGGTCCTTATGACAAAAGAGTCTTATCAACGTTATTTTTGCTTGAGGCGCTTTTGTAGCAGGAGAGCAGTTTATCATAGCATTTATTCTTTTTCTTCCCAATATTTTTTGGCAATTTTGTAAAAAGTATGATGGGCTTGTGGAAATGTAATGGGCTTGGACTTTAATTTGGAATGGAAAAAAAACCTTGTAACATTTGAGGCCTAGAATGACAAATTTGAAATAACTTGAAAGTTTGGATGAGATAAAATTTAATTTGAGCTTAAATGAATTTGGAATAAAAATTGTACACTTGAACTTAAAAAAATGGAATTGATAAATCAATGGAATGCGAAATTTAATTGAGAAATAAAAAGGAACTTAAATAAGCTTGGATATGGACTAAAAGAATTTGAAAGGAAATTGTAAGACATTGAACTCAAATGAATCTGACCTTTAGAATGGCCTTGAACTTGAATAGGATAGAAAGGAAAATTAAAATAGAATTGAACTGAGATTTAGGTGTTTGAATTATGGATAATGAACTGGATGATCTGCAACCGTAGCAATTGTCGTTTAAATCACAAATCTCAAAATCTCTGATCAATGATCTCTGAATCACTTCAGATGCCTGAATCAATCTCTGGAAAATGAATCCACAACTTACACAGCTAAATTAGTGCAACTTTGATCATGATGAACCAAGAACTGAAAGAAACAACCTCTGAATAATGGAAAATCCAACTCAAAAGAAAACCTTCTGTCCAAAACCCTAATTCAACCACCCTTGAAGCTTCTACAGTTCAACCTTGATTCATAAGTGAAATAAAACAAACAAACGCTGATAAACTGGTTAGTTTTGTAGTAAAATGATTGACCTAAATGATACGCAAAAGGTCAAAGAATCTGAGGGTAAAATTTGAGGTATGATAGTTGCCCCTAAAGAATAAGGGTTTAAGATCACAAGTGATATTTGAACATCTCTATAATGATGGTAAATAAATTTAATATATTTCAATCCTCGTCCACAAGAAGATTCAAGTAAAGTACTTATATGATTGGTACATCCATCAAAGGACTTGAAACTTCAGAGCGTGAAAGAGAGGAATTCTAAAAGCTCGTCTGGTCGTGTTTTTATTAGTGATCAAAGTATTGAAAAGACATAAGATCATTTCTTGAAGTTTTTTGGATAAATTACACACACACTAAAAACTATTTTAAAACCTCTTTTTTTTCAATTAAAATCACCATACATGTTTTTAGAGCCTAGCCGGTTGAATTAGAAACTATTAAATTAATTATGACAAGTTTTTGAACTGTCTAATCGAGTAGAGCAAATACCTAACTGTTAGATAAGGGTGAATCAAGTCAATAATAAATTATGGCAATCTCTTAATAATTGGTAACGACTCTATATAAAAACCTTCCATATTGTTTATAAATAATCGATTATTTGAAGTATCTAATTGATTAGACTTAAAACATAATCGATTAAGACAACTAAAAGGCTCGTGGATTATTTTTCATTTTTACACTATCTCTTGGCCTATAAATAGAGATGCTATATACCAATTCAAAACACCCATAAAATGTGAAATATTCCACTTTTCCTCTTTCTCTCAATCTCTCTAATAATTTTCTTTTCTCTCACATATTTATCTGTAGTGCTTTGAGAGTGTTCTAGTGTATAATGAAAAAATTATTATGAGTGATGGCTTTATTGTAAATTTACCTGGAATTCTTTTTTCTCATAAGTAAATAATCCTTCCTTAGGAAGTATTATTAACAAGCTCTAGCAACCATAGTAACTATGTGAACATCAAAAAAAAATACAAGCATAATCTTTCGTTTTTGTTGATACAATTTCGCTTTCTTTTCTCATTACGAATGTGATTTGTTATGTGTTTTTCAAAATAAACTCTTTATCTGAGTCCTTAGTATCTCTATGAGATATACTAAAATATTAAATATTCCATAAATTAATTTATTATATTTCAATTTAGTCTTTCAATTAGTCAGTTAGAAGTGTATTGGATTAAAATTCAAAAGATCTTTAAAAACTTTTATTACTAAAGAATCAGGTGATATTCAATCAAGATTTTTTAATTAAAAATAAATCTAGTAGTATTTAATTAATACAATCATGATTTTTTCAAGGCATTAAAATTGGTTGGTATTCAATTGAGATTTTTCATAACTTATAAAAAAGTATGTTGGTATTCAAAAGTTTATAGATTTTAATGAATTCTTCTTCATAATGAATTTGGTTTGGGATTCATTTTGGTCTAATAACTTTAAAAATGATTATTTTAATCCCTTAATTCTTTAAACACACTCATGTTTATACCTCCGTTATAGATGTTAGTCAAAGTCAAATAAAAAATCCAATTGGCACTAATGTGGAAAAAACAATGTTGAATGAAAAATATTTTTTTAGTTAATGTAGTCTTAATTTTTTGAATAAATACCCTTTTTCGTCCCTTAACTTTATCTCAGAGTCCATTTTGTTCCCTTAAT
This sequence comes from Lathyrus sativus, assembly GCA_963859935.3. NCBI lineage: Eukaryota > Viridiplantae > Streptophyta > Magnoliopsida > Fabales > Fabaceae > Lathyrus > Lathyrus sativus. The sequence goes on from OZ012740.1 coordinate 121,141,521, forward strand.
TTTTAAAATATTCAAATCGATCCCTTAATTATTTAAAATGGAGCAGATGAGTCATTTTCGTCCATTTACTTCAAACGGCCGTTAGGGGCTGCAGACGTTGCAGATGACATGGATTTTCTTCTTCCTTTTCATTTCTTTATTTCTATAACATATGCGTTTTCCTTTTCTTTCTTCCTTTCCTTCATTTTCCTTCACAGGGTTTTCTCATGTTAATTTGATTTTGATTCCCAAAAATTGAAGATTAGGGTTCATCGTCCATGAAATCAGGTTATGCTTCATAATCCATGAAACAGAACAACCATGAAAGTCTAAACTCCAGTGTGCTCACGAGCTCAAATCTTCTAATGCGAGTTGTCACTGTGGAGACACGACTATTCTTCATAGGTCTACAACGACAAAGAGTTATGGAAAATAATTTTGGGCTTGTTCTCATTTTAAGGTATGTATGTCATATGTACAAAGAGTTCGTATGATTATTACAATTTTGAATAATCAATTGTGGGAATATTGCAACATGGGTATCGATATTTTGAATGGTTCTATGATGAAGCACAATACGACAAAGGGAAATTTATAATGGCTAGATTGCGGAAGTTATCAAAGAAATTGGATGATGCAACAATGGAGATTGAAAAAGTTAGGTTGACAAATGAAGAATTAAGGAAGGAGATGGATCAGTTTCAAAATGACATGAACAAGATTTTGAAGTGGAAAAATTGTTGGATGATGTTTGTTATTGTAGTTATAGCAGTTCTGGTTTTTTTCATGATGATTTGAAATTTTTAAGTTTGTATTCCAAATTAGTTGAACCTTGAACCTTGTAGCAGTTCTAGTTTAAACATTGTAGCATTGTAACATTTCTCAGGTTTTTTATACAATTTTGGTTTGATGTAGTGAAATGCTTTAGTTTGTATCATTTTAACATTTGTCTTGTTTTTTATGCAGTTCTGATTTTTTAAGTTTGTAACATTGTTCAATTGTTCAACATAACACATAATTGTCATAACATATAAACTTGTCTTTAACAGAGTTTCAACATAACACATAATTGTCAGTAACATATAAACTTGTTGAAAATGACATCCATATCCATTACATAAAATGACAACAATTCAAAATGGCAAACATAAGCATACCACAAAATGATAGTAAGTTGTTCCAAAATAACATACATAAGCATTACACAAAATGACAACAATTCAAAATGACATCCTAAATAAATCTAAGTTTTTTTCTGGAGTGTGGTCCTCTTAGTTGGAGTTTTCCTCCTTGTAGTTGGACCAATCACATTCTTGACTACACTTAGTCTTGTAGTAGGTCCAAGAGGAACAAAAGGTGTTAATGGCCTCCTAACACCCAGCTTAATTGGTCTTCCTAGTGTTGATACTTTAGTAGCAGTTATACCTCTAGTTCTTGGCAGTTGAGAACCTTGTGTGCCTCTAGTTCTTGACACTTGAGATCCTTCGTGCCTTCAACTGTTGACTGATTTTCTTGAGCATCAGGTGTACCTTGTGGTTGTTGAGAATCATGAGCAGTTAGTTGAGTACATTGGGAAGCATGTTGAGTGCCTTGAGTTGTTGGTTGTGTTTGTTGAGAACCTTGTGTTTGTAAAGAACCTCGAGCATTTTATGAAGTGCCTTGAGTAATTGGTGTCACCTTACAGGTTGTTTTGTTGTGCCCTGGATGTTTGCACCTAGAACACCTAACACAGTAAACCGTGTTCTCCTCATCTTTTTGTCAGTCTCATCCAGCTCCCCTTGCTCAAGATTTCTTTTTTTTCTTTGGTTTTCCAAGCATCCTTCTATATTTAGAAGGCTGCGCATCTGGATATTCAATTCTCACCCATAGATTTGATCCATTTACAGGATAAATCACATATGAGTAGACTTTCATGTACATTGACTTCCTATAATAATCAGACATGTATTCTTCAATCTTGAAGTTCCTACTTTTCATACATGATAATGCATAAACACATGGCAGTCCAGTTAGGACCCACCTTCTACAAAAGCAAACTCTTTATTTCAAATCCACAATAAGTATGTATGCAGCATTTTCAACATGCCTAACCTCAAATATATGTTCAGCATACATCGTACATTGAGGAATCGATTTGAAAATTTTAAAAACTATGGGATTAAAATGGACCCCGAGCTAAAAATAAAGGACGGAAAAGGAGTATTTTGCCAAAAATTTTGGTGAGTCAATATGTTATTTCTTGTTTGTTGATTCCATTTATTCACTAAAAAAAATCTTTGAAAAAGTGAAAAGGCACGAAGACACAGTGATGAAGAACAATGAAGTCAGGTTGTTAAAGAACAAGGTAGATAAGCTTGTATACGAACAAAATTTTATGCAATTAAACGAGGAAGACAAGCATGATAAGTCTCCTATCTTTTGTCCCTTTCTAATTTAAGATTATTTTTTTTTGTTTATCTTCACCTCTTTCTAATTTAGGATTTGTCAGGTATTGTTGCCCCTATTTTGTTCATGTAGGACTTCTAGAATGTAGGAATTTGTTGCTTTAGGATTTATATGATTGTCGAGATTTAGGGTTTTTTTTTTGCCCCCTTTATATATTCATGTAAGATTTCTTGATGCTTGTTAATATGTTTATATATTAAGTAGTACTTTGTTTTAATTTGGTAAAAGTATTGATGAATTTCTTTGTGTATTTATTTATTAGAGATGCTCCTTTGTAGATGATGAATTATTTAAATATGAAGGTATTGTTTCAGAGATGAAATGTGATATTTGATAAAAAGGAGTTATTTCAATGTGATAGGTGTAGTTAAAGAATTGAGACATAAGAAAAGTTTGTACTATATGATACAAGGACTCGATATTTGGTATGTTTATATTGGATGATGATAAATGTGCGTAAGATATTGCTGACTTATGTAAGTTCACTTAAGCGTTGATGGTTTTGTACAATCTCTATTGTTTCAGTTTGAGTTTTATGATGGTCATATAAATAAAGAAGATATAAACCTTAAGAATATTTAATTTCAAATTATACGAAGAAATTGGTAATGGTAATGGTAATGAAATAGAGGTGAATGATGATGAAGTGAATGGTGCTAAAGTGAAGGAAGGTGAGGTGAACATGTGAGATGAGTGAATGTGGCATTGTTGGTATTCAAAGTGATGATGATGATGATGATGATGATGATGATGATGATGATGATGATGATGATGATGATGATGATGATAATAATAATAATAATAATAATAATAATAATAATAATAATAATAATAATAATAATAATAATAATAATAATAATAATAATAATAATAATAATAATAATAATAATAATAATAATAATAATAATAATAATAATAATAATAATAATAATAATAATAATAATAATAATAATAATAATAATAATAATAATAATAATAATAATAACAACAACAACAACAACAACAACAACAACAACAACAACAACAACAACAACAACAACAACAACAACAACAACAACAATAATAATAATAATAATAATAATAATAATAACAACAACAACAACAACAACAACAATAATAATAATAATAATAATAATAATAATAATAATAATAATAATAATAATAATAATAATAGTAATAATAGTAATAAATAATAATAATAATAATAATAATAATAATAATAATAATAATAATAATAATAATAATAATAATAATAATAATAATAATAATAATTTGAGTTTAAATTATGACAGTGTAGTGAATATAACATTTGAAGACTCGGATGACTCTTGTGGTGATTTTATGGAAGAGGATATGAAAAATCTACTAGATTATGATCATTATCAGGAGAGTGCCAGCAAAAAACAGAAGCACTTGGGTCATTTTAATGAGTAAAAATGATAGTAAGAAATTGGAAAATGGATGTAAAATTGATGAGGAAAGTGGAATAAAGATGAAGAAATATATAATTCTTTTTAAATAAAAAATTTAATGATTTATAAATATCAAGAAATATATAGTTTTCAAATTTTAAAAAATACATGGCAGGTTGTAAATGGGAATTAAGAACTTATTTTGTTATCAAGTCTAATTTTAAGGAAGCAGTCACAGCTTATCAACATGATTCATATGATATTGTTTTTTATTTCTTTTCACTTTTTTTATCATCATGCTTCAAGTTATATTATTTTTCTTTTATTTCTATTCATTTTATTTTTTTAATCATTATATTATTTATATTGATCGATGATGATGATGATGATGATTATTATTATTATTCACAAACATTTTCTTTTTAATCTAACATTTTCAACATAACTTTGTTTAATCTTTATCATAAGCTTAAGTTGTTGGTTATATGAGTTTATATTGGTTGACACTAATCACAAGTACAACAACTCAAGAGGATTTCACCTGTCAACCCCCCACTTATACATGACACCTCTCATTAATATCATATTAGTCTTTTTTAAAATTTTTGAAAATATGAAATTTTCGGATGGAAATCGGAACTTTCAACAATATACTAAAAATTTCGCTAAAATTACTGTGGATAGACTTGCATTTGATACATATACCAGAAATTTTAGAATTTTTGGAAATTAATACTGAAAATGTTGAAATTTCTAATATGTGGTATATCGGATATATTATATTTCTGTAAACTGTAGCAATATTCCGGAAATTTTAAATTTTCGATATTAGTCCAGAACTTCAAAAAACGCATAATTTTAATATTTTGCCCACATCGCCCTCCATAAATGGTTTCACATATAATAATTACATAATATCCACAAGATTACATAAAAAATTAAGAAGAGTTCCTAAGTTCTTCCTCCCAGTGTCTAATTCGTCCTGTGTATATTGATTCTCATGCTTTTGCTTCTTCAGTACAGTTCTGTCTCCAACAGTCAGTGACGGGAGACAATCGACTATTAGGTTTTAATTTGACCTGAATCCAATGATTGACGTTGACAAAACTAACATCAATCATTTTATGTCTACTCGTATACGTAGATGGAGCTATGGTAAGAGGGGAAAAGGTAACGTTAAGTCTTTGTGACAAGGAGACAAAGACGACAATGTACCTACTCGCAATAGGGTAACCCTTATCATGAATCGACATCCATTTTTCTCTACCCTGCACACCCAAGTGTTCTACTATTAAGGAATTTCTAACTTCAGCAACAGTGTCATAGAACAATTTGGAAAATAATTTTGGGTGTTGATGAATTTGAGTATCCAACTGAGTCCGAACCAACGACCATGACTCACCGCCCCATCCAAGCAAAGCTACAAAAGCCCGAAAACTACAATTTTCATCATCACCCACATCAACAATGTCATCAATGTATTGATATAAAAAACCAGGAAACTGAGACAAGTAAAGATGCTTAGAAGATACATTAGACAATTGACTTTGACCTAACATACTTGAAGGTTGAGTTAGACCCGACATAGTAGAAGGTTGACTTTCTGTTGAGTTTGTGCATGATCTCTTTGTAGTTTGACTCCCTTATGAGCCATCAACATACTCCCACTGTGAGGGATCACGTTGCACATCACTCTCTTCACCATTTATGCTCTTCTTAACTATCCTATTTGCCTTGTACTTCACCGGCGGTGGACACATAGAAGTTGTGGCTGGATGTGTTAATTCCCACAATTTTTTCTTCAACACCCTCTGACTTATAATATCCAAAGAATTGAAATATATTTTTAACTCTTCACATTCTGCCTCTAAATCCATCTTTGTGCCACTGTTCTCATGACTGTTAGCATGCTCTTGAATGTGTAATTTCTTCCAAAAAAACATGAATTGGTTCTAAAGGAACAGGTAAGTCTTGTATTTGGAAACCAGCAAGTTGGCACGCACAAGGTAACCCATGTCTAGATGTAATGAAGCAACCACAAATATTCTTGTGTGTACCAATAAATTTTACCCTTTCTAGCTTCTTCCATATGTGTTGTATACAATGTCATGAAAGAAAATAGTGCAAGTTGGCATAGAATGGGGTGTTATACTGATACTCAATATTGACAATACTTTTTTGAAACGACACTCTGATTGAACCTAGTTGCAACTTCAGCATGGTGTTCACGGCATCCCCACTTCAGCATAAATTTCACCGACTTGAAGTCAACATGTTTTTCAGTCTCCAATGAGTAAACTCCACCCTAAACCACAATAATTAAATCATAATTAGACAACAGTTTAAATTATGCTTAGTAATAACATTGAAAAGAAGTGGGTATATTTGTTTGTTGTTGTGTTTGCTAAATGAGTAACTCTGTTAGTCCAAGCAGCCACAAACCTTTCTTTATACGGTGTCAACCATGTTTCGTTCACATACTTAACAAACAAATGTACATCAGAACAAACAGTCTCAAAGTGCTTCAAGTGTGCGAGATACTCACTTTCTCTATTAGCATACATGATATTGTTTCATAGATCCATGACATGTTCATGTCTTTCTGATTTAACATACTCCTTACATTTCATGCTAACATTTTTGGTAATGTAGAACAAACATAACAAATGTGTTGAATTTGGAAACACATCTGCTATGCAAGTTCTCGGTCCATCATAACAGTATTGGGTAAAAATTTCTCGAAAGAAAACAAATATTTGAGCTTTTCTAATGTCCATCTGAAGTTCTCCTCCCTTTCATGTTCCAAATAGGCAAACCCTACCGAAAACGTCAACTTTGTTGACGTAACGCGAACAATCTCAAGCAATGTTGACCGGTACCTGTATGTTCACAATTCAAATAATTAAATATCTTATAAATCAAAGCATGTAAAATAGTATCAAGGTATGAACAAGATACGTGTTTGTTGCACCCCAAAATTTGCCCTCACAATACAAGACTTTGTGTTCTAAGAAGGTTCACAAGGTTCACAAGTTCTCCAACAACTTGCATAACCTTTCATGAAGTTCATAAAGTCCATAAGCTACTTTATGAAGGTTCACAAGGTTCACAAGGCCCACAGTGCTTTCAATACCTTTCATGAGGTTCATGAAGTCCATAGGTTGCTTCTTGAAGGTTCACAAGGTTCACCAAATTTGTCCATCTTCCCACCGATGCAGGCAACATCATGTTATTCATTTTACAAAGGTTAAATGCGCAAACATTTAAAGGGATCATCTCATTGCCGTAAGTATCCAAATAAATCCCTAACTCTATGGCCTAGGGGTGCAGTTACTGAGAGTTAATTCATGAAGAAGGAACTTAAGGGTTATTTATCACTCCTTGAACTCAACCTTCACATTGAGATTGGATGGTACATGGTATTCCAAGAATTGTATCCGAATTGCCATACCAGAATCCAATGCCACAACAATCGTCATATTGAAATCAGCTAATGATGTAGATGCAAAATTCCAAGAGTATATGAATCAGTTAATTGTCATATAGAAAATTCCAAGAGTATTATAGGAAATGTCAGCTTTACATTGCAAATTTAACACTGGAATACAAAACTCGAATTACTATAACATGGATTAATGTTACAAATTACTGCTACTGATTTACAATTGTAAACTTCAGAGCTTCCGCTTTGATATCCCTCCGCCTGCCACAGGTGACTTTATTGTAAGAGATACGGGCAACTGCAGTCCACGTTACATGAAGTGAATAATCAACCACTGCTGATCTCTTGACAAGAACGGTTGAGTTTGTGCTGCTAAGAATTCATGATCCGTGAGTCAACGCCCGCTGTTCGAACTGGTGCAATAGCTGCAGCTTGCAGTGCCACAAATCAAGTTATTGCAGACCTTTCTGAAGGTCCTCATACACAGATGTTTATACTCCTTTGCAAACTGATGTAATCGTCCCACTATCTGAGTGTCGTCACCACATCACCTTCATCAGCACTAAACTCTCACCTGTCAAAAAGAAAAACAAAAACAAAAACAATCAGTAACAGGACGCGAGTTCATACGCAATTCGAAGCAAATGGCAAAATTACAAAGAGATTTGAAGTCATATTAGCCCTCAGTTTAATCATCATTGGGCGTGAAGTTCGAGCGGCCAGGAGAGCCACGGCCGGGACCGTTACCAACTCCCTACCGAACATCGAATTATGAGCATACGGTGATTTCGCACGGACTATCAGCTCAAGCACAAAATGTCAGCTCAGACCCGAAGGTCATCAACGCTAAGGCGACACAATCAAAACCAAAGTGTCAAAAGGCGGCCCTCAAAGGTTCAGACCAAGGCGTCATCATCACCGTATGACCTTTCTCGGTGGCATTGATCTGGCGGTATCCAAGCTATCAGTTCCCTCTGAAAGAAGAAGAAGAAAAGTTAGTGTAAGAATAAAACAGAAACCAGCTCCTCAGCAAATAATCCAAACTTTGTATCAGAAATCAAAAGGGAACCGAAACTGAGTTCGTATTCTGCAACCGGATAACCAAACAGTACCAGACAAACCACGAAATCCACAACTGGATATCAGTAGCAGTATCAGATCGAAATCCATATCAGAAGACCAAAGATGAAAAGCTGAACTGAAAAGCTACATATCAGTTGCATCAGTCTATCAGGAAAGACTATCAGAAAAGACTATCAGAAAAGCGACAGAGATATGAGTCTAGCAGTCCAGCCCTATCAGGTAAACAACGGTGGACTGAGCTGAATTGCATGTCACCAGGGAAATAGCAACCCAACAACAAGATTACATCAAAAATATCAGAAACAGATGGGTCAAAGGAAACGAGTTAGCATCAGTTCAAATCCACATCTGCAAAGGAGCAAACAATCCAAATCAGTTCAAAGCAGATATCCAAACAAGAGGGTTTTCGAAACAGATCACAACAAATCCGGTTTCAATCCAAAACAATCAAATCCAATCAAAGTGAATCCAAATGGGGAAAGTTTTCAAACGAAACATAAGAAAATCATATCAGAATCTCAATCAGATCAAAGTAGCATCGGTTCACCAAAGTTCCATAAAATCAAATCAAATCGTTTCAGTAAAAATAACGTGTATCCAAAAAGCATCAAGGCCCAAAAGACAAATCAGAGGAGGATATAAGGAAGAACAATACAACCTGTGAAAACCTAACGGGCTAACAGCGAAAACAAAGAAGAGACGGAGAAAGAGTTGACGGCGAAACCGAGTAAGGGCTGCGAGCGAAGAACAACAAACGTTCACAAACGGCGCAACCACCAATCCAAACCAAAAGGAACCTTGAGCGAAGACCGCCTTCGTCTTCCGACGGGCAATCAAACGCGAGCCTCAGTTGATTCATCACTGGCCACGAACATCCTCCGTTCTCATCGAAACTTCACACACAAACGTAAGTGCGAATACGGATCGGTTTACATTTGATCTTTTGAGTTTTGATTTCAGGTTTTTTTTCAATACAAAGGAGACGAAGAGAGCGAACTGAAAGAGACGAAGAGAGAGTAAGAATGCATGAGGCGCCGTAGAAGTGAAAGGAAGATTAGGGTTACCCTAATCCAACTCCTTTCCCCTTTCCTTTGTGTTCCAGGACCGGGTTGGGTCCGGAAGTGATTACCGGCCCAACCCCCTTTTATTTTTCTTTTATTTTTTTTGTTTTTAGGATTTATTTTAAAACTATTTTCTTAATTAAATATTCAAATTATTTTTTTAATAAATAGCATCAAGTTTTTCTTTAAAACAATAAATAAAAAACATTTTTTTTAATAATAACTTTAAACCTTTTTTTTTATAAACATTAAAAGTAAAACTTTTTTTTTTATAATCAAATCAAAACTATTTTTTTGAAAATTAAAATTAATTTTTTTTTTTATGTTTAAACATTTTTTTTAACTTAAATCAAAACTTTTTCTTTAAAAACAACAAAGAACCTCCAACATTGCACTCTTGTCTCATGACTCGCCCAATTACCGTCTGACTTTGCCCATTAACGCGTGTGTTCATTTTTGCAGCTTATTACATTGTGTTTTATCATTATTGTAACTGCTTCTCGGTTGTAACCTCGCGAATCCTGACAATCGCGCTTTAATTCCTGCCTTTAAATTTCTGCTTGCAGGGTTAAATTAGGACATTATTCTCTGTTTGCATGATCTCCCACATTCATCAATTATTCTGTCACACCACACACATCCGAAGGTTAGGTCTAGCTTTTGGTCGCCGCACCAATAGTCCTCAACTTCAACCCTTACAACTCTTACAAACCCTAATTTTCATAAATGCCTCGCCGCAGGCGCAATTACCAATTTTACCCCTAGCATTAGGTCAAAGAGCCGCCGCGCTCATTTTAGGGTTTCCCGCCGTGGAATCCCTAATTTAACCCTAATTACAACTTAACATTTCAACGTAGAAATTTGGAGTTCCTACACTCCGCGTAAGCGTGTCCTTAAGGCGCGTTTATTCTCCTTGAGACCTTGACCACAGTCAAGAAGTTTCTAACCTCCCTATTGAGGGGAACTACGATTACTCTGATTCCACTCCCGTAAGGATACGTAGGCACAAGATGCGATGTCTTGCCGAGTAAACTTAGAATTAACCCCCTTTATTATTTATTATTGCTTATTTATAGTTTATTTATCTTTGCTATTTAATTATTTTGCTTATTATTTTGTAATTGTTTCTTGGATGTAAAGTTGTTTAATTATTTAATTATTATTATGGTTAGTAATTAGGGAGTGTAACAACATGTATGTAATATTAAAATAAATTTAGATCACTTTTAAATAAAGATAATTAAAATAAACACGTCACACACATAAGTCGATTTTAATCGCCGTCTCACTTCCTAAGGATATCCCTCAAGTTGCCTACGAATAATGGTTAAGTGGGGTGTATAAAGCAAGTCCCTCAAATAGAAAAAATCATCAAAGTCCCTTATGGTTGCCTTTACGAATCGAGTCCCTTTCGAAAAATGATGATGGTCCCTTATACGTGCTTATTACATCCCACAATGGCCTTCAAAGTCAAATTGTCCCTCACATGTCCCTTAACATCCAAAGTAAGGACTACCTACTCCATTATAGTAGGGATAGTCTTACTAAGGGAAAGAATAAAGAATAAGAAAGACCTTAAAACATTAGGGTAGGCTACTCCTAGATACTTGCTCACTTCAAAACTGTTTCACACTTAAACAAATTTTCAACAAGTTTTCAAACAAGTTCTTAACACATCCTTACATGGATTATTTATTAACTATTCTGAAAATTTTCTATTCACACACTACACTTTCAAAACAATTCAAAAGTGAGCTTAAGTACCTAAGAGCCCATGGATAACCATGGATGAAAAGGGTGCTAACACCTTCCCTTTTCATAACCTACCCCCCGGACCCAAAATATTCTCTAAGGTCTTTCCTGTTCTTTTATAACCTTTCCTTATGGATAAAATAAAAGTCGGTGGCGACTCTTGCTATCCGCAACATTGTTTAAAGTCAGTTCTCCCACCGTGTTACAGAACTGGCGACTCTGCTGGGGATCTATTTAAGAGGGGTACCCTTAGGAATTAAGATCACTTTAAATTGTTTGCCTTGTTTGCTTTATTATTATATTGTTGGGGTGCCCTTATGTGTGAAAGGTCCTAACCCGGATCTAGTGTACCTTAGGTAAATGGCAATAGACCAAGGAAACTGTACGACGTATATCGATACGGTTGATCTGGTGGCCATAGTTAGTGCGACTTCTTGGTTGGTGCTTATATTCCTTAAGTCAAGTTGAGGATAATATTGAGGCTGCCATATGTTGTCAATGCACTAACTGACTTTTAGAACCCTAGTTAACTCATCTTGGCCTTTAGAAAGTAGTGAGGTAACCGGCTTTGGTGCAGACTGAAGTTGGTTGACACTCGATACTACGCTCATTGAGATCTTAAACTTGGAGGGTTTTGGTTGGCAAGTAAGTTGCCTTCTGAACAACCACCCTTGTGAAGGATCAATGATATTGAGATCCCTTAGAACCTGGTTACTTTTGTAGGACAGGATGAACCATCTAACTTCAGGGGAGGGTACTTGCCTTTGAACCTCATGCAAGCCTTTAAACCTAGGGCTATGGTGTGACTTGTTTGTGTGTGCCACATGTTTGTGATTGAGCATGACATCATGACATCATCATGCATCATAAGCATATCATTTTCCCTAACCATTTCAAGGACCAAAGGATTTATCTTTGTTCTTTGTTGCAGGTCATGGCTTCTGCTCGTAGAAACACCATCAGGATCAACTTTGTAGGGATACCTGCTAAGCTCAAGGAGTTGGTTTCCCTAGTGCCTGATCATTCCCAGTTCAACAAGAGACATGGTCACTTATTGGATCTAGTTACTTCAGGGTTCAGTGAAGACATGATGAGTGTGCGGTTTCAGTTCTTTGACCCTAAGCACCATTGCTTTACATTTCCTGATTATCAGCTGGTTCCAACCATGGAGGAGTTCTCTAAACTTCTGGGTATACCTGTTCTTGATCAGAAGCCATTCACAGGCTTAGAGAAGGAGCTTAAACCAGAAGTTATTGCTGCAGCTCTACATCTGAAGAAGTCTGACATTGTTCTAGAGACGAGAAGTGGAGTTAAAGGTATTCTTGCCAAGGTATTAGTGGATAAAGCTCAAATGTTCTTGAAGGCTATGAGTTACGATGCTTTTGAGGAGATCTTAGCCTTATTAATTTACGGCTTAGTGTTGTTCCCCAATCCTGATCAGTTCATAGACGTTCATGCCATCAACATATTCCTGAGTCACAATCCAGTGCCTACCTTACTTGGAGACATCCTACATTCTCTTCACACCCGTACTACAAGGGCAAGAGGAACTTTGATGTGCTGCATACCTTTACTTTCTAGGTGGTTTATTTCTCACCTTCCTCGCTCAGTAATGAAGAATGAGCAAGGGTTCAGATGGTCCAAGAGGATCATGTCACTTTCTCACTCAGACATCCATTGGTGCTCCAGATCTATGGAGAATGTCACCATCATTGACCGTTGTGGGGAGTTTCCTAATGTGCCACTTCTAGGCATAAGAGGAGGCATCACCTACAACCCATCTCTAGCTTTACGACAGTTTGGTTACGCCCGGAGCGATGGTCCACATGATATGTTGATTCAGGGCATTGTGTTTGATTACGACAACGATCTTCAGGGTTACCGTCAGAGATTCATCCGAGCTTGGGGAAAGGTAAACAGGATTGACAGCAAGACACTAGAGCCTAAGTACACCATTCCTATGGAGGCTTATCTCAGATGGGTACGATTTCGTGCTCAGACACTCATGATGCCATATCCTGCCATCCTACCAGTTACCATGGAACCTGTTGCTGAAGGAGACACAGCTTATACCATCCTTCACCCAGACATGCCTACTGATATGGAAGACTTGCAGAGATCATGGATCCAACTGAAAGAGCAAAGGGATACTTTCGAGGCTCATTACAAAGCAAGCCAAGCAAGGATCCTAGAGCTAACATAGCTACTTCATGAGGAACGAAACCTCAACTCATACCTCAACACCAAGAGGAAACGTCCATGGGAGACTTAAAACCCCATCTTTTGTACTTATTTCGTTTTCATTTTCTGAGCCTAAAAGGCAAAACAAGTTATTACTAATAAAAAGTTACTTTCTTGTTTGTTTAAGCAAATTTAAATCCTGCGGTCCTTGAAAACATTGCATATGCATTCCCATATCATTGCATCACAGGTTTATAATGGTGCACAGGTTTCTCATCTTCTCGCTGTTTATTTCAGCAATGGCTCTTGAACAATCAGTTAAGGATCTCCAGGCACAGAATGCACAGTTCCAAGAGCTGATCCTGAACCTATCCAAGGGGCAGGATGAATTGAAGACACTGCTGGCCAAGAAGACTAAGAAGGCTAGAAGGTATGCTGGGTTGCTCAACATGGGAAGAAGGTTCAAAGGTCCTGTCAAGACCAAGGAACATGTTGAAGACTATGAATCTGAAGAATCTGAGCAGGAGAGAGGCAGTCTCCACAACACTATGGGGGACTCTGATTCTGAGGTTAACTACTACCATGAGCCTAACGAAGACAAATTCAAGATGCTGGTGGATAGAATGGATGCTATGGAATTACAGAAATCATCTGGGCTGGATTTTGAGGATTTGAGCTTGATATCTGGGGTGGTCATACCCATTGGATTCAAAGTTCCTACATTTGTTGTCTATGATGGGGTCTCTTGTCCCAAATTGCATCTGAGGTCTTATGTCAGAAGAATTCAACCCCACACTGCTGATAAAAAGTTGTGGATCCATTTCTTTCAAGAGAGTTTATCTGGAGCTCAGCTAGAGTGGTATTATCAGTTGGAGAGTGTCAACATCAGAGATTGGAATGACCTTGCTGAAGCTTTCTACAAGCAGTATCAATACAATGCTGACTTAGCCCCCACTCGCATGCAGCTTCAAAGCATGTCTATGGGTGCCAAAGAAAGCTTTAAGGAGTATGCTCAGAAGTGGAGAGACTTAGCTGGAAGAGTTCAACCCCCTTTGACTGATAGGGAGTTGGTTGATATGTTCATGTGTACGCTGAATGGTCCGTTTTACAGTCATCTCATTGGAAGCTCATCATCTGGCTTCACTGAGTTGATCATGACAGGAGAGCGAGTAGAGAATGGTATCAAGAGTGGTAAAATCCAAGTGGGCACTTCTTCATCAGGTGCTGCAAAGAAGCCTCCCACTGGGAAGAAAGAATCTAATGCTGTGTATGGTCAGCCTGATCGTAACAGAAGGCATCAGTCTGTTAGTGCAGTTCATATTTCAAATCCAACCCCTGCAACAACAGAGCAGCCTCAAGGCAACCAACAGAGGGCTAGAAGACAGTTCACGAAGATCAACATGTCAATGGCTCAGGCATTGCAACACTTGTTGAAGGCTGAATTTATTACCCTGAGGGAGGCTCCTCAGAATCCCAATGTTACCTCTCCCAAGTACAATCCCAATGCACGATGTGCATATCATTCAAACTGTCCAGGACATGATACTAATAACTGCTGGGTCTTGAAGAACAAAATTCAAGATATGATTGATGCTGGAGAAATTGAGTTTGATCCACCAGGTACTCCAAATGTGATTACAGCTCCAATGCCAAATCACGAGAAGACTGTCAACGCCATTGATGAAGATATTGATGAAGATCTGCATGTCTATTAAATTATGGAGTTGAGCACACCATTGTCTGTTATCAAAAAGAGGTTAGTACAAGCTGGGATCTTTCCAGGTTGTCATGAAGATTGTCTATATTGTACCTATAAGCCGGATAGTTGCTTCATTTTGAGAGATGGGATTCAACGTCTCATGGATAAATATACTATAGTGTTTGAAAGAAGACCAGCATCTGTAGAAAGTATGGTGGATCATCTGACTCAGGGTAAGAAGATTGAAGAGGTTGACATGGTTGACAAAGTACCACTAAGAATCACTTCAAAGGGTCCCATTAAAATCACTCATCAGGGCCCAATCAAGATTACTGCTGAAGGTCCTGTGAAAGTTGTCGCTGAAGCCAGAGTAGCTCCTCTGATCATTACCACTCCTGGTCCTATTTCTTATACATCTGACAAAGCTGTGCCTTGGCACTATGGGTCTGATGTTTACATCCATGGTGTCAAGCAGGAGCCTTTACCTGATATGCCTGTTGACATTGATAATATTGCTGGATCTAGCAAGATCACTCGTAGTGGAAGAGTCTTCTCTCCTCCAGTTGCTTCTAAGAGTGCAGTTACTCCTGCTGTTACTTCCACCACTGATGCTCGGGGCAAGGGTCCTGTTATTGAGCCTGTATCTACTGATATGCCAACTGCTGATGACCTCTCTAAGCAGATGGAAGAAGTATTGAAAATCATTCGCAAGAGTGATTATGATATTGTTGATCAGCTGGGGCATACTCCCTCAAAGATTTCTATGCTCTCCCTGTTATTATGTTCTGAGGCTCATGCCAAGTCATTGATCAAGTTTCTAAAGATGGCTCATGTACCCAGTGCAATTTCTGTGGACCAGTTTGAGAATTGTGTTGCTCACCTGACCTATGACAACGGGTTAGGATTTTCTGATGCTGACTTGACCCCTGCCAAGAGGGATCATAACAGGGCCTTGCATATTTCAATTGAATGCAGGGGCACTACCCTGTCTCATGTGCTGATAGACAATGGTTCCTCTCTGAATGTGTTGCCTAAGGAAGTCCTGAACAAGCTGAGTCCTGAAGATACGGTATTGAAGCCCAGTAATATTGTGGTAAAGGCTTTTGATGGTTCTAGAAGAGTAGTGCATGGGGAAATTGATCTTCCAATCAAGGTTGGCTCTCAGGTGTTCACTGCTACATTCTATGTGATGGATATTCGTCCTTCGTACTCATGTCTGCTTGGTCGTCCCTGGATCCATGGGGCAGGTGCTGTGACCTCCACATTACATCAAAAGTTGAGATATCCGGTGAATGGAAAAGTTGTTACTGTCTTTGGAGAGGAAGAATACTTTGTCAGCCATGTAAACACTTTCAAGTATCTGGAAGTAGAAGGTGAATACATTGAAACTCCGTGTCAGTCATTTGAAGTGGTTCCCTGGGCTGTTAAGGATTGTGTGACTCCTCCTGCTGTGAAGAAGGTTCCTGTGGTCATCAGAAACCCTCCAACAATGGCAATGGCCTCCCTCAATGATGCAAAAGCTGTGGTGGAAGAAGAGTCCCAGAAGGCTGTCCGTCGTGCTCGTGCTGTTCGTATCACCAATCAAGGGGTTATCAATGCTGTGGGAGATCAAGATGAAGACTACAACTTGGAGGCATGGATTTTTCCTACTGTGGGTGCTGGACTCAATAATTGGAAAGCTGAAGATGTTATCCCTATCTCCTTTAGTCAGGAGTAAATACTATTACTGTGTTATGTTTTTAAATTTGTGATTTCTGGAACGATTAAAACTTTCAAGCCATGTGCCTTACCCGGGGCACAATGGTGTGCTTGTTACGGGTTGTCATTTCATTTGCATACTTCATTCATTAAAATCAGTGGACGTTTCGTTTTCGTAAATATTGTGTTCCTTGTCTTTCTTTTTCTTTTATTTTTGCTTTATCAGCTATGTGTCCTTACACACACCCACGTCACTAAAATGCAAATCCTCATCCACTCTGGATCCAGCTGATAACAGTTCTACTATTGCCAATTACAATTTCGAGAATCCGATCTATCAAACTGAAGACGGAGATGAGGACGATTGTGAAATACCTGTAGAGCTTGCTAGGTTGTTACAACAAGAAGAGAAAGCTATACAGCCACATGAAGAGCCAGTCGAAGTTGTGAATCTGGGAACTGAAGAAAACAGAAAAGAGGTCAAGATAGGGGCAACCTATCAGCGTGCCATGGTGGCTTTGTTTCATGATATGATTCATCATGAGATAGAGGTATATGTGGATGATATGATAGCCAGGTCTCAAAATGAAGAACAACATCTTGATCATCTGCACAAGTTGTTTGAGAGGTTGAAGAAATACAGGTTGAGATTAAATCCAAACAAGTGTACTTTTGGAGAGCTCCTGGGTTTCATTGTCAGTGGAAAAGGTATTGAAGTGGATCCTGCAAAAGTGAAAGCTATACGAGAGATGCCAACTCCCCGTACTGAGAAGGAGGTTAGAGGTTTTTTGGGACGATTGAACTACATTGCAAGATTTATTTCCCAATTAACTACCATCTGTGAGCCAATCTTCAAGTTGTTGAAGAAAGATCAGGTGATGGAACGGAATGATGAGTGCCAGACTGCCTTTGATGAAATCAAGAGATATTTGCTAGAACCCCCAATTTTAATGCCACCAGTTGATGGAAGACCCTTGATTATGTATTAGACAACTCAATGGGGTGTGTATTGGGGCAACATGACGAGTCTGGTCGAAAAGAGCAGGCAAAATACTACCTTAGCAAAAAGTTTACCGACTGTGAAACAAGATACTCACTGCTCGAGAAAACTTGCTGCGCTTTGGCATGGGCTGCTCGCCGACTAAGACAGTATATGATTGACCCATACTACCTTGTTGATTTCGAAGATGCAGTTCAAGATTAAGCATCACCACTCTTCTCCGTATCGTCCAAAGATGAATGGGGCAGTTGAAGCTGCTAATAAGAACATTAAGAAGATTGTACAGAAGATGACTGTTACTTACAAGGATTGGCACGAGATGTTACCATTTGCTCTGCATGGTTATCGTACTACAATACGTACTTCAACAGGGGCAACCCCATTCTCCTTAGTCTATGGTATGGAAGCAGTTCTGCCTATTGAAGTTCAGATCCCCTCCTTGAGAATTATGAAGGATGCAGGCTTGGATGAAGATGAGTGGATTCAGACTCGACTTGACCAGATAAATTTGATTGATGAGAAAAGGTTAGCAGCAGTTTGTCATGGCCAGATGTACTAGCAACGGATGATCAAAGCTTTTAACAAGAAGGTTAAGCCAAAGGTATATCAGGCTGGTGACTTGGTAATCAAGCGTATCATATTACCACAGGGTGATCCTAGGGGCAAGTGGACTCCAACATATGAGGGACCATTTGTAGTCAAGACAGTGTTCTCAGTAGGTGCCATGATACTGACTACAATGGATGGTGAAGACTTCCCACAACCTGTAAACGCAGACATAGTTAAAAAATACTACGCATAAAAAGAGACCCGCTAGGTTGACAGGCCTAGGCAAAAATAAGGGCATCCCGGCAAACCAAAAGGGTTTGGGCAAAAATTAGGGATATATATATATATATAAAAAGATGTACACCCGGCAAGTCGAAAACCTGAAAAGGCGGCTTGGGCAAAAAAGGGTATCCCGGTGGATTGAAAACCTAAAAGGGCAATCCAGGCAAAAGTTAGGGATTAAAGCGTATGACTATGTCTCGTTTGGATCACTCATGAAACTGCAACCAGTTGTACTACTTACTCAAGCTCAAACAGATAAAGCTCAATCCAATCGTTTCCGTCTCAACAGCAAGAAGATGAGATACTTGAGTGGCAATAGTAGAATTGAAACTCAATAGGATTATTTCCCACATAGCTGATTCTTTTTGTAAAACTTCATGACAAAATTCTCTTACTAGGGTTTATGTCTCCTTGTACAAACTTACCCGTGTATGGGTCACTTTTGATATAAATAAATTCCATCTTTTGAATCCAGATTTACTTTTACCCTATTTACATAAGCGAAACGTCCATTGGTTGTGTTTGAATGTATGTATGCCTTTGAATATGATTGATGTTTACCAGAAATGCATGTATGCTTTTAATATGATTGATGTTTACCAGAAATGCATGAAAATGCAGTAATAGTATTTACTAAGGACGAACGAGGGAAGGATTTCAACGAAGCTTCGCCGGTTCATCTTTACAAGGCAGTTACAAACCATCAGTAGGACTAATCCATTTTCACAAAGTCTAATCTCCCCTGGAATTTATATCCATCTCTTTTATCCTCATACGGATATACGGGAAATTACTTTCCAATAAGGGCACGATGAACGAAGACGGGATGTTATACTTATCCTACTATCAAACGAAAACGAAGGTTATCTATACCCTACTATCCCCAACAACGGGAGGTTATCTATACCTTGTTATCCCCAACAACGGGAGGTTATCTATACCTTGTTATCCCCAGCAGACGGAGGGTTATATATTCTTCAACAACGAATCGGGATTTATTTTCCTTGGCCAGCAGTTGTTATACAAGGATATCCAGACACTTCCAGCAGTGTCATATCATACATACATCATTTACATCATACCATAACATATATGTCTATAGTACATTACCTAAGTGTATCATGTCATACATGCATACATAAAGCATAAACTAATGTTGTTATACAGAATGCTACCTTGTTTTCAGGTTAATTATCCAACAAACAAGCTTATGATCTTTGGGACTGCTTTATTGTAACCTCAGGGTTACTTTATCCTCCTGATGAGCTTCTTATTACTTTGGGACTGCTTTATTGTAACCTCAGGGTTATTTTATCCTCCTGATAGCCTCTCATGACTTCAAGACTGCTTTAGAGCTACTGATTGCTCTATCCTCCTGAAATCATCCTATTACTTCAAGACTGCTTTAGAGCTATTCATTGCTCTATCCTCATGAGGTCATATTACTACTTCAAGACTGCTTTAGAGCTATTCATTGCTCTATCCTCCTGAAGCCATCTAATTATTTCAAGACTGCTTTAGAGCTATCCATTGCTCTATCCTCCTGAAATCATTACTTCAAGACTGCTTTAGAGCTATTGATTGCTCTATCCTCCTGAAGACATATCACATTATTATTTCAAGACTGCTTTAGAGCTGTTGATTGCTCTATCCTACTGAAGCCATTCTATTACTTCAAGACTGCTTTAGAGCTATTGATCGCTCTATCCTCCTGAAGCCATTATTACTTCAAGACTGCTTTAGAGCTATTGATTGCTCTATCCTCCTGAGGTCAGATTTATCACTTCAAGACTGCTTTAGGGTTATCATTATTGATTGCTCTATCCTCATGAAGACATGCTGTTACATCAGTATTACTCCAGACTCCTGACAGTTCTCATTATACTACTGAAGAACTTTCCCCTAGTGGCATCTTTAAGCCCACTCAATCATATTCAACTAGCCATCTGTACCACTCTAATGCACTGGTGAGTGCAAATTTTTGGGCTTTTGTGTTCAATCCCCTTCAACCTTCCAGGTTACGACTGGCAAATATACCAATCTAACCCCTCAGGTTTCAGAAAATTGAACAGGGGCAGCTGTTGCACCCCAAAATTTGCCCTCACAATACAAGACTTTGTGTTCTAAGAAGGTTCACAAGGTTCACAAGTTCTCCAACAACTTGCATAACCTTTCATGAAGTTCATAAAGTCCATAAGCTACTTTATGAAGGTTCACAAGGTTCACAAGGCCCACAGTGCTTTCAATACCTTTCATGAGGTTCATGAAGTCCATAGGTTGCTTCTTGAAGGTTCACAAGGTTCACCAAATTTGTCCATCTTCCCACCGATGCAGGCAACATCATGTTATTCATTTTACAAAGGTTAAATGCGCAAACATTTAAAGGGATCATCTCATTGCCGTAAGTATCCAAATAAATCCCTAACTCTATGGCCTAGGGGTGCAGTTACTGAGAGTTAATTCATGAAGAAGGAACTTAAGGGTTATTTATCACTCCTTGAACTCAACCTTCACATTGAGATTGGATGGTACATGGTATTCCAAGAATTGTATCCGAATTGCCATACCAGAATCCAATGCCACAACAATCGTCATATTGAAATCAGCTAATGATGTAGATGCAAAATTCCAAGAGTATATGAATCAGTTAATTGTCATATAGAAAATTCCAAGAGTATTATAGGAAATGTCAGCTTTACATTGCAAATTTAACACTGGAATACAAAACTCGAATTACTATAACATGGATTAATGTTACAAATTACTGCTACTGATTTACAATTGTAAACTTCAGAGCTTCCGCTTTGATATCCCTCCGCCTGCCACAGGTGACTTTATTGTAAGAGATACGGGCAACTGCAGTCCACGTTACATGAAGTGAATAATCAACCACTGCTGATCTCTTGACAAGAACGGTTGAGTTTGTGCTGCTAAGAATTCATGATCCGTGAGTCAACGCCCGCTGTTCGAACTGGTGCAATAGCTGCAGCTTGCAGTGCCACAAATCAAGTTATTGCAGACCTTTCTGAAGGTCCTCATACACAGATGTTTATACTCCTTTGCAAACTGATGTAATCGTCCCACTATCTGAGTGTCGTCACCACATCACCTTCATCAGCACTAAACTCTCACCTGTCAAAAAGAAAAACAAAAACAAAAACAATCAGTAACAGGACGCGAGTTCATACGCAATTCGAAGCAAATGGCAAAATTACAAAGAGATTTGAAGTCATATTAGCCCTCAGTTTAATCATCATTGGGCGTGAAGTTCGAGCGGCCAGGAGAGCCACGGCCGGGACCGTTACCAACTCCCTACCGAACATCGAATTATGAGCATACGGTGATTTCGCACGGACTATCAGCTCAAGCACAAAATGTCAGCTCAGACCCGAAGGTCATCAACGCTAAGGCGACACAATCAAAACCAAAGTGTCAAAAGGCGGCCCTCAAAGGTTCAGACCAAGGCGTCATCATCACCGTATGACCTTTCTCGGTGGCATTGATCTGGCGGTATCCAAGCTATCAGTTCCCTCTGAAAGAAGAAGAAGAAAAGTTAGTGTAAGAATAAAACAGAAACCAGCTCCTCAGCAAATAATCCAAACTTTGTATCAGAAATCAAAAGGGAACCGAAACTGAGTTCGTATTCTGCAACCGGATAACCAAACAGTACCAGACAAACCACGAAATCCACAACTGGATATCAGTAGCAGTATCAGATCGAAATCCATATCAGAAGACCAAAGATGAAAAGCTGAACTGAAAAGCTACATATCAGTTGCATCAGTCTATCAGGAAAGACTATCAGAAAAGACTATCAGAAAAGCGACAGAGATATGAGTCTAGCAGTCCAGCCCTATCAGGTAAACAACGGTGGACTGAGCTGAATTGCATGTCACCAGGGAAATAGCAACCCAACAACAAGATTACATCAAAAATATCAGAAACAGATGGGTCAAAGGAAACGAGTTAGCATCAGTTCAAATCCACATCTGCAAAGGAGCAAACAATCCAAATCAGTTCAAAGCAGATATCCAAACAAGAGGGTTTTCGAAACAGATCACAACAAATCCGGTTTCAATCCAAAACAATCAAATCCAATCAAAGTGAATCCAAATGGGGAAAGTTTTCAAACGAAACATAAGAAAATCATATCAGAATCTCAATCAGATCAAAGTAGCATCGGTTCACCAAAGTTCCATAAAATCAAATCAAATCGTTTCAGTAAAAATAACGTGTATCCAAAAAGCATCAAGGCCCAAAAGACAAATCAGAGGAGGATATAAGGAAGAACAATACAACCTGTGAAAACCTAACGGGCTAACAGCGAAAACAAAGAAGAGACGGAGAAAGAGTTGACGGCGAAACCGAGTAAGGGCTGCGAGCGAAGAACAACAAACGTTCACAAACGGCGCAACCACCAATCCATACCAAAAGGAACCTTGAGCGAAGACCGCCTTCGTCTTCCGACGGGCAATCAAACGCGAGCCTCAGTTGATTCATCACTGGCCACGAACATCCTCCGTTCTCATCGAAACTTCACACACAAACGTAAGTGCGAATACGGATCGGTTTACATTTGATCTTTTGAGTTTTGATTTCAGGTTTTTTTTCAATACAAAGGAGACGAAGAGAGCGAACTGAAAGAGACGAAGAGAGAGTAAGAATGCATGAGGCGCCGTAGAAGTGAAAGGAAGATTAGGGTTACCCTAATCCAACTCCTTTCCCCTTTCCTTTGTGTTCCAGGACCGGGTTGGGTCCGGAAGTGATTACCGGCCCAACCCCCTTTTATTTTTATTTTATTTTTTTTGTTTTTAGGATTTATTTTAAAACTATTTTCTTAATTAAATATTCAAATTTTTTTTTTAATAAATAGCATCAAGTTTTTCTTTAAAACAATAAATAAAAAACATTTTTTTAATAATAACTTTAAACCTTTTTTTTTATAAACATTAAAAGTAAAACTTTTTTTTTATAATCAAATCAAAACTATTTTTTTGAAAATTAAAATTAATTTTTTTTTTTTTTATGTTTAAACATTTTTTTTAACTTAAATCAAAACTTTTTCTTTAAAAACAACAAAGAACCTCCAACATTGCACTCTTGTCTCATGACTCGCCCAATTACCGTCTGACTTTGCCCATTAACGCGTGTGTTCATTTTTGCAGCTTATTACATTGTGTTTTATCATTATTGTAACTGCTTCTCGGTTGTAACCTCGCGAATCCTGACAATCGCGCTTTAATTCCTGCCTTTAAATTTCTGCTTGCAGGGTTAAATTAGGACATTATTCTCTGTTTGCATGATCTCCCACATTCATCAATTATTCTGTCACACCACACACATCCGAAGGTTAGGTCTAGCTTTTGGTCGCCGCACCAATAGTCCTCAACTTCAACCCTTACAACTCTTACAAACCCTAATTTTCATAAATGCCTCGCCGTAGGCGCAATTACCAATTTTACCCCTAGCATTAGGTCAAAGAGCCGCCGCGCTCATTTTAGGGTTTCCCGCCGTGGAATCCCTAATTTAACCCTAATTACAACTTAACATTTCAACGTAGAAATTTGGAGTTCCTACACTCCGCGTAAGCGTGTCCTTAAGGCGCGTTTATTCTCCTTGAGACCTTGACCACAGTCAAGAAGTTTCTAACCTCCCTATTGAGGGGAACTACGATTACTCTGATTCCACTCCCGTAAGGATACGTAGGCACAAGATGCGATGTCTTGCCGAGTAAACTTAGAATTAACCCCCTTTATTATTTATTATTGCTTATTTATAGTTTATTTATCTTTGCTATTTAATTATTTTGCTTATTATTTTGTAATTGTTTCTTGGATGTAAAGTTGTTTAATTATTTAATTATTATTATGGTTAGTAATTAGGGAGTGTAACAACATGTATGTAATATTAAAATAAATTTAGATCACTTTTAAATAAAGATAATTAAAATAAACACGTCACACACATAAGTCGATTTTAATCGCCGTCTCACTTCCTAAGGATATCCCTCAAGTTGCCTACGAATAATGGTTAAGTGGGGTGTATAAAGCAAGTCCCTCAAATAGAAAAAATCATCAAAGTCCCTTATGGTTGCCTTTACGAATCGAGTCCCTTTCGAAAAATGATGATGGTCCCTTATACGTGCTTATTACATCCCACAATGGCCTTCAAAGTCAAATTGTCCCTCACATGTCCCTTAACATCCAAAGTAAGGACTACCTACTCCATTATAGTAGGGATAGTCTTACTAAGGGAAAGAATAAAGAATAAGAAAGACCTTAAAACATTAGGGTAGGCTACTCCTAGATACTTGCTCACTTCAAAACTGTTTCACACTTAAACAAATTTTCAACAAGTTTTCAAACAAGTTCTTAACACATCCTTACATGGATTATTTATTAACTATTCTGAAAATTTTCTATTCACACACTACACTTTCAAAACAATTCAAAAGTGAGCTTAAGTACCTAAGAGCCCATGGATAACCATGGATGAAAAGGGTGCTAACACCTTCCCTTTTCATAACCTACCCCCCGGACCCAAAATATTCTCTAAGGTCTTTCCTGTTCTTTTATAACCTTTCCTTATGGATAAAATAAAAGTCGGTGGCGACTCTTGCTATCCGCAACATTGTTTAAAGTCAGTTCTCCCACCGTGTTACAGTGTTACCTATTGGTCTTGTATGTACAATCAAAAATCAACACCAAGTGAAATTATTCAACAACTTCACTGAATCAGGATGTGTCTAAAAGATATCAGCAACAACATTTAAGTCTTCCCTATTTTTTGTCCAGCACATGTACTTTTCTTTATGAATAAGAGTCAACAACATTTGCATTTCCGTCAATGAACCTTTCTTGCTCGCATTGTACGTAGCTCTAGCTTTATACACTTGGGTAACACTAGTGAGGTTTTCTAGATCTTTTCTTTCAAGGCAGAAACTATGTACCGTGGAGTCATGTTGTACTTCGTCATGTCATTCACAAACTGTCTCTAATGATCTTTTAAACAACCCAATATGTTATGACCATCTAAACCCTCAGATAGTTTATGATTGTGAAACCCACAACTAACATTCATCCTCCAACCAATACCACTTGGAGAAGATCTCAGCCTAAAATGACATTTCAATTTCATACTATAAAGGTCATCCTTGACTGAAGATTGGCTACTTTCAGACGTATTTTTTCTTTTATAATTTTCTCCTCTCTCACAACCCATAATCAATTTATCATTTCTACCTCGCTGTCCATTTGCAATATCAGAACGAACAATGACAACTATAATACCATGTTGCTTCCCAATATGTTGCGCTCAGGCTAATACTTCAGCTCAACTATGAAATATATGTCGTTGACATTACATTAAAAGTATAGTATCAATATCATATAACGCAACGAAAATATTAAATTTGAACTTGTTACATAGAAAATATACTTTGTATGTGGTGAAGAACTGTGTGTAATCGCTACACGAATCCGTAGATAACTCTGCCGGTTCCGGACCACACAAAGCAAACATTTTTGAACTAGCAGTTTTGTTACCGTAAATTTCAAGTGCAGACGAAATTTTCGGTATACCGAATATTTTGAAATTTCCAAAAAAATTTGCTACGTATCGAAAATTTTTAAAATTTCTAGTAATGATGTTAAAATTGTAATGATATTCACCAAATATTTTGGAATTTTTAGTAAAAAATATTTTGAAATTTCCAATAAAATATACCTGAATTTCTAAAATTTCTGGTACAAACACGAGATTTTCTAAAATTTGCAAAAATATGTCTAAAATTTGCAAAAATATGCGTATCGGAAAATTTTAAATCTTAGGTAGAAAAAAGTGAATTTTTTTTGTAAAAATGATAAATTTTTTAGATAAATAATAATAGGAGTATTTTTAGAATATTGAAAATATGGAGGGTGTCATATATAAAATATGGCAAGTAGAATCTTCACAACTCAAACATCTAATTAAACAAAATGAGAGCAACTTAGTGAGGAATTAACTTATCACCTCTCACTTATACTTGACACTCTTTCATTTATGATGAAATTTCATTTTTACTCTTTAAAAAATTTTGATAATTATCAACTTTATAAATGTATACTGAAAATTTTAAAAAAAAAAAAATTATCGAAAATTTTGAAATTTACTATAAAAAATAATAATTTCAAAAAAAAATTTCATTTTTCTTTTTATCAAATACTGAAAGTTTTTTTTTACACTAACTCCAATTTTCAAAATTGGTGGTATTCTATTCGAACTTTCGAAATTTTATTTTACACTAACTCCAATTTTTTTTTTTTACACTAACTCCAATTTCGAAATTGATGGTAGTGTAAAAAAATTTTAAACATTTTTCAAAATTTCCATTACAATACCACCAATTTTAACATTTTTGAAAATTTTCATATATTATTAAAATTTTCGAAATTTTTAATAATGTAAAAAATTTTCACTTTTTTCAAAAAGTTTTTAAATTATGAAAATTTGGAGGGATCTCAGATTTAATTTCGGGGTGGCAGATAGAATTCTCCAACTCACTACCGTAGACTCCACTTAAACTTGTATCCTTCTAATAGAAATTGTAGTTAATAAAGTTTATAATTATAAACAATTATGCTGAGTGATTGATGACATGCAAATATTTGATTCATGTACTACTCTTCAGTGGGTTAATGATTTGTCTTTTTTCATTGGATTAATTATTTTACTCGACTCACTAAATGATTTATGTCATTTTAACAATTTCAAAATAGAATGAGTTACTAGTTTTCAAAAGTATTTTTTATAAATGGTATAAAACGAGTAAAAAAAGTAGAATAACATTTAAAAAATAAAGAATAGAATAACATATATAAGAACATGAAAGAAAACAAAATATTAATATTTCATTGATATTATAAATCTGAATAAACATTTTTTTCATTACGTAGTTAATGAGTTGTAAAAAAATGGATTTAATTAACATATTTTTCAAATACTTTTAAAAATATTCAAAAGTATATAATTTACAGAACTTTGCCTAGAAGGCACAATTACTACAAGAGTAATGAATTCTATGAATGAAATTGCATAATCACGTTAGAATATACACTCTTTCACATTCAGTGTTAATAATTGAAGGTGGGGATTTATACTTTCCTTTTTGTTCTTCTAACCTGAAATATAAGCAAAATAAATTTCAAACAGAGCTAGATACAATTTTTGCAAAGAAAATGACAACAATATCCTGGGTGAACTTACAGGATGCACGCTCATATTGACAACTTTTGATGCTATTGCTTCTGCGCACTTTTCCTAACATTCACACTTGCTGCACCAAGATCTGCATAACCTCAAGCCATGTTATGTTTGCAGGAAGGATGGATAAAGAAGTGGCAAAAAACTAAGTCATCCTTGCATCAGTGATCATTTTGCTTATTGCTACACAAGAATACAACATGTCATTTTGCTGCCTACATTGTCTTTCCAACTACGGATAAATGTGCCTACAACATATTATATGCTATTTTTATCTGCATTTATTTGTAACAAGGAAAAGTTCCGAATGCTTCAGGCCTATTCATGGGACAGACTATCCTTGTCCTTCACCAAACCCTAGACACTAAAAAAAGCTATCCTTTCTTTTTAAATTTGTATAGTTAGATTCTCTTTCTTTTTAGTTTTGATTCCATTTTTGTATATTTTCATACTTTAAATGTCTATTATTTATTATACTTTATCAGCACAAGATATAATTTCCAGTTGTTGCACTACTTACTCTTTCGGCACAATGATGTGCCCTTTTTGGCTGTCTGGCATCCTGTTGTAGCAGAAGTTTGCATTGTACCGAGAGAAGAATGCTCAATGGGATCACTGCAATATGCAACAGTTACACTATATTTAGGCATTTTAAAAGTTAAGACATAGGGAAAACAAGAGGAATTGCTGATACAAGTATTCAAAACTGTTCAAGCCTAAAAAGAAAATTAAAAAAAATGCTATACACAAAAAATGTGATATTGGGTACCAGCGTTGGCATTAAGCTGAAGATACATAGAATTGTTAGATTTTAAACTCCTCTATCCCCAATAATCACTTAAATTTCATTAGTTTTGCACTAGATCATAAAAAATACCCAATAAACAAAGTATCAGTAGCAGGATAAACTGTTATGATCTCCTTTGGAAACTGTTCAATGAAATTTGAATTTAAAAATAAATAAATAAAAGTTATCACTAAATAAAACTCACCAGTGGGAGATAAGATTTTCATTTGAAACATCTGCCAGTACATTTCGTGTCTACACAAAAAGTCAAAAGACATTCATAACGGTTGTTTCCACAAGAAACATATTCAGGCAAGGTTGCATAACTAAAAGGATAAAACATGACTAAAGTCAAAATGAAATTCAAAACAAAGGACAGGTTATACGTTTGCGAATCTTACATCAATTATAATCATAAAAGCATTCAAAAAAAATGATTAAGGCTCTTGGTGACTGTAAATATAAATTTCAGGCAAAATATGTTAGCTATTCCAATTATTATTTTGTTTACTCATAACTAAAGGTTCAAGCCACCCCAAATGTTTAAATTATTGATATTTGACTAATAAATACTTTAAACTTTTGATAAAATGGTCTGCTGTTGGCAAAATCCTTCAGGGCTTTGCGTCTTCAAAACACAGGCATACTCAACCAGTCTACCAAGATATTTAATATATTTAGTGATTTAGGTTGCAAGAGTCAAACACATGTTCATGTTTCATCCAATGTGGGACTCGCCTACCTCACGCCCAAGACTAGATTTGGATGCTGTCTTAGGTTTTATATTGGGCCTAACTAATTAGGCCGGGGCTAACTCAACCCCTACTAGCTGGTTTTGTACAGTAGAGTTAGATCCAAAATAAAAAAAGTTATATGGTATCAAAATCTATCCATTGGATCACCCACTATTTATATCCACGCAACATATGGTATTGGACGTGAGGGGTATTGGGAAAACCTCAAGTCCTACATAGAATAAATATAAGGCCTAGAATGAGTTTATAGAGAATGGTCCATATCTCTAAGAATAAAAAACTAAAAATGGTTTACCTCTCTAAGAATAAAAGACTAAGAATGGTTTATAATATATCTAAGAATAAAAGACAGAATAGTTTATATCTAAGAATAAAAACCCTGAAAGCTATAATAGACAAGAACAGAGAGGAAACTAATATTGTATCTATTTTTTCCACCTTATAAGTCTCTTCATATCATTCATAAAATCAAACATGCAAGTATGAAATAGTATTTATTTTTATATCATTCAATGAATTTCCCACAAACCTTAGAGCGACATGTATCTTTGAGGTTGGTTCTAGGGCATTTGAATTGTTGACCAGTATGTTTACTACTTGTCACAGCATTCTCCAATGAACAAATGGCAGCTCTTTTCGATCCACGGGTCTGCACACGTGATTCAACCAGAGAACCCTTGCAGCTCACTGAATCACTAGATGTAAGCCGGTTTCTTTCAGAAGTATTTTCAACTTGTTTTGATGATAATTTTTGTTGTTTCGCAACTGTAGAACATTCATGCAAACCAATTGATCCAGAATCAAACGGAGGCACATGTTTTCTCCTTTTCTCTAAAGATGTATTTGGCTTCACAGTTTTAGTATTTGTTATGCCTCCCCTTGGAAAACTGTCTGGTTTGCTAGAAGCCAAGTCCAGCCTACTGCAAATAATATTTTTGGAGCTTGGGACATCCTGTTGACCCTTGCGAGCAGGTTTAGGAAGTGTTTTTGCAGGCTACTCGCAAGAAGAGGAAAATAAATATAAATGAGTTGCATCACCAAAATGAACTATGAAACATTTACAGCCTACTGTTCACTAGGGCTGCTCACGGTTCAGTCATGTGAGAAAACCGAACCATAGTAAAAATTATTCGAACTGAACCGAACCGTTTCAATTTACTTAGAACTGAACCGAACCAAAATAATTGGTTTGGTATACTATTTAGAAATTCTGAACTGTTAGAAGACATTTTTTTCCAAACCGAACCATTAAACTATTTTTCAAATTTTTTTTTTTAAATTTAAAATTTATTTTTAGTATTTTTCATTTTCAATTTTGGTTCGGTTCGGTTTCAGTTTCGGTTCGGTTATAGTTTCGGTTCGGTTCTAGAACCGTTTTATATAATATGGTTTAGTTCACTAACCAAATATAGCGGTTCGATTATTTTAACTTCAGTTCATAGTTTTTTTGAACAACCCTACTGTTCACACACCAAATATACCTTTTGAGCATATGTCTGAGATGCACCAGAGTTTTTAAGCATGTCAAAGACTCTACTAAGAAAACTTTCATCAAAAAAGCATTTTTGACATTTTGAATTAGCCTGCAGTTAACAGATTCACCAAAAATTAGAATTGCATGAATAACACGCACAAACTAAGTTGTATAAATTAAATTAAAAAAATGCACTCTGATTAAATCTGTGTTATTTAGAGAAATTTATACAGCAAACTCACTTCATTGGTAGGAAGACTCGCTCTATACAATGATGAAGGAAGCAAAATTTGCCGTGGAGCTTGAGATACAGAAATTTCAACAGGACTTATTGCATTTAAAGTAAATATGCCGATTTCAGCCAGCTTGTGCAGTTTCTGCATTACATGAAGCTTAAATTAAACTTGTACTAAACAACAACAAAAATCAGTAGTTAATTAACATGTTGAAAATGTCTTACAATGGTAGTCTGTGCATCAACAGAATCCTCGGCTTTTTTTAATGCTTGAAAAATGCTAAAGAGAGACAAGACGGCATCATTAATAAGCTCCAGGTCACCATCAACATTACTGATATCGACCAATGCCTGCAGGAGAAAGAAGAGCGGACTACAAAAGCAATCCAGATGTTGTGTCATCATCATTAGCGCTAAAATCCATGTCATAATTAGTAAAGCTAAAATGAGATTGGATAATAACAATAACAATATATTTACCTACAGAGGTTAGCATACACTTCTTCGTTTTGACAGGCATCAGGAAAGTCATTACTAAGAGCAAGCACATGAACCAAGTGCACCATAACGTATGCAGGGTAATCAACAATTGCTCCTCGAACAGAAGAAAGCTGTCGTTTACAAGCTGCTATACTGTAATCCTTGATAAACTCTGCCATATGTTTATAGTTCTAAAATGAGCACAATTAGCCATTAGTTAGCACAAACATACCTCTGCCAAAGACCAAAACAGGCTATAAAGCATAACAATAAGACCCCAAAACCCATATGATAAAATTTGTGGGACGTTATCTAGCTAGGTAAAAATAATATTAGATTATCCCCTTCAACTATGCTTGCATCACAAATTATTGCAATTTAGCATTTTACCCTATTTTTTATTTTTCTCTACCAGACCTTACAAGGTTTCCTTTTTATTCTTATATTTGGGTAAAAGTAGAGAATCTGATGTAGATTGAATTATCTAAGTTTACCATTTTATTCAGTTTGGAATTATTTAATTATTTAATTGTAGTATAGAGTATATTATATTTTAAGAGATTACATAATGGAAAAATATCTTTAAAACAACTGGTCACATCATATATAAATTGTAAAATATGTTATGTTATAGTCTTATAGATTATCCCATAGGATTGGTTTCTGTATTTTCATATATATTTTGATTCATTTTTTAATTCAATTATTAGGATTGAGTTCAGTCTTTGTATAAATAATAATTACTAAGATGTTTACGTATAAATTATTCTGCAAACTCATTTTCCTCTATCTATAGATTCTATACATTATAAATTTGTATTGTAACTATTGTAACTATGCTAGTACGCCATTTAATCAATTATTAAAATGTTTGGCATTATTGGCTTATAGGTAAACTTTTTGTCTGTTTTAATGATTTATTACACCTTTTGTATAAACAAGGTTAGTCCATCTACATGGACTAAAAGTACTCTGATTTTATTAAATGTGAGGCTACGGACTTGGAGACAAGTTTTAGATGCGGATGGCTTTCAAGTTTCATCTAAGCAGAAGTAAGACGAAGTCTACGAAATATAAGTTTGACAAAAGGAGAAGTGTTCTTTACTTAGAAGTGAAAGTTAGAGATCATATCATACCACAAGTTTCACAATTTAAAGATCTTGAGTCCATAGTACAGAACGATAAGTTTTACAATTTAAAGGTCTTGAGTCCGTAGTACAGAGCGATGGAGAAATAAAAGACATAAACAACCAAATTCAAGTTTGGTGGTTGAAATGGAGGAGGGCCTCAAGTATTTTATGTGAAACAAAAATACCACTCAAACTAAAGGGAAAACTTTTATTGGATAGTACGGGACAAAATTTTGGGTTGTAAAGAACCAAAAAAAGAAATAAACTAAATTGAAGAGAGATGAGAATGTTGTGTTGGATGTGTGGTAAGATTAGATGAGAATAGAAATGACAATATTAGAGAGTATTGGAGTATTACCTATAGTAAAAAAGATGATGGAAACTAGGCTTAGGTATTGGAATCAAACCGCTAGAGGTCGAGGAAGGCCTAGAAAAACTATATAATAAACTATTAAGAAGGATCTTAAAATTAATAAGTTGAATAAAAACATAGTTTTTGATAGAACATTATGGTGTAGTTTGATTCATATAGCCGATCTCATATAGTAGAATAAGGCTTTGTTGCTGTTGTCATTGTTTTGTGGAGACTAGGGACTAAAAACAGATGAAAAACTAATAGGTACTCAACTCTATTTTTTAAAGGACTATAAACATATGTAATGCTAATATGAAAGCTTTCATATGTCCTTCACCATAAAAGCTAAATATTTAGAATAGTTGGGTCATGACAGGGTATTAAAGCCTCTATAACCAAATATTTAGAGTTTAAGGGTCTGTTTGGTTGGGAGGTTTTGGAGGGGAGGGGAGGGAATATTTTAAAATAGATGTGTTTGGTTCAATTTTTTATAAGGGGAGGGAAGGGGATTGGAGATAATCAGAATCACTCGTGGAGCAATTTTTCGTTCCCCCGAAATAGGGGTTTTCGGAGGGGAGGGGAGGGAGAGGAGTTATGATAACATGTATTTTTATTATATTGACAAAATTATCCTCACTTTTATTTAATAAATTTTTAATTGTCTTTATT
Source organism: Lathyrus sativus (assembly GCA_963859935.3). NCBI lineage: Eukaryota > Viridiplantae > Streptophyta > Magnoliopsida > Fabales > Fabaceae > Lathyrus > Lathyrus sativus. The sequence continues at coordinate 121,175,232 of OZ012740.1, forward strand.
AATATTATACCTTAATTTTTGTCACCTTATTATAATTCCTTCATTTGTTTAATGGCAACTCCATTATTTTTATTATTATGATTCAACTTTTTTTTCCATGTGTTTTATTCTATTCATTTTTATTTAATATTTTGCTTGTAATAACTTAATTATTTTATAATTGGTTGTATTATATTACATATCAATATATAATTGTAGTATGAATTATATATTATGTAGAATTTAATCTTATAAATATATTATAGGGTTAAATGGATCATCAAGATGAAAAAATGGTTCATATGATCATTGATCATATAATTTGATATAATTTGATTTTATGACGTTTATCAATATTTTATTTTCATTTTAAGATATTTTAGAGTATTTTAAATGTTAAATATTTTGTGTTTAATTATCTACGTTTTTTATGAATACTTTTTTTTAAAAATTTATTTAGCATGATTGTTATAATATTTTAAGGGTAAAAAGGTAAATTAGTTTTAAAACCCCTCCCCTCCCCCTGGAAACCAAACATATATTTGAATAAAACTTCTCCCTCCCCTCCCCTCCCCTCCCCCTCTTATGAACCAAACATACGTTTAATTAAAATACATCCCCTCCCCTCCGTTGAACCAAACGGACCCTAATCCTTGTCACTCTAATTTTTCCTTGACAAATAATTGAGTTATAGTATAAGGTATTATTGAAGATTGATGCTTTACACAATTTAGGTCCGGAGGACTTCTAAATGAGGGGATGTGCACGAGACATAATGCAAAAGTCACTCATGTTTCTTTTCTTACCAACACTTTTGGGATAGTAGGTTTGTGAGAAAAAGTAAGACAGATTAATATGATTACAAATAATAATAAAAAATAGTAAGAATGACATGCATAAAAGACATAAACATACTTGAAATCTCAGATCGTCAATGCTCTCAGTCACTGCCAATGCAAAAGCACAAGCAAATCTGATAGGTAGTTTATGCTCCTTCAACAACTTCTGAGCTTTATTGAGAAATTTGGTCCTAACAAAAAAAAAGGAATCCTGCAATACAAAAACAGGTGCATCAAAAACTAAAAATGAAAAATATAATGGTGAGACAAAGGAGAATCAGTAAAGAATTTATTGTTTACGTAAAACAAATAAGAAGTAATAACTCTGGCTTAACGTAGAACTAAAAACACCTAATTTCTTCTGATGAATATCTTTTCAATTATTCTAGAGAACTAAATATTTTTGTAGAAAATATGTTTGATATATTTCAAAGTTATGCATAAAGAACATGCACTAACCTGTTTAAATAGACCATTCCAAACCTAATGGGCCAAATACAATTATCACTAATGTATAAATACTAGTATTCAACCCTATTTTTCTGGAAGCACAACACTTCAAAACATTAGTTGTGGTACGCTGTACCATTGACAAACATGTATTCATGTGTTAGATGCATTGTATTTTATGATCTTTTTACTTGTATCTGTTGAACCTTTTTTCCTATAGATGTGAATATTAAAATATAATTAATTAAATATTAGCATTTTAGTAAGTCTAGAATGACTCATACCAACTTCAACAAATTGATTCTTTCTTCTCATTTAAGACTTGTATTCTTATTATTATGTTTTGCATTAGTAATACCACTTCTTAAATTCTTAACGCACCATATTCACATGGTGTGCCATCTACTTGTCCCATGTTTGTTCTTCATATGTTTGCCATTTATTGAATCTGAACCTTATTAAGAATGGTTTCAGTGTAACAGGTTCAACTACAAAAAGAAGTTAAATGTTCTACATTTTTGTTATTCTAACAAACTTCTGAACACTAACTGACTAAGCAACTATAATTACTGCAGCCATTTGAACTAACTTATCAAGTTCCAATTATAGTAAATTGAATGCGGAAATTTTACACTAATACTCCACCGCAAACTCAAGAAGGAATCAAGCTAGTTTTGCGCCTTTATCAGACATTGAGCTTGGTTTTTAATTGCTGACTCTGAGCGGGTGAGCAAGCCTTATCTGAACATAAGTGGGATATTTTTAACCGAATGACTAGTGGAGAACCCTATTCCAATGAATATAAGTCTATAGATGTAAATGCCGCTATACATGAAAAACAGTTCAGAAACAATATTCGGATAATGTTTTCTTAGCTTTCAAGTTTAACATTTGTTATTGGGCTTATTCAATATTCTACCTCTACAAATGGGAAACTATGACAAAATGGCAAGTAAATCTACTTTCCCTATCAGCCAAATTATTTGAAATGGAGACAGTAATATACATACCTTTGCAATCAAAATAGTGAAGCGGAAAACTTCTGGAGTGATATGTAAATCCCACTTCTTAGCAAGACGAAGAATTGATGTTGCAGCAGCTAATCTGATATGAGCCTTGTCGTTTTCACTGCACACAGTAAACACAAAACAAAGTTCATAAGCAAGTTTAATAGTTCAGTGAAACATCAACCCACATGGAGAGAGATAGAAAATCAACCAGAAAAGGTTTAAAAATCACTTATATTAGTCCCTGCCAAGACTTACCAAGATCTTTGCAAAACAACAACCAACTATAGATTATTGAAGTAATTAATTACCAAATCATTTGTATGTGATCTCATTCAAAATGATGCAGTTGAGAAATGCCGAGCTGTATTAAGTTCATAAAATTGAAAAAGGATGATCTTCAATGTGCAAGTGTCTGCTTCACACTCTCACCCTTGGATTATGCAAATTGGCTCATACTGCCTGTACATGCTTCCTTTGAGAAATGAAAATGCCTTACTTAAAAGTAGGTCACTTCAATTCCTAAAAAATGCTAGAGTTTCCAAAGGTTCTTCACCTCATCTAATTCTCCATGCAATAAATAAAGAATTTTCTACATGTGAAGTTTCCACCTAGAGTGGGTGGCAAGTAAGAGTGTAATACAAACAATGTTCATCTTTTCCTTGACCTTGTAGATTCACATGCAACCCACGAGTTTCTTGCTATTGGCACTCTCAACAATCTCCCAAGTTTCATCCCCTTCAAGTGCTTTCAATTTCTCATCCATAGCTTGGCCCCGATTTTCATCCTTTAGTGTCTCTTGAACATATATCAAGATTCTCACAGAATGAACATTTGAATAAAACTCTAATTTTGCATAGAAATATGTTTTAAAAAGACAAATTGGGAGCACCTGGTTCAATTTCTCTGGTTTCGATTGCTGCCTAAATGCTAACCCTAATTTCAGTTTTGTCGCCGATCGTCAAAGGGGAGACTATTGATAGGTCCAAAGAATGTCTATCGAACCACCACTCAAATACCACCTCCAAAATCATCTTCATGTGTAGTTTTTGTCCAATTGTTTTACTGGCATGTGGGATCCACACACCACCCTTTCGTCATCAGACTGCCACCAAACTGGTCCCTTCCGCCTTATCAGAGATTACTGGTTCTAGTGCACTTACTATTTGTTCAGGGGTCTCAGGATTAAAGAGCGTTCTAGGACAAATTGGTTGCTACAATTAAAGTCTGCATGTTCTGCTAATCGCCTACCGTACATTTCAACTTGAATTGTTGCTCATTATAGACGTGCACAGACATCCATCCATTCATTTGTTACATTGTCAATTGTTAGTGCTTGTTAAACCCTATTGATTTGATATGGACTCTTTTAGATTGTGAGTCCTATTTTTTAGGCTTCCTTGATTAGTTTGGTCATTTTTACAACGCTTTGAGCCAATTTTTAATTTTTGGTTTATTGCTTCAGCTAGATTGCCTATCTCTCTCTGTGGAATCTCAGATTATAAATTTACGTGCTAAGGCTATCTCGTTCTCTAACTCGTCACCTCTTAAAACACCTCACTGTATTAACCTAGTTAATGGTGCAAAGGCTTGGGCTTTCGGTATTGGCCAAGCTTCGCTACTTCGATCATTGTCTCTAAATTTTGTATTACTTTTATAGGTTTTCCCTTTTAATTTGATTTCAAATAGTCAATTTGCCTGCTCATTCAATTGCAAGACGGGAATAGAGATCAGCAGTTGGAACATGATTTGAACCACACGTCACTATTATCGTCAGCACTTCATATTCCCTTTCCATTGTTAAGACACTCTTTTAATGCCTTCCCTGAATTGAATTTTTATCATATGAAAAATTGAATAAAAAGTTGAAGTACTTCTGACTACCGTTTCATCAAATAAAGCCAAATTACCCAAGTACAACTGTCAATAGAAGAAACAAACTAGTTTACACTAAAAATATTAGGCACTGATGGAAGTCCCTAAAGATCAATATGAATCAGCGCAATGGCTCAACAGTTTTATGAAAACTAGGAGAAAAATTAACTAGACAATGTTTGACAAACTCACAAGTATCGCATTAAAGAGACTCAACAGACTGTTGTGAGAATAATGATGGCAACATAAACTTAAATCAATGAAATCAGAGGATACCCAAGACACTTGTGTTGATGACAGACTTGAGAGGTGGACGCATTTGATTCAAAATAAAAATAGGAGAATCGTGCCTTCGGATCAGAACATGCATCACCTGCATCACATCTATTAGCAACAATGAAGTACAAACCCCCCTAGTCCTAAGCAACCCCAATCGTCCCCCCTTCTCAAGATCCAGAAGAACCCAACACATGCCAGTTTGTATTTGGAAACAAGATTATTAGAGAATCTGGGACTGTAGGGCATTATTCAAGTGCGTCGAACGGTGAAGCTGAACAGCCACATTCAATAATAGAAGCACAAGATCCATTAGCAACCATAACATGGTGCTTTTCAGAGAGTATAGAGTAGGGTGATAAATATGAGGAACATAAAGTCATATTATTTGTGTCACTTAAGTCAAGTATCTAGACATTTAGAGAACTCAAGGCTGAAATAGCAACAGACTTACTGTCAGATAAATAGAGAACGACTACAACAGTGTCATGCTCAAAATGCTTGTAACAAGTTACAACATCGAAAAACTCAAACTACAACTGAAGCCTCTGGACCCCCTCAGAGGACCTCCTTAATATTATTAATTATAAATAGTGTACAATAGATGATAGGAGTAGGAATAGGCAAACACAATTCTTGAAGCACCAATTGAACCCAAAGAACTTCAGAGCAAGAGCAAGGTTGCGATATTCTGCTTCAGCAAAAGACTTGGCAACAAGAGTTTGCATTTTAGACCACCAAGAGATGAGGTTCGGTCCCAAAAATATACAAGCACCAGAAGTTGAGCGTCTGTCATCCATATCTGATGCCCAATCAACATCATAGTAGGCCTTGAGATGAATAGGAGCCTCAGAACTAGCTGGTTTGAACACCAATCCATAATCACTTGTACTTTTAAGATACCTTAAGATTCTCTTTACTGCAGACCAATGAGAAACCAAAGGTTAAGACATAAATTGACACACCTTATTCACAGAGTAACCGAGCTCAGGTCTGGTGATTGTAACATATAGTAAAGCAGGAGAGGTATAGTAATACTTTTGACACACCTTCAAGAAATCAATACCAGCTTTAGAGAGTTTAACTGCAGCAGGGAGAGGTGTAGTAATACTATTGTAGCCATCTATCTCTGCTCTCTGCGAAAGATCTCTCACATATTTTCCTTGAGACAGCAGTAAATTACCATTGAAAGTGCGCTTAACCTCAATTCCAAAAAAATAGTCTAGATCACCCAGTTGTTTGAGAGAGAAAACACTGTCTAGTTTGGTAATGAGTTGCTGAATCATAGTAGGTGAGGAACCAATGAGTATAATATCATCGACATAGATAAGCATATAGATGCAACAACCCTTGTTGAATATGAGCATAGAAGGATCACACTTGCATTGTTGAAAATCAAAATTAATCAATGTTTTTGTGAGTCGATCATACCATGCACTTGGGGCTTGTTTTAACCCATAAATTGCTTTGTTAAGTTTACAAACCAGAGAGGCATCACTGGAGACAAAACCAGGAGGTTGTGTCATGTATACATCCTCTTCAAGATAGCCATTAAGAAAAGCATTGTTCACATCAACTTGCTTGAGAGGCCAATTGTTTGTGAGGGCAATGGTTAGAATAATTTGAGCAATGACGGGTTTGACAACTGGTGAGAAGGTTTCTGTGTAGTCACACCCATACTTTTGAAGGTAACCCTTAGCTACAAGTTTTGCCTTGTATTTGTTTGCGGAGCCATCAGCGTTCTCTTTGACACAAAAAAAAACCCATTTAAATCCTACAACAGTCTTTCCAGGAGGTAGAGAAGTTAGAGTCCAAGTGTTGTTTGTCATAAGAACATTATACTCAGTTTCTATTGCTTAAGTCCATTTAGGTGAGGTAAAGGCTTGTTTGACAGTGGTAGGTTCTGTAGTGGTTAAGAGTAGGGTAGGAAACTGACGGGGTCTAGGATTTCTCAGTTTCGGAACGGGACATCATAGGATGGTGATTAAGGGGAGCGGGTGGTGAGGGGCTTGGGGTAGGGGAATTTGGATCAAATATGTTGGAGGCTGTAAATGGTAGAGGGTTGGAGATGTGACTATCAGTGAGGTGAATAGGGCTCTGGTGAGACGGAACAGGTGAGTATAGTTAAGGTGTGGTAGCTGGGGTAGGGGAATTGGGATCAATTGTGTTGGAGGCTGTAGATGGTAGAGATGTGGAGTTGTGACTATCAGCGAGGTGAATAGGGCTCCGGTGAGATGGAACAGGTGAGTATAGTTGAGGTGTGGTAGTTGGGATTGGGTTAGGGCTAATGGGTGGAATAGATGATATAGGAACAGGAGACACGACTGCAAGAAGAGAGGTGGAGGGTATGAAGAAGGGTACAGGGTTGGACTGTGAAGGTAGTTTGAAACAGTTAAAGGGAAATACAGACTCATTGAACAACACATCTTTAGAGATGAATAGCCTTCCAGATGCATCAAGACATTTGTAGCCTTTATGCGATGGTGAATAGCCATGAAAGGTATACTCTAAGGACCTCAAATGCAGTTTATGATTGTTGTAAGGTCTAAGTAATTGAAAACAGGTACAACCAAACACTTTGAGAAAATCATAGTTTGGCGGCGTTTTAAACAAAACTTGGACAAGTATCAGGTTAGTGTGTGAGGCAGGCAACCTGTTAATTAGATAAACTGCAATATGGAATGCATGATCCCAAAAACGATAGGGAAGAGAAGCTTGAGACAACAAGGACAAACCTTTTTTAACAATATCTCTATGTTTCCTTTCAACAACCTCATTCTGATGGTGATTGTGAGGGCAAATAAGTCGGTGGACAATGCCTATACATCTTCAAAACGGAATTTAGAGTAACAGAACTAGGATGTCCTAGTCGATTATGTCAAAGTGTGTGAGGTGATATAGTGTAATTCACATGGGAAGGGGAAACATTACTCAGAGATGAAACAAACTTGAAATTGGTATTATCTAGAGGGTATAGGCCACTAGCAGCTACGGGACCTTGAAGGAGAGGAGCATTATCAGCCTGTGATTTCACAGCATAGTGAAATGGGTGAATTTGGAAATAACAATTATTATCATAAGGAAATTTGTGAACACTAATTAGGTCTTCAATGATTGAAGGAACATGTAGAATATCTTTGAGATGCAATTGAATTTTAGGATTAATAGGAGATGGAAAGGACTTGGAGCTAATGAAATGAACACACAAACCTTGGCCATTTCCTAGAAAGACATTTTCTAGGTGAGGAGGGAGAGGCACTCCAGTGCTGTTAGGTGTTGGCTGAGAACCCACATTGTTTGTCGCACTTGTATCAAAGAAGGGAATGGACGCAGTAGGATTAGTAGCATTGGTAAACATAGCTTGAGGAACTAAGGCAGGAGGACCTAAAGGCTCAGGCATGGTCCAAGCAGCTGGTTGTTGTAGTTGAGATGTAGCATTCAGCGAAGCAACTTCTTCAACAATTTTCTGTTTGATGACTCGTTGCTCATGCGCAAGTAATAATGTTTTGATCTTATCAAGATCAAACTAATCAACCTTAATGTTAATAAGCATAACTAGAGATTCATATTTTGAAGGTAATCTTTCGAGAATAACATCCAATTGCTCAGTCATAGTAACTATTTCACTGATTGACTTAGAGAATCAGAGATTGCCTTGATTTTGTCGAGAAAATCAGTAGCAGTGTTTGTACCTTACTTGAGTGTTTGCAACTCAGTTCTCAGCTGTCGTGCTTGTGCCTTAACTTTAGAATGGAAATTCTGGTGAATCCGATCACAAAGCTGCCACGTGTGACGGCAGCTAATGACGCTAGGAAGAAGGGATGCGGAAAGTGACGATTGAAGCCACGAGAGGAGCAATTGATCTTGCACTTCCCATGCAGTGAATGCAGGATTCAAGTCACCAACAAGACGATCTACTTCAGATAAGTACTGGTCAGGAATTCGCGGAGCAACACAATAATGATGAAGACGGTGCGCTCAAAGCACCAGTTCAACCTGATGCAGACACACTAGATAGTTCTTATCATCTAGTTTTTTTGTAAATTTGTAGTTGAAAGTAGCGAAAGGAATACTCGATCTTATAGATGAGAGCGCCGGTGATGACGGACTTGCCATTAGAGAAACACGACGAGCTTGTAGCAGAAGACAAAAATGTAGGATCTATGAAGCCACGGTGATGGCGAAAAAAGCTCTAAATACCATAATAGATTTAGAAATTTGTATAATGTAAATTTGGTTTTGATTGATTTGGAATGGAGCATGATGGTCTATTTATTACCAGAAGAATTGAACATTCAAGTTCTACATTTAAGAATGACCTTTCTTATTCTATTAAACTAAGGCTGACCTTACTTATTCTAAGATAGTGTCGATCTTTCATATCCTAAGATTAATTGAAAATTAAGTCTAAACTACTAATGTAAAATAGGAGTAGGACTCATCATATTCTCTATTAGGCCTGATACAAAAATATATAATAAGTGAATAAAAGTTTAAATAAATTTCACTTTTTATTCAAATGGTGGGGAAGTAAGGCAGAAGCATTGTACCTACAGCTAGTGCTCACACATATGACCAAGAAAACAATAAAGTAACTATAAAAAGCCATACCACAAGCATGTATACCTATCAACAAAATCATCACTTTCCCGTAGTATTCTTGATAAAATATCTATGAGTCCATTAACGTTCTGCTTCGTGTGGTTCCCTTGGTAAGGCAAAAAGCTCTTTACTAGTGTTTTCAGCGCATATATCTGCAAAATAAGGATGCCAGAGAATTCACAAAGCCATTATGGAAGAAATAAAATGCATATCACGTAAAATATTTTCCACCTTCCTTTTTTTCATAAGCTAATTTTTTTTTTAGAAAAATCTAATAATTAGCATAAGTATTTATAGTATCCATCCCTTATAGTAAGTGTCTGTAACCCACCTACAACAACTACAACAACAAAACATAATGAACAGAAATATGTCTAACTAAACAAAATAGCAACATTCAGATACACTACACGTTCTTTTAAGAAAATACTATTCTTTGTATCACAACTGAATCAGGTCCTCTACCTCTACCTCTGGTACTACACATTCCTCACTTTGAATCTTGTATTCCTACACCATGCACATTGCTCCAAAATTACAGGATTACCCTCCATTATATTCAATTGGGCTTACATGTTAAAAAATGTGGTTGAATCTAACTCAACCTTAAAAAACCAGTTGGTAGGGTGAGGATTACCCTCACTTATAAACACATATTCAGGTCGTACATTATCCGATGTGGGACTCTTAACACACTCCCTCACGCTCAAGACTACACAACTACAGCGTGGAAATAAATAGTGGATGACCTGATAGCGGAAACCATAGTAAATGGACTCTTACATGTTAAGAAATGTGGTTGGACCTAACTCAACCCTATAAAACTGGTTGGTAGGGTGAGGATTACCCCCACTTATAAACACATATTCAGGTCGTATATTATCCGATATGGGACTTTTAACACACTCCCTCACGCTCAGGACTACACAACTGGAGCGTGAAAATAAATAGTGGATGGCCCGATAGCGGAAACCATAGTAGATGGTCCACCGAATCTTAAACTAGAGTTTGATATCATGTTAAAAAATGTGGTTGAACCTAACTCTACCCTACAAAATCAGTTGGTAGGGTGAAGATTACTCCCACTTATAAACACATGTTCAAGCCGTATATTATCCGATGTGAGACTCTTAACAATGCATAAAGACTAATGTCCTGAATTTTGAGAGACTACTTAACTGTTAATTCTCATTACTCTACTTCTATATCTTTAATTTTTATTCTTTAATTTGTCGTCAAAGTTTCCAGGATTGAATATCTAAAGTTTATGGATTTCAAATTTGATGGCTGTTGTATATATATTTTAAAAATCCTCTTTTAAAAGATGGGAGAAAAATGAACTTCTGTAGTGCATCCAACATCTCAATCAAAGTCAGGCAACTTAGGGTTCACACATTAGTACCAAGATTATTGTCAAATATGCACATATCACACTATTTGTTCATGATAATGATTTTCAATTTCATAAATCTGTATTTATTGTTCTTTTTAACATATGTATCTGCTGCCCCTTTTTCTGCTGCCTTCAGTGTCAGTTCCATTTTTCGAGTCAAAACATACTAAAAGACATATTAGCATTGAACATAAATCGGATAAACTAAGGTGTAGTGAAAAGCATATAAATTATAACATTGCTTCTAAGAACATAAGTGTTTATGGGGATTGTCATTTAAAATTGAGCAAGATATAAAAAAATTGTCTCTATGAAAACAAGTTGCAATTTCAACCCTGAAAAAAATCAATACAATGTATAGACACGGAATGAACAAAAGCACAAGATGACAGAAATACAACAGCAAAGTAATTTTTTTCCTTTTTTCAAGTCCAGATCTAAAGTCAGATGAAAAAACTTCAAATGCTTTATCAGATTCCTCATACTAACCTTTAATTGACAAGATTTGCTGCACTGAGATGTATCATTCAAGGAGGTCAGATCATCATCTTCCAAACAGTCCATCTGATCAAACAGAAAACATATTCTGTGAATAATACAAACAGCTGAAAAACATCTACGCAGCGTCAACGTTGTTCTGGCTAAATAAATTTAAAGGGCGGGACTATTGATGGTTAAATTCAAGTACTTGAATAATCTTCTGGCATATATATGATGTGATTTCTTCAGCTTGAGATCCAAGATCTGAAACAGAGCATTGTGCGATGCATCCCAGAGATTGCAAAATTGTTGGGACATTCCACTGGCAATTTAAACAATAAATTTGTGTCAAACTAGCTATAACCACACTGAATCCAAATGCTCTATAAGATTGATCATACTAACCTTCAATTGACAAGATTTGCTGCACTGAGAGGTACCATACAAGGATGTCAAACCATCGTCATCCAAAGACTCCAACTGGTCAAACATGTAACTTATTCCATGAACAATACAAGCAGCTGA